>CM038677.1:15852813-16452813 GCA_021605205.1 Aegilops longissima
CAACAAGTGGTGGATTTGGATGGAGTCTCGCAGAAGAAGAGTATGCGCGCTAGCGCGCCCCAAGACGTCAGTCCTTTTTCTGCTTGCTGGCCCTGGATTAGGCTACTTCAACCCTATTAGCTCCTAGAAGTCTCGAGAAAGGTCTAACTTCCCTCACCTAGTGGCTTTGGAAACATCAAAACAATTGTGTCTTCAACGTCAAGGGCCCTTAGGAGGGGCTCCTTGTGCATATCATCGAATATTGGCACATTTTTGGGCAAGAGCAGATGCAAAGGGATTGACTGTCCTTCTATCAGGGTCATCGAGTTTTCTTTTCTTGAGCCAACACTATCGGAATAAGGTACGCTGCCTACGGCCCAGGGCCGTCAGCATAGGACCAAAACCGTCGGCATAAGGCTATGTAGCACTAGCTCTTCGATCCACTCTCTGGTTGCGTTCACAGTTGTGTTGCCTCTTATGTGTACTGGTTATGTAGCACTAGCTAAATAAAAAAAAGTCTTCTATCAATGAAAAGATATTAATGCCTTCTGCGTATTTGAATTCCAGAATCGGGTATCTCACTCGGAATATGGTGCCGACACCAGTAAGCCTAATAAGTGATTCGAAATGTGGCCTGCGTACTGCAAGGGAACAATTGTAAATTTTATAACCATCAAAGGATAGTAGGGGGGCGGTTGGGGAAAGTTTAAGTCAGAAGTTACTAACCTGGTAGATTCTTTTTCTAGCAACCGCCCCCTAATTTTGTGTACATGCGGAGCTTGTTGATTAATGATGTTGAATTTTCTTTTCGTGAATACGTGCGGAGGGTATCATTTCATTGATAGAAGGGAAGAACATATAATGTCGGACCTCATGAAGCGTACACTGGTAGGCGCTTATGAGGTCGCTATGAGCAGAGGATGGGGGGGGGGGGAGGGTGCTCAGCCCGCGAACAACTAAGTCAGGTCACACCAATGATCGAACTAAGCTCTCGAGCACCGGCATTGGCGCACGTGCGAGCTTCCTCCTTGATATCATGAATCAGGAGGGTGGTGGAAGGTGTTGCGCCATCGAAGATGCAAGCGTTGTGATGCCTTCATATGGTCCACGCAGTCAATGCAATGAGAGAGGCTGGTCTTTTGCCCTGGCCTGCTGAGGAGTCGTGGAGGGCCGTAGCCCACCAGTCATAAAAGCCCATGGTGCCGTCCGGTGGAAGCGTAGTAAGGCGACACCAAGATAGGAAATAGGAGAGGTACATAATACATATTCAATTTTGGTTTTGTAGTTATGAAGAAACTAGAAAAACAAATGAAATATCAGGTTCCATTCCTCGTCGTGTAAATAAACCTGAAAATGCAATTTTGTAGGGTATGGACGCGATGGAAATGGGCGGATCCTAATTAATAGGGTTAGGGGTGTAATTCTTTTCATGCGATATTTCTGAATTTGTTGGCCAAATCTGTATTCGATTATCATTCTTTTGTTTATTGGGTTCAAAGGAGCACAACAAGACGAAGAACATGGAATTTCTTCTCTTTGTGACTAAGAATGTTGAGCGTTGACTATGCCTCGAGAGAGAAGTCATGGAGCAAGGACAAGAAAGTCATTATATGCACTCAACCGAACCTTTTGTATGTATATAAGATGCAGTCCAGTTCAACATGGTAGGATGTATAAGAGCATCTACAGCCGGGTGCTTCAAACCCGCCTCATACGTCCGGACAGACCGCCCGGTCGCAAAATTTTGACCCAAACGAGCGCCTCAAATGGCCCTCAAATTACCAGGCTAACTGGCACCCCTCATATCCAGCCCAAATATGGGGCGGATATGGGGCGCCCGGGCGTGCTTGCCACTTCGGACCCGGTCCATACTGGCTCACCCGACTCCACATATATTCCTCCTCATCCGCTCGCCGGACCAAACCTTAGCCGTTTCACTCCACTCCCCTCCCCCACCCAAGCTCGTCTCTAGCGTCGTCCGGCCGTCTCCAGTATGGTCAGTAGCGGATCCGAGTCCTTCACCTCCAGATACGTCGATCCCGAGCTCATCACACGCGGCCCCGGGGAGGAGATGGTTATCCATCTTGCGCTTCACTGCGCCTGGGAGGAGGCCCGTGCATGGCAGCGCTCAGACTCCTTCCGTTGGGAATCCATTGCGTCCGCCCAAATGGCGCATGAATCCGGCACCAGGGAAGCCGTCGCTGCCTCACCGGAGGTGGTGTGGTCCGCCTGGTGTCCGAACGTGGTGGTGGACGGAAAACCCCTCCGTTGGCGCGCCGATCATCGGGACGCACCATGGGCCTCGTCAGATGAGGACATGGCACGCCGTGCCCGCCATGTGAGGCGGCGGGTGTGGGATGCGGCGGAAGCCCTCGCAGCGGTGGATGTCGGCGAGGCAGAGTCGCATTCCCCGTTGTCCCGTATGGTGCAGCAATCCGGTTGCTGAAACCGCATCGTGATGGACATCGGCGGCTCGTCCAAGGACGGATCCATCATCAATCTGACATCCACCAGCAACCGACGGGTTCCGGGCTTCGACGAGGAAGAGTAGGGCATGGGAGACGGCGGCGCCTTGAGTCCCGTGAGTCGGCTCGTGTCCCATGCTCTACTCTACCTTGTTGGCGACTGGGCCAACACTCTGAGGAGCGCAGCCGGCCATGGTGACCGGACGAGCTCCACTTAAAGATTGCTACGTTGCATGTAATAATATGGGTTTCAGGTTTCTAATTTGAGGTATCCGGATGTGGGATGATTTTTTTGAGGCGTGACCGATCACTGTCCGCGGACACGACCGGGCGCATCTGTCGTGGGTGTAGGTCTGAAATTAATATATAGGTGTACTAATTAGAGGGCAAAGCCTAGCTACGGCGCAGTTGTTACACTCGGATTTACGATGTCAAGCCCCTTACGACGGAGGTAATAGCCCTACGTCTCAGTGCTATAGAGCTGTTTGATTGAGTGTATGGTTTATAAGAGATGCAACCCTTGCTACGGAGCAGGGGGAGAGGCTTATATAGAGTTCGCCCTCGCCCCATGAATGATGTCGCCCTCGCCTCAGTGCTAATTACATTTGATGAGGGTGAACACACGTCCTGACCATTGCGGTTCTAGGGGGACTCCTGGTCTTCATCGCCCGAGTGCTGACAAGTTCGGTCGAGTGAATGTGGTTGGTCGAGTGAGACCTTGTCTTCCGTGTGGTTGGTAGCTTCCGAGTGAATCATCTGGTTGCAGAGTATCTGGATGCTGGTCTGGCCCTGGGCCCAGTATAGTGTCCTAGGGTAGAATCTATAGGTTAGGCCTGTTGCCCTACCCTTAGTACATGTCTCCATCAGCGTCCGCGGACGTTTGAGTGGTCAGATTTGCTAAGTCTAACTGTAGATGCTCTAAGCCCATACGATATAGTAATACTCCAAGAAAAAGGGCGTGGATGCCCACCATCCCTAAATAAACCAGTCCTTAATTTGTGTTTTGTCTGTTCGAACTACACCAGGGTTTAACAAACAGAATATTAAGTTAGTCTAGTAGTAGTTGACTGGAATAATCATGAGCTAATTAAATGAATGATGCAGCAGCCGCCCCACCTGAAAAGGAGTTGTCCCTCCCGATAAGCCACGCTTGCTTGTGTCGCTTCAGGGCCGGCAGCTGGATCTATGAGAACCATATCCTTGTTTTTCAGGATAGTTTTGGCTAACTGTGACAGCACTCGATTTGGACCGGCGCGGCTGGAAAATATCGGACGTGCGTACGTGAGGGAGAAAAGTAGGGAGGAAGCGGCGCGGCTGCTGTTCAACGTCACCCCACCCCAGCCATGCATGCATCTCCGAAGCTTCCCTTCGACTCCGATCTCTCTCGTCTGAATTGATGCCTCCACGAACTCCGTGACCGTTCGAATTGATGGTTTTTGTATTAGCTTATATTTTAAGGACGTAGCGATTAGCTTCTTTTAGATGTCGCAGACGGTCATGAACGATGCGGACGAGTCCGCTTGCATCCATACTTGCGACTGCTGTGGTTTTGTAGCTACGAAGAAACTAGAAGATACAAATTCATGAAATACCAGATTCATGTTTTTGCTGTTCACTGGCATGTCGTCTTTGCCTTTTCATGTCTTAATAATTCTGATCGTGATGGACATGGGCAGAGGCCAATAGGGCTAGGGGTTATTTATATGATACTTATGCATTTGTTGGTCAAAGAATATTGGGTTATAATTTTTTATTTTTTTGTTCTTCATCTCAAAGGAGTAGTAGGAGGATGAAGAAGGGGGAAGTTCTTCTCCTTGTGACTAAGAACGTTGAGCGGCGGCCATACCAAGAGAGAATTCACGGAGCAAGAACATGGAAGTCAACGTGTGCACTCAACGGACCATTTCTAGTTCCCCAAGAATCTTTGTTTTTTTACATGCATAGATTGCCTTTCAATATCATACTTTCTCTGTTCCAAAATAAGTGTCGCAAATTTAATACCAAGTTAGTACAAATTTAGTACTAAATTAACGACACTTGGGACGGAGGGAGTATTAGACACGATGTGGGAGCAGTGCAGCCCGGCTAATAGCATTTGGTGTTGTTTGATCAGATTTCAGTTTAGCTTCTTTTTGACGAAATAAAGTAGCATTGCTTTTATTTCGATAAGAAAGGGCAGAGATTACAGACTAGGAAAAGGAAAATAAGACACCAAGAAAGATACATGTCCTATCTTCCCAGTGAGCTACCAGGTCATCCTTGCAAATGGTTCAGTTGAGAAAATAAACAAAATGTCATAAAAGGGCGAGACTAAAGAACATTCTCTACATATACAGCAGTCCTTGATTTTGTTTTATGTGTTGTTGTGTCTACACACTAGGGCTTAACAAACCGGAAGTTTATGCTAGTTGACTCTGCTGGGATAATCATGAGCTTGCTGAGCACTAATGGCATAATAATGCAGCCACCTGAGCTGAAAAATAGTTGTCCGAACATGGCGTGTGTTTGTCGCCCATAGATGGGTAGCACTGTCCAGATGAACCTATGATGAGATATCATAAACTTTTCTTTTTCAGGCTTGTCTTGGCTACATGTGAGTGCACCCGATTTGGATCGGTGGGGCGTGCGTACCTACGTCAGGGAGAAAAGTATGGGGAACACGGCTGCTGCCCGTAGCTGTTCACGTCGTGGCTGAGGCATCTCCGAAGGTTCCCCCTTCGACGCCGACCCCTGTCGTCTCTGGTTCCCCCTCGTTTAGCTCAGCCCAACTTGTGATTATTAGAGTATAGCCAACTACCAGCTATATGAAGTAGCCATGTTACTTGTAGCCAACTTAATAGCCCACTCATACAACACTCGGAAACACTCACTTTCACGAGCGGGGCGCTCCAAAAAGGGGTCACCTGAGCACTTTAAGTACTGGAGTGTCATTCTTTTCCGAGGGCCTCTTTCAAGAAAGGAGTCACCTGAGTACTTTAACTACTGGAGTACTAGTGACACTTGGTATATGTACCACTGCCATGTGAGACATGTGGGCCCATACGTCAGGTTCAAAGGTTTCAGTCAACGGTCTGATGCAGAGCGATACAGGTAGCTATCGGTAAAGAGCGCGTCATATTATTCTTTTTGAAAATTTAACAAATAATGTTTTCACTAATAACTGGTCCAGTGGGTCCACCTGTCAGGTCAGAATGTTTCTTTGACTGGTATTTTACCGAGTGGGCTCTCGGTATACATAACAGAAAGTCACGGAGCCGCAGTTGCAAATGGACATGCCATGTGGCTAGTCTTTGCCGTGTGGTGCTCTCGGCGTCTGTGCCGTTTGCCGATTGTGCTTTGTTCGCCGTGATGTTGTGTCAGCAAAATTATGTAGTGGACATGAACCCGTAATTGCCGAGTGTAGCTCTCAGCGTATGTACGTTTGCCGAATGCCCGTGGATTGGCACTTGGGAAGAGCCAGACGCCTGGCATATAAGGAAATTCCAGTAGTGGTACATCCTTATGTAGTCTCTATAGTGGAATATCTAAAATGACTTATATTTATGAATGGAGGAAGTATTATATAACCACTTCAACTGTGAGTACCCGAGTTTGTGCAGTTCGGCGAATCACATTGTCAGTCCATGTTTTATTCCACATCATTTGTTATCCATTCTAACATGATTTACAACTTAATCTTTGACCGATCGATGATGGTGTTTGCGGGGGACTTTCTCCTCTTTGTAGGCATGGACGAGGAGTACTCCTCCTTGCTAGATCATGTTTGTTCTGTTTAGTGGTGTCTCGTGAGGCTGTCGGTATGGCTAGGCCCTTTGCCTTGGCTCGGTGGGGTGGTCGTGTGGGGCAATTTCGGGTGAAAGCACCCTTTTGCGTACTAGTTATCTTTGTTATTGGAAATGTTTCGTAGCTCAAATAGTTTGTTCGGTTGACCATTCGTCTAGGAGGCAGGGCAATGGTGATGCCACTTTCTCTTTCCAGTTCTATGTCAAGGAGTGCGTTATATCTTAGTCAGATTCAGTGCAATGATTTCCTCCCGTTTTGATCTGGCGGGAGGGGGAGAGGGGGCTTGTTGGTGAGGCGTGGATAGACCAGAGTACATGCAGGATGGCAGGTGAGGAGACTGCATCCTAGTTTAGCATACATGCAGAGGGTGGGCTTGCTGGTGAGGCGTGTATAGACCAGAGTCGATTGAAACGTGCCAATGGGTGTTTGGGGTTCTGATGATCCACAACTATATGGCATCGCAATAGTTTTTGAGGGTAGTATTTCACCCAAAATTATTGATTCGACACAAGGGGAGCCAAAAATAGTTATAAGCCTTAGCAGTTGAGTTGTCAATTCAACCACACATGAGAAGTCAGTTCCTTGCACGAATTTATTAGTAGCACAATAATATGCTAGCAGTGGTATCAGTTTTGTCGCAATTAAAACAGTAGAAGTAATAGTAAGTTGAGCAAAGACAATAGTAGCAAAGTATAGGCATTGAATCCATGATGGATATTTAGATGAAATTCAATATGTAACAGTCACAACCTATAACAATACACAGTAACACCAATTCATCTATCATATGTTGGCATGTATTCCATATGTCATACGTGCTTGCGATAAGAACTTGCGTGACATCTTTGTCCTGCCCTCCCATGATAGCGGGGTCCTAATGGAGACTATGGGTAATTAAGACACTCCTTTTAATAGAGAACCGAAACAAAACATTAACACATAGTGAATATATGAATTCCTCAAACTACAGTCGTTCTCGGAGAGTATTCCAATTATTGTCACCTAGGGGTCTACGGTTTAGAAAAATAATAGGTGCGTATAACTTGATGATAGGATCAAGAACTCAAATATATTCATGAAAACATAATAGATGCAGATCTAGAATCATGGCAGTATGCCTTAGTGACAAGAATTAAGCATAGCAAAGTCGTAGAAACATCAGTCTCATAACATAATAGATACTAGGGACCATGCCCTAACAAATTGTCTGGATTACAAAAGAAATCTCATCCATCTCCATCACTTTGTGTGGTGAGAATCATGAAATTATTGATGGAGAAGGGTTCGTGAGGATGACGGCAACAAATCCCTCTCTCGGGAGCCTCGAACGGACTCTAGATCAGGCCTCCGACGAAGAACAAGAGCTGGCGACGACTCCGTATCGTAAAACATGATGAAACTTTCTCTCTGATTTTTCTCTCAGGGAGACGGTATATATAAGCTTGGAGGTCAGACGGACACCCGTGGGGCCCACAAGGTAGCATGCCCCCCCACCCCCTCCCGTCTTGTGGCCTGCTGGTGGCCCCCTCCAGTAGATCTTTGCACTAGTATTTTTATATATTCTATAAAAATCTCCGTGAAGTTTCGTCCAATTCCAAGGACTTCTATTTCTAGACAAAAACAACACCGATGTAATTCTGTTGAAAACAACATTAGTCATTTAAACCATACAAATTAAAGTCCAAACTAAGAGTGAAAGTGTTTCAAAAAGTAGATACGTTGGAGACGTATCAGACCCGCACCCGATCGAGCCAAGGTGACAGTCGGCACGAATAAAGATGAGCGCTATATATTTGAGATGCTAGTGTAACAATAAGATATGTTTCTAGTGCGCTAGGGGATCTATCTTAGAGACTTTCCACCGACGAAGACCAAGATTAGGTGATAAAATACGAATACACACTTCATGTTTTCACTCTTAATTCCTATGTTGTCGTTATTTCTTCATGTGTAAATAGACCTGAAATTGCAATGTTAGAGCAGTCTAAATAGCTTTAGTATGTCCACGATGGACATGGGCGGAGCCTAATAGGTGCTTAGGGCCTTGGGGTGCAATCTGTTACATGTATAGGCTCAAGGGGCAATTTATGCGGCATTTTTTTAATTTGCTGGTCAAACAATATTGGGTTACAATTTTTGGGGGATTCTTAATCTCAAAGGATGACGACAAAGATGGAAAATGGAGAATTTCTTCTCATTTTGACTAAGAACGTTGTGCGTGGCCTATATCTCAAGAAAGAATTCACTGGGCAAGAATCAGTCAACACCCACAATCGACGGGCTTTTATAGTTCCTCAAGAGTCACCTTTAAAAAAAATAAAGATGCCTCCCACTTTAGCACGGTAGGATACATATGATATCCCACACGGGGCAGGAGCAGTTCGGTGCGCTAACTGTGCCTAGTCGCCATATTTTGACATAAGTTCGTGGAATTCGGCATAATTCGATCGAATTATAATGAACCTGGTGTGCTTCAATCATAGTTTTAAAAACTAAATTGGACCAGCGGTCGAACCGAAAAAACCCAAAACCGCTGATCCCATCGATTTATTAACCTCAACGAACCATTCAGCAACTAGACCGGTGAAAACCAAACTACCGGGCGGTTTTATAGGAAAAACAGGAATAAAACTAGATGATTGAACCGGAAAAAATATTTATGAGATTTTGGAAGAAGTGTAACTCGAACCCTGGTCACTTGGATGAAGGGTTGTAGCTAAGTATGGCCCAATAACTACCACGGCTGAGATCCTTTATTGTCTAGTAGAAGGAAACCTATCTATTTTACCAACAGTTACTACGATATTAACATATATCACTACTGTATTAACATATACAAACACAATAAAGCTTGCACAAAGTAAAGGTAAGAAGTAACCGTGAGTGGAGATGGTCAAGACGAGATGTGTTATCGAAGTTCCCTACTTGGGGGGCGGGGGTGCTTTCGTTGGAGCGGTGTGGTTGCACAATGCTCCCTAAGAAGCTACTAGAGACACCGTATTCTCCTCACACCCTGGAAGATTACATAACATGTTTCATTTCTACTATATTTGTCATGTTTTATTTAGCATTTCTGTTAATAAAATCATTTGATAAATTGCTCATATTTCCAACAGATCTAGCTAGCAGACTAGAACAATGCATGATGCAGCAGCCACCCCCATCTAAAAAGGAGGAGTTGCCCCTCTCGATATGCCGCGCTCGCTTGTGTCGCTTCAGGCAACTGGATGTATAGGTAGAAGCTATCCCGATGAACCTATGAGAAACCATATCTTTTCTCTTTCAGGGTAGTTTTGGTTACCGGCCGCCTCCCTGTGTCTGCACTCGATTTGGACCGGCGCGGCTAGAAAATAGGTGTATGTACGTCACGGAGAAAAGTAGGCGGCTGCCGCTAGCTTCTGTGGTCACCCCGGCCGGGCCATGCATGCATCTCTGAAGCTTCGCTTCGACTCCGACCTCTCTCATTCTCCGTCATCAATTTTTTTCGTGAATTAATTCTTATTCTTGCATTGCTCAAAGTTAAATGTTACAATCTTGTCTAATAAGTTCCAAGGCCTCATCTAGACCAGAGCCTAGCTAAACCATAGTTCGACATTGCAACCTACCAAAATTAGCTAAGACGTGACTAACCATATTACAATTCTGATGAGTATGAGTATGTTTGACACGAAAAATAATAAAACAACGCTGGTGGTCGTGTTATTATCTCTCTACGCGCCAGGGGAAATAAACATGCGGGCGTGCCAATGTACTAAGTACACAAATAAAATATAGAGAAACTTGTACTTTATTAATCTCTCAACGGAGAAACAAATTACATGATCCCTTTACATAAGCGCTCCATGGCCTGCTAGCGCGGCCGATATGACTTGGGTGATTGTGAAGTTCTGGTTCACGGGCCTCGGAAGGCTCCGGCTTAATTACGTCCATGAGCTGAAGTCGCGGACCACCTCCGATTAAGCTGCTGCAATGGTCGTCGTCTTCATGTCTCGTCTTCTCCAAGTGATCAGTGTAGATGGTGGAGATGATGATAGAATGGTGGAGCGATACATCCTTTGCTCCGGCGATGCTTAGCCATATCCCTCCGGCTTGTCGATGACCGATGATGAAGATGTCTGGCCTTGTTGGCTCAGATAGATGGGTGGCCTTCACCTCGTCGGTGCTTGCCTCATGGTGTCCGCCTCGTCGGTGTCGGACTAGATGTCTTGCCTTCGCCTCGTCAGTGCCCAGCAAGATATGGATAGCTTCATCAGAGAAAGACATGTCGGTGAAGTAGCTTCGCCTCGTCGGAACTTGGATGATGTTAGGGAAGTGTGTTGATGTAGAAGTCGGAGTAGACAATGAGTATTGCCGCGTGGCGGCATCACTTGAAGATGACGAACTTGTCGATGTAGACCTTGGGGCGTTGCAGCTGCGGGGATGACCTCTGCTCAGTGCAGATAGTTGGTGTAGAAGAATGACAGCGTGCCAGTGCATTTGGCATGCTCGCCAGGCGATGAGTCAAAAGAAGATGGTGACGCCATGTGGACATCCGGTTACCCCGATGTAGACGATCTCCTCGCCAGATGAAGAGTCGATGAGGTTGGCGACGCTATGATGTACTTGGGAGGCGTGTCGTTGCGGTCGACGTCCTCGCCGGGAGAGTAGTTGAGGAAGATGGTGAAGTCATGTTGATGTAGAAGGCTTCCTCGTCGGGCCGGAGGTTGGTAATGACGGCACCGGCGAGGTTCATGAAGATGTGAAGACTATGCAGGGCGGGTTGTACACGGGTAACTCCTCCTCCCTCTTCTTCTGCGAGGTCTGCGGTGAGGCCCGGTCGCTCGCCGGTGACGCCGGCGTATGATCTTCATAGTTGTTGATGTAGTGTGGGGGAGAGCTAGCATCCAGTTGCACACGGGCCAGCTCCGATCTTCCCTCTGTCGTGATGCACATCGCCCACTCGCTCGGTGCCCTGAAATGAGAGATCGAAAACGAGAGAAAGAGATAGATAGAAGATGACTCATGTAGGCATGCCGCCCAAGATGATGGACGTTGTGACTTCACTCTTCATGTAGTTGAGGTAGATGGTGATGAAGGTTTGGACTTTGGCCTTCTCCTCTTTGCTTGTGGACAACTCCACATGATCACCATGTGGATGTGGTCCGCTCGGGCGCCGCCCATGGTTCGAGAAAGGGTATGGCGCTGGGTTGCACGCCGCAGCCCCGGCGACAACATTGCCAAGGTGGAAGTGACGTTGGGTTATCCGCCAGTATGATGTTGATGGCGCCGGGCTGCATGCAGGTTGTCCCTCCGATGCCATGGTGGTGGCGTAGATGGTGCGGGCTGCACGCCGGCAGCCCCTCGGATGTCGCCGACAAGGTGGAGTTGGCGCCAAGCTAACGGCTGCCATCGTGGTGGAAACGTACATCAAAGAAGACACCGCGGTCGTCGTGTTCTTCTCCATGGCAAGGTGAATGATGGTGAAGCCTTGGATGCGGGCCTCCTCCTTCTGGCGTGCAAGTGTTGGTGCAGATTAGAAGGAAACATCGCCAGATCGTTCTCCGGAGTGCGTCCGTCGTCACCGTGGTACGTGCAGGCCATCGTGTCCGCCGGCATGTCATCCACGGCCGTGCACCCCGGCTACGCTTGCACCATAGCAGAGTCCTCCTCGGCGCGGTGCGCGCGACCTCCGTCAGCGCGTGTCGGCGTTGGCTCCCCCGATCGAAGAAGGCATCGTGGGCGCCCGCGACCGCCTTGGGTACCTTGCTAGGGCCTGTTGCGCGGGCCACTCCGTGCATCCGCAGCCGCGGGACGACCAGGCCGGTGTGTGGGTCGCCCAAGAGCATGCCTTTGCCGTGGTAGCGTCCTCGCATTCTCCTCGCCGTCGCCACCATGGGAGTGTCTCTGCCTGGGCATGTGTTGGTCTCCATGCGTACTTGTGGTCGCCCTGCTCGGCTTGCGCGCTGCCGCCTGCGCGTCGTCCCGTCCTCGACGCTGCCACCGCAGGCGCGTCTCCCTTGGCCGGTGCCTGCACGAGAAGGAAGCCGAGCCTTCGTCTTCATGTGCTCTGCACGCCTCGATCAGATGCGATCTGATCAAGACCCTGCTTCGCCTGCCTGCTTCACCCGTGAGCTCTCCTCCGTGGCCGTCTGCATGAGAAGGGCCTTCCCGACCGCCTGCACGAGAAGGATGCCGGCCGCGTGCGCGTGATGTGCTTGACGCCCAACAGATCGCCTGCCTTCACTGAGGCTCGCGTGCGTACGTGAGCACTCAGCTTGATGCAGCTCAATGGCCACATACGGGAGTCTTGTCTGGATGCCTCGTCCGTGAGCACTCCTGGTGCTTCCCATGGCGCACGAGCTTCCGCCAGGGCCAGGGCGCGCACGTGATGCACGACGAGCTCGCCGGCGCATCCCTCCGGCGCCGGACAGGACCGGGCCGCGTGCGCGTTGCCTCCGCCGCGGACGCGTCCTCCTCCTTGGTTGGCTTCCGTCTTCTGGACGCCACCGCCACGGCGCATCTCCTCTGCGCGTCCCACGTACGGTACCTTGTAGATGGGAGATAGAGAGGAGAAAGAGCATACACGTACCATGGGAGAGGACAAGCTGGACATCCATGCATGATGTCTTCCTAAACCTTCTGTAGGCACGAGCAACGATAGCTTGACGTGGCATGGCATGGCCACGTGCACGTCGCCGTTGCCGCAGGCCGGCGCGTCTTTCAGTGCCGAATCCGCCGCCGTGCCGCCATCTTCTTTGATAAGGCCGTGTTCTGCTGTGCGGCTGCCGGTGTCGAGCTCTGGCTAGTACACAATGGCCACTGCAGCTGGATAGGGACAAGACGTGGGCGCTATGCCGGCGCGTCGTCCACCCGCAGCAGTGTGTTACTGTTGCCGTTGAGATGCGATCGCCGCCGGGAGCGCGTCTCCTTTCCGGTGTGCGCGCCTCCTGCCTGGTACGTTCCGCCTCGACGCAGCCGCATAGGCGCGTCTCGTCCTCCTCTTCTAGACGCTGCCACCATGGCGCGTCGCCTCTAACTGGGCTCCTCGTCGACGCGGCCGCATGGGCGCGTCTCCTCCTCCTGCCCCCCTCTCGTGCCCGTGTGTATGATTGTGTATTTATAGGCGGACAAGCTAGGGTGCTGCGTCGCGCGCTGCAGCTGGCCGGTCCGATCTTCCTGGAAGAGATATGGACGCGAAGCTGTTTTAAAAGATAAACGCGTTATGCTTATCTTTCCATCCGTTGCACACGCATGAGCATCCATGCAGCGTACGGCACGCCATTGATCGGGTATTCGGGTATGTATTCATACACCGGCAGGGTACTTGAATCGCGTACGCCCTATCCAAGACGTGTCACGCACGATAGTTGCATCAAATTTTACTGCATGCATGTGCTAGCAACGTGGATAGTTTTGCCATGCATCAGTACATGTACGTACGAAGCCCAATATGCATGGGCCATGCAGTGCAATTGCTGCCCAACGTACACATCCATCAAGAACTTGGGTTAGCTAATTAAATTAACCGGCCATTAGACCATAATAAAATTATCTCCCGCTCAGGATTTTCAATGTACCGACACTCTGCACGTGTATGATACACATGCAATACCCATGGGCACTTGCTGCTCCACAAAAAGAAAATCCTAGGCTTCTCCTCAACTTATGAGGAAAGAGAGAAAAATGTATTGGTACAAATTGTCATAAAAAAAAATTATGACACATTCTCCTTAGTTTCGTACTATATGTAGTACAAAATCTCGTCGAACAAATGCCCCCCACCAAGTCGTGTTCGAATGCGAAGCGAATCGGACACGACTTGGTGAAAGAATTTCTTGTCAGCCATGAGGCGCAAAAAAAAGCAGCCTTGAGGTGTACTTTTTTAGGGCACTTGTGAGTCACATGTGCTTATGGGAGGAACACTTCTCCGACTTTTAGCAAGTAAATTCGCCAAAGCGAAAAGGCATAGGAAAAAAATAGAGGTACCTTATTGCACCACGATTGCTGCCGTGGTGCCTGGCAAGCAAGTTACCTCGAGTCCTCCTCAGCCTGCGACGGAACTCCATGCCATGCGCTGAAGGTATTATCAATCAAGTCGCGACCGATTAGATGCACCGTGCCAGCCGACAAGACCGAAGAATTTCATAGCTTCGTGTTAACCGCACTGGCCAAAGCGAAAGCCAAAAGAGAGGTTGAGGAATCTTGTTGGGTCGTATTGCTGCCACGACGCCTATCAACCAAGATAACTCACATCATCCTCAGTTTGCGGCGAAACACCATGCCGCACGCTGAAGGTTTTATCAGACGAGTCGGGACCGTTTAGCTGCACGGTGCCAGCCGACAAGACTGAAGGGTTTCACAGCTTCGCGCTGGCCACACTGGCGCGCTACACTGTTCCCACAATTAAACTTGACATGGCCATGCGGATGGGACATCGGAACGCCATCGATGTCTCTCCCTATCGCCGAGTGTGATGGGTCGGTGACAAGGCCGACCTTGTGTGACGATGGCAGCGTTGTGCAAGCCCGCTGTTGCCGCCGAAGATATTTGAGGGGATAGCATTGCCCCCGATGATGTTGTTGTAGAGTCGCCATAATACCAACAACTGAGTGGCGGGGCCACCTTCAGTGTCAGCATCATGGCTTGAAGCTTGGTCTTGCCGTAGTTGACGATTCCTACGGCTTGCGGTGTTGAAGACGACGTCGTGCGGGGACACCACCTTCTACACAAATGATCGAGGGACTAGCATCGCCCCCGGTGTTGCCATTGTTGTGGAAGCGACGAAGTGCTAACACTCAGGGGCGGCGCTGCCCTCAACGTTAGCGACATAGGTTGAAGTAGTGTGGTTGCCAACACCTTGGCGACGTGGCTTGGCGCCATGTGAGGAGGCCTTTTGGCAATTGGGGCCTCGTCCCCCGGCCCTCCCGCCATAGGCGTTGTATAGGTTGTCGGTGAAGCGGACCTCTGAAGGGCGGTGATGCCCCTCGGCGCTCGTGGTGATGTCGAACCAAAGGTGCATCACTAGCACACATACATGTGGGCACCGTCTCTCATCCGCATAAAGAAAACTTAGTCGCTCCTGCACAAAGATAGAGGAACCAAGCGACTAGAAAGACCAAACGAAAACCAATTTGCGAAGAGGAAGAGAGAAAAAGAGAAAAAAAAGGTGTTTTTTTTTGTTTAAAATGTTGGTTTTTCCGCTTGACACTAGCTATGAGTGTGATGTCGGAAAAGATTGCCGAAGGACTTAGTCATCGGGAATCGTCGAAAAGCCATAACGATCGCAACTCAATAACTTATTGCCTTTTGTGTTTGTTTGTGTGTGAATATGTGTGTATCACGATGACGTGATTAGAATGCCCCCGAGAGGTAGCAGGGAATCGGACCCTAGCCCATCATGGCAAGGAGTAACCCCATAGCTCCACCATGCTCCCTTCTGGGCCTCAAGAACCTAGAGACTTGGGTGAGGTGAATTTAGGGTATGTGGTTTTGGGACAACGGCTGAAAGCATATGTTCATGCCTTTGTTGAGGGTGGTGGATGACTACCTCCGCCTTCTTTCCAGTGGTTCCCGATTGCTTGCACATCGGGATTTGCTTCTGGAATTTTATGGAGATTTTCATCTCGAGGTTTGCTTCATGGACGGCCTTGGTAGCCGTGAACTTTCGAGGATCATCTCCCCTTGGAGAGGATAGCTCCATGGACGGCCTTGGTGGCCGCGAACTTTGGGGATCGTCTCTTCTTGGAGAGGATTGCTTCATGGACGGCCTTGGTGGCCACAAACTTTTCGAGATCGTCTCTTCTTGGAGAGGATTGCTTCATTGACGGCCGTGGTGGCCGTGGACTTTGGAAAATTGTTTGACCTTTCAGCACGTTCACATGCGCTTGGAGGTTTACTTCATGTTTCTTCGGGGACCACCTTGAGAACTTGGAAGGCAGTCATCCATCTATGTGGACTAAAACCCTCAGGCACTTTATCTGGAGGTTTGCTAGCACGCCCTGGGTTGTCAAGCTGCTACGCACCTAACCCAACTTGTGTTGGATCGGGCAGCCCTTTCCTGATCTTTTGCCTAGAGTCTTCCCTGGAGCGTGTGGAGTCTCTAGGAACCTGAGACACGTCCAGGAGCATGGTGGTGTGGGGCTTCATTGTTTAGAAGCAACCCAAGTAGTCTTCTCCGCTGCCTCTTGGAGCATATGGTGTGTGTGTCGTGTTTTGTGGGTATGAGAGCCGCTCCACTAGACAAGTCCCAAGGCAGCCAAATCGTCCCTCACAGCTGAGTGTGGTTCGGGAAAAGCCGTTTTTTGTAGGATTTTGCAATCCATAAGAAGGGGAAAACAAAAGAAACATGAAGAAGTCCGATCCATGCAATTGTGAGTGCAATGTGGACTTTGATAAGCCACCAAAAACTCCCCTTCTTCAGAAGTGAAAGAAGAAGAAAACGAGCGAAGGAAAGAAAGCCCGAGAAAAGAAAGATTTTTTTTACACAAAAAACTTTTTCAAAAACCTACCGTTGATTGATGGCATCGGCCGGGCTCCTTGCGGATCAACCAGCTGTTACGCACCTCCGTCGTACACCAGCTCGATGGCGTATGGTCCTTCCTACTTTGCCTCAAACTTCCCCCTCGTCTTGTGTGTGACGACAATGGGGAGTCGAAGCAAGAGGACCAACTCGCCCTTCGTGAAGACTCGTTGCTTGACGATCTTGTTTTGTACATGTCTGTGTAGGAGGCATGCCAGTCGTGGAGAAGGGGAGACCCCTGTAGTGGTCATGCTCACCGTCGTCTGCTCGTACGGAAAGCATGGATAACTGGCCATCGTCGAGGTCAAGAGTGTCGTCGTCGCCCCAGCGTCGGTGTTGAAGAGATCGTGGGCCTCATCCTAGCCGACCCCGCCGCCGTCGACCCTAGCATTAGGGTTGGAGAGGTCATCGGCCTCGTCCTCGCCAAGCCGCCGCCGTCGACCTGAGGTCGAGCCCAACGTCGTCGACTCTGGCGTCAAGCGTGGAGAGTCGAACGTCAATGCGACTGAACCCGATGATGTCGACTCCATCATCAAATGTGGAGCTTGCCCATATATACCCCATCAGCAAGCGTTGAGAGCTAGCCATCGCCGTGACTGAGCCCGGCGCCGTCTTAGATAGGTGTTGTCCCCGACTCGTAGGAGTCGCGAGTACGCCGGCGAGCTGCACGTCCAGCAGCCCCACGACACCGTGTGGGGTCGGTGTTGGACCCGACGAAGGGGTCAGGTACGCCGACGATTTGCGAGTCAGCAGCCCAACGACACCGTGTGGGATCGGTGTTGGCCCCGACTCGTAGGAGTCAAGAGTACGCGATGAGCTACGCATTGGCATCCGGACGACGTAGTATTCTATCAGTGTTGGACTCAATGCATAGGGGGCATGAGTATGCGAGTGAGCTTCCTGCTGGCTGCACGATGACGCATCTTCCATCAGAGTTGCCCCAACGCAGGGACGGGTGTATGCCGGCGAGTTGAGTGCCAGCAGTCCGACGACGCCGTCATCCGTCGGAGTCGGCCCTAAGGTAGGGGCCGGGTCTATGCTGTTGAGATGTGTGCCAGCTGCTCAAAGACGCCGTCGTCCAGCGGAGTTGGCCCCATCATAGGGGCTGGTGTATGCCGACGAGCGGCATGCCAGCAGCCCGACGACGTCGTCGGCCATCAAAGTCGGCCCCCACGTAGGGTCCGGGTATGCCGATGAGTTGCACGCCAGCGGCCCGACATGGCCACCTTCCATCGGTGCCTTCCCCAACATACGGCCGGGAGGATGCCGACAAGCTGCACGCCAGTAGCCCAATGATGCTGCCTTCGATGCTTGATCTTGACATAGGAGTCAAGAGTAGGACCACGAGCTATGCGCCAACAGCCCATGGACGCCATCTTCGATGTTGGCCCCGACATAGGAGCCATCTTCGATGTTGGCCCCGACATAGGAGCCATGAGTACACCGGTGAGGTGCGCTCCAACGGCACGACGTGCCCGCCTTCCATCGGTGTCAGCCCCAACGTAGGGCCGGGAGGACGCCGACAAGCTGCATGCCAGCAGCTCAACGACGCCGTCTTCCATGTTTGATCCTGACACAGGAGTAAGTAGTACGCCGGCAAGATGTGCGCCGACAAACAAAGGTGGCCCCAACATGGGAGCCGAGAGTACACCGGCAACATGCGGTCCAGTGGTCCGATGCAGCCACCTTTCATCGTTTCGGCCCCAACGTAGGGCCGGGTGGACACCGACAAACTGCACGCCAGCAGCTCGATGACGCCGTCTTCCAAGTTTGTTCCTAACATAGGAATCAGGAGTACGCCGGCGAGCTATGCGCCGACAGCCCAAAGAGGCCCTGACATAGGAGCAGAGAGCACACCAGCAATGTGCGGTCCAGTGGTCTGACGCGGCCGCCTTGCATCGGTGCCGATCCGACGTGAGCCCGGGAGTATGCTGGCAGGCTGCACAACGGCAGCCTGACTTTGCCGGTTGAAGACAAAGTATGCCCCCTGCTCCTTAGGTCCACTTTTATGCATAGACCTCACCTCCGTGCCATAGGAGCAAAGAATTGCCCCCAGACAATGGCAACGTCTAGACACAGGAACTTGGCCTCCAAAGGCTTGATGGTTATGAGGCAAATTAAAATTGCACTCATGGATTGTCATCATCTCATGTTGTTGGAGAAAAGTTTGACCATGAATACGACGACCATTGTTGCGCAGTAAAGATGGAAGGAGAACCACGTCCCACTGGGCGTGCCATTTTTTTTGACGCGAAAAATAATAAAACAACGCTGGTGGTCGTGTTATTATCTCTCTACGCGCCAGGGGAAATAAACATGCGGGCGTGCCAATGTACTAAGTACACAAATAAAATATAGGGAAACTTGTACTTTATTAATCTCTCAACGGAGAAACAAATTACATGATCCCTTTACATAAGCGCTCCATGGCCTGCTAGCGCGGCCGATATGACTTGGGTGATTGTGAAGTTCTGGTTCACGGGGCCTCGGAAGGCTCCCGCTTAATTACGTCCGCGAGCTGAAGTCGCGGACCACCTCCGATTAAGCTGCTGCAATGGTCGTCGTCTTCATGTCTCGTCTTCTCCAAGTGATCAGTGTAGATGGTGGAGATGATGATAGAATGGTGGAGCGATACATCCTTTGCTCCGGCGATGCTTAGCCATATCCCTCCGGCTTGTCGATGACCGATGATGAAGATGTCTGGCCTTGTTGGCTCAGATAGATGGGTGGCCTTCACCTCGTCGGTGCTTGCCTCATGGTGTCCGCCTCGTCGGTGTCGGACTAGATGTCTTGCCTTCGCCTCGTCAGTGCCCAGCAAGATATGGATAGCTTCATCAGAGAAAGCCATGTCGGTGAAGTAGCTTCGCCTCGTCGGAACTTGGATGATGTTAGGGAAGTGTGTTGATGTAGAAGTCGGAGTAGACAATGAGTATTGCCGCGTGGCGGCATCACTTGAAGATGACGAACTTGTCGATGTAGACCTTGGGGCGTTGCAGCTGCGGGGATGACCTCTGCTCAGTGCAGATAGTTGGTGTAGAAGAATGACAGCGTGCGGTGCATTTGGCATGCTCGCCCAGCGATGAGTCAAAATAAGATGGTGACGCCATGTGGACATCCGGTTACCCCGATGTAGACGATCTCCTCGCCAGATGAAGAGTCGATGAGGTTGGCGACGCTATGATGTACTTGGGAGGCGTGTCGTTGCGGTCGACGTCCTCGCCGGGAGAGTAGTTGAGGAAGATGGTGAAGTCATGTTGATGTAGAAGGCTTCCTCGTCGGGCCGGAGGTTGGTAATGACGGCACCGGCGAGGTTCATGAAGATGTGAAGACTATGCAGGGCGGGTTGTACACGGGTAACTCCTCCTCCCTCTTCTTCTGCGAGGTCTGCGGTGAGGCCCGATCGCTCGCCGGTGACGCCGGCGTATGATCTTCATAGTTGTTGATGTAGTGTGGGGGAGAGCTAGCATCCAGTTGCACACGGGCCAGCTCCGATCTTCCCTCTGTCGTGATGCACATCGCCCACTCGCTCGGTGCCCTGAAATGAGAGATCGAAAACGAGAGAAAGAGATAGATAGAAGATGACTCATGTAGGCATGCCGCCCAAGATGATGGACGTTGTGACTTCACTCTTCATGTAGTTGAGGTAGATGGTGATGAAGGTTTGGACTTTGGCCTTCTCCTCTTTGCTTGTGGACAACTCCACATGATCACCATGTGGATGTGGTCCGGCTCGGGGCGCCGTCCATGGTTCGAGAAAGGGGTATGGCGCTGGGTTGCACGCCGGCAGCCCCGGCGACAACATTGCCAAGGTGGAAGTGACGTTGGGTTATCCGCCAGTATGATGTTGATGGCGCCGGGCTGCATGCAGGTTGTCCCTCCGATGCCATGGTGGTGGCGTAGATGGTGCCGGGCTGCACGCCGGCAGCCCCTCGGATGTCGCCGCCAAGGTGGAGTTGGCGCCAAGCTAACGGCTGCCATCGTGGTGGAAACGTACATCAAAGAAGACACCGCGGTCGTCGTGTTCTTCTCCATGGCAAGGTGAATGATGGTGAAGCCTTGGATGCGGGCCTCCTCCTTCTGGCGTGCAAGTGTTGGTGCAGATTAGAAGGAAACATCGCCAGATCGTTCTCCGAGTCGTCCGTCGTCACCGTGGTACGTGCAGGCCATCGTGTCCGCCGGCATGTCATCCACGGCCGTGCACCCCGGCTACGCTTGCACCATAGCAGAGTCCTCCTCGGCGCGGTGCGCGCGACCTCCGTCAGCGCGTGTCGGCGTTGGCTCCCCCGATCGAAGAAGGCATCGTGGGCGCCCGCGACCGCCTTGGGTACCTTGCTAGGGCCTGTTGCGCGGGCCACTCCGTGCATCCGCAGCCGCGGGACGACCAGGCCGGGTGTGTGGGTCGCTCCAAGAGCATGCCTTTGCCGTGGTAGCGTCCTCGCATTCTCCTCGCCGTCGCCACCATGGGAGTGTCTCTGCCTGGGCATGTGTTGGTCTCCATGCGTACTTGTGGTCGCCCTGCTCGGCTTGCGCGCTGCCGCCTGCGCGTCGTCCCGTCCTCGACGCTGCCACCGCAGGCGCGTCTCCCTTGGCCGGTGCCTGCACGAGAAGGAAGCCGAGCCTTCGTCTTCATGTGCTCTGCACGCCTCGATCAGATGCGATCTGATCAAGACCCTGCTTCGCCTGCCTGCTTCACCCGTGAGCTCTCCTCCGTGGCCGTCTGCATGAGAAGGGCCTTCCCGACCGCCTGCACGAGAAGGATGCCGGCCGCGTGCGCGTGATGTGCTTGACGCCCAACAGATCGCCTGCCTTCACTGAGGCTCGCGTGCGTACGTGAGCACTCAGCTTGATGCAGCTCAATGGCCACATACGGGAGTCTTGTCTGGATGCCTCGTCCGCGAGCACTCCTGGTGCTTCCCATGGCGCACGAGCTTCCGCCAGGGCCAGGGCGCGCACGTGATGCACGACGAGCTCGCCGGCGCATCCCTCCGGCGCCGGACAGGACCGGGCCGCGTGCGCGTTGCCTCCGCCGCGGACGCGTCCTCCTCCTTGGTTGGCTTCCGTCTTCTGGACGCCACCGCCACGGCGCATCTCCTCTGCGCGTCCCACGTACGGTACCTTGTAGATGGGAGATAGAGAGGAGAAAAGAGCATACACGTACCATGGGAGAGGACAAGCTGGACATCCATGCATGATGTCTTCCTAAACCTTCTGTAGGCACGAGCAACGATAGCTTGACGTGGCATGGCATGGCCACGTGCACGTCGCCGTTGCCGCAGGCCGGCGCGTCTTTCAGTGCCGAATCCGCCGCCGTGCCGCCATCTTCTTTGATAAGGCCGTGTTCTGCTGTGCGGCTGCCGGTGTCGAGCTCTGGCTAGTACACAATGGCCACTGCAGCTGGATAGGGACAAGACGTGGGCGCTATGCCGGCGCGTCGTCCACCCGCAGCAGTGTGTTACTGTTGCCGTTGAGATGCGATCGCCGCCGGGAGCGCGTCTCCTTTCCGGTGTGCGCGCCTCCTGCCTGGTACGTTCCGCCTCGACGCAGCCGCATAGGCGCGTCTCGTCCTCCCTCTTCTAGACGCTGCCACCATGGCGCGTCGCCTCTTGGCTGGGCTCCTCGTCGACGCGGCCGCATGGGCGCGTCTCCTCCTCCTGCCCCCCCTCTCGTGCCCGTGTGTATGATTGTGTATTTATAGGCGGACAAGCTAGGGTGCTGCGTCGCGCGCTGCAGCTGGCCGGTCCGATCTTCCTGGAAGAGATATGGACGCGAAGCTGTTTTAAAAGATAAACGCGTTATGCTTATCTTTCCATCCGTTGCACACGCATGAGCATCCATGCAGCGTACGGCACGCCATTGATCGGGTATTCGGGTATGTATTCATACACCGGCAGGGTACTTGAATCGCGTACGCCCTATCCAAGACGTGTCACGCACGATAGTTGCATCAAATTTTACTGCATGCATGTGCTAGCAACGTGGATAGTTTTGCCATGCATCAGTACATGTACGTACGAAGCCCAATATGCATGGGCCATGCAGTGCAATTGCTGCCCAACGTACACATCCATCAAGAACTTGGGTTAGCTAATTAAATTAACCGGCCATTAGACCATAATAAAATTATCTCCCGCTCAGGATTTTCAATGTACCGACACTCTGCACGTGTATGATACACATGCAATACCCATGGGCACTTGCTGCTCCACAAAAAGAAAATCCTAGGCTTCTCCTCAACTTATGAGGAAAGAGAGAAAAATGTATTGGTACAAATTGTCATAAAAAAAAATTATGACACATTCTCCTTAGTTTCGTACTATATGTAGTACAAAATCTCGTCGAACAAATGTTTTCACCAAGTCGTGTTGAATGCGGCTTAATCGGACACGACTTGGTGAAAGAATTTCTTGTCAGCCATGAGGCGCAAAAAAAAGCAGCCTTGAGGTGTACTTTTTTAGGGCACTTGTGAGTCACATGTGCTTATGGGAGGAACACTTCTCCGACTTTTAGCAAGTAAATTCGCCAAAGCGAAAAGGCATAGGAAAAAAATAGAGGTACCTTATTGCACCACGATTGCTGCCGTGGTGCCTGGCAAGCAAGTTACCTCGAGTCCTCCTCAGCCTGCGACGGAACTCCATGCCATGCGCTGAAGGTATTATCAATCAAGTCGCGACCGATTAGATGCACCGTGCCAGCCGACAAGACCGAAGAATTTCATAGCCGTGTTAACCGTGACCGCCAAAGCGAAAGCCAAAAGAGAGGTTGAGGAATCTTGTTGGGTCGTATTGCTGCCACGACGCCTATCAACCAAGATAACTCACATCATCCTCAGTTTGCGGCGAAACACCATGCCGCACGCTGAAGGTTTTATCAGACGAGTCGGGACCGTTTAGCTGCACGGTGCCAGCCGACAAGACGAAGGGTTTCACAACTTCGCGCTGGCCACACCTGGCGCTACACTGTTCCCACAATTAAACTTGACATGGCCATGCGGATGGGACATCGGAACGCCATCGATGTCTCTCCCTATCGCCGAGTGTGATGGGTCGGTGACAAGGCCGACCTTGTGTGACGATGGCAGCGTTGTGCAAGCCCGCTGTTGCCGCCGAAGATATTTGAGGGGATAGCATTGCCCCCGATGATGTTGTTGTAGAGTCGCCATAATACCAACAACTGAGTGGCGGGGCCACCTTCAGTGTCAGCATCATGGCTTGAAGCTTGGTCTTGCCGTAGTTGACGATTCCTACGGCTTGCGGTGTTGAAGACGACGTCGTGCGGGGACACCACCTTCTACACAAATGATCGAGGGACTAGCATCGCCCCCGGTGTTGCCATTGTTGTGGAAGCGACGAAGTGCTAACACTCAGGGGCGGCGCTGCCCTCAACGTTAGCGACATAGGTTGAAGTAGTGTGGTTGCCAACACCTTGGCGACGTGGCTTGGCGCCATGTGAGGAGGCCTTTTGGCAATTGGGGCCTCGTCCCCCGGCCCTCCCGCCATAAGCGTTGTAGAGGTTGTCGGTGAAGCGGACCTCTGAAGGGCGGTGATGCCCCTCGGCGCTCGTGGTGATGTCGAACCAAAGGTGCATCACTAGCACACATACATGTGGGCACCGTCTCTCATCCGCATAAAGAAAACTTAGTCGCTCCTGCACAAAGATAGAGGAAACAAGCGACTGGAAAGACCAAACGAAAACCAATTTGCGAAGAGGAAGAGAGAAAGAGAGAAAAAAAGGTGTTTTTTTTGTTTAAAATGTTGGTTTTTCCGCTTGACACTAGCTATAAGTGTGATGTCGGAAAAGGCTGCCGAAGGACTTAGTCATCGGGAATCGTCGAAAAGCCATAACGATCGCAACTCAATAACTTATTGCCTTTTGTGTTTGTTTGTGTGTGAATATGTGTGTATCACGATGACGTGATTAGAATGCCCCTGAGAGGTAGCAGGGAATCGTACCCTAGCCCATCATGGCAAGGAGTAACCCCATAGCTCCACCATGCTCCCTTCTGGGCCTCAAGAACCTAGAGACTTGGGTGAGGTGAATTTAGGGTATGTGGTTTTGGGACAACGGCTGAAAGCATATGTTCATGCCTTTGTTGAGGGGTGGTGGATGACTACCTCCCGTCTTCTTTCCAGTGGTTCCCCGATTGCTTGCACATCGGGATTTGCTTCTGGAATTTTATGGAGATTTTCATCTCGAGGTTTGCTTCATGGACGGCCTTGGTAGCCGTGAACTTTCGAGGATCATCTCCCCTTGGAGAGGATAGCTCCATGGACGGCCTTGGTGGCCGCGAACTTTTGGGGATCGTCTCTTCTTGGAGAGGATTGCTTCATGGACGGCCTTGGTGGCCACAAACTTTTCGAGATCGTCTCTTCTTGGAGAGGATTGCTTCATTGACGGCCGTGGTGGCCGTGGACTTTGGAAAATTGTTTGACCTTTCAGCACGTTCACATGCGCTTGGAGGTTTACTTCATGTTTCTTCGGGGACCACCTTGAGAACTTGGAAGGCAGTCATCCATCTATGTGGACTAAAACCCTCAGGCACTTTATCTGGAGGTTTGCTAGCACGCCCCAGGGTTGTCAAGCGGCTACGCACCTAACCCAACTTGTGTTGGATCGGGCAGCCCTTTCCTGATCTTTTGCCTAGAGTCTTCCCTGGAGCGTGTGGAGTCTCTAGGAACCTGAGACACGTCCAGGAGCATGGTGGTGTGGGGCTTCATTGTTTAGAAGCAACCCAAGTAGTCTTCTCCGCTGCCTCTTGGAGCATATGGTGTGTGTGTCGTGTTTTGTGGGTATGAGAGCCGCTCCACTAGACAAGTCCCAAGGCAGCCAAATCGTCCCTCACAGCTGAGTGTGGTTCGGGAAAAGCCGTTTTTTGTAGGATTTTGCAATCCATAAGAAGGGGAAAACAAAAGAAACATGAAGAAGTCCGATCCATGCAATTGTGAGTGCAATGTGGACTTTGATAAGCCACCAAAAACTCCCCTTCTTCAGAAGTGAAAGAAGAAGAAAACGAGCGAAGGAAAGAAAGCCCGAGAAAAGAAAGATTTTTTTTACACAAAAAACTTTTTCAAAAACCTACCGTTGATTGATGGCATCGGCCGGGCTCCTTGCGGATCAACCAGCTGTTACGCACCTCCGTCGTACACCAGCTCGATGGCGTATGGTCCTTCCTACTTTGCCTCAAACTTCCCCCTCGTCTTGTGTGTGACGACAATGGGGAGTCGAAGCAAGAGGACCAACTCGCCCTTCGTGAAGACTCGTTGCTTGACGATCTTGTTTTGTACATGTCTGTGTAGGAGGCATGCCAGTCGTGGAGAAGGGGAGACCCCTGTAGTGGTCATGCTCACCGTCGTCTGCTCGTACGGAAAGCATGGATAACTGGCCATCGTCGAGGTCAAGAGTGTCGTCGTCGCCCCAGCGTCGGTGTTGAAGAGATCGTGGGCCTCATCCTAGCCGACCCCGCCGCCGTCGACCCTAGCATTAGGGTTGGAGAGGTCATCGGCCTCGTCCTGGCCAAGCCGCCGCCGTCGACCTGAGGTCGAGCCCAACGTCGTCGACTCTGGCGTCAAGCGTGGAGAGTCGAACGTCAATGCGACTGAACCCGATGATGTCGACTCCATCATCAAATGTGGAGCTTGCCCATATATACCCCATCAGCAAGCGTTGAGAGCTAGCCATCGCCGTGACTGAGCCCGGCGCCGTCTTAGATAGGTGTTGTCCCCGACTCGTAGGAGTCGCGAGTACGCCGGCGAGCTGCACGTCCAGCAGCCCCACGACACCGTGTGGGGTCGGTGTTGGACCCGACGAAGGGGTCAGGTACGCCGACGATTTGCGAGTCAGCAGCCCAACGACACCGTGTGGGATCGGTGTTGGCCCCGACTCGTAGGAGTCAAGAGTACGCGATGAGCTACGCATTGGCATCCGGACGACGTAGTATTCTATCAGTGTTGGACTCAATGCATAGGGGCATGAGTATGCGAGTGAGCTTCCTGCTGGCTGCACGATGACGCATCTTCCATCAGAGTTGCCCCAACGCAGGGACGGGTGTATGCCGGCGAGTTGAGTGCCAGCAGTCCGACGACGCCGTCATCCGTCGGAGTCGGCCCTAAGGTAGGGGCCGGGTCTATGCTGTTGAGATGTGTGCCAGCTGCTCAAAGACGCCGTCGTCCAGCGGAGTTGGCCCCATCATAGGGGCTGGTGTATGCCGACGAGCGGCATGCCAGCAGCCCGACGACGTCGTCGGCCATCAAAGTCGGCCCCCACGTAGGGTCCGGGTATGCCGATGAGTTGCACGCCAGCGGCCCGACATGGCCACCTTCCATCGGTGCCTTCCCCAACATACGGCCGGGAGGATGCCGACAAGCTGCACGCCAGTAGCCCAATGATGCTGCCTTCGATGCTTGATCTTGACATAGGAGTCAAGAGTAGGACCACGAGCTATGCGCCAACAGCCCATGGACGCCATCTTCGATGTTGGCCCCGACATAGGAGCCATGAGTACACCGGTGAGGTGCGCTCCAACGGCCCGACGTGCCCGCCTTCCATCGGTGTCAGCCCCAACGTAGGGCCGGGAGGACGCCGACAAGCTGCATGCCAGCAGCTCAACGACGCCGTCTTCCATGTTTGATCCTGACACAGGAGTAAGTAGTACGCCGGCAAGATGTGCGCCGACAAACAAAGGTGGCCCCAACATGGGAGCCGAGAGTACACCGGCAACATGCGGTCCAGTGGTCCGATGCAGCCACCTTTCATCGTTTCGGCCCCAACGTAGGGCCGGGTGGACACCGACAAACTGCACGCCAGCAGCTCGATGACGCCGTCTTCCAAGTTTGTTCCTAACATAGGAATCAGGAGTACGCCGGCGAGCTATGCGCCGACAGCCCAAAGAGGCCCTGACATAGGAGCAGAGAGCACACCAGCAATGTGCGGTCCAGTGGTCTGACGCGGCCGCCTTGCATCGGTGCCGATCCGACGTGAGCCCGGGAGTATGCTGGCAGGCTGCACAACGGCAGCCTGACTTTGCCGGTTGAAGACAAAGTATGCCCCCTGCTCCTTAGGTCCACTTTTATGCATAGACCTCACCTCCGTGCCATAGGAGCAAAGAATTGCCCCCAGACAATGGCAACGTCTAGACACAGGAACTTGGCCTCCAAAGGCTTGATGGTTATGAGGCAAATTAAAATTGCACTCATGGATTGTCATCATCTCATGTTGTTGGAGAAAAGTTTGACCATGAATACGACGACCATTGTTGCGCAGTAAAGATGGAAGGAGAACCACGTCCCACTGGGCGTGCCATTTTTTTTGACGCGAAAAATAATAAAACAACGCTGGTGGTCGTGTTATTATCTCTCTACGCGCCAGGGGAAATAAACATGCGGGCGTGCCAATGTACTAAGTACACAAATAAAATATAGGGAAACTTGTACTTTATTAATCTCTCAACGGAGAAACAAATTACATGATCCCTTTACATAAGCGCTCCATGGCCTGCTAGCGCGGCCGATATGACTTGGGTGATTGTGAAGTTCTGGTTCACGGGGCCTCGGAAGGCTCCCGCTTAATTACGTCCGCGAGCTGAAGTCGCGGACCACCTCCGATTAAGCTGCTGCAATGGTCGTCGTCTTCATGTCTCGTCTTCTCCAAGTGATCAGTGTAGATGGTGGAGATGATGATAGAATGGTGGAGCGATACATCCTTTGCTCCGGCGATGCTTAGCCATATCCTCCGGCTTGTCGATGACCGATGATGAAGATGTCTGGCCTTGTTGGCTCAGATAGATGGGTGGCCTTCACCTCGCCGGTGCTTGCCTCATGGTGTCCGCCTCGCCGGTGTCGGACTAGATGTCTTGCCTTCGCCTCGTCGGTGCCCAGCAAGATATGGATAGCTTCATCAGAGAAAGACATGTCGGTGAAGTAGCTTCCTCGTCGGAACTTGGATGATGTTAGGGAAGTGTGTTGATGTAGAAGTCGGAGTAGACAATGAGTATTGCCGCGTGGCGGCATCACTTGAAGATGACGAACTTGTCGATGTAGACCTTGGGGCGTTGCAGCTGCGGGGATGACCTCTGCTCAGTGCAGATAGTTGGTGTAGAAGAATGACAGCGTGCCAGTGCATTTGGCATGCTCGCCAGGCGATGAGTCAAAATAAGATGGTGACGCCATGTGGACATCCGGTTACCCCGATGTAGACGATCTCCTCGCCAGATGAAGAGTCGATGAGGTTGGCGACGCTATGATGTACTTGGGAGGCGTGTCGTTGCGGTCGACGTCCTCGCCGGGAGAGTAGTTGAGGAAGATGGTGAAGTCATGTTGATGTAGAAGGCTTCCTCGTCGGGCCGGAGGTTGGTAATGACGGCACCGGCGAGGTTCATGAAGATGTGAAGACTATGCAGGGCGGGTTGTACACGGGTAACTCCTCCTCCCTCTTCTTCTGCGAGGTCTGCGGTGAGGCTCGATCGCTCGCCGTGACGCCGGCGTATGATCTTCATAGTTGTTGATGTAGTGTGGGGGAGAGCTAGCATCCAGTTGCACACGGGCCAGCTCCGATCTTCCCTCTGTCGTGATGCACATCGCCCACTCGCTCGGTGCCCTGAAATGAGAGATCGAAAACGAGAGAAAGAGATAGATAGAAGATGACTCATGTAGGCATGCCGCCCAAGATGATGGACGTTGTGACTTCACTCTTCATGTAGTTGAGGTAGATGGTGATGAAGGTTTGGACTTTGGCCTTCTCCTCTTTGCTTGTGGACAACTCCACATGATCACCATGTGGATGTGGTCCGGCTCGGGGCGCCGTCCATGGTTCGAGAAAGGGGTATGGCGCTGGGTTGCACGCCGGCAGCCCCGGCGACAACATTGCCAAGGTGGAAGTGACGTTGGGTTATCCGCCAGTATGATGTTGATGGCGCCGGGCTGCATGCAGGTTGTCCCTCCGATGCCATGGTGGTGGCGTAGATGGTGCCGGGCTGCACGCCGGCAGCCCCTCGGATGTCGCCGCCAAGGTGGAGTTGGCGCCAAGCTAACGGCTGCCATCGTGGTGGAAACGTACATCAAAGAAGACACCGCGGTCGTCGTGTTCTTCTCCATGGCAAGGTGAATGATGGTGAAGCCTTGGATGCGGGCCTCCTCCTTCTGGCGTGCAAGTGTTGGTGCAGATTAGAAGGAAACATCGCCAGATCGTTCTCCGGAGTGCGTCCGTCGTCACCGTGGTACGTGCAGGCCATCGTGTCCGCCGGCATGTCATCCACGGCCGTGCACCCCGGCTACGCTTGCACCATAGCAGAGTCCTCCTCGGCGCGGTGCGCGCGCGACCTCCGTCAGCGGCGTGTCGGCGTTGGCTCCCCGATCGAAGAAGGCATCGTGGGCGCCCGCGACCGCCTTTGGGTACCTTGCTAGGGCCTGTTGCGCGGGCCACTCCGTGCATCCGCAGCCGCGGGACGACCAGGCCGGTGTGTGGGTCGCCCAAGAGCATGCCTTTGCCGTGGTAGCGTCCTCGCATTCTCCTCGCCGTCGCCACCATGGGAGTGTCTCTGCCTGGGCATGTGTTGGTCTCCATGCGTACTTGTGGTCGCCCTGCTCGGCTTGCGCGCTGCCGCCTGCGCGTCGTCCCGTCCTCGACGCTGCCACCGCAGGCGCGTCTCCCTTGGCCGGTGCCTGCACGAGAAGGAAGCCGAGCCTTCGTCTTCATGTGCTCTGCACGCCTCGATCAGATGCGATCTGATCAAGACCCTGCTTCGCCTGCCTGCTTCACCCGTGAGCTCTCCTCCGTGGCCGTCTGCATGAGAAGGGCCTTCCCGACCGCCTGCACGAGAAGGATGCCGGCCGCGTGCGCGTGATGTGCTTGACGCCCAACAGATCGCCTGCCTTCACTGAGGCTCGCGTGCGTACGTGAGCACTCAGCTTGATGCAGCTCAATGGCCACATACGGGAGTCTTGTCTGGATGCCTCGTCCGCGAGCACTCCTGGTGCTTCCCATGGCGCACGAGCTTCCGCCAGGGCCAGGGCGCGCACGTGATGCACGACGAGCTCGCCGGCGCATCCCTCCGGCGCCGGACAGGACCGGGCCGCGTGCGCGTTGCCTCCGCCGCGGACGCGTCCTCCTCCTTGGTTGGCTTCCGTCTTCTGGACGCCACCGCCACGGCGCATCTCCTCTGCGCGTCCCACGTACGGTACCTTGTAGATGGGAGATAGAGAGGAGAAAAGAGCATACACGTACCATGGGAGAGGACAAGCTGGACATCCATGCATGATGTCTTCCTAAACCTTCTGTAGGCACGAGCAACGATAGCTTGACGTGGCATGGCATGGCCACGTGCACGTCGCCGTTGCCGCAGGCCGGCGCGTCTTTCAGTGCCGAATCCGCCGCCGTGCCGCCATCTTCTTTGATAAGGCCGTGTTCTGCTGTGCGGCTGCCGGTGTCGAGCTCTGGCTAGTACACAATGGCCACTGCAGCTGGATAGGGACAAGACGTGGGCGCTATGCCGGCGCGTCGTCCACCCGCAGCAGTGTGTTACTGTTGCCGTTGAGATGCGATCGCCGCCGGGAGCGCGTCTCCTTTCCGGTGTGCGCGCCTCCTGCCTGGTACGTTCCGCCTCGACGCAGCCGCATAGGCGCGTCTCGTCCTCCCTCTTCTAGACGCTGCCACCATGGCGCGTCGCCTCTTGGCTGGGCTCCTCGTCGACGCGGCCGCATGGGCGCGTCTCCTCCTGCCCCCCCTCTCTCGTGTGTATTTATAGGCGGACAAGCTAGGGTGCTGCGTCGCGCGCTGCAGCTGGCCGGTCCGATCTTCCTGGAAGAGATATGGACGCGAAGCTGTTTTAAAAGATAAACGCGTTATGCTTATCTTTCCATCCGTTGCACACGCATGAGCATCCATGCAGCGTACGGCACGCCATTGATCGGGTATTCGGCTATGTATTCATACACCGGCAGGGTACTTGAATCGCGTACGCCCTATCCAAGACGTGTCACGCACGATAGTTGCATCAAATTTTACTGCATGCATGTGCTAGCAACGTGGATAGTTTTGCCATGCATCAGTACATGTACGTACGAAGCCCAATATGCATGGGCCATGCAGTGCAATTGCTGCCCAACGTACACATCCATCAAGAACTTGGGTTAGCTAATTAAATTAACCGGCCATTAGACCATAATAAAATTATCTCCCGCTCAGGATTTTCAATGTACCGACACTCTGCACGTGTATGATACACATGCAATACCCATGGGCACTTGCTGCTCCACAAAAAGAAAATCCTAGGCTTCTCCTCAACTTATGAGGAAAGAGAGAAAAATGTATTGGTACAAATTGTCATAAAAAAAAATTATGACACATTCTCCTTAGTTTCGTACTATATGTAGTACAAAATCTCGTCGAACAGAGTAATGCAAGAATTTCTCTCCTCCATACTTCTAATGATCTCTCTAACAATGAAAGCATACTTTGACTTGTTTTCCTTCCCACCTGTGATCATCATAACAGCCTCCAAGCTATCTGACTCCACATCAATGGATAGATCACTCCATTGTAGTGCCAGAGAAATACCCTCCTTTATTGAAAGAAGTTTGGCTTCCAAAACATCATCGCATGCGAAAAGATATCAGCAAGAACTGAAAATAATTGTCCCATCATGGTCTTTGAGAATCATACCCGCTACCGCATTATCACCACGGACTGATCCATCAGTGTTAAGTGTTAGCCTTCCAAGAAGCTACTAGAGACACCGTATTCTCCTCACACCCTGGAACAATGCAAGGTGAATTTAATCCATTAGCGGTGCCCTCGAAGGTGGCAACCAGATCTTTACAAATAAGGTTGGGGCTCTCTACATAACTTAATTGGAGGCTCCCAACACCACCACGAAGCTTCATCATAATGAAATGTGGCTCCAAGGTGACTCTTCAGTCTAGGGTGCCCAAACACCCAAGAGTAATAAGATCCACATTGGATTAAGGAGGAATCAAAATATCTCTTGGTGAAACTGTAGATCGGGGACTTCTCCTCCAAACCCTAACAATAAGTTTTGATGGATAGAGAGGGAGATCAGGATATTTTGAGCTTTGGGAAACAATTGTGCAATGAGGAAAAATAGGTACGTGTTCTTGCGCAAGAACTCCCCCTTTATATAGTGGCCGTTCAAATTCAATTGTTAAGTGCTCCGCCCGTGCTCAAGAGGTACTACCATTCAGGGGAGTGGTACTACCCGCTTCGCACAGTAGTTTCTCTGCGTCCCATGAGTATCGACACAATACTAGTACGGTAGTTCCGCCGGAGTGGTACTACGGCCTACAAACAGTGGTACTCCCATTAATTGGTGACGGCTAACAGAAGAAGCAATAATAGATGAACGGTGCGATAAAGGAAGTACAACACGAGCGGTACTACCATTGCACTACCGTGGAACTACCGTGATGGTAGTGAGGGCAGCTGAGAGCATGCACACGCCTCAGTCACAAGCGGAAGTAGCAACGGTACTACTGTGGAACTAATGTTCTACTACCGCTAGGGCGGTGAGGGCACCTGAGAGCATGCGCAATGCTTCAACTTCGGCAGTAGTAGCCGTAGTAGCTCATAGCGGAAGTACCACAAAAGCAGTACTACTGTGGAGCCGAGCGGTACTACCGCATGGGTACTACAAAAGTGCCCAAGCATGAACAGAAGGAGACTCCAAAGAGCAGGAACGGCATGTGTGTGCATATGGGGTTGTGTACGTGTTGATTCCACCCATACCTTTCAATGCGGACCATCTCTTAGTAGTAGGGATTTCCTAGCACTCAAGTCAATCGAAAAAGAAACGCCGGAAAACCGTCTTCGTTCTTTCTTTCACCGAGGGAATAAAAACTGCCTTGTGCGAAATATGAGAATATCTAAAATGCTCAATGTACACGGTTAGTCCGCAAAACACATTGTCATCAACCACAAAAACATTAGAGAGAGGCATGCCCTAACAAAGTCATATATGTGCAAAAGTAGAGCACGTATTTTTTTATGTGCTTTGATCATTACAATAATTATGCTATTTGAACTACCAGGACGAATCATGCACATGTTGTCAATTTATTAATGAACCCAAATTGCAAGACCCATTTAGCATACCCTAGAAGTTTATATAAGTTTACCTAATATAATAAACTAGAAACCACCATTAATACTTTTGCTAGATCATATGTTTTACAGATCTCTATCATCATATTTAATGATATTAATATATGTGAAAACACACACACATGCAAATACATATTTATGTACTACATAGTTAATATAATTTAAATAAATTCAAAGACAAAATTTGTTATATAGCATACAATTTCAGTATAGGTGGAACAAAATTTTGGTGATATTCATTAAAATTGCAGAACAAACATAGAACATTATATGTATTGTTTAGCAACATTTTATTTTGCAAACTATGCGGCGAATAATATAAAAGTGTACTAATTACATACATACATACATATATATAATATTTTACAACTAGTTTAAATAAGTAGAAAAATTTATTATAAAAATATATATCATGACAGTGAATCGGCATGCTTCATCGTTCTCACTTCCACTGTTGTCGGTGTAGCTGCGACCACGTTGTTGTCGTATCATTTCTAGTGTAGGTTTAGAGTTAGGGCTCTCTGCCGCTGCCCACCTCTGCCGCCACCCGGCTCGGTTTTAGCCGTCCACACCAACATGGCCGCCGACGCCCCATCCCGCAAGCCGCCGACTTCTCCTTCCTCCGCCACCGCCCAGCCGCCCCCATCACCCATCGCCGCTTCATGTCTGCCAAGGTGACCATCCTCCTGTAGATCCCGTCACGAGGCAGCCACGCGTCAGAAGCCGATGGAAACTGCGATACACGTCAGGACGATGTCTTGGAACGTCTGCAGCTATGTGCTCCGTGTGAGCATCGGGACAACTTTCGGCGTGGTCCAGCTCGCCATGCTGGGGTAGAAGTCCAGGTATCAAGAAGCTACTATTAAGCACACCACTGCAATCAGTTAGAAGAAGGCTAAAAAGCTCGAAGATTCATTTGCTGGAAAACACAAAAACAAGAAGACTTCGATGGAGGTAGAGAAGAGGTCGATCTCCGTGAGGGAGACAAAAATCACCGCCAGGGAGGCGCATCTCACTGCGTGGGAGGCCAACGTCATCAATCAGGAGTAGAGGCGAACTTGTTTTCTAGATGTTGTTTTGGTGAACTAAATTAATTTATGCCTATTTGAACTGTAAGATGATATATGCAAATCATGTCCCTGTTCTCATACTCAGCTTGATGTTATGGCTTGTTGGTTGATAACTTTTTTTGAAATCTACTTAAATTTTGAAGAGAATGGCAGAGCAGATCAACAGTTGTATTTGCCCAGAAATCTCATATCTATAATACCTAAATAATTCATCCCCGCTATCATATTTCTCTCGACATGCAGCCTATCCAAATCAGCAGCCCAGCCACATAAGCGCTCCGTTACCGGCTTACAGGTGGGGCCAATCCAAATTGACCGGTGTAGATCAGCGATGAGAACGACCACATCAGCTTCCGTTACCCCAGCTAACAGGAGGATGGTCCACAGGCGCATCAGCGTACATACAGACTACAGACGGACGCCTCCCTCACTCGATTCTGCCCACCGATGGACCCACCGCTAAAAGAAACACCACGAGCAGTTAAAAAAGCCCTCATGAGTTGCTCCGCTCCGGCCCTCCTCCCGCCGGCGGCCTTCCCACACCGGTGGTCAGAGCCGAAGGATCTCCCTCATGTCCTTGCGCTGCTCCGAACCGTCCTCGCTCCGGCGGCCTCGAACGGATCGGACATGGCCATCCCCGGTGCGACCCACCTCGGGAAGAGAAGCTCACTGGCCTCCCCCAGCCAAAAGGTCCATTCATCAACCGGAATAGAAACGATCTCACTCTGCCGGTCCTCTCCGCCTCCCCGTCTCTTAATTACTCCAATTTCATCCGTTCCCCTTCTCTCACCCCTCCACTTGATCTCCTTATTAAAAACAAAGCTTGACATGTTATTGCAACTTTCCCAGCCATGAAGTTTGTCCTCACCGTCTGTCACCAACTAGGATCAAAGCAATGACAATGGGATCGGACCCGGGGTACATGAGTTGTACATCACTAATCTGTCGTCTCCTAGATAGTCAAGACGCTTCTCCTTCTCCACGCAATTGGAAATGAATCAATAGCCCCGTTTCGATCTGTTCGACGAGGCAACCAAGCAGGTGAGTTCATATAGTATCTCCCGCTCAGAAAATGTCATCCACCTACGTCAAACCATCCTGCCCTATGATTTTTACTCCCACATGGAATTCACGGATATTCTCTTGCACTATCTGAACTAACTGTGTTATTTGTTAGTAGGTTTTTGATGGCCATGGAGGTTCTATGCAGCATCCGACATGAAAAAAACATGCCATGAGGTTGTATTTGAGGATTCAGAGTCCCTAGAAGTAGTACAAGATGTTTTTTTACTTCTGAATCTGTTGCAAACTCAGACCGCAAAGCTCTCTTAAGTACAGACCTTGGGTTTTCAGATGATTCAGTCATCAGTTGATCATAGGGAACCACAACTCTTACAGGCTACAGCTTTGATATTTGGAAGGTATGATGAGCATGCAGTCAAAACTCCTACAGATACACTCTACATTGTGATACAATATGATTGTATTTGCATATGCACGCAAACTTTTGTTTTTGTTCTTATCTCGCATGTTGTTGGTTGCAAATGATGGGGATTGCCGAGCAGTTCTATGTAGGAAAGGCATGGCTACAGAGATGTGGCGTCATCACAGGCCAAAATATGAAGCAAAGCATCATGCTCTTTCACATGGACATAAGGAAGTATATATCTTTTTTTCTTACACGGTGTTTGATTGCTAATAGATGTCTTTTCTCATGCTTTTCCAGCAATTACTGACGTCTAATGGCATGATGCGTACAAAGACATAATTTTGTTTCGTTCACAAATAATCCTTTCCACTTTACTGCCTTTGTTGCCACTTACTATACGTATACTGTGTCATTCTTTTCCTCTTTTAATTTCGAACTATGCTTTTCTAACAGTATGCAAGTTTGCAAATTTACTCCATTGAACAGGGTAGTGTACAGTTTCGCTTGATATAAGAGCTGCAGCAAATGTTATTAATTGATTCATGAAATGATTTTCTACTGTGGCCAATAAGTTATTTCATGCAGTTGGGCATGTAGCTTACCAGGCTCCATCCAGCCGACGCGCGGGTGAGGATCAAGCCGAGGCGATGGGATCCGACGCGGGAGAGGATAAAGCTGACACGATGCATGCTACGGGATATGGCGCTTGAGTGGATCCAACCGAGGTTGGGCGCGAGGGAATCCAGCCGAGCCGATGCGGGTCAGAGGGTCACCTCACGAGCACTGAACAGTCGCCGAAAATTGAGGAGAGGTCGGGAAGTGAAAATCTCTCCCATTTAAAAGGCCCCGAGCCCCAGGTCACCCCCACGGGCGACAGGGGCAAACCCTAAGGCGCCGCCGCAGGGCCCTCCCCTCCAGGCAAACCTATGAGAAAACCATATCCTTTCTTTTTCAGGGTAGTTTTGGTTACTGGCCGCCTACCTGTGACTGCACCTCGATTTGGACCGGCGCGGCTGGAAAATAGCAAGCGTACCTACGTCATGGAGAAAAGTAGGCAGCTGCCGCTAGCTCCTGTTCACGTCCCCCCAGCCGAGCTATGCATGGATCTCCGAAGTTTCCTTCGACTCTCTCATTCTCCGTCGTTGTGTATTTTCTGCTTCGCCGAGTTTATTCTGTCGGGAACTTGACAAACTACTGTTTGCCGAGTTTGATTCAAAATTGGACTCGGCAATGGCAAGCAACTTGGCAGAGCTCTGGCTTTCCCAGGTTCCAACAGAAAATGACTCGGTGAACAAAAAAACTCGGCAGAATAAAAATTTCACCGAGTTCTGCTCATCAAAAACTCGGCAAAGTTTGACAGATGGGACCAGCTGTACAGTAAACAAGACGTATAGCATATATGGAAGAGCATGGTACTCCTTCGGTCTAGGTGCATTAGGCGCGTAATGATGAGCAGTGCAACCAAGGTGCGCACGTAGTGGACGAAGTGAAAAAATTGAACGTGACAAATAACCAATCGAAGTATGCCATAATTGAGTTCTTTAATTGTCTGAGTTAAATATGCTGGTTGCGTGCCATGTCCAGGCTCACTTCCTCCTCGTTTATATCTAACCATCTATTTAATGTCACTAGATATAGCTTAAATGAAGGTTGTCTTTATAACACTAAGGGCAGTCCTAGTTTTTTTGGACACAGTAAAAATGCAGACGCTCATACATATGCACATACACTCAACTTTATGAATGCACGCACATCCTATCCTTATAAGCACCTTCAAGAGACTGAGCCGGCACATCATCTTGAGATTGATGAAGTTGCAATAGATGCCTTTGTAGTCGACCGGAACGCATATTGCCGGAAGGACTGAAATAAATTCAGAAAAAAGTGACCACCAATGGCAAGTATAGGATTTGAACCCTGGATTGGTTTTACCACGAAAAATCTAACCATCTGACTTAGGCTCAGTTCATAAGGACGGTCCTAGTTATTACACCTTAGTGTCGGTGGAGCGAGCATGTGGTCATCATAGCTGTACTACAGTTTGTGAAAGGACAAGATAGGAAAAAAGAAGATAAAAAGTAAAATGTAACCCACTGACTAGTACACTGACTAATGTTCTCCATATGACAAAAGTATTATAAAGACTGCAATTTTAGGAAATCAAATAAATCACAGGCTTTCAATTCCTTTAAAATGGTTTTAAAGGACTTTACGAACCATTTTAAAGGCTCCGTTTTAAGGAGTCTCCTAGTGTGTTTTGAGTAGGTTCAACATTAATTGGTTTATTAGGTTTATTTTACAAAATCGATACCAGTCATTTTGTCTTTAAAAGCACTTCCTCACCCTTGTGGTCTTGTAGTTACGAAGAAACTAGAAGAGACAAATTCATGGAATATCATATGTTCATATTTTTCTTCTTAACTAACATGGCGTCTTGCCTTTTCATGTGTTCATAAATCTGAATGTGATGGACGTGGGTGGTCCCAATATAATAGGACTAGAGGTGCAAGTTAGCCGTCTGTGAAACCTACGATTGCTAAAAGGGGTTATTCGTGCGATATTTCCGCATTTGTTGGTCAAAGAATATCAGGTTATAGAAAAATGTTTTGGTTCCTCATCTAAAGTTGTAGGAGTTAGATGAAGAATATAATGGGGAATTTCTTCTATTGTGACCAAGAACGTTGAGCGTTGAGCATACGTAGAGAAAGAATCCGGTGGGCAGGAACAAGGAAGTCAACACATGCACTCAATGGAACATTTCTAGCTCTCCAAAAAATCTATTTTTACATATATAGATGCCTTCCAATACATCTATAAAATTTGGCGTGATTTGATAAATTTTGAGCCAATCTTTTTATTACTAAATGCAGTAGCACTGCTTTCATTTTGCTTAGAAGGAGCACACTAAAGGAACATACTATTGAATTCATGCTCCTATCAGTTACTCCAAAAGTCCGAATAAATGCAGAGAGAGGCAATATAATGCTACATTCCCTTGGTTCTGATATCACATTTAATTCATACTACAACTAGTTGCTCGAAACATCCAAACTAAGAGAAAAATGCAGTCAATATATTTCAACACGTGATAGAGAAAGGAAAATACGGCACCAAGATATAACTCGCCAGTTGAGAAATTAAACAAAATGTCATAAATCGCGCAACTAAAAGAACGTTCACTGGATATATGCCAGCTGGTCCTTGATTTTGTTTGTGGGTCTGTCTAGGACACATCTAGATGTGCCATTACTAACCTGATGTTCACTATGTTTGTAGTCTTTTTTTTGTTATCTCAGTTTTTTTTTTGTTCCTCGTTGTTGTGTTATTTATGGGAGTTTAGATGTGACATTCTTAGAAAACATCTAGATGTGAATTAGACAAACTGTTTGTTCTATGTGTTGTGGCGAGTACACACTAGAGCTTAACAAACCGGAAGTTATATGCTAATAGTTGACCCTGAAATAATCATGAGCTAGCTAGCTAGCACTAACGGCATAATGATGCAGCCACCTGAACTGAAAACAGTTGTCCGGAGATGGCGTGTGTCACCGTTGGGTAGCACTGTCCGGATGAACCTATGAGATATCATAATCTCTTCTGATTTAGGATAGTCTTGGCTACCTGTGAGTCTACGACTGCACCCGATTTGGACCGGCGCGGCGTGCGTGCGTACGTCAGGTAGAAAGTAGGGGCGTAGGCGGCTGCTGCCCGCAGCTGTTCACGTCGTCGCCGAGGCATCTCCGAAGGTTCCTTCTTCAACCCTGACCTCCCGTCGTCTCTCGTTCCCCGTCGTTTAGCTAGCCCAACTTGTGATTATTATAGCGGTGGAGCCGTCCTACATGAGTTCTGCGATCGGCAGTGTGGACGAAAGGCAGCGCCCCGTCTGCTTGCCGGTGCTATAAATCCCACAGGAAGCTCCGACTGTGACACCGAACCACCAGTTCTGCCGGCCGGCCCAACACACCACACGCATGGAGCAGCAGCACAATCACCACAGTGCCATGGGCGTCGCTACTCCCTCCTGCTCCTCCTCCTCCACCACATCATCTTTTGACTCATTTCCATTCGACTCCAGCTTGAGCAGCGGTGAGGTGCTTCACGCGGAAAGGAGCCCTCGGTGGAGGAAGCCACCGGCAGCCTCGGCGGCGCCGTCGTACATCGGCGTGCGCACGCGGCCGTGGGGGCGGTTCGCGGCGGAGATCCGAGACTCCACGCGTGGCGGTGCACGGGTGTGGCTGGGCACGTTTCAAAGTGCCGAGGCCGCCGCGATGGCCTACGACCAGGCGGCGCTCTCCTCGCGGGGTGCGTCCACCGCGCTCAACTTCCCCCTGGAGCGCGTCCAGGACTCGCTCCGCTCGCTTGGCGCCACCACCACGGGCTTGTGCATGGGAGGCTCGCCCGTCCTGGCGCTCAAACGGCGCCACTCGTGTAGACGGAGGCGCAGCAAAGCCGAGATATTGAACGATGCGGCGACAGCCAGGGTGAAAAAGAAGAAACGGTTCATCGTGGAGCTGGTGGACCTGGGTGCCGAGTACCTGGACGAGCTTCTCAGGATTACCTGTAATACAGCTTACTACTACTAGTATACAGAAAATTCAACTTGGGAGTACCTGAGTTTGTGCAGTTCGGTGAATGATATTGTCAGTCCGTGTCTAGCGCGTCTGTGTGAATATTTGCAGCCCCGTTTTACCCCCATGATTTTTATCCATTTCTCACATGATTTACACTTGATCTTCGACCCGGTCGATGCCGGCGATGATGGTGTTTGCGGGGTTCTTTTTCCTCTTTGGAGGCATTGACGGCAAGTACTTCCACTCTTTGGAGGCATTGATGGTACTTGTCATGCCATATTTTAAAAGTTCATTGGAAATGTTCTGTAGCTCAAATATGGCCGGACTCTTTGCCTTGGCTTGGTGGGGTGGTCGTGTGACGTTGCGGGGGCGATTTTGGGCGAGAGCTCCCCTTTTGCGTATTAAAGTTTGTTGTTTTTTATTGGAAATGTTCTGTAGCTCAAATAGTTTGTTCGGCTGACCATTTGTCTAAAGGGCGGGGCAATGGTGATGCCTCTTTCTCCTTCCAGTTCTGTGTTGAGGAGACATAGAGTTGTGAGCACCTACAATCGGACGCCTCAAACCCATCTCAAAGGTCCAGGCGGGTGGACCGGTCACAACAAACCGATCCAACCAGACGCCTCAAACCGATCTCAAACACCCTGACTGATCGACACCTATCATATCCAGCCCAAATATAGAGCGGATATAAGGTGGCCCGGACGCATCTGCCCAGCCCACCTCTGCCCAAAGCGACCCCACAAAATCATCATCGGGAACCAAACCCTAACTTCACTTCACTCCACTCAACTCCTGAGCACCGGCGACAATGGCCAACACCGGCAGCCACTTCGGCGGCTACGGCGAGGATGACGGGGATGCCTTCCTCCGCTATGGTGCCAGAGACGAGCACAAGCCGGCCCTTCGCATCGCACAACAATGCTCGTGGGTGGAGATGGGCTGCGGCTCCGGTTTCGATGTGGCACCGCCTATCGCCCAAGGCCGCAGCGCCGGCGCCAGCGCCGGCCGTTTCCTCCCCGCACATGTATCTGCGAGGAAAGCTCAATCGGTGCTGCCCGGCCATCGACCTCCTCCACCTTCGGCGCTGCTCCGCACGTGCAACGTTGGGTTCTAGTGCCTGCTCCATCAGTGTCACGGATGCGCACTCCGAAATCAGAGGCGTGTGCCGCCCGTTGCAAGAGGGAGAGGGCAAGGGAGATGGGGACCGCGTCGGACGCGGCTGCACAGTCCTCCCACCGCCGTTGTGTGATGCCGGCCCAACGAGGATGAGCGTCTCCTCCAGTGGGTGACCAGCCGTCACTTACGGCGGCGGAGAAGGATGTCCGGCGGCTCCAGAGGATCAATGCCAAGCAACTCCGGCTAGGCATTGAGCAGTCTGAGCGGGAGGCGGCAAGGGTGGCGAAGCTGAAGTAGGACCGCGTCGTCCGGTGCTTGAAGGGCTACATCGTATCTCCTCTTCCTCCTCCTATGAAGGTGTCTATAACGACAACCTACCTCCTGCAAAGGGCCAGCGAGGAAATTGTGAAGCTCGGCCTTCTCTCCGGTTATATAATCTAGCTCCTACTGTAATTTGCCAGATGGTTGAACTGTGTGAATTATGCCCGTTTGGTCATCTTCTGGTGATGTTTATGTTTGTTTGCAGTCAGTTATATGTCCGGTTCCTGTTGATTTTGGTCGTTTGGTGATCTACGTAGGTGGGGCATGGATAGACCAGAGTCGACTGAAAGTGCCTACGGACGTGTGGATAGACCTGAGTACATGCAGGAAGGTAGGTGAGCCGACCACATCCTAGTTTCGCGTACATGCAGTGGGAGGGGGGCTTGTTGGTGAGGCGTGCATAGACCAGAGTCAACTGAAAATTGCCTATGGATGTGTGGGGCCCGCACCCAGTCGGGCCAAGGTGACACTTAGAAGGAATAAAGATGAGTGCTATATATTTGAGGTGCTAGCGTAACAATAAGATATGTTCTTAGTGCGCTAGGGGATCTATTGTACCAAAGATACAAGACTTCCCACCGAGGAATACCAATATTACCTGACAAAGTATTGATACACCCCAAAGTTCATGTTTCACTGTTAATTCCCATGTTCTCGTTATTTCTTCATGTGTAAATAAACCGAAAATTACACTGTTATAGCATTGTAAATTTGAATATTAGGGGAAATCGTGCGCTTGCGACATGGGTGACCAAGCGTTCACCAAGATAGATGATGACGACCATGCTCTTTAGGATGTCTACACGCTGACGGTTGCCAAAACATTCGTGGGCAAGGACAACAGGACACTATTATTAGCCTGGTGGTTCATACTATAGTACTCCGGAGTAAAAAGGTCTCGAGGGACTAGAGAAGAAGAGTGTTACAATAATAAGAAGGAAAAATAACTAAAACGGTCAAATGATCCATGGTGTTGGAGAAGGAAAGAGCGTTCTAAAAAATAAAGCGAAAAAAGAAACAAATAATATTCTAGGAAATAAGTAGGAACGAGAACTAAAACTGGTGAGGAAGGAGGAAGAAGGAGAAGAGGTTGGTGATGTGGTGCTGGTGACGCCAACGAAACGGGTTGACGAAGAGGCTAGGAGTAGAAGATATTAGGGAGGATGAGGAAGAGAAGAACAACAAATATCCCTTCTAGCAATGAATGATGTATGGGCTGGAGGGGTGAGCTTATTAATGACTAGGAATATTTGCCACTCGCCTCCCACGTCAGTGTGTATATGTGTGTATGTTTTTATTTCATCGGTTGTAGAATTCAGGGGACATATGATGTCGTTTCGTCATGACATTGACATGTTGAATTGAAGGTGTTACAAACTCTAAATAGATGCGAGATATGAGAAATGGAAGGAAAATATTGACATCTATTGCGACAATTAGAAATCCCAAAAAAGGTGACATTTTACTGTGTGCATTTGCAAAGTTGAATGAACCTTTAAGAATGACCTCTTTAGTTATTTGTTGTTTTTGCGGCAATAGTACGTGTAAGTTTAACCCACTCTATTATATTGTGAATATGAAAATTTTCGTCCTTGTTGCAACGAACGACGAAGGTGAGGTGGGTGTCATCCGGTTTTAAAGGAAAGGGCTCCAGCGAGAGATGTCCCGTTACGGTGAGAAACCAAGCGTGAAGGGGAGGATCCGACAGGAAAAAAGTAGGGTGTGTCGTGCGATGGTTTTTTTTGTTGGGCCTGCGTGTTGGCGATGACATGGCAGATAGTCCGGACGACGACATTTCTCCCCATATATGGTCTGGATTTCGGAGGACCGTGAAATTTTGCGAGCCTACTCGGCGGTCGTTTGATGTCTCAACATGTCTGAACATGTGAGGGGGAAATAAACTTTGACCTTGAATTCGGCCTTGAAACGTGTGAGTAGTTGATTTATTTATATATGTGTATTATAGCCCTTGATTCTAACTTATCGGTTGAGAAAATAATAAATTTCGTCTAATTGGAGAACCTTCACCAGATACACCGGCCCTTGATTTTTTTTCGTTTGTTAGTAGGGCTTATAAAACTGGAGGGTTATTGTTATTCTAGTTGACTGGGATAATCATGAGCTAGAGCTAGCAAGCAATAAACGCATGATGAGCAAACCACCTGTCCTGAAAAGGAATTTGCTCGGACTCGATAGATGGCGTGTGTCGCTGATAAGATAGCACTGTCCGGATGGATCTATGAGAAACCATATCCTCTCTCTTTCAGGATAGTTTTGGCTAACTGTGACGGCACTCGATTTGGACGGGTGCGGCTGGAAAATAGAAGTGCACGTACGTATGTCCAGGAAAAAAGCAAGGGAATATTAACCGGTTCTATCGACTAATGTGAATATTAACCCGAAACCATAGCCTTGTTTTCTACTAGTGAAAGAACCAAACCTATGAATATAAAGAAAGAGATTTTCTTTATATTCATAGGTTTGGTTCTTTTCGTGCGGTTAAGGCATTAGTCCCGGTTCACCTGTGACATTTAGTCCCGGTTCACCTGTGACATATAGTCCCGGTTTGTGCCTCAAACCGGGACTAAAGGGTGCGATACCCATTAGTCCCGGTTCATGCCTCAAACCGGGACTAAAGATTAGACTTTTAGTCCCGGTTTGAGGCACGAATCGATGCTAATGGGGTTGAGACCTTTAGTCCCGGTTCGTGCCACGAACCGGTACTAAAGGTCCCATTTTCAAACTCTACCCCCCCTCCCCCCCTCCCTCGTGGATCGCCTTTTTAGTTTTAAAAAAAAATAAAAGAAAATGATGGAAATGTCAAAAAAATAAAATAAAATAAGTTTTCCATGTGATATGTGGTCTAGTTGTTGGGAAAATTTGCAAATGTGAATTTCGACTTTATTTGCAAAATCTCTCTAGAATTTGTAAATATGGGCATAACTTTTGCATACTAACTCGGATGAAAAAGTTTTTTATATGAAAAATCATCTACTCGAAAAGTTACATCCAAATTTAATTAGGGGAACTCCATTAAATATTTTCAAAATCCTCAAAAACCTAACAAAAAAAAGATACGAGGCTTTTAAGATCTGGAGAGGCAAAAAAATTCAAACTGTGGTCTAACTATGGTCAAACAATGGTCAAACAATGGTCAAACTAATTATTCTAGAATATTAGTGTTACTAAATAATTTGTTCAGTTATTTTTAATTTTGGTCAAATCTGGTCAAACAGTGGTCAAACAGTGGTCAAACAATGGTCAAACTGTGGTCAAACTATGGTCAAACTAATTATTCTAGAATATTAGTGTTACTAAATAATTTGTTCAGTTATTTTTAATTTTGATTAAATCTGGTCAAACTGTGGTCAAACAATGGTCAAACCAATTATTCAAAATAACTATTGTTTTCTAAATAATTATTGTTTTTTAAAACAATAGTTTGAAACTCAAACAGTGAAATGTGTCACTTCATGCTCAAGCTAAATTCCTGAGGGTTAATAGGATTGACATCTTACTATTGTCAGGAAAACAACAAGTGCAAACTTGGAAACGAGGGAGAATAGAACCCGGAAGTTAAGCGTGCTCAGGCGGAGTGGAAGGATGGGTGACCGTTCGGGAAGTTAGATGATTTGGAATGATGAGGGTGATTAGAGATTAGAGGACAAATTGAGCAGTGATGAGGGGTGCTGATTAGAGATTAGAGGTTAAAATAATTCAGAAATTTGAAAATAAAAAAAATCAAAAAAAAATCATAAAATTTCTTTTAGTCCCGGTTGGTGTTACCCAACCGGGACTAAAGGTGGAGCTCCACGTGGCCACGGCCTTTAGTCCCGGTTCTGGATTGAACCGGGACTAAAGGGGTGAGGCATTAGTACCGACCCTTTAGTCCCGGTTCACCAACCGGGACTAAAGGCCCATACCAACCGGGACAATAGGCCCTTTTTCTACTAGTGTTTCTCTCTATTCGATTCGATTTGATTCCTGTTTTCGATGGTCCTCCGTAATCCCATTCACCATAGGCTTGAGAGAGAAAAGGGGCAACGGAAGGGGATTGGTGGATGGTGGCAGCCATATCCAGCAAGCAAATGCAACAATGACACAAAGCAGTTAGATTCAATGCGCAAGGTACTATAAATGCATGAGAATGATATATTCTACCAGATTAATTTCGATACTATTACTGATAATTTTTCATAAAATATTAGAAGAAAATGCTTTACGTAACCAATGCAATTGTTCGTCTTCCAAGATACAAGATGGTTCATTAGTTTTGCATTGCTATGTGAGCATATGAGGCAATCTTAGGCAGTGGCGGAGGCAGGGGGACCAGCAGGGGCCCTGGCTCCCCCTAACATTCTTGACTTAAAGCTAATATCCATCTTAGTAGTGCTTAATTGATGTATAAAATGACGTATTTTGATAGGCCGGCCCTCCCAGCAAGACACACCCTCATATGATTTTCCTGGCTCCGCCACTGATATTCTTAGGATGAGATGTTTATCCTCGGAAAAATGTAGTTGTTTTTTTAAACAAAAATTATCACCATAGATGAGTAGTTCCCGTCCAGATATGTATCTAATGAGAGTTTAGGGATATTTCTTCATACATTCAATTAAAGTAGCTATTGAAATATAAGAAAATGTTTCTAAAAATATTTCTGCATACAGGCCCCACTTTGTCTGCTTGCAGCAGGGCTCCCGATGTGTCAGGACCGGCCCTGCTTAGCCCATTCCTGCCTTGTTTTCACCAAGCCTAAGCCGGAACATTTAATTATTCGCTCGTACCACACAAGACAACAGTACATGGGCCATCCATATAGTACTGTGTTTTTTGCTGGCTTTCTCTTTTCCATTTTATTCCTTTTTCTTGGACTCATCCGGTTTATAGAATTTCCAAATCAAAGGAATAGGAAAAGTAGAGTATTTCAAATGCCGTCTTTACTCCCACCCTTATGAATTTTCGATGGATTCTGACCTAATTCTAAGAATACTTAGCTCGAGCAATTTTGACACAATCATAAGAAATCTAGTACTTCCATTCCTATAAAACGAATGCCATGCATAGTAAAAAAAAATCTGAAAGGTCAAAATCATATAGAAATCCTTCAAAAATCCTACAAAGCGAATATGCCCTTCAAGTTTTTGACTGGTTTTCTCCATTTCTCGGTTTTCTTTCTTTTCCTTTTTTTCTCTTTAAAAATTAGGACCATTTAATGAAATAGGGCATTAAAACATTATTAATATATTTTTAATATTAAATAATTCATGACCATTTTGAGATCCAGGAATATTTTTTTAATCCAACTATATGTTTCAAATTCTTGAATATTTTAAAAAATTTATGAATTTTTTAAACCAAAACCATTAAAAAATCATGCATATTTTAATAAATTCTTTAATGTTATTTAAAGCGTGTTTTTTTGCAATAATATACTTTGTCAAAACATGGTAGGTGCCTTCTCCAGAACCATGAGTTGTTTGTTTCCTAAACAAGTTTTTCGTGAGCGTACATCAGATCATCTTATAAATATAAATGATCATCACATATATGAAATTCAAAATATAAATGATCATCTTGTTAATATACATGTAAAATACAAGAAAATTTTCTCAAAATGCATTAGTACCATATATACAAGAATTTCTAAGATTTACAAAAAATATTAAGACATGTTAATTGGTGGATTGAATGTCGGCCCAAACATTTGTCGTTTGCAAGTGGTCTCCCTATTCCTCGCTCAAGGTGACATATAGAGGATCCCAGAGGATGGAAACAGACAAATAAATTATGAAGCTACTAACGGCGTACAACATACCACGTCTCATGAGTCTGATTAGTTGCTTCCAGGCTGGCAACGCATGGCCACACCACTAGTATACTTAAGTTTTGTTGTGATTAGCTAGAAAATAGACACACAAACCCATAATGCAGTAATGACATGGTAGAAAAAAATATAAGTAGATTAGTGTCTGAGGACAAGCAAAAAAACTGGATGCGCTAACGCGCAAGATTGTGTTGTATTAGGTGCTGGTCAGGTAAAGGTTGATCAAGCCAATGATGCTTGTATAACTTTTCATCGCCGTTTATTTGCCAAAACAATCACATTCTAAATGAGATGATGAATTTATCTTCAAATTTACTTTGAGTGTGCTCATAGTATAAGCTAAGGAAAGTGCATGTCAAACAATTGACATTCTAGAGGTGATGGGGATCACTGATATAATATTTAAAGTATACTCCTATTAAAAGTAGATGAATATGTAGACCACAAAGTCGATATTCATTTTACATCACCCGCATGGTGGTACCGAGTCACACATTGAACAATTGTCTTAGTAACAAGGAAAAGCAACACCTGTTGGATAGATCATTACTCTACATCAAAGCTCTCTCTCTCTCTCTCTCTCTCTCTCTCTCTCTCTCTCTCTCTCTCTCTAAAACTGAATTTTTTTGTGCTAAAATTTGACAATTTTTTGTGTGCTTGATTATTTTATCATGAAAGTACATTCATGCAAGTCATGGCAAAAAAATCAATTCTCCAAAAATGCTATTTTTTGAAGCATATGGAGTACTAATTTTTGTTTGTCATGAGTTCCATGAATGTCATTTTTTCATGAAATTTGTCAGGCATACCAACATTTGTCAAAGATTGCACCAAAATATTCAGAATTTTATGTTTTTTTTCATTCGTTTTGATTTTACTGTTCGGGAGCAGAAGAGGACTTTTGCTCTCTCTCCCCCCTCTCTGGTCATTTTACTCATGTACAAAGTTGTTGGAGATGCTCTTGCCATTTTACTACGAAATAAAATATACTACCAGGTACCAACTTGTTGGTTTGTATTTACCTGTCAGTCGAATAAAAATTACCAACACACAAGGGAATGAAGAATGGCTCTCATCATTTATAATATGAATGAGAATGATAGTGGATTTGTACAATATAACTGAAGTAATAATGACAAACCAATAATATGTAGACACACACACGCACATGTACTGACAAAATAATTAGATAAATTTCACCCAAGTAAGTAAATGGTAACCCTAAAGCTTGATCCTTTGTACCGTAGGGGTACAACCACCTCCTAACCATCTAACTAGATGTTGGTTCTCACTTAATTGTGTGATTAGTTGTTACGTATCACTTACTCCAACCTAGAGACATGCCAACATGCATCTCATTAATTGCCTACTCCAATAATGCAACAGGGAATGATGACTATTTCGTAAGTACATGAGTTGTGCATGACCTCGGCTTTTGACGAACATGATATTGATTTCGTGTTGTCTTTTTTTCTCTCTTTGTATATGACTACCATGCTCCGTTATCTTTGATAATGGAACCCGGAGAGAGCATGCTTCGTGTGGAAAATAAAAATGTTAGCGCCTACTCTTGTTGGAGGGGTCATTAGTTTGCACTATTTCTTAGTTTCTCCACTTGAACAAACTTAGTAAAGGTTTCTTGGCGATGCTCTTGTCATGACAAATTTAAAAGACTACCGTCCGGCTCATTGATTTATCATTCCCAGCAAATGCGACCTGCCAACTTGCATCTAGTCAGTTGCCTACTCCAACAAGCCAACCTTGAGCAACAATTCTACAAGGACAGGTACTTTGGTCTCCGGTGTTTAGTCAATTTTAAAGAAGTATAATCATCAATGTGTAAAAAACAGTGAAGCGTGCGAGACAGGAAGATAAATTTGGAAAGTGAAGTCGTCGTGGGGTCATGTATCCCAACTAGGAAAAAGACATTTGGGGTATAAAATTGCCAAGTCTTTTGGTCTGGTCACAGAAACAAACTAGCTAGAAGCAACTAATTTGTACCAAAGTTGACATTTACATGTATAAAACCCAATGCTATGCAATGCAAGGAGCTCCCAGCTAGCAAGATCATGCATATTCCATCTCCACCCCGGCCGCCACAAACAAATCAAATGGTGACGCCCAACATAGATTCAATTTCAGACACAAAATTGTACGAGCTGAAAGAGCAGCTTCTGCTGCTGACCACTCTGGTGGCGACGGTGACGTACGTCACCGGGCTCAACCTGCCCGGGGGAGCCTGGCAGACGCAGCAGGCGGATGGGCACGGCCCGCTCGCCGGCGACCCCATCCTCCGGGACATCCACTACCGCCGGTACCTCGCCTTCTACTACTGCAACGGCACGGCGCTCGCCTCGTCGGTCGTGGTCTGCCTCATCCTCGTCATGCTGCGCAGGGACAGCCCTGCCTGGTCGGTGGTGCTGCGGGTGGTCATGGTGCTCGACCTTCTTGGCCTCATGGGTTCCTACGCAGCCGGGACCTGCCATGACACCTTCGCCACCATCTGGGTCGTGGTGCTCGCTTTCCCTGTCTTGGCCTACATCGCCTACGCTTTCGTCTGCTACCTCTGTTTGCCCCTCCGCCGCGACAACCACACCCCCAGAAACACAAACACAGGGTACCAAGAGAAGGAGAAGATCGAGGTGCTGATGTTGCTGGCCACCTTCGCAGTCACTATCTCCTACGCCGCCGGGCTGAACCCGCCTGGCGGCTTCTGGACCAGCACCGGGCACAAGGATGGCCGCCTTCTTCACCTCGCCGGCGACCCCATCATGGAAGATAGCGCGCTCCGGAGGTACCGGGCCTTCTTCGTCTGCAACACGACGGCGTTCGTCGCCTCCTTGCTCATCATCCTGCTGCTCCTGGACAAGAACTTGAGCAGGACCATATCGGCGAGGTTCGTAGCGGTCTACGGCTTCATCGGGCTGGCGCTCCTGGGCCTCATGGGGGCCTATGCTGCTGGGAGCTGCAGGGAGACTGACAATACCATCAAGGTCCTCTCCTTGGCCGCTGCGGTTCCTGTCTGTGTAGTCCTGCAGCTGGCTCTCAACTATGTCTTCTATTGGCCAATCAAGAACATGTGTGATAGTTTCTCCAGATGGCTGCAGAACTTGACTCCCGGAGGTATACTTGCTCTATATCTTAATTTGTTGGTTTCTCTTTTATCTTTTGCTAAACGGCTAATCCTCGTGTCAAACTGGAATCCTGCCTTGGAAATTGCAACTCCCAGTTTTGCTATTTCTTTGCTGCAAATGCTAATAACTGTTACGGTTCTGCCGTTTGCATATAGTCTGACCAAAGTCGAAATTTGAAATCTCATGGAGAAAAATATCAACATTTATGGTATCAAATAAACACCATATATCCTCCATGAAAAATATTTTCACACTGTATTTATTTGACATTGTAGTTACTGTTTTTTTTTTCTCTAAACGAAATAAAAAGGCAAAGTTTGACTTGGAGCAACCTCTAGCTATATGCAGCATCATTTGGATGGAGGGATTTGCAAGTCACTGGCAATAAAAAAACATTAATCCAAACATTATGATTGTGCAACAGGCGCAGACAAGTTGAGGATACCTTGATTGGACGGTTTAGAGAGAAATAACAAACCATAATCACTCTCTGACTTTTAGATAAATATAGTTTGTTAAATCTAAGTCACTTGCGATTATCTCATGCATCAGTTGGTGCGATGTCAGGCTCATGCGGACATGGAGACAATATTAGTTAGATTAGACAAAATCACTACTCTATTCACTTAGGCTGGTCACAATGAAAAGTATAATATACTAGTATCGTACATACAATACTAGTGTATATATATATATATATGACACTACCTCCACGATGCATAGTATCATAGCTTGGTATTATATTGTCATGCGTAACACATAGTAGTCCATTATTTAATATGATATAATATCATATCATGATACTCAAGTCACTCTCTCATTTAGATGTGTGTCACCTCAATAAAAATGTCTAGTTGGCATGCATGATATTAGTTATGATTAAGGCTCGTCACAATGGGAGTATCATAAATAGTATCATGCACATTTATCTAGGTAGTATCATAGGTAGCATCATAAGAATATAACCCAATAATTTTCGGTTAAGCTACATTATTTTAAGTATTTATGGTTCATAAGAAAACTTGGAAATTTTAGACTTGTTTTAGTTCTAAAGTTTTGTTGATCTCTAAAGTTTGAAGTGCATGTTTTTTTTGGAGTAATACAAAGTTAGTTCGTAGCATGTAGATGTCAATGCATCTTGGATGGTCCGAATAACTCAGATAAATGTGCGGTACACACAAGTTTGTGCCGAGAAAAAACACAATTCTCAAAGTGTATTTTCTAAACTTGTGTGTACTGGACATTTACATTTATATATATGCTAGTGCCGAGAAAAAAAACAATTCTCAAAGTGCATTGACATCTATATGCTACGAACTAACTCTGTATTTTACTCCCCAAAAAACATGGACTTCAAACTTTACAGATCAACACAACTTTAAACTAAAATATATCAAGAAAATTCATGTTTTCTTACGAAACATAAATACTTAAAATAATATAGCTTAACCGAAAATTATTGTGTTATATACTTATGTGAGACCAGAAAACTCTGGTTTATCTTTCACACATTGTAACTCTAATGTTATTGTTGAGTAGAGAAGTTTGAAGTCCACATGTTTTCTTGTTTTGGAGATATTTTTTAGAAAATTTCATAGATATGGGGGTCTAGTACACCCAGCTGGTTTAGCCACATCTTTTGCTTAATCAACTACAATTTGGAAGAGTAGGTTAACATGATAGTACTACTACTTGATTGAATGATTGACCAATTCATTATATATGCAGGTGCGAGCGCACTCGCGGATCCAGATCTGAAAAACACTCGGTTTTTCGTGATGGTACTTGCTAGCTTCGCGGTGAGCATCACGTACCAAGCTGGACTGGATCCACCAGGCGGCCTCTGGAAAGATGACCTGAATGGGCATAAGATCGGCCACCCGGTGCTCCGGACCACACATCCTGCTCGGTACCAGGTCTTCTTCTACAGCAACTCGGCAGCATTCGTGACATCTCTGGTGGTCGTCATGATGGTCCAGAGCAAGTTCCTACTGAAGCGCCGCACATTGGTGGCAGCCATGGTGCTGGACTTGATCGGCCTTGTCATCGCCTATGCGGCCGGGAGCACCAGGGATGCAAGCACGTCCATCTATGTCGTCGCGGTGGCTTGCCTTGTCCTCTCCTACGTCGTCGTCCATATTGCTTTAGGAGGAGAGAAGGAGAACGTCGCTGCTGTACCTGCTCCTGCTCCTCCTGCTGGTACGGTAGCTCCTGACCCTGCTACTCCTCCTGATGCTATGGTAGCTCCTGGTCTTGCTAGTCCTCCTGCTACTCCTGCTGGTACGGTAGCTCCTGATACTGCTAGTCCTCCTGCTACTCCTGCTGGTACGGTAGCTCCTGATCCTGTTAGTCCTCCTGCTACTCCTGCTGGTACGGTAGCTCCTGATGCTACGGTAGCTCCTGATCCTGCTAATCCTCCTACTACTCCTACCGCTCATGCTTCTCCGGTAGTGGTATTAGGAGGAGGAGGAGGAGGTGGGCGACGAAGCAAGGAGCAGTTGGATGACAAGCGTCAGGTGTTGCTGCTAATCGCCATCTTGGCAGCGGCGCTTACCTACCAAGCCGGGCTGACCCCGCCGGGAGGCTTCTGGCAAGCGGACGACAAGGAGCATGGCCACCGTGCGGGCTACCCGGTCCTCCTCGACAACTACCCGCGCCGCTACAAGGCCTTCTTCTACTGCAACGCGGCGAGCTTCATGGCATCGGTGGCTCTCATCCTCCTCCTCGTGAACCGCAAGTTGTACAGGCCAGGAATACGGTGCTACGCGCTCCACGTGTGCATGGCGGTGGGCATGTTCGCGCTCATGGGCGCCTACGCTGCCGGGAGCTCCCGGCATCTCAAGACCTCCATCTATGTGTTGACACTGGTGATCGTGGTGTCGGCCTCCATACCCCTGCAGGTAGCCATCTTCTGGTACATTCGCAACTACAGGAGAAACCACCAACATGGTGGAGGTAGAATACGACGACGACGAACACGCGGGCTAGACGGCACCGACCAGGAGAAGGACGAGGAGTTGGAGTACCTGATGCTGCTAGGGGTCCTGGTCGCGAGCGTGACGTACCAGAGCGGCCTGAGACCACCGGGCGGCCTGTGGGAAGAGGGCAACGCCGCCGGCAACCCCATCCTGCACGACGTCAACAAGCGCCGGTACGACATCTTCCTGTACAGCAACTCCACTTCGTTCATGGCGTCCGGGATGGCGATCGTCATGCTGCTCCCGTTCACGCTGAGCAACCTCGAGTGGCGCTTCTTGCCGTCCCAGAGGAGGAACCGCAAGTGGCCGCTCTGGCCGGTCCACACGGCCATTTTGCTGGACATGCTCGGCCTCCTGGTGGCCTACGCGGCAGGAAGTACCAGGACGTGGAAATCGTCCAGGAACGTCATATTCATCCTCCTCCCCGTGCTAGCCTACATTGCGCTCTACGCAGCAATAGTGGCCATATACATATACATCTGTAACAAAACGCACGCATCCTCTCAGTCCCAGTTGCCGACCACGCAAGCAACCCAATAAACAACTAACGCTTAGTCTCCCTCTTGGATATATAGCTTGTGTATTATTCGCATGAAAAACTAGTATATCACCACACCATGTGGACCGAGTTGTTGTGCTGTTTTGGTCGTGCACCCGTCACTGTCATTTCTTCATTTTCTTTCCTACATTGCTAGGTCAACATTGTTCGCGCTGGCAAATTAAGGTGATAAGGTATTATTGTTGTTGCGAACCAACCTGTGGTTGGATTGTTAGAAGGACTATGGTATCCCCAGCCTACCAGGGTTCAAATCCTAGTGCTCGCACAGTCTTTTCGAGGTGCTCAAAGGGGTAGGGTGTGCGTGTGTGCGCTCATATGGATGAGTGTATGTGTGTGTATATGAGCGCTTGGGTTTGTACTGTGTTCAAAAGAAAACTTACACAGTTAACGCATCCGAATATTAACTAGACCCAATATAAACATGCTTCCAAGATAAGTTCAGACAATAAAGAGAGACTTTGTACATAAATTTACAAAAATTCAACCCTAAAAAAAATCTGAAGCCAAGAAAATGTTCCGCTGGGATGGAGAAGACTTACCGTAAATGGCATGATCATTTGCCATTAAACTATCTCAACGCGCGAGTATGCTCTTCTTTGTATGCTCCTAATAAGGTAATAACTAACTCATGAAAATGACCAAAATGGAGATTTGACTTTGCACTGTGATCTTTAGTTTTCACTGCGAGAGAGTTATGGGGCTTCTTTGGCGACCGTGAGGTCACCGGATGAATTGTCGAGTAGATAGATCAGATTCGTACGATGTAGTTGTTCCGTAGTGATACAGACTCCGCACACTCCTACCCACTTATAGCGTGTGGGGAATCGACAGGGGCTATATTGGACGTAACTACTCACGTCGGTTGGGGGCTCTGCCGCTCTGCCTTTCGATCGATACATAGCTAAGGAGGTCAATCACGAGCATCACACGTATGGAAGCAATCCTATAGATGATAACCGTTAGAATGGTTGATGATGTGGCATTGATATGAATGAGACCTGCGTACGTATTCTAAGGCCCTGTTTGTTTGGGCTTGAGCTTTAGCTTACACAGCTTCTAGGCTCCTAAAAGCACAAGCCCAGCCAAACAGCAAAAACCTGGGCCTCGGCTTGATAGAAGCCACGATCCAAAATACACTCCAAACCAAAAGCTCCTCCGGACGAGCTTTCCCCGCCCCCCACCGGCTTCTCACCCTCCCGCAAATCCCTGCCATTCCTCTTCCTAGTAATTACAGCGAAAATGCCATTCATATATATACGAGGCGCCCCTTCAGAAAATTCCCTCGGATCCCACCCCCACCCCATTCCCCCTTCTGCTCGAGAGAGAGCAGAGGCCAGGGTAGGTCACGCTGCGGTCACCAATCTCCGGCCTTTCCGCCCGACGGAGCTCGCCGGCTGGAGCTGGCCGCCCCGCCTCCCCGACCCGTCCCCGTTCGCGGAGCTTGCTCCCACCCCTCCTCCCCGCCCCTAGCGACCGAGCGTCGCCGCCATCTGGGACCACACCGCCGGCCGGATCCGACGGCCCTCTAGCCGTCGACGACCACGCACTCTCCCATGGCAGCTCCCCGCCGCCCACGACCGCCCCAACGGGCCACGCCCTCGTCGCTCTTCCCCAACTCTCCCCTGTTGGTCATCACTGAGTTCTTCCTCGATTTGTTCTTTGTTGGTCGTTGGATGCATCATAGCAGCTCCTTCTGGATGTATGTGTGTCGATGTATGTAAGATTGTATATACTTGTTGTAATGTAGATGGGTACAGATAATAGATCTTGAGCAATATAATTTCTGGTGAATTTTATTGTCGCATCATTATAGGTTTCCTTGTCGCATCATTGATCAATTTCCAGTGAAATTATCAGTTTCTTTGTAGCATCATTGACACACCATGTGTATATGTGTGCAGCATGTGCATGTGCAGCATGAATTTTATTTTCAATGGCACACTTGTATGTGTATGTATGCAGTGGACACTTGTATGTGTATATATGCACCCATGTATTCCTAATCTTGTCAATATTGCAAATTAACAATAATAACAAAACATTTTTCTGGCTAAATTAGATGTTAAACATGTTATTTGAGGTAATATACATCATAATCAAATAAATCATATCAAATTAGTGTTTAAATAACGTCGTCAGCATCAGGGGCATTATAGACATTCACCACCAGCTACAGCCTCACCAGCCGTCCTAAAAAAGTTACCAAACAGGTTTTTTGGTCTTCTCAGCTTCTGCCAGCTCCAGCCCGCTTCTCAGCTTCTAGCAGCTCCAGCCGCTTCTCGTTCAGCCGCAGCCCAAACAAACAGGGCCTAAACCATCCAACCCATGTCCTGTGTAGCCTATAAAAACAAAAAAAACAAAAAGGGTAGATTTCACAACTTGACAAAAACGGTTGCTTCTATGAATTGCGGCCCCTAATCGGCAACAAAAATGCTGAGATTTTCAAAATCCAATGGCTAAAAAAACCATCATGATCGACCAAACGCAAGATTTTTTTTGTCAATTGCCATAGTAGGCTCATCACCATGAGTCCTCCTATTGGACGCTTGTAGGCGTCGAACAGATGCCTGAGGCTAGTCTCTAATGGCCAACCCCCTCTGATGCATTCAATTGAGTGAGTTTCTACGCCTGTTGGATTTTCTAAAGGGATGTAAATAACATTAAAGACTATTTTTAAAATACAAACAATTTTATAAACTGTTCAGTGTGTATCTCTCCTCCTTGAAAAATAAGTAGTGTTCCCTGTTCTGCCCCTTAGGTTGCCTTCCTCTTTCTCCGCCCCTTCCCTTGCTCCTCACACGAAAGCACAAAATATTCAGCTACAGTAGCGACTATTTTTCCTAAAGCAGCTTAAGTTAAAGCACAAACAAAAATTAAAAAGGGTTTTTCTGGGGAGAAACGGGAACATTTTTTGAAGTGTTTGTAGGTTTCCTTAAAGATGCAAACATTTTTTAAAATTTCCATAAACATTTTTCAGAATGCAAATAATTTTTAAAAAATAAAACTTTTTCAAAAATTTCGATTTATGAAAAAACATGAAATTATTTGAGAGTTCCTAAGATTTATTAAACATTTATATAAATTTCAAACTTTTTTGAAAATCATGAATTTTTAAAAAATTGTGAACATTTTTTATCTTTTTTAGAATGTAGAAAAACCAGTAAAGGAGAAAACCAAAAAATGAAATAAACCATACCAAAATCTTCTAGAAGTTCCCAAAAAAAAAGTAAAACTAGTCAAGAAACTATCAAGTTGTTGGAAATATGACCTAAAGGCAATAATATATGTATTATTTATTTTTAAGTTTATAGTGATGCTTTTATTCTATGTTGTAAATGTTAAGGTTCTTGAACATGCGATTTAGAGGAAAACTCATAAGCATGTGTAGAAGTAGAAACGGTAAAACTAGATTCCTAATTTGGCCTCTAGGACTAGCTCAAGTATTTATTTGATGATTTTGTTTTCCTGATCATGGGCATATGCCAGTAACATTTGAGAGCACAATATTGGTAGAACACTCGTGTTGAACTGGCATAACTTGTTTGTTATACTTAGAGATTATATCGTATAAAGTCTATAAGTTATAACACATGAGTTAGCATACGTTCGATTCCTTAGACCATGAGAGTATCGAGTCACTTCGTATCGGACGTTGCACTTTCGGGTTGTTCCAACACCGTCCGTGAAAGGGTGATCATAACGCAACTTACGGGTTCATCGAAAACGTATGACGTGGGACAAAATAGCTCGAGGCTGGGATTTGCTCCTCCGGCTATGGAGAGATATTTTTAGGTCCCTGTTGGTGTGACGCTATCAATTATCATCTGGCCAGACAAAGTGTGAATTGATCACAGGGATGCCGGAACATTAACACAAGAATGAGAAAAGAGAACGAGACAGATAGCGAGGTAGGCCAGTATAGTGAGCATGTGTTGATCTCACAGGGATATTGATATATCTCACCTCGTGTTTTGTAACATATCTGAAACAGAATTAACAGCATATGATAACCAATGATTCACTCAAATATCAGTCATGTAAGCATAGGGATCAATAGGGATCCACGGTTTCACTGTTGATCATTGGACGAAAGGAGTTTTTGTTCATATCTATATTTTTTATCAAACCTGCAGGATCACACGCTTAAGGGATTACGATGTATTGAGTTCTCGAGGAGTTAGGGATATGAGAAATATTACCAGAAAAGTTTCGGGAATAAAATAAATTGTTTTCAGAGAAACCGAAAGCATTTTGGGGTTACCAGAAGTAGTTCGAAGAAAATCGGGTAATGATATATAGGCGAAAAATATTTTCGGGGACCTAATATAAAAAATAGAGGACTTAGATAATTATCGAAGAGTCCCTAGAATTTACTTACTTAGAGTCAATGGGCCAAGAGAAATATCAATTGGCCTATTAGGGGAGAATTAATGGGCCCTAAGGCCCATATAGTGGAGGCGACCCCATTGGGCTTATTGGACAAACTAATGGGGAAGGGGAGTTGGAGGACTCCCCACTCCCCAAGTCAGCCTCCCCTCCCCTCCACCTATATATACTATAGGTTTTGACCCCTATGCAACTCACTAGTTCTTTTGATTGGAGTCCGCTCTTGTTATCTCTGTTCTAATTATAGTTTAGACTTATTATAGACTAGATCTAGTTCTAGTTTTCTCTAGTCCTCATAATAGAGAAGCCCTGATAACCCACAAGTATAGGGGATCAATTATAGTCTTTCTCGATAATTAAGAGTGTCGAACACAACGAGGAGCTAAAGGTAGAAATAATATTCCCTTCAAGTTCTATCGACCATTGATAGAACTCTACGCACACATAACGTTCGCGTTACCTAAAACAAGAATAAAACTATTTTGTAGGTGTAATAGGATAAGTTTGCAAGAATAAAACTAGAAGTATTTGGTGGGAATAAAAGTACAAATATTTTGCAAGATAATAAAAGTTAGTTTTTTAGTAGAAAGCTTTTTATAACACAAGAGAAGGATTAGCTCATGAACTAAAAAATGTATTTGAAAAAAATGTGAATTAGGGGAAAAATAAAATACTAACAAACGTCGGTATAAATAAACAAAAAAAATCATAGTAGAAAAAACCGGTTGAACCTTCATAGAAAGTATAGAAAAAACTTCTTTTAGAAAGTATAGAAATAACTAGCAATAACTTCCCTTATATAGAAATAAAATTGTAGTAGAAAAAACCGGTTGAACCTTCATAGAAAAAACCGGTTGAATGAATTATGGTGGAATCTCTAAAAGGATTTATATTTAGGAACGGAGGGAGTAGATGCTAAGCCTCTTGTACTATCATGGCATAAGACACTTGAGACATTGAGAAACCCCAGTAGTGGAGACAAACCTGGGGCAGCCATATGGCTATAGCCCTAGGCCTAGCAATAACTTCCCTTATTATTCATTCATAGAAAGTATAGAAAATCATGAAAATTTCACTCAACATAGCATAACCCCTGGCTTAACCTGCTGCTAGCTCCGCCACTGGGAAACCCCGAATACAACTTATGAACATTATTGCCTCTTGTTGAATGAATATTCCTATTCCTCTGCAGTGAGATGCATCAAACGTTAAACCTAGAGTTTGATCCTTGGTGGCCTATGGTACAGTCATCCTCTTAGCCATCCAGCTACACTTTTTTTTGATGAAAATGCAGCGTTACTGCTTTTCATAGCGATTAGGAGTAAAGGTTGCAATTGAGGAGAAAGAGTGATGGGAAAAGATCAAAGATGAAACAAAAATACAATTGTGAGTCTTAATCTGGCTCAAGAGGTTAGTTTTCAAGTAATGGTGCGATTCCAGTTGTTATTAACCGTCACTTAATAAAGAGCCCTAGTCCATGAGACTTGCCAACTTGCATCTCATCAATTGCAATGCAACATGGAGTAACCATTTCATAAGTACGTTAGTTGGTGCATGACATCGGCCTTTTGCTGAACAGGATATTGATTGTGCTGCTTATTTTCTCTTTGTTTTGAACTACCGTATTCCATTATCATTGATAATGGAACCCAAAGTCAGCGTGCTTCGTGTGAAAAACAAAAATGTTAGCGTCTACTAACAAGCTGACGGAACCACCGTTTGAGAGGTCATTACTTTGCATAAGATTGTACACCCTTTCTCATTCTGTACAAACTTAGTAAAAAATTTGAACACGGTACAGATGCAGACGTTCATACATACGCACATACACGCACGCACATCTACCCCTATGAGCATCTCCGAGAGACTGAGCGGCAACTCATCTTGAGATCGACAAAGTTTGATACAAACGCCTACGTAGTCGACATGAACGTCTAATCCCACTAAACGCATATCACAAGAAGGTCTGAAATAAATTTAAAAAATAGGAGCATCAATGTGAAGTTTGGGACTTGAACCATGATAGGCTGAAGAAACCACCATCCTCTAACAATGAAAACACAATTTGGTTGGCACAAACTTAGTAAATTTGATGATGCTCGTATCGTCCCAAATCTAAAAGACTACTGGGCGGTTCATTGATTAATCATTACCGGCATATGCGACTTGCCAACTTGCATATCATCAGTCGCCCATTCCAACAAGCCAACCACTAGTAGAAAAGGGGGCAATGGTCCAGGCCCGGCCAGCCCATTAGTCCCGGTTCAGTCCAGAATCGGGACCAATGGGGGCATTGGACCCGGTTCGTGAGCCCGGGGCCGGCAGGCCACGAGGGCCATTGGTCCCGTTCGTCTGGACCTTTTGGTCCGGTTGGTGGGATGAACCGGGACCAATGGGCCTCGCCTCTGGCCCACCACCATTGGTCCCGGTTGGTGGGACGAACCGGGACCAAAGGCTGCCCTTTAGTCCCGGTTCAAGTCACCAACCAAGACCAATTAGTTGCCTATATATACCCTCGCCATGAAAGCAGAGCACTCCAGTGCTTTGTTTTTCGTGGCGGCGAGGGAGAGCTTTGTGGTGCTCTAGCTCACCTCCTATGCACACGAGGTGTTCGATGGAATGCCCGAGCCACACTACTTAAGCTTTCTCCTCCAAGCTCGACCTCCAAGCTCCATTTTCCTTAATGTGTGTCTAGGTTTAGCGGTCCGTCACGTCCGTCCCGTCTTCACCGCTGCCGATCGCCTCGCGCCGATCTCGTCGCCGGCACCACCTTGGTGAGCCTCTTGTTCTTATCTTCTTTCTGAAAGGAAAAAAATTCTTACTTGTATGTTATATAGATACTTGTATAATTTTCTTACTTTTATTATTGCATCTTATATAGTGCGATGGTTTTGGTATCCGCCCCCGTCGTCCCTCGTCCTGTCTATGATTCGGATGTGGTATATATTATCTTTTCATAACTATTGGTTCATTTATTGTTTATGACAATTATGCCGACCAACGTGACATAGATTTTATTTATCTAGGAGGTTGTTGAACCGGAAATTCCAACCGACCCTATTGTCGAGAGGTTAAATTTAGTTGAAGAAGAAAACAATTTGTTGAAGGAAAAAATTAGAAAATTGAGGAGGAGAAGATGATATTGGAGTTGCATGTTGCGGATGTCGTCGATGATCACAAGATCAAGATGGATGCAATGCGCTTGAAGATTAGAAAGATTAGAAAATATGCCATTCATACCGAGGCTTGGTATCATTATATCGTTGGATCAGTTGTTACATTGGTTGCGATTATGATCGCATTTGTTTTCGCATTGAAATGTTTTACATAGTTTCAGTGTATGGTTTAATTAATTTAGATGCTCTGCAGAGCTTTATGTTGTTAGATGAGAACTATGTATGTACTTTGGTTTTAATATGATGATGAACTTCTATTAATTTGGTCACTTAATTATCTATTCATGATGTTCTGTAATGATTTTTGACACACTTAATTATATATAATGCACGCAGATGAACCGGCAATGGATGTACGGTTCAAGACACACCTCCGAGTACATTAAGGGCGTGCATGATTTTCTCGAAGTGGCTGAGGCAAACAAGCAGAATGGTTTTATGTGTTCTCCATGCCCTATATGTGGGAATACGAAGTCTTACTCTGACCGGAAAATCCTCCACACCCACCTGCTTTACAAGGGTTTCATGCCACACTATAATGTTTGGACGAGGCACGGAGAAATAGGGGTTATGATGGAAGACGGCGAAGAAGAAGAGTACGATGACAACTATGTGCCCCCTGAATACGGTGATGCTACTGAACATCAAGAGGAACTAGACGATGTGCACGATGATGCTTGGGCTAAGCTGCTGAAGATCAAGAGGAACCAGACGATGTGCCCGATGATGATGATCTCCGCCGGGTCATTGTCGATGCAAGGACGCAATGCGAAAGTCAAAAGGAGAAGCTGAAGTTCGATCGCATGTTAGAGGACCACAAAAAAGGGTTGTACCCCAATTGCGAAGATGGCAACACAAAGCTCGGTACCGTACTGGAATTGCTGCAGTGGAAGGCAGAGAATGCTGTGCCTGACAAAGGATTTGAGAAGCTACTGAAAATATTGAAGAAGAAGCTTCCAAAGGATAACGAATTGCCCGACAGTACATACGCAGCAAAGAAGGTCGTATGCCCTCTAGGATTGGAGGTGCAGAAGATACATGCATGCCCTAATGACTGCATCCTCTACCGCGGTGCGTACAAGGATCTGAACGCATGCCCGGTATGCGGTGCATTACGGTATAAGATCAGACGAGATGACCCTGGTGATGTTGACGGCGAGCCCCCCAGGAAGAGGGTTCCTGCGAAGGTGATGTGGTATGCTCCTATAATACCACGGTTGAAACGTCTGTTCAGAAACGAAGAGCATGCCAAGTTGATGCGATGGCACAGTGAGGACCGTAAGAAAGACGGAAAGTTGAGAGCACCCGCTGACGGGTCGCAGTGGAGAAAAATCGAGAGAAAGTACTGGGACGAGTTTGCAAGTGATCCAAGGAACGTATGGTTTGCTTTAAGCGCGGATGGCATTAATCCTTTCGGGGAGCAGAGCAGCAATCACAGCACCTGGCCCGTGACTCTATGTATGTATAACCTTCCTCCTTGGATGTGCATGAAGCGGAAGTTTATTATGATGCCAGTTCTCATCCAAGGCCCTAAGCAACCCGGCAACGATATTGATGTGTACTTAAGGCCATTAGTTGAAGAACTTTTACAGCTGTGGAAAGGAAACGGTGTACGTACGTGGGATGAGCACAAACAGGAGGAATTTAACCTAAAGGCGTTGCTGCTCGTGACCATCAACGATTGGCCCGCTCTCAGTAACCTTTCAGGACAGACAAACAAGGGATACCACGCATGCACGCACTGTTTACTTGACACCGATAGTATATACCGCAAGCTGCAGGAAGAATGTGTACCGGGCCATCGCCGATTTCTTCCGACCAACCATCACTGTCGAAAGAAAGGCAAGCATTTCAAAGGCGAGGCAGATCACGGAAGAAGCCCGCCATGCGTACCGGTGATCACGTACTTGCTATGGTCAATGATTTACACGTAATCTTTGGAAAGGGTCGGCGGACTAGCTATTCGAATGACGCCGAGAATCACGCACCCATGTGGAAGAAGAAATCTATATTTTGGGACCTACCCTCTTGGAAAGACCTAGAGATCCGCTCTTGATCGACGTGATGCATGTGACGAAGAACCTTTGCGTGAACCTGCTAGGCTTCTTGGGCGTGTATGGGAAGACAAAAGATACACCGAGGCACGGAGGACCTGCAACGCTTGCACGAAAAAGAGGGCATGCCTCCGAAGCAATATGAAGGTCCTGCCAGCTACGCTCTTCTGAAAGAAGAGAAAGAAATCTTCTTTGAATGCCTGCTCAGTATGAAGGTCCCGACGGCTTCGTCGAATATAAAGGGAATAATAAATATGCGAGAGAAAAGTTCCGAACCTAAAGTCTCATGACTGCCATGTGATTATGACGCAATCGCTTCCGGTTGCATTGAGGGGGCTTCTACCGGAAAACGTCCGATTAGCCATTGTGAAGCTATGTGCATTCCTCAATGCAATCTCTTAGAAGGTGATCGATCCAGAAATCATACCAAGGCTAAGGAGTGATGTGGTGCAATGTCTTGTCAGTTTTGAGCTGGTGTTCCCACCATCCTTCTTCAATATCATGATGCACGTCCTAGTTCATCTAGTTGACGAGATTGTCATTCTGGGCCCCGTATTTCTACACACTATGTACCCCTTTGAGAGGTTCATGGGAGTCCTAAAGAAATATGTCGTAATCGCTAGGCCGAAGGAAGCATCTCCATGGGCCATCAAACAGAGGATATCATCGGGTTTTGTGTTGACTTCATTCCTGGCCTTAAGAAGATAGGTCTCCCTAAATCGCGGTATGAGGGGAGACTGACTGAAAAGGCACGCTTGGAAGGGACTCAATAATATGCAGGGACGGATATTCTTGGTCTCAAGCACACTACACAGTTCTACAGAACTCTATCTTAGTGACCCCGTATGTCGATGAACACAAGAACAGTCTACGCGCCAAACACCCGGAGCAGTGCGACGACTGGATTACATGTGAACACATCAGGACTTTCAGCAGTTGTTTGGAAGCACGATCGAGGTGACAACACTGTTTGTGATGAGTTGTACTTGTTGTCCAGGGGACCATCTTTGACTGTATTGATTTGGAAAGGATACGAGATAAATGGGAATACATTTTACACGATTGACCAAGATCAAAAGAGCACCAACCAAAACAGCGGTGTCCGCTTTGATGCAACAACCGAGAGGGGAAATGACACATATTATGGTTACATAGTGGACATATGGGAACTTGACTACGGACATGATTTTAAGGTCCCTTTGTTTAAGTGCAAATGGGTCAATCTGTCAGGAGGCGAAGTGGTGTAGACCCACGGTACGGAATGACAACAGTGGATCTGAAAAATCTTGGGTACACTGACGAACCGTTCGTCCTAGCCAATGATGTGGCACAGGTTATCTATGTGAAGGACATGTCTACCAGACCGAGAAAGAGAAAAGATAAGGAAGCGAATACATCATACGATGAGCCAAAGGGCCACATAATTCTTTCAGGAAAAAGGGACATCGTGGGAGTGGAGGACAAGACAGACATGTCTGAAGATTATGAAAAGTTTCATGAAATTCCTCCCTTCAAAGTCAAGGCTGACCCCAGCATCCTGATAAACGATGAAGATTATCCATGGTTACGGCGCAATAAGCAAATGAAACAAGCGAAGAAAAAGTGAAGACTTTCTCCCGCAACTATTATGATGATACCATGCCAACTTTGTAACTGACGAGTATGATACCATGCCAACTTTCAACTTTTTCAGAGTTCATTTGAAATGCTTTAATGTCTTATGGTTCGCCCTCGTAATAATTAAAAATAGCAACAATAAGTTTTTGTTGTAAGTAGAAACAAAATAAAATAAATAAAGCAAGAAACAAAACAAAAAAAAAAAAAAGTGTTTTCAAATTTGAAAACTAATGGCACTAACAGAAATTTTATAATTTTCCTAAAACTAAAAGCAAAAAGAATTGAAAAATAAAGCAAAAACAAAAGAAAATAAATAATGCAGAAATCAAAACAAAAAACAACAATAAGTATTTTGTTGTAAGTAGAAATAAAATAAATAAAGCAAGAAAGAAAACAAAAAAACAAAAAAGTGTTTTCAAATTTGAAAAGTAATGGCACTAACAGAAAGTTTATAATTTTCCTAAAACTAAAAGCAAAAATAATTAAAAATAAATCAAAAACAAAACAAAATGCAGAAAACAAAACCAAAAACTGGAAAAAAATAAAATAGCAACAATAAGTAAAGAAAAAAAAAAACAAAAAAATGCCTCCTACAGGCCCCCACGGCCCTGAATACGACATGAAACCCTACTATGGGCCGAGATTCAGGCCCATGAGAGGGCCAGAAGGCCCATCGAGCACATCAATAGCTAGTAGGCCCGAAGCTGCGGTGGAGAGGAGCTCGAGAGGGTGCGGCGGTGGGGCTTATAAACCATGCGCGCCTCTCAACTAGCGAGGTGGGACTAAACTTTGGCCCCGACGCGTGCAGCACAGGGGCCTTTGGTCCCGGTTGGTGGCACCAACCGGGACTAAAGGGGGGCATTGGTACCGGTTCGTGGCACCAACCGGTACCAAAGGCCGCCGCTTCCCGCCCTTTGGGCTGCCGAAAAAGAGGCCTTTGGTCTCGGTTGGTGGCACCAACTGGGACTAAAGGGTGCATTAGTCCCGGTTGGTTTCACGAACCGGGACCAATGGCTTTGCTATATAAGCAAACACTTTGCAAAAATTCAGAATCTCATCGCCAGTTGCCCCCGACGACGCCGACCCTCCTCGACGCCGCCAGGCTGCTCCACCTCGCCGTCGCCGCCGCCGCCGCCAAGGCCGTCGCCCCCAACCCGTGCCGTCCTCGTCGCCGGCCTCCCCGAGCCCGCGCCGTCCTCGTCGCCGGCCTCCCCGAGACGAAGAAACAGAAGCGATGTTGGGGCACATAATCGCACAAGGAAGTGATGAAGTTGCGTCATTTCTCAACGACACCGTGGTCCCGAAGGACTGGGTGAATAAGAGGGCTATGTTCATGATGGCTTCGACCCATTAATGCCGGTACAAGAAGAGGACTATGTTCATGATGGCTCCGGTGACACAATGGAGGTACAAGAAGGAGACCGTGCTGACTGCTCCGGTGAGTGAACCGAGTCCGGCCAGGTATATATATATATATTAGTTAAGCCCGTGCTGACTAGTTAATTGATGCATCCATTGTTTTGGTATATGTACACATATTAATTACTCTCGTCTTTCTTCCTTATAATTTCTAGCCCTCCGGATCGAGCACAACTTCGTAAGGAGACGAGGCCCAAGAAAAGTTGAGCTCGGATGAAAAGTTTGAGATCATAGAAATCGCTACCGACGGCGAACCGATTGAACCCATCCGGACAAGGAAGGCATTTTCTGCTCAGTGCGGGGTTCTTGTTAGGGACAAGATCCCGATCAGCATCCATCAATTGTATAAGCCTAAGGAGGAAGACCCTGAGGTGTCTTATGTCAATGATATGCAGAAAGAAGATCTTTGGACTCAGCTGAAGGCAAATTTCACCCTACCGCCAGAGGAGGATCCGGAGAAGCCAATTAAAGAGCAATTAATCAAGTCTTGTGCTCTTAAGAAGATGGCAACCCTAATGAGGAGGTGGAGGAAAGAGCTGAACCAGTTTGTCGAGAAAGAAAAGACACCAGAATTCATCGGCAAATATGAGAAGATCAAAGATCACTGGCCCGCATTTGTGGCCCACAAGACATCGGAAAAGAGTAAGAAGAGGTCGGCGACAAACAAGCAAAATGCTGCGAAGAAGAAGCTTCACCATCGCACGGGGTCAGTGGCTACCTCAAAGCCCGGCCTAAGTGGTCCAAGGCTGAGCATGACCTGCTTGAAAAAGGGGATCGAACCAGAGACAATGTACTGGCCAGACCCTTGCCGGACTTGGTTCTTCGGGGCTGGCGGAACCTTGGACCCTGTAACAGGGAAGTGCCAGTGGACGGACGAGCAACTGCAAATACCAGTCAAGAACCTTTGACACTATATCGATGCAGCGCAGATGAGGGACGTTCCTTCCAAACAGGAGAAGGACGAGCTCACAATGGCCCTTGGGAATCCTCGAGCACCACTGGACGGACACGAGGCACGCCAGCTCCATTCCGTGGAAGGTTGGTTTTCGGACGCAGGGGTTACAAAACCCACGAGAGGAGGAAAAATTGGAGCAGGACCAACTGCAGCGCTGCACGAAAGGGTAATGGGGCTAGAGGAACGAGAAGCAGCAGATCGCAGCAACGACCTGCCAAGCTTCCCCGGCTACCCCGCCATCTCAGCGGAGAAGCAGCGTGGCTTCCACCGAGCTGCTTCAGCCGGAGCATGTCTTGACGGCTCCTGCCAGCTATCCCGTGGATGGTATCACGGAGTCTCAAAATTGCCACATTATGGCGTGATGGATGAATTTTGAAGGTCAAGGCGGCTGTTGGCCAAGTTTATCCTAGTGGACCCGGCACAACTTATCACTGCCAGCCGATTCCAGAAGGATATGCAAAGGTGATGGTGGATGAAATAACGGAGGGATTTGAGGACCTCTGCTTGACCACCCTACCGGTGAAGGGAGACTAGGCTGGGTTACGCTCAAGACTCCATGCCTATGGCGGAAGGAGCTCATCAACCTTCTGAACTGGACGCCTCCGCCTCCTCCTCCTCCTCCGGCGAGTCAGGGCACTCCGCCTCCTCCACCGCCTCCTCCTCCAGTGAGTGACGATCAGGGCTCCTTCTCCGGCGCGTGGCGGCACTCCGCCTCCTTCTCCGCCTGCGCCGGCGTGCCCGAGCAGCCAGCCTCCTCCTTCTCCGCCTCGTCAGCAAGGGCGGAAGAGACCCGCCGCCGCTCCGGCTGCTCCGGCGCGTCGTAGTCCTTCTCCTCCGCCTCGTAAGCAAGCAAAGAAGACATCCGCTCCGTCTGCTCTGCCGGCGTCTAGCAGTACAGCCAAAGACTCCAGAGAAGTTACCGTACGAGAGGACCGAGGAGGAAAACGCGAAGATCGCGCAGACCGAAGTGGATGACTGGTTTGCAGGGTTGAAAGAAAAGAGACATCCACCTCCGGAGGAGAAGGTAGATCCGGTGAAAGCGAAGCGCACTCTGGCTGCCCTGAGGAAACCGGCAAAGTCTCCGCCGAGAACCAACTATGAGCGCATTACTGAACAGACATATCTCCAAGCGGAGCGGTCGGGAAATCTTGTCGGACATCAAAGAGCAAAAGAACGAGCAGCTGCGAAAAATTGACCAGCTCGGGGAACAAGCAAACCAATCGTGCCCCCGCTCAATGTGTCTAGCGACAACATCGCCGCTAATGTTCCGGGATGGTGGCGGTTATGGCAATCTACAAGATTACCTGCCGACGATGCACTTCCTGAATACATGAAGGTGAAAGAACACAGATACGAGTACGGGAAGCCTCTCGTCAAAGATGAAAAATCTCTAACAACGATGATGCGAAGATTCCATACTTGGTACATGAAAACCTGCAGAGAGTCTGGGGGGACGAATAGTTTGTATCTGCACATTAAAGAGGAGCATGACCTCGTTGGAACTGATCTGTTGTGTGTTCCATTTGAGGAGTTCTTCGCGTTCTTCAATCAAAAGGCCCTCGATAAATTAACGGTCTTTTGCTACTGCCTATAAGTACTATTTCTGTCATTAAGTCTCTATATATAGCTCGGCTCTTTCATTGCATGTATTTATAATTAATTATCCTCAATATATTATGCAGATTGAAGATCGTCGAATGCAAAAAAAATGAAATCTATGATATTGGGTTCATTAACACAAATATCATAGATGTATTTCTGGTTGAAAAGCACGTCAAAGAGGTCGAGGACAACTTGCTACAATCGTTGATCAAAAATCAAAACAAAGATACCATACTCTTTCCTTACAACGGCAAGTGAGTGTTACTGATCGTTTGCATATTCGGTTTCCCTTATTACTCGAGCGAGGTTATAGTAATGTAATTGATGAGTTATGCATGCGTGCGCAGGTACCACTATATTCTTCTGGAGATTAAGCTTGAGCGTGGACTAGTAACCGTCTTAGACTCGAGACGGAAAGATCCCAGCACCTATGCGGACATGACTGAAATGCTCAGCAAGTAAGTTCAATCGATCATTATCGCACCATAGCGGCAACTTTTTGTTCATTTCCTGATATCTTAAGTAATAATAATTATTTTCTTTGTCTTGCAGGGTTTGGAAACAGTTCACCACAAAAGCTCCGGGACTGCCGAAGGAGCTGCGATATACATACCCGAAAGTAAGTACTCTGGCTAGCTAGTTGTGCGCATCTCCGTTGATTCTATAGCTATACTTTCATCAATGCCATTTATAATGCTTCATTATCAGTTTGATTGACCTCTATTTCTCGTAAAGTGCTTGTGGCAGGAACAAGGGAATGATTTCTGTGGATACTACGTGTGCGAGTTCATCTACAACGCGACTTTGAAAAATAAGGGAGGCTACTCTCAAAGACAATATGAAGTGCGTAAGCAATTAATAATATTCACAATTTCATTTTATTACACCATCATTTCTGTTGAGTTTCATTCATATATATGTATTAATTAACCCCCTTCTTCAAATTAGACGTGGCAGATGCGGAATGAACTCCTAGAACCAGATCGCATTAAAGCAATTCAAGAGGAATTGGCGGGATTCTTTCTTGACCACATCATCAATAAAGCCGGAGAATACCATGTGGAAGTTGATTTCAAATGCTAGGGGACTGTAATTGAGAGATCTTATATATTGTACATGTATGTAGCCAGTAGCGTCGGACGTACATGATATGAAAACTTGTTGTTCGACCAATCTCTCGGAGAAGGAGAGGTCGATCGATCATTTCTCTCGGTATGCATGACGAACTTCTGTACTCGATGGTTCCCTTCATTTTCTTACTAGCTAGCGTGTCGAGGGCTATATGTATATAGTACGTAGCGTCGACCAAGCACGGACACAAGAGACACTTCTCTCTATTAATTAGCTAGCTAACACAATATATCAAACACCTAAATTAACCCCCAAACCCCCAACCCCCCTTTCAAAAAACCCAACCTTTGGAATGTTGTGGCGTGGATGCCTTTTGATCCCGGTTGGTGCCACCAACCGGGACCAAAGGCCCCTCCTGGGCTCGGCGCACCGGCCACGTGGAGGACCATCTGTCCCGGTTCGTGTTAGAACCGGGACTAAAGGGGGAGGTATTAGTAACGACCCATTAGTCCCGGTTCATGAACCGGGACTAAAGGCCCTTACGAACCGGGACTAATAGGTGTTTTTCTACTAGTGAACCTTGAGTCCTTAGAACATCTCCAACCGTGCCCCCCCAAAGGTAGAAAAATCGTCGCCTAGGGGCGAGCCGGCTGTATAATCGGCTCTGGGGGCGGTTGGGCACCCAACCGTCGCCCCCAGATTGCTCCCAGGCGCCGATGTCGTCCCATTTTTCGGCCCACTTTCGGCGAAAAATGGCCCGATATCGGCGCGAATCGGCCCATATTCGGCGTGGTTCGGCGTGAATTCTCAACATAAATGACTTTTTTATCACATATTTCATCACAGAAAATCAATAGAAATCAAATAGTTCAATTTAAATTATATAGTTCAACAAATAAAAACTCATATTTCATCACACGTCGAGCTAGGCGTCGCCCTTGATCCTCCATAGGTGCTCCACCCGATCCTGCTGCAGTTGTTGATGCACATTTAGGTCTCGGATCTCTGACGCATATTGAGGTAGGCAGTCCAGGTTGCCGGTAGTTGGTTATCAACTTGGGCAAGAGGACCCTGCATGTAATATGGTTCAATGTCAAACACTGGCTCTTCCTGCTCGCTCTCAATGATCATATTGTGCAAGATGACAGAGCAAGTCATGATCTCCCACATTTGATCTTTCGACCAGGTCTGAGCAGGTTACCGGACAACAGCAAATCGAGATTGGAGCACACCAAATACTCGCTCAACATCCTTCCTGCAAGCCTCCTGAGCCTTGGCAAAGTGGGACTTCTTGCCTCCTGGCATAGCGTTTGAGATAGTCTTCACAAATGTCGACCATCTCGGATAGATGCCATCAGCTAGGTAGTACCCCTTGTTGTAGTGCCGCCCATTGACCTCGAAGTTCACAAGAGGAGAATGACCTTCAACAAGCTTGGCAAAGACAGGGGAGCATTGCAGCACGTTGATGTCATTGTGAGTTCCTGGCATCCCAAAGAAAGAGTGCCAAATCCAAAGGTCCTGTGTGGCCACTGCCTCAAATACCACAATGCAACAGCTGTTGGCGCCTTTGTACATCCCCTGCCAAGCAAATGGACAGTTCTTCCATTTCCAATGCATGCAGTCGATGCTTCCAAGTATCCCAGGAAATCCTCTTGCTGCATTCCGTGCTAGGATCCGAGCAGTGTCTTCAGCATTGGGTGATCGCAAATATTGCGGTCCAAACACTGCCACCACTGTCCTGCAGAACTTGTAGAAACAATCAATGGTCATGGACTCGGCCATTCGCCCATAGTCGTCGAGTGAACCACCGGGAGCTCCATATGCAAGCATCCTCATAGCTGTCGTGCACTTCTGGATTGAGATGAATCCAAGTGTGCCGGTGCAATCCTTCTTGCACTTGAAGTAGCTGTCGAACTCCCGGATGATATTCACAATCCTGAGGAAAAGCTTTTGGCTCATCCGATAACAGCGCCGAAATGTTTTCTCGTCGTGCAATGGAGCGTCGGCGAGTAGTCGGAGTAGAGCATGTAGTAGCCTTCAAGACGATGCCGGTTCATTTCTTTCACCCGGTCCCACGCCGAGCCACCTCACTGCGGCTTTTCATTGCTCGCGAGCAGGCCGGCGAGGGCGGCGAGGACCATGAGATGCTCCTCCTCCTGGACGGCGGCTTCGGCTTCCTGCTCCAGCAACGCCGTGAGCGCCTGCTCATCGTCCGAGTCCATCGCCGGGCCGGGCAGACAAATCGCCGAACACCTTGCGGGCGTGGTGGGCGCACACCCGCCGGTACACTTCCATGCGCGGTTGGAATGCCGGAAAAATCGCCCGGACGGTGGTGGAGAGGCTGCCGCAGCGAAACCTCTTCTCTTTTCCGGCGGGGAATGGCCTATCGAGCTGTGGTGGGTGGTGGGCATTGCCGGGATCGGCAGGGTGGCGGCCGAGCGCGCGGGGGTAGGAGGCGAATCTGGACGATTGACTTGACTTTTCGCCTGACAGTGTGCCGAGGTGCGTTTTTCCCTTGCGCCGGAGCCCCGAGCACCCCCTCCTAGTGCGCCGGGCCCAAAAACGGGCCGAGCCGACGGATTTCGGCGTCTTGGGGACGCGAGTGGGACGTTTTTTCGATGACTGCGCGTAAAAAGTCACCTGGGGGCCTGTTGGGGGCGCGGCTGGAGTTGCTCTTATAATCTTAAAAGTATAGACCCCGGGCACTGCAGTCTTTAGTCAATCTCAAAGTGCTAATCATCATTGCGTAAAATGCATGTGTATAAAATCGACAAGTCTTGTGGTCTGGTCACAAAAACAAACTGGCTAGAAGCAATTAAGTTGTTCCAAACTTGACATTTACATGCATATAACCCAATGCTATGCAATGCAAGGAGCTCCCAGCTAGCAAGATGACAGATATCCCCACGTCCACCTCCACACCGCCACCGCCAAATGAACTGGCGACGTCCAACGACGTACGTAGCTGAAGACCCAGAGCTGAAAGAGCAGCCTCTGATGGCGATGGTGACGTACGTCACCGGGCTCAACCTCCCAGCGGGGGCTGGCAGACGCAGCAGGCGGACGGGCACCGCCGGCGACCCGATCCGCCGGTACCTCGCCTTCTACTACTGCAACGGCACCGCGCTCGCCTCTCGTCGGTCGTGGTCTGCCTCATCCTCGTCATGCTGCAGAAGAAGAGATCCGTGTGGGCGCTGGTGCTGCGGGTGGTCATGGTGCTCGACCTACTTGGCCTCATGGGTTCATACGCAGCCGGGACCTGCCATGACACCTTCGCCACCATCTGGGCCGTGGCGCTGGCTTGCCCAGTCTTGGCCTATATCACGTTTTGCCTTCGTCACCAGCCGCCGCCTCAGCGGCGACACCACCCCCAGAGCTGCCAGAGACCCAAGGCATAAAGAGAAGGAGAACATCGAGGTGCTGATGCTGCTGGCGACCTTCGCCGTCACCATCTCATACCGCCCGGCGGCTTCTGGACCAGCACCCTGCAGAAGGATGGCCGCCTTCTTCACCTCGCTGGCGACCCGATCATGGAAGATAGCGCGCTCCGGAGGTACCGGGCCTTCTTCATCTGCAACACGACGGCGTTCGTCGCCTCCTTGTTCATCATCCCGTTCCTCCTGGACGAGAAGTTGAGCACCAAAATCTCAGCGCGGTTTCTGGCAGTCTACGGCTTCATCGCTGTCGCCCTGCTGGGCCTGATGGGGGCCTATGCTGCTGGGAGCTGCAGGAAAACTGACAGTACCGTCAAGGTCATCTTCCTGGCCGCTGCGGTTCCGGCTTGCGTAGGCCTTCAGCTGGCACTTAGTTATGCTCTCCATTTGAAACCAATCAAGGTCATGCGTGCTTCGTTCTCTGAATGGTTGGACCACGTAAGAGGCACTAGTACTGCAGGTATGCAGGTATGCATACTTACGTGTTTATTTGTTGGATTTTTTTGTTAATTCTCATGTCGAACTGAAATATATATACACACGCACATACTCCCTCCGTCCCATAATGTAAGATGTTTTCTGACACTAGTGTAGTGTCAGAAAACGTCTTACATTATGGAACGGAGGGAGTACATACCATACCTTGGTATTCCTCTGTTACAACTTGAAAATGCTAATAAGATTAACGGTTTTGTCACTTTAAAATCTAGCGCATATAGATTTTGTGCTAAGTCAAAATTTGAAAAGTTTGACTTGACTTAACTTACAAAAAACTGTTTTGCTAATTCTATGGCCTCCTTCGATTTATAGAAAATTTGTAGGAAGTCTAAAAGATAGCATTTTGTAGAAAAATATCCTTTTGAACCCTTTGGTTTGTAGGAATAGATTCATATTCCTTTGTAGGATAAGAACCAACCCTTCACATTTAGAAGAAAAAATATTACCCTGGACCCAATAGAAAATTCTTATCATATGAATCAAGTTACATCTTTTTTCCTGTAGGAATTAAGATACATGTCATCTTGTTTTCTTATTCCTATGAATCAAAGGAGACCTAAGTTAGGATTTTCTTAAATCACAATCAATTAAAAAATTATCAAAAATAGCAAGTTGCCCATCTCAGTCAACTTTTGACATAGACGGAGCATACAATATTAGTATCATTAGATCAATCATGAAATATACTCTAGTATAGTATTTATTAGGTACTCTAGATATTGTATCTTTTTTGTCGACCTTTATAAAATCCACATCCACTATATTTTGAAAAAGAGTGCTGGTATATCAAAGTCAAAAGTAAAAGTTTCATCCAGACATGAGAGTTTGTGCAATTAGTGCAAAAATATGACAGTATCTTGATTCAAGGATTGACTAAGAAACAACAATTTCTTCGTAGACTAAGCCGTAATTACTCTAATGTTTAATAAAGATCATTTAAGTCACATGAGATTACTGTGCAGGGGATGAAGAATTGGAGACAGGATGCTTATTTTTGTGTCAAGGTTCGTGCATGTTGGTAGGATAGAAAAATAGTACAATACAACAATCTAATTACAGTTTGGGAGCAGAGCTTAACAAGGAGTAATTGACCGATTGATTATGCAGGTGGCAATGCACTCGAGGACCCCGACCTGAAAAACACTCGCTATTTTGTTATGGTACTTGCTAGCTTCGCGGTGAGCATCACTTACCAAGCAGGACTGGATCCACCGGGCGGCCTCTGGCAAGACAAGCTGGATAATGGCCATAAGATCGGCCAGCCAGTGCTACGAACGACGCATCCTATGCGTTACCAGGTGTTCTTTTACAGCAACTCAGCAGCTTTCGTGACATCTCTGGTTGTTGTCATGATGGTCCAGAGCAAGTTTCTGCTCAAGCGCCGCACGTTGGTGGCAGCCATGGTGCTGGACCTGCTCGGCCTCGTCATCGCCTATGCTGCCGGGTGCACCAGGGATACCAGCACATCCATCTATGTGGTCGCGGTGGCTTGCCTTGTCCTGTCCTACGCCGTCGTCCATATCGCGTTAGGAGGAGAGAAGGAGAACATGGTTACTAGACCTGTTCATGATCCTGATCCTGCTACGGTTGATCCTGCTCCTTCTACTCCTGCTACTGCTACCGCTACTCCTGCTCCTGCTCCTGCTCTTCCTGTAGGAGAAGGAGGACAACGTCGGCAGCGGCGACCACCACGGAGCAAGGAGCAGCTAGATGACAAGCGTCAGGTGTTGCTGCTAATCGCCATCTTAGCGGCGGCACTTACCTACCAAGCCGGGCTGACCCCGCCAGGGGGCTTCTGGCAAGCGGACGATGATAAGCTTGGACACCGCGCGGGCTACCCAGTCCTACTCGACAACTACCCACGTCGCTACAAGGCCTTCTTCTACTGCAATGCGGCAAGCTTCATGTCGTCGGTGGCTCTTATCCTCCTCCTCGTGAACCACAAGTTGTACAGGCCGGGGATTCGGTGCTACGCGCTCCACGTGTGCATGGCCGTGGGCATGTTGGCGCTCATGGGTGCCTACGCTTCAGGGAGCTCCCGCCATCTCAAGACCTCCATCTACGTGCTGACGCTGGTGGTGGTGGTGTCGGCCTCCATACCCCTGCAGGTAGCCATCTTCTGGTACTTCCGCAACTACGTGCACGACCGTCAAGATTCATGTAGAATAAGAGGACGACGACAAAGAGCACGCGGGCAAGAAGGCGCCCAACATGAGAAAAACGAGGAACTCGAGTACCTGATGCTGCTAGCAGTCCTGGCTGCGAGCGTGACGTACCAGAGCGGCCTGAGGCCAGCGGGCGGCATGTGGCAGGAGGACAGTGCCGCCTACTCCGCCGGCAACCCCATCCTACGTGACATTAACAAGCCCCGGTACGACATCTTCCTGTACAGCAACTCCACTTCGTTCATGGCGTCCGTCGTCGCCATCGTCATGCTGCTGCCATTGACGCTGAGCGACGACGTCAAATGGCTACAACGCTGCTTGCCATTCCACAAGGTGGACCTCAAGTGGTCGCTCTGGCCGGTCCACACGGCCATTTTGCTGGACATGCTCGGCCTACTTGTGGCCTACGCGGCAGGAAGTACCAAGAAGTGGGAGTCGTCCAGAAATGTGATATTACTCGTCCTCCCTGTCCTAGCCTACATTGCGCTCTATGCAATGGTGGCGGCAATATACATATACATCCGCCGTGGATCCTCCCAGTCACCGAGCAGGCAAGCACCACAAGCAACCAGCGTCGAGTCTTCCTCTTAGATATCTTATATGTATTACCCCGTCTGTTTCAGTTTAAAGTTCTAGGTTTATCCTAAGTCAAACTTCTTCAGGTTTCACGAGTCCATAGGAAAATGTGCCGACATCTACAACATCGTGTTAGTTTTTTAAATTCATCATAAAGTATATTTTTGTAGTACTATATATATTTGATGTTGTGGATATTAGTAAAAATTTCTACATACTCGGTCAAACTTAAGAAAGTTTGACCTAGGATAAATCACTTCCAATATTTTGGAACCAAGGTAGTATTTGCCTAAAAAAAACTTGTATATGACCATGTGGAGGAGCTGTTGTAGTGTTTTGTGGTTGTGCATATCGTTACCGTCTTTTCTTCTTTTCCATTGCTATATGTGGAGCTAGGTCAGGACTGTTCGTGTTGGCAAACCAAAGTGAAAAAAACGTATCATCGTAACCCCTTACATGCACGCTTAATTGCCAAATGAATTGAATCCAGACCGGCTTATGAAGTTAACAAGAATCAAACTGTAACCCAATATAAGCATGTTTTTCAAAATAATTCTAGGTGGCAATGGGCATTTCTACACATGCATTTCTACTAATTTCTCAAGTCAAGAAATGTTTCTCTCGGATGAAAAAGACTTACTGTACATGGCATGATCATTTGTGACTAAACTGTCTTAACGTGCGTGTAGGCACTTCTCCTTAATAAGATCCCAATAGGGCAATAACCAACTCATGAAAATGACCAAAACGGTGATTTGACATTGCAGCATGATCTTTAGATTTCGTTGTGAGAGGACTATGCACACAAAAAAAAACACTAGAATGACGAGGATGACGTGGCCTGATATGAATCTGATAATGGCCTTGTGACCGTGATATTTCAAAAACCATCCAAACCATGTCCTATGTAGCGTATGAAAACTGGCTATGTTTCATAACTTGCCAAAAACAGACCATCAACGGCAACAACGTCAGATTCTCAAAACCCAATGGTAAAAAAGCCCGAACAAAAGAATTTGTTATCAATTGTCATAGTAGGATCGTCAGGATGACCCAGCCACCTAGGAGTATTGCCTGGAGAAACATTATGGGGTCCCTAAAATCCACTTGATACCTTGGACCACGCCATCGCAATACGCCATATCGCTCCAACCACCGGTAGATGCCATGCAGAATTTTCGCTTCCCGTGTGGCACACGTAGCTCCGACGAGAATCGTAGCTGGCCAACTTGCAGCACTAACTTTTGCTTGCACCATCCGCAATGCTCAGGTTGCACCGGACATCTGACGCCAACGTCGGTGAGCTCGCCACGCACCGGCCATGCCTACAGCACCAGCAAGCTCCGGGATTGCAGCAGCAACGACATTGTGATGACCATCCCTTGAAGCATCGGCGATGCTCGGGCCATGCGACAATGCCCCATTGCAACGCTTTGGCGGCCCGACGATGCTCCATTGCAACGCCCGCGAGGTTCCGGCAGCGTGGCGATGTTCTGTTGCAGCACCGACGATGCTCCGACGGCCCTGCGATGCTCCATTGCAGCACTGGCCATGCCCCGGCGGCCAACGACACTTCATTGCAACATCCGTGATGTTCCGGCGTCGCGACGACGCTCCGATGGCCATGCTATGCTCCGTTGCAGCATCGGCCATGTTCTAGCGGCCCGGCGGTGACACTTCATTGCAACATCCGCGAGGTTTCGCCTGCAGGACTATTCTCCGTTGCGATAACGACGATGCTCCGATGGCCCTATGATGCTCTGTTGCAGCACCGGCCATGCTTCGGCGGCCCAGCGACATTTCATTCCAACTTCCGTTAGGTTCTGGCGGCACGACTATGCTCCGTTGATGCACTGACGATGCTCCGACGGCCCTGCAATGCTCTGTTGCTGCTCCGGCCATGCTCAAGTGGTCCAGCGACACTTCATTGCATCATCCGTGATGTTCTCGCGGTGCGATGATGCTTCGACGGACCTGCGATGCTCCATTGCAGCACCGGCCATACTCCGACAGCCCAGCGACACTTCATTGCAACATCCGCGAGGTCTCGGCGGCACGACTATGCTCCGTTGCAGCACTGACGATGCTCTGACGGCCCTGTGATGCTCCGTTACAGCACCAACCATGCTCCGGCGGCCCGATGATGCTCCGTTACAGCACCAACCATGCTCCGGCGGCCCGATGATGCTCCGTTGCAGCACCAGACATGGTCCGACGACGCACGATTGCAACGCCCGCGAGGTTCCGGTGACGCGGCGATGCTCCATTGCAGCACCGACGATGCTCCAACGGCCTGGCGATGCTCCATTGTAGCATCGGCCATGCTCCAGCGGCCAGGCGATGGTCCATTGCAACGCCCGTGAGGTTTCGGCGGTGCAGCAATGCTCGGTTTGCAGCAACGACGATGCTCTGACAGCCCGGCGACACTCCATTGCAGCATTTGTGGGATTCCAGCGGCCCGGCGTTCCAGTATGCTCCATTGCAACAGCCAACGACGCATGCAGTAGAGGCCGTGACTTGCAGCCCTTGGCGCTCTGTTGTCCAAGAATCGCCGGCAACGAATGTGGCATAGCACCAAGACGATCTTGTGGCAATGTCGTTGTTGAAGTGCAGCCCTCGGCAACAACATGCAGTAGACATCCACGACCCTCCCCTTGAAGCACCGGCTCGCGGCGTGTCGGTGGCCGGTCTTGCAGAAGCACCCGTCGGCTAGCTCCCAGCACTCCAATGCCGCATGAACGACGAGTAGCCGGTCGCAGCATCAACCACTGTCGCCCATGCAAGCTAACTCGTGCACAAAGAGGCAGCCGCATGCAAAGAGGCGGCCACTAACAAATCACGTGGAAAAGAAAAGGAAATTGTCTAAAGAATCACGATAGCTGTTGTGGGGACCAGCCACATGCAAAGACGCGGCGTGCTCCTGCGGACGTGATTGTGCTAATCGGACGGCGCAGCGGGCGGTTTACGCGTCGTCATAAATCAGTCGGATGAATATAAACGTTTCCCATTTGTATATGCGTATGCGGTGTTGTGGGTCTCAACATATCTTTCTGTAGAATTGGTCAAACTTAAGAAAGTTTGACTTGGGAAAACCTAAAACTTCAATTATTTTGGAACGGGATTGATTATTTTATACTAATGCAATACAAAGTACGAATTCGAGTATTCATGTATGGATTAGGACCCTAAGTTTTCGTTTCTCTGCAGAGCCCCAAACATGTGTGGATCGGCCCTGGCTGGGGTCGCCTCCCGGTTTGCCCAAGGACAACACGGGAGTAGCACCAGCTTTTTCTAACCTACCTATCTATGCAAGGAAAAGAAGAAAGAAATGACAGTGACAAATGCACAACAAGCGGAAACACAACAGTTCCATCACACAGTGATGTACACGGTACAAGTTTCTTAGGGGTTAACACGCTAAGATGGAGGAGACCCAGCGTTGGCTATTTGCTTATTAAACATCTGCCATTCGTTGTTGCGATTGCGTGCTTGAGGACAGTTGCGGCTGGTTCAAGGATTTGCCTTCTTTGTTGCGGATGTATATCGCTGCTGCTGCTGCGTAGAGCGCAATACAGCCAAGCACGGGGAGGACCAGGTATACAACATTCATGGACGACTCCCACTTCCTGGTACTTCCTGCCGCGTAGGCCACCAGGAGGCCTGCCATGTCCAGCAAAATGGCCGTGTGTACAGGCCAGAGTGGCCATCTGATGACGGTCGTTCGAAAAAATGGCACCAGCTTCCACTTGAGGTTGCTCAGCGTCAATGGGAGCAGCATGACAATGGCAACGATGGACGCCATGAACGAAACAGAGTTGCTGTACAAGAAGACGTCGTACCGGCGCTTGTTGATGTCGTGTAGGACCGGGTTGCCGGCGGAGTAGGCGGTGTTGTCCTCCTGCCACAAGCCACCAGGTGGTCTCAGGCCGCTCTGGTATGTCACGCTCGCAGCCATGACTCCTAGCAGCATCAAGTACTCAAGCTCCTCTCCTTTCTCTGGACCTCGCCCGCGTGCTAGTACCCGTCCTTGTCCTGATTTACGGGGTTCATCTTGACATGGCAGCCTGTACCTACGGATGCACCAGAAGATGAATATCTGCAGAGGTATGGAGGCCGACACCGCGACCACCAGCACCAACACGTAGATAGAGGTCTTGAGATGGCGAGAGCTCCCCGAAGCATAGGCACCCATGAGCGCGAACATACCCACCGCCATGCACACGTGGAGCGCGTAGCACCGTATCCCTGGCCTGTACAACTTACGGTTCCCGAGGAGGATGATGAGAGCCACCGACGACATGAAGCTAACCGCATTGCAGTAGAAAAAGGCCTTGTAGCGACGTGGGTAGTTGTCGAGGAGGACTGGGTACCCTGCACGGTGGCCAAGCTGCTCGTCGTCCGCTGACCAGAAGCCGCCTGGTGGTGTCAGACCTGCTTGGTAAGTAAGCGCTGTGACCAATATGGCGATTACCAGCAACACCTGGCGCTTGTCATCCAGCTGCTCCTTGCTTCGCCCTCCTCGAGCAGCACGAGCAGTAGCGGGGCGAAGCGCATCAACAATAGGCCAGCAACAGGAGGCTCCTCCAGCAGCAGCACTAGGCCAACAACAGCAGCTGGAGGAGGCTTCTGCTGCAGCAGCAGTGGTAGCAGGACGAGGGGCATCTTCAACAGGAGGTGAAGGAGTGGGAGCAAAAGTAGGAGGATCAACAGCAACATCACCGGCACGAGGTGCGCTGACAATCTTCTTCTTTTCTCCTCCTAATGCGATATGGACGACGGTGTAAGAGAGGACAAGGCAAGCCACTGAGACAACATAGATGGACGTGCTTGCATCCCTGGTGCTCCCGGCGGCGTAGGCGATGATGAGGCCGAGCAGGTCCAGCACCATGGCTGCCACCAACGTGCGGCGCTTGAGCAGAAACCTGCTCTGGACCATCATGACGACCACCAAAGATGTCACGAAAGCTGCTGAGTTGCTGTAGAAGAACACCTGGTAACGAGCTGGATGTGTTGTCCGAAGGACCGGGTGACCAAGCTTATGCCCATGAAGATCGTCTTGCCATAGGCCTCCCGGTGGATCCAATCCTGCTTGGTAAGTGATGCTCACCGCGAGAATGGCAAGTACCATAATGAAATAGCGAGTGTTCTTCAAGTCTTGGTCCACGGTACCTGCATAATCAACCAGGCAATCATTCAGTCAAGCACTTCATTCTTGTTAACCTACTCTTCCTAATTATAAATTTATAATTAATTAGCATGATCATCCACGTGTTTCTTTGGCTAGATTTAATGCATACTACTGGTATAGTGGATAGTAGTATTTCTCTCTTAACGTATTTGGTCTCATGGTATGGTAAACCTCCCGTTGGAAATATAACCAAATTTTGGTTTTCATAAAAATATGACTGCATTTTGGTAGAATTTTTTACTTAATTAAGTGTATCAGGTTTTGTTGGTCAGTATCAACAACAAAGCATCGATGGCATTAATGTATGCACCTTGCAGTGTACAATTGTGTACTTTCATCTCTATCTCTAGTTTTCCCTCTTCCTCCTCTTTCCTAGTTGCCATCTTCCCCCTAAGAATTACTCTCTCCGTCTGAAAATACTTGTTGATGAAATGCATAAAAATAGATGTATCTAGCTAGAACTAAACTATGTCTTGGTACATGCATTTCTCCGACAAGTATTTACGAATGGAAGGAGTATTAAACACTACTCCCTCTGTTCACATATTTCAATCAACGCTTCGCTTTTGCCCTAAGCGGTAGATTAAGCCTTTTTAATTTAAATTTGGCAAAAATTTGTTTGTTTTTGAACTACTTTTGCTTGTCATCTTGCGCAATGATGGCAATATGCAATTTAACTTATTACCAGGCTCTGCTCAAGAACTATTTCCTTTATATTCTGGCAAAAATTTGGCCACATGATCTCTATTAGGTTATGTCTAAACTGCATTTTAGTTGTTATTTTGCTTGCTATGCGAACCAGATGTGTATTTATTATGGTGTGAATTGTATTTCAGATGCTACTTCAGTTACCCATGTGCCATGTTTCCTATTTTATTGTGTATATTATTCAAAATCTGTCAAATTCTAACCAATTTCTAAAAGTGCTTAAGCACGCTTAAGCGCCCATTGCTCTAAGTTGTGGCCTTCCGCTTCGCTTACACTTTCCGCTGTTTTGAACATTGCTCTAGACCATCAATCTAATAAACCTTAGTTCTCCGCATATGTACTATTACTATCTGAATTTACAAAAAAAAAAACTTCTCGCATTGCAATATATTCCTGTTTCTAAGCATGTCTATGTTCTTTTAGATTGACCTATACATTTTTTTAAACATCTGAAGTGTCTTCTTAGTACTTGAATGAGGTGCTGCTTATGTCTTTCTCCTAAAACGTTCTATCTCTGTTACTATTATCATTTATAGCTTATTTGTTCTAAAGCATTGATAGCCATCTATGGCAATGTAAGTAGTATACTATATATGTAGTATTTTTTCCTCGGTACAAGCATATATTGTCCGTGTCATGCAACGTAATTGTTTTGGTATTGAGATTGCCGCCTTATCTAGTTAAGCTTTTCTCCATCCCTACACAAACCTCGACACGACGACATCACATCAACTTACACATATGATATTATCAAGTGAATAAGATTTAGAAAATTCAATCTTTACTAAAAGTTAGGTAGGTATTATTGGTTACTCGGCAAAAAAAGTGTTTTTTCTCTCAATCAACCGTCCAATCAAATCTGTTTGCACTTGTCGCACAAATCCTAATGTCTGGATCAATATTTTTTATTACTGATGACTTAAATTAAAATATATCAATGTCTACAATATTAAACAAAATTCGTAATTAATCTAATGATATTTATTTCGTTGCAGAAGGCAAAAATAATATAAGCAAGGATCTAAGTTTTCAGATTTTGACATGGGACAAAATCTATATATAGTTATATACACGATGAAAAAAAACGTAACATTTATTAGCATTTGCAGCAAAGGAATAACAAAATCGAGAGTGCAACAAGTCTAGATTCGCATGAGAATTAGCAAAACAACATGTAGAGTATGTATATACCTGAGGGAATAGTGCTTCTGAAGTAGCCCAACCATCCAGAGAAAAAACCACACAATGCCTTGATAGGTTTCCAATTGAAGACATAATTAAGAACCAGCCGTAGGCCTACGCATGTGGGAACCGCAGTGGTCAGGAAGATGATCTTGATGGTATTGTCTGTCTCCCTGCAGCTCCCAGTAGCATAAGCCCCCATGAGGCCCAGGAGTGCGACGGCGATGAAGGTGTAGACCGCCACGAACCGACCCGCGATGGTCCTGCTCAATTTCTTGTCCAGGAGCACCAGGATGATGAACAAGGAGGCGACAAACGCCGTCGTGTTGCAGACGAAAAAGGCCCGGTACCTCCGGAGCTCGCTGTCCTGCATGATCGGATCGCCGGCGAGGTGAAGAAGGAGGTCGTCCTCCTGCTGGGTGCTGCTCCAGAAGCCCCCAGGCGGGTTCAGCCCGGCGGTGTATGAGATGGTGACGACAAAGGCCGCCAGCGGCATCAGCACCGCGATCTTCTCATTCTCTTGGTGCCCAGTGTTTGTGTTTGTGCGTAAGGTGCAGTGGCGGAACAGACCGAGGTAGCTGAGGAAAGCATATATGATGTGGACCAGGATGGGGCAGGCGAGTGCCACAGCCCAGATGGTTGTGAAGGTGTCATGGCAGGCGCCGGCTGCGTAGGAACCCATAAGTCCAAGAAGGTCGAGCACCATGACCACCCGCAGCAACACCGACCAGACTGGGCTATTCCTGCCCAGCATGATGAGGATGAGGCAAACCACGACCGATGAGGCGAGCGCAGTGGCGTTGCTGTAGTAGAAGACAAGGTACCGGCGGTAGTGGACGTCCCGGAGGATCGGGTCGCCAGCAAGGTGCCCCTGCTCCTGTTGCGGCTGCCAGGCTCCCCCTGGCAGGTTGAGCCCGGAGACGTACGTCACCGTCGCCACCAGAGTGGTCAGCAGCAGAAGCTGCTCTTTCAGCTCATACAATAGCTCTGAGTCTGGAACTGCATTGGACGTCGCAATTTCATTTGTTGGTGGCCGTGTGGAGATGGGGTTGCCATTCATCTTGCTAGCTGGGAGCCTGGGAGCTCCTTGCATTCCATAGCACTGGGTTATATACACATGCAGTTATGGATGTGAACAAATTGCCTTTAGTTTGTGTGTGTGATTAGACCACAAGTCTTGTGATTTTATACCCCTATGTCTTTTTCCCTTGATGCACGAGCCGACGACGACTGCGGTTGGATTGTAGCTTTTCAGATTTCACACATCACATTCATCTTCTTGTCTGGATTCACTGTATTTTACACACAATGATGAGCACGTACTTATTTAAGATTGACTAAAACTTGCAGTGCATGCGGTCATGCACCTACCCCTTCAGGATTATACTTCTTTAAGACTGATTGAGAATTGTTGCTCAAGCTTGGGTAGTTGGATCAGGCAACTAATGAGATGCAAGTTGGCAAGTCTCGTGTGCTGGGAATTTCGGTTCACAGTGACAGATAGTTATAAAGCAATGAGTTGGTAGTCTTTATGTATCTGTTTACATATTGATATTTATATTGCAAAGGAAATAGAGATGTGCTAGAAGTTTCTCATTAAAAAAGCAAAACATCTTGTTTTTTATCTCATGGCTAGTATTAAATAAATAGAAGCCAACTGTTGGATCTTCATAATGTATGCAGCAGAGCACAGCGATTATCTACATAACCATAAGTAAGCAAATCACAACATCTTTTTAAGAGAGAACTACATATCCTCTGCATTTGGGAGCTCCTTGCATTGCATAGCATTGGGTTCTATATACATATTGTCTGATGCGCTTCACTGTATTTGGGAACTACATATTATCTACATAACCATACATAAAGATTGCAGTGCCGAAGGTCATGCACCAATCCCTTTAAGATTATACTTCTGTGAGATTTCTTAAGAATTGTTGCTCAAGGTTGGGTAGTTGGATTAGGCTACTAATGAGATGCAAGTTGGCAAGTCTCATGTGCTTGGAATCTTCATTCAGAATTGAAGGTAATTATAAATCAAGTAGTTGGTAGTCTTTTAAATATCTATTTACTATATACTCCACTAGCTAAAAGCACGTTATGAAGAAAAATAGAGGGTTGTGCTTGAAATTCTTGTAAATAACATGTAGCTTTTGATCTTATGGCTAGTTTAGTCAAATAGATTATCACCATTATATATCTTCATCACCGTAGCTAAGCAGAACACAAGGGTTACCTACACAACCGCAGCAAAGCAAATCACAACCATTAGATTTACATATCTTACGCGCTTGGGAGCTCCTTGCAATGCATAGCATTGGGTTCTATATACATATTCTCTCATGCGCTTCACTGTATTTTAGACAATGGTGGTTATACTTCTTTATGATTGACTAAGAATTGCAGTGCTCGAGGTTCATGCACCTACTCTTAAAGATCATACCACTTTAAGATTGAATAAAGTTCTTGCTCAAGGTTGGGTTGTTGGAGTACGCAACTAATGAGATGCAAGTTGGCTAGTCTCATGTGGTCAGATTTCTTATTTGAGTGACATTGTAATTAACATGTAGTGTGTACCTTGTGAAGCTGTCAGAGCAGGATGTTCGCGCGTCCGCACCATGTTTTGCACGGGACTCCCATTTCCCAAGAAACCTTTACAAGGAGTCACTAACATTGTTCTAATAGAATAGATAGTGGAAAATCGCATGCAAAGTAATGGCCTCTCCAGCATGTTTGTGTTTTCTTTTCTCAATCAAATGGAAGAGACCCAGTTCAATTCCAAGAATCAAACTGACAATACAGATAGGATCTCACACCCTTCTTCACTGGGACATGCACAATTGCCACGCCCTACGACAAACAACACTTGGAAAATCTAAACAAGAATACCTGGAGATAGATGCAGCTGTACTGTAGCGAGCAATCACAAGTGACATGTACGTATACTCAAAGTTTAGGCATGTTGTTTAAAGAGATAAGAGCAGTGATGCAATCGGCATTCCAATTTTGTAAAACTTGCCCATAGATCTGCAATATTTTTGCACGTTGTTTAGATGCTCATGCACGGTGTATGTGTGAGGCAGAGAAGCTATCAGATTTGGCTTGATCAGTTTCCAAACGATGTGAAAAAACTTGTAGATGGCAAAGTCCAGCTCACCTTGTTATTAGAATGCTCTGTGTTTGTTTACAAAAAAACACCAGAAACTCCCAAGCCTTCAAAACGAAATAAGGCAACGACGAGTACAAGTTTTTGGGCAAGGCTGCTGATACGTCTCCAACATATCTATATTTTTTTATTATTCAATACTAAATAGTATCAATCTGGGATGTTTATTATGCAATTATATTTTTTTGGAACTAACCTATTAACGTAGTGCTCAGTGCCAGTTGTTGTTTTTTGCTTGTTTTTGGCTTTTCAGAAAATCAATACCAAATGGAGTCCAAACGCTATCAAACTTTTTGATGATTTTTTATGGGCCGGAAGGGACCCTACAGGCTTCGGGAGAAGATCTGAAGTGCCATGAGGCAGCGACAAGCCTGACAGGCATGCCCTAGGGGGTAGTCTTGTGGGGCCCTCGTGGCACCTCCTGACCTGATTCCAGCACTATAAATTCTCAAATGTTCCCAATACATCATAGAGCCACCTCACTTTTTCTGCCGCCACAAGTTTCTGTTTCTTCGAGATCCCATCTGGAGGCCTTCTTCAGTACTCTGTCGGTCGGCGAGGGACGGAGGGGGAATCAACCACTGAGAGATTCTACGTCATCCTTGCTGCCCTTTCGATGATTCGTGAGTAGTTTACCACAGACCTACGGGTCCATAGGTAGTAGTAGCTAAATGGCTTATTTCTCTCTCTTTAATCTTCAATACAATGTTCTCCTCGATGTTCTTGGAGTTCTATTCGATATAATCTTATTTTGTGGTGTGTTTGTTGTGATTCGATAAATTGTGGGTTTATGATCGGATTATTCATGAATATCATTTGAGTCTTTTCTGGATTCTTATATGCATGATTGTTATATTCTTGTATTTCTCTCCAATCTATTGATTTGGTTTGATCAACTAAATTGATTTATCTTGCAATGGGAGAGGTGCTTTGTGATGGGTTCGATTTTGCGGTACTCAATCCCAGTGATAAAAAGGAACATGACACGTATTTATATCATTGTCATTAAGGATAACGACCTGTAGCAGTAGCGCTCTTTGTAATAAGGCGCTGCCGCTATAACTGGCCTCGCGGCGGCGTCGTGGGAATTTTAGCAGTAGCGCGTCTTTGAGTGTAAGCGCTACTGATAAACTTGTTTCAGCAGCGAATTTTGTCCGCGCGCGCTACTGCTACTTAGCTAGTAGCAGCGCCTGATTTTAAAGTGCGCTGCTGGTAAGATTTTGTGTATAGGCTTTTCCCTAGTAGTGTCTAGAAGGTTCTCGCTCGGTTTTCTCTTTTTTGTTTTTCATTTAATTTCTCTGATGGTTTTCTTTTTAATTTCCTTTTTTATACATTTCTGGTTTCTTTATTATTTTCTCTTTTTCCTTTTTATTTTGAAAAACTATTCATGGTATTACTTGGCACATCTTCTCATGGTATTACTCTTTGCAACAAAAAATACTGACAAGACTTGAGTGAAGAGAGCGCAATTAGATCAGAGCAGCAATATCACTGCTCGTAAGCCTGCACAAACTTGATTAACTTCATAGGTTTCAGAAAGGCCAAAGAAGGACTAGCACAAACTCATCAGATTTGTAGGAACAAATCTGCAAAGACATAACTCTAAAATCTATAAGGCTGGACACACCAAACCTGCAGACACCCAAACTCTCTGGCTTCACGACACAATCCGATGAGACACCTCCACGACAAGAGAAGAACCAGAGTACGTTTATTCCTCCGCCGAGATGTTGCCGCTGGAAACCATAAAAATGGCGCAAAACAAAACTTCTTAATAGTCATAAGAAGATCCAACACTAGTAGAATAAGGGCCTATTGACCCGGTTGATAAGGGCCTTTAGTCCCGGTTCCTGAACCGGGACTAAAGGGTCGGTACTAATACTACTGCCCTTTAGTCCGGTTCAATTCAGAACCGGGACTGATGGGCCTCCACGTGGCCTGTCTGCTGAGCCAGGCAGGAGGGCCTTTGGTCCGGTTGGTGGCACCAACCGGGACCAATAACATCCACGCGTCAGCATTTTCATGGCTGTGATTTTTGTTTTTTTTTTTTGAAAAGGGGAGGGGGGTTTTTGGGGGGGTTTTGGAGGGTTAATTTAGGTGTTTCATATATTGTGCTATAGCTAGCTAATTAATAGAGAAAAGTGTCCTCTCTTTTGTCCGTGCTTGGTCGACGCTACGTACTATACATACGTATAGAGAGGACTAGCTAGACACGCTAGCTAGCTAGTAATTAAGCAAACAGAAGATCGTCATGAACATATATGCATACAGAGAGAAGTGATATCGACCACCTCTCCTTCTCCGAGAGATTAGTCGAACAACAAGTTCTCGTATATCTATCCAACACTACCGGCTACATATATACAATAATTATCTTTTACAATACGGACGCGTGGTCCACATAGTATTCTCCGTCTTCAGCGATCACGTGGTCAAGAAAGAATGCCGCCAATTCCTCTTGAATTGCTGCATGCGATCTGGTGCTAGGAGTTCATCCCGCTCAAACATCTAATTTTAAGAAAGGGTCAATACATATATATATATATATATATATATATATATATATATATATATATATATATATATATATAGGACAAATGTTTCCTACAAGCAGTGGTAGTTACCACCACTTGCGTTTTGTATGTTGTATGTAGTATCTGCTTAAACCGAGAGTATGTACGTCTAGTATGTAGTATATAATAATGATTAGGTAGTATATATACTAATTTTTAGGTAGTATGTACCATTTTTGAGTATGTTCTTTTTATGTATAAATATGTACGTATTTCACAAATATAAAAAACTATGGGCTCATATGCAATTTTTCATGTAACTTGCTTTGAAATATCTTAGATATATTATACGAACATATTTAAAATAATAAAATAGTATATATAGTACCACATGGTAGTATATGAGACATGTGGGGTAACTACCACCAGGTGGTAGGATGGAAGAATGAAACTCAACACAAATGATGGTAATAAAATAAAATTGTGAATATTTTTATTTACGCACTTCATATTGTTTGTCGGAGTAGCCCCTCTCATAGGTCGTGTGGCGGATGGACTCGCAAACGTAGTATCCACAGAAATCATTCCCTTGTTCCTGCCATAACCACTTTACAAGAAACAGAGGTCAATCATACTGATAATTAGCAAGCATGCTAAATGGTATTGATGAAACTAGTGCTTGAATCACTAGGAGATGCGCGTGGAATATGCTACTACTAGATCACTGACTGCGCGCGTTGCTGCGCCCGTCTATTTAGACAATAAAATTGTAATAAACTTTGTAAATAAATTGCCACATAGCTCATATTAAATTTGCATGAACATAAACATATACTCCATCCGTTCCTAAATATAAGTCTTTCTAAAGATTCCACTATGAATCACATACGGATGTATATAGATGCATTTTAGAGTGAGATTCGTTCATTTTGCTCAGTATGTGGTCTATAGTGGAAACTCTCCAAAGACTTATATTTAGGAACGGAGGGAGTATTATTCAGTAATTAAAGGAAATCTCAAGATTCACAGATACATGGTATGACTACATACACAACAATGTTCGTAGTAATTACAACTAATCCGAACTGCCAAGTCATAAACAGCAGGGAAGAACATGTATGGCTCGGTAATATTCCAGTCATCCAATTAGACTCGGGAGGAAAAATGTATGGGCATGCATAGCATGGATCCTAGAATAAGATCACAAATGGTGACCAAGATCTATAAGAGAATTTTTCCCCCTATATCCTTGACGAAGGAAATTAAATTTAGCAAGTGTACTTTGTTTCCTTGTTTAGCATCCTCTGGGTAAAAATTTCTATCGAATTAGTTGACCATAATGCTATCCCAACAAAAAGGAAACTTCACTGTATAGTGGTTCAAGAAGGCAAAGATTTCTTATATCTTAAATTAAAAAAAGGGTATTATCAGCGAGCTATAAACCAATATAAAATATATCTAAAACAACTTAGACGTGGATGTTTCCTTGATATCTGACTATATCTGTCAAAGCACATTCAATCTGTGTTACAAGTAAATTAGGAAGTGACGTGAAATACCAATGCAACAAATAAGCTAATAAATGAATGGCATGTGACGGGAGAAATCATTACTGTGATGCACTGATCAATAGACGGCAAATTTATTTTTTCTAACAGCAAACATATATACTTGTAATCATGGTGTGATTGGCATGCCATATATGTATTAAGGCTCAACTTACAGAAAATGTGATACACAAAAATGTTAATAATCAAATGGTAAAAGTAGGAAAGCCCCCGGTAAAATTCACGAATCAAGACAGAATCTTTGTAAGGTACAAATATCATGAGAAGACACCCACATAAGATGTTCTGGCTCAAACACTTACATAGATAACATTCAAGTAAAGTAAATTGAATAAGATCGATGCTTCCGAACTAAATATATACCGAGAATCCTTACAGAAAAATCAATTTGGGGCTGAGCGGCTGCATCCACGTGAGTGTCTACATCAGTGAGTTGCCAACGAAGGGCTCTTGACACGAATTTCCAATATTTAAGAGTGAGCTGAAGCAGAACAAAAGAATCAATTGTACCAAATAATTCACAATGAAATCTCACATTTAGGAATGATCATGGTCTTAGTTTTTTGAACAATCGTAAGCTACCAGATATGTACTTCACATCTATTCAACAATAGGATGATTTGAGTTATAAAAATAATTAACAACTGAAAAAAATTGTTCGCTAGTACCATACCATGTGAGATAGTTACAGTATATTGTAGAGCTTTATGAATTGGTGTAGTTAGCTAGTAGTCATACTAATTTCAGGGGCTAAGTGGCAGATAGATTGGAGTGCTGGATTTATTGACTTCATCTTGGGATGCTGACTCGTTCAAGAAGACATGATCAAATATGTTTATTGATTGCATGCATTGGTGGCATCCATGGGATCCCAATGACCAGAGCTGACCAACAAGCTCTTGAACCTGACATGGCAAATTAACCATCGATTAGATTGCGCGTGTGATAGCTAGGATTGAAAAAATGTGAGTCTAATTGTCTTACCAGGATCGCTTCTCGGACTTAGGATGTCTGCATCGTAGGCCGATATGATTGAATGGAGCGGAGACGCGGGTGCGACCGTGGTGGTGGCCTGGCACACAAATCAGCAATTGGTGCAGAGCATAGCACAACATGAACAACTTTTTTTTTTGACTTTAGGAGCTCCCCGCTCCCAATTTCATTTGCAGCAGTGAAACTGATAATACAAAGCAAGCTTCAGGTTCTGGTCACAAGGATCAGCCATGATTTTAAATTAGCAGACACAAAACACCTCGCAAACGCAGCAAGAACTCTACAGCCAACTACAGAACTCTATACAGCCAACTACTTATTACACGAATATGGGTACATAGCAACCCAACATCACGACACAGGAAAGCAACCAATCCCAATATCAAAACTGATGAACCAGAAATACTACTCAAAATACAGTACCGCAACTGTATCTACCTTAGTGCTCCACAAAACTCCATCTCACCCTGCTATTCTAAGCACCAAGTGCCCAGCCTCTTCTTGTGCTGAAAATCTGAGCCGCAACCTGCAGAAGCCACCTTGCTCCTCTCTCTTGCATGGCGCCATGTCCTCGTTTCTGTATACCAGACCAAAATTTAAGCCATTGAGCAGCCTGTGCAATCACACTACTCGGGTCGTAAGGAAACACATTCCTAAAACAAGCGTTATTCCTATATTTTCATGATGCTCAAATCACTGCTGTGACACCAACTAAATATATGGACAACAACATGAACAAAATTTGCGGTAGAAACAAATAATAATTCATCTATCGGGTGGTGATTAAGTACGCAACAAACAAATCTGACTGGACTCATCAGTAAATCTTGAGGTGACGAACCACCGGTAGAGAAGGGATTGTGTGCTGGGGAGAAAAATATCTGCAGAAAGGTTGAAGATGGAGGGGCAACCTAGTGGATCAGAGAAGAATGGATGCTAGCCTGCTAGAGGGGGGAAGCTCAATGGCGTCGATGGCGCGGAGCAGGCAGACGTCTCCTCACGTGGCCGAGCTTAGATCCTATCCCGGCGTGCTATTCTGACCTCCATGGATGCCAAGCTCGGAGCCTGAGTGAGGTGGCTGCGGCCGTGGTCCGTGGAGGATCTGGCCGGCGCCTGACCTGGTCGATCTCCCTGTTCTCTTCTCTTCTGATGAGGTGAGGAGGAGAGGGTGGGAGACAAGGCTGATTGCTTAGGGGGGGAGGATAGGGGCGGAGGTCGGTGGTGGTCTGCTCGAGGTTGTGGTCGTCGGCGCTGCCGGGCAGGATTCATCCAACCAGCCAGATTGGGAGAAAGGGGAGAGAGGTCGGGGATAGAAGGAGTCGACCCTGCATCACGATCTGCTTCTGGTGGGGTGACAGCCCATTGGGCCCAATTTAACACCGAGCGTCCAAAAATGCTCATGGAGCAGCGGCCCAGCACGGTAGCGGTGGGTATTAGCGAACGAAACGAGTTTAGGCACTATTCGCTGCTAATCCGATGACCGAAAATGCTTAGAATTGACGATCCGACGGCCGGGAACGCTGATGACCTGAGAGGGCTGGAAAAGTGCTCAGTTTTAATATATCTAAATATAGTACTTACTTTCGGGTGTCTAAATTGCAGCTTCTTCGGTAGTCCCGGAGCTTCTTGGGTGAATTTTCTCCAAGCCCTGCCATACAAAGAAAACAATTACTTGATATCAGAATGAACAAAGTTGCTGATATGGTGGATAATGATCGATTTAACTTACTTCTCGAGCATTTCAGTCATGCCCGCATACTCCTTGGGATCTTTTCGATTGGAGTCTAAGACAGTTACTACTCCCTTCTCAAGCTTAATCTCTAGGAGAATATAGTGGTAGCTGCGCACGTATGCATAACTCATCAATATTACATTACTATAACCTTGACTAATAAGAAAACCGAATATGCCACAAGACAGTAACACTCACTTGAAGTTGTAAGGAAAGAATATTATATCTTTGTGTTCATTTATTACCAACGATTGTAGCAAGTTGGCCTCGGTATCTTGGGCACGAAATTTAACCTCAGTTGCATCTATGAGATATGTGTTAATGAACCCAATATCACCCACTTGTCTTTTCTTCAATTCGGCGATCTTCAATCTTCATAATATAGTGAGGATATTTATAAATACATGCAATGAAAGGGCTGAGTTATATAGAGATACTTAATGATGTAAGTAGTACTACTTAGGCGAGTAGCAGGTGACCGTTGTTTTATCGAGGGCCAATTGATTGAAGAACTGATAGAACTCCTCAAATGGAATAAGCAACAGTTCAATTCCAAGGAGGTCATGCTCCTTTTTAACTCTCACATACAAAGTACTCCTCCCCTCGGACTCTTTGCAGGTTTTCATGTACCAATCATGCAATCTTCGCATCATCGTTGATAGAGAGCTTTCATCTTTGACGAGAGGCTTCGCATCGTATCTTTGTATTTGCACCTCCAAGAAATCATAATGTACATCGTTGGGCAGGTAATCTGCAGGATTGCCATAACCGGCACCATCCTCGAATCGACGATGTCGCTAGCGAGCACCTTGAGCGGGGGCACGATTGCCGGCTTGTTCGCCGAGCTGGGCAATTTGTTTCCCAACTCGTCGTTCTTTCATCCTTTGATCATCGACAGTATTCCCGATCTCTCCGCTTCGCAAATGCCTTTCCAATAATGCGCTCATAGTTGCCTTTCGGCGGAGACTTGGGTGGTTTTGTCGGGCAGCAGAGTGCGCTTCGCTTTGACCGGATCTACCTTCTCTTCCGTAAGTGGATGTCTCTTTGCTTTCAACCCTTGAAACCAGTCATCCACTTGATGCATCAGGCGATCTTCGCGTTTTCCTCCTCGCTCCTCTCGACGGTAACTACTCCGGAGTCTTCAGAGAAGGACCGAATCAGATCTCCTCCGCCTTTGGCTGTCTTGTTAGACGCTGGCAGAGCGAGCGGAGCGGATGTCTTCTTTCCTTGCTTACGAGGCGGAGGAGAAGGACTACGACGCTACGGAGCAGCCGGAGCGGCGGCGGGTCTCTTCCGCCCTTGCCGACGAGGCGGAGAAGGAGGAGGCTGGCTGCTCGGGCGCGCCGGTGCAAAGGAAAAGGAGACGGAGTGCCGCCACGCGCCGGAGAAGGAGCCGCCCGAGTGCCCTGATCGTCACTCACGCCGGAGGAGGAGGCGGTGGAGGAGGCGGAGTGCCCCGACTGCCGGAGGAGGAGGAGGAGGCGGAGGCGCCCAGTTCGGAAGGTTGATGAGATCCTTCCGCCATAGGCATGGAGTCTTGAGCGAACCCAGCCGATACTCCCTTCACCGGTAGGGTGGTCTGCCGGAGGTCCTCAAATCCTCCGTTATTTCATCGACCATCACCTTAGCATATCCTACCGAATCGGCGGCGGTGAAAAGTTGAGTCGGGTTTAGTAGGATAAACAGATCCAACACCGCCTTGACCTTCAAATTGCTCCATTGCGCCATAAGGTGGCAATGTTCAAGATCCGTGATAGCATCCACGGGATGGCTGGCAGGAGCCGTCAAGGCATGTTGCTCTGGTGAAGCAGCTCGGTGGAAGCCACGCTGCTTCTCCGCCGAGATGGCGGGGTAGCCGGGGAAGCTTCGCAGGTCGTTTGTTGTGATCTGCTGCTTCTCGTTCCTCTTCTCGTTCCTCTAGCCCCATTACCCTTTCGTGCAGCGCCTGCATTAGGCTCTGCTCCGTTTCTTCCTCCTCTCATGGGTTTTGTAACCCCTGCGTCCGAAATCCAGCCTTCCACGAAACGGAGCCTGGCGTGCCTCGTGTCCGTCTGTGGTGCTCGAGATTCCCGAGGCGTTGTAGAGCTCGTCGTTCTCCCTGCTCGAACGAACTTCCCTTGCTGCGTTGTTTCGATATATTGCTGAAGCCTCTTGACCGGTATGTCCAATTGTTCATCCGTCCAAATGCACTTCCCTGTTATAGGGTCCAAGGATCCGCCCCCAAGAACCAAGTCCGCAACGGTTTGGCCAGTTCATTGTCTCGGTTCGATCCCTTTATCAAGCAGATCATTCTCAGCCTTGGCCCACTTAGGCCGGGCTACGAGGTAGCCACGACCCGTGCGATGGTGAAGCTTCTTCTTCGCAGCATTTCTCTTGTTTGTCGCCGACATCTTTTACTCTTTTCCGATGTCTTATAGGCCACAAATGCGGGCGATCATCTCGATCTTCTCATATTTGCCCTTGAATTCTGGTGTCTCATTTTTTCGACATACGTATTGAGTTCTTTCTTCCAATTCCTGAATAGTTCTGCCATCTTCTTAAGAGCAAAAGACTTGATTAATGGCTCTATTACGGCTTCTCCGGATCATCCTCTAGCGGTAGGGTAAAATTTGACTTCACTTAGTCCAAAGATCATTTTTCGCATATCATTGACACAAGACACCTCGTGGTCTTCGTTCTTAGGCTTATACCATTGGTGGATGCTGATCGGGATCTTGTCCCTAACCGAACCCCCAAGACCGAGCAACAAATGCCTTCTTTGTCCGGTAGGGTTCAATCGGTTGGCCGTCGCTTGCGATTTGTATGATCTCAAACTTTTCATCCGAGCTCAACTTTTCTTGGGCCTCGTCTCTTTACGAAGTTGTGCTCTATCCGGAGGGCTAGAAAAAGAACAAAGACGAGAGTTAATTAATATGTGTACATACCAAAACAAAGACGAGAGCTAGTCAAGACAAGCTTAACTAATATATATACCTGGCGGACTCGGTTTGGTGATCACCGGAGCCGTCCTCACGGTCTACTTCTTCACCATCTCCTTCTTGCACCGGCATTGGGTCATCGGACCATGTAAATCATAGCCACTGCTTCTTCACCCTCTCCTTCCAGACCATCGTTGTCGTTGAGAAACATCAACGAAAGCGACGCATCACTTCCTTGTGCGATTATGTCCCTCAACAACGCTTCTTGTGCTTCGTCTCGGGGGTGTCCATAGTTTCTACAAATATTTACAACATGGCAATTATTATTCAAACATGACAGATATGGATATATTAGTGGCAAACGAGAACTAGCTAGCTAATCACAATAAGGAATCATATTAGTGGCCTCGACGCTGCTTCTCTAGGGTTTGGGGTGGCCTCGACAACGCTTCAAGGGTTAGGGTGGCCTCGAGAACGCTTCAAGGAGGGGTAATATCGACCCCCCACGTGTTGAAGCTATCGGGAGGGGTCGGCGTTGAACACTACATCTATGTCCCACAAGTGACGTGGGCATCGACGCCATGTAGGGTAGAGGGTCGTGGATTGCTGAGCGGTCGAGGTCAAGGGTCGAGGATCGCCGAGGGTTGGGAGGTTGCCTAGTGTCAAAGGATTCAACAAAACCCTCGGCGATCCTCGACCCCTTGAACCCTCGACGACCCTGGAACCCTCGACCCCCCTCGACCCTAGAACCCTCGATCCCTCGACCCTAGAACCCTCGATCCCTCGACAACGCTTCAAGGGGGTAATATCGACAACGACGAGATACATACACGGGAAATTAATGTTATCGGGGAGGGGGTATATCGACGACCCCCCCCCCCCCACGTATTGAAGTTATCGGGAGGGGGTATTGAAGGAAATATGCCCTAGAGGCAATAATAAAGTTATTATTTATTTCCTTATATCATGATAAATGTTTATTATTCATGCTAGAATTGTATTAACCGGAAACATAATACATGTGTGAATATATAGACAAACAGTATGTCACTAGTATGCCTCTACTTGACTAGCTTGTTAATCAAAGATGGTTATGTTTCCTAACCATGAACAAGGAGTTGTTGTTTGATTAACAAGGTCACATCATTAGTTGAATGATCTGATTGACATGACCCATTCCGTTAGCTTAACACTTGATCGTTTAGTATGTTAATGCTTTCTTCATGACCCATACATGTTCACGTAACTATGAGATTATGCAACTCCGTTTACGGAGGAACACTTTGGGTACTACCAAACGTCACAACGAATCGGGTGATTATAAAGGAGTACTACAGGTGTCTCCAAAGGTACTTGTTGGGTTGGCGTATTTGAGATTAGGTTTTGTCACTCCGATTGTCGGAGAGGTATCTCTAGGCCTTCTCGGTAATACACATCACATAAAGCCTTGCAAGCATTGCAACTAAAGAGTTAGTTGTGAGATGATGTATTACGGAACGAGTAAAGAGACTTTCCGATAACGAGATTAAACTAGGTATTGGATACCGACGATCGAATCTCGGAAAGTAACATACCGATGACAAAGGGAACAACGATGTTGTTATGCGGTTTGACCGATAAAGATCTTCAGTAGAATATGTAGGAACCAATATGAGCATCCAGGTTCCGCTATTGGTTATTGACCGAGAATAGTTCTAGGTCATGTCTACATAGTTCTCGAACCGTAGGGTCCATGCACGCTTAAGGTTTCAATAGCGGTTATTATGAGTTTATGTATTTTGATGTACCAAGGAGTTCGAGTCCCGGATGTGATCACGGACATGACGAGGAGTCTCGAAATGGTCGAGACATAAAGATTGATATATTGGATGGTTATATTCGGACACCGGAAAGGTTCCGGAAGTTTCGGAGAAAACTGGAGTGCGGAGGGGTTACGGAACCCCGGGAAGTTATGGGCCTTATTGGGCCAAGAGGGGGAGAGAGGGCTGCACCAAGAGGTGGGCGCCCCTCCATGGGGAGTCCGACTGGACTAGGAGGGCGCAGCCCCTTCCCTCTCCCTCTCCTCTCTTTCCTTCCCCTTCCCTCTTCCTAGTAGGACTAGGAAAGGGAGTCCTACTCCTACTAGGAGGAGGACTCCCCCCCTTGGTGCGCCCCAAGGTTGGCCGGCCCTCCCCTTGCTCCTTTATATACGGGGGGGGGGCACCCTAGAACACACAAGTTGATCTACGGATCGTTCCTTAGCCGTGTCGGTGCCCCTCCACCATATTCCACCTCGGTCATATTGTAGCGGTGCTTAGGCGAAGCCCTGCGACGGTAGAACATCAAGATCGTCACCACGCCGTCGTGCTGACGGAACTCCTTCCCCGACGCTTTGCTGGATCGGAGCTCGGGGATCGTCATCGAGCTGAACGTGTGCCAAGAACTCGGAGGTGCCGGAGTAACGGTGCTTGGATCGGTCGGATCGTGAAGACGTACGACTACATCAACCGCGTTAATATAACGCTTCCCTTTTCGGTCTACGAGGGTACGTGGACGGACCTCTCCCTCTCGTTGCTATGCCATCACCATGGTCTTGCGTGATCGTAGGAAAATTTTTGAAATTACTACGTTCCCCAACAGTGGCATCCGAGCCTGGTTTTATGCGTTGATGTCATATGCACGAGTAGAACACAAGTGAGTTGTGGGCGATACAAGTCATACTACCTACCAGCATGTCATACTTTGGTTCAGCGGTATTGTGAGATGAAGCGGCCCGGACCGACATTACGCGTACGCTTACGCGAGACTGGTTTCACCGCTGTGAGCACTCGTTGCTTAAAGGTGGTGGCGGGTGTCTCTCTCTCACTTTAGTTGAACCGAGTGTGGCTACGCCCGGTCCTTGAGAAGGTTAAAACGGAGTCTATTTGACGAAGTATCGTTGTGGTTTTGATGCGAGGTAAGAACGGTTCTTGCTCAGCCCGTAGCAGCCACGTAAAACTTGCAACAACAAAGTAGAGGACGTCTAACTTGTTTTTGCAGGGCATGTTGTGATGTGATATGGTCAAGACGTGATGCTATATTTTATTGTATGAGATGATCATGTTTGTAACCGAGTTATCGGCAATCTGGCAGGAGCCATATGGTTGTCGCTTATTGTATGAAATGCAACGCCATGTAATTGCTTTACTTTATCACTAAGCGGTAGCGATAGTCGAGAAGCAATAGTTGGCTAGACGACAACGATGCTACGATGGAGATCAAGGTGTCGCGCCGGTGGCGATGGTGATCATGGCGGTGCTTCGAGATGGAGATCACAAGCACAAGATGATGATGGCCATATCATATCACTTATATTGATTGCATGTGATGTTTATCCTTTATGCATCTTATCTTGCTTTGATTGACGGTAGCATTATAAGATGATCTCTCACTAAAATTATCAAGTAGTGTTCTCCCGAGTATGCACCGTTGCCAAAGTTCGTCGTGTCGAGACACCACGTGATGATCGGGTGTGATAAGCTCTCGTCCATCTACAACGGTGCAAGCCAGTTTTTGCACACGCAGAATACTCAGTTATACTTGACGAGCCTAGCATATACAGATATGGCCTCGAACACGGAGACCGAAAGGTCGAACGTGAATCATATAGCAGATATGATCAACATAAGATGTTCACCATTGAAAACTACTCCATCTCACGTGATGATCGGTTATGGTTTAGTTGATTTGGATCACGTGATCACTTAGATAACTAGAGAGATGTCTGTCTAAGTAGGAGTTCTTTAATAATATGATTAATTGAACTTAAATTTATCATGAACTTAGTACCTGATAGTATTTTGCTTGTCTATGTTTACTGTAGATAGATGGCTCGTCTGTTGTTCCGTTGAATTTTAATGCGTTCCTTGAGAAAGCAAAGTTGAAAGATGATGGTAGCAATTACACGGACTGGGTCCGTAACACGAGGATAATCCTCATTGCTGCACGTAAAAGTTACGCCCTGGAAGCACCGCTGGGTGACAGAACTCGCTGCAGATCTTGAGCCGAAGTTGTGAACGTCGGCAAAGCGAGCTGATGACTACTCTATAGTTCAGTGTGCCATGCTTTACGGCTTAGAACGGGTCTTCAACGACGTTTTGAACGTCATGGAGCATATGAGATGTTCCAGAGTTGAAGTTGATATTTCAACAGAATGCCCGGATTGAGAGATATGAAATCTCCAATAAGTTCTATAGCTGCAAGATGGAGGAGAATAGTTCATCGGTGAGCACATACTCAAAATGTCGGGTATTACAATCACTTGAATCAAGCTGGGAGTTAATCTTCCGGATGATTGTGTCATTGATGAATTCTTCAATCACTGCCACCAAGCTACAAAGGCTTCGTGATGAACTATAATATGCAAGGGTTAGTAAAGACTATGCCTGAGCTCTTCGCAATGCTAAAAGCTGCGGAGGTAGAAATCAAAAAGGAGCATCAAGTGTTGATGGTCAATAAGACCACTAGTTTCAAGAAGAAAGGCAAAGGGAAGAAGAAGGGAACTTCAAGAAGAACAGCAAACAAGTTCTTGATCGGGAGAAGAAACCCAAGTCTGGACCTAAGCTGGCTGAGTGCTTCTCCGCAAGCGACTGGTCCTTTGAAGCGGAACTGCCCCAAGTATTTGGCGGATAAGAAGGATGGCAAAGTGAACAAAGGTATATGTGATATACTTGTTATTGATGTGTACCTTACTAGAGCTCGCAGATAGTACAGGTATTTGATCTGGTTACATTGCTAATATTTGCAACTCAAACAGGAACTACGGATTAGCGAACAACGGCAAAGGACGAGGTGACGATGCGCGTGGGAAGCGGTTCCAAAGTCGATGTGATCGCGCGATCGACACGCTACCTCTACATCTACCTTCGGATTAGTTTTAGACCTGAATAATTGTTATTTGGTGCCGCGTTGAGCATGAACATTATATCTGGATCTTGTTTGATGCGAGACGGTTATTCATTTAAATCAGAGAATAATGGTTGTTCTATTTATATGAATAATATCTTTTATGGTCATGCACCCTTGAAGAGTGGTCTATTTTAATGAATCTCGATAGTAGTGATACACATATTCATAATGTTGAAACCAAAAGATGCAGAGTTGATAATGATAGTGCAACTTATTTGTGGCACTTGCCGTTTAGGTCATATCGGTGTAAACGCATGAAGAAACTCCATCTTGATGGACTTTTGGAGTCACTTGATTATGAATCACTTGGCACTTGCGAACCGTGCCTCATGGGCAAGATGACTAAAACACCGTTCTCGGTACTATGGAGAGAGCAACAGATTTATTGGAAATCATACATACGGATGTATGTGGTCCAATGAATGTTGAAGCTCGTGGCGGATATCGTTATTTTCTCACCTTCACAGATGATTTGAGCAGATATGGGTATATCTACTTAATGAAACATAAGTCTGAAACATTTGAAAAGTTCAAAGAATTTCAGAGTGAAGTTGAAAATCATCGTAATAAGAAAATAAAGTTTCTACGATCTGATCGTGGAGGCGAATATTTGAGTTCTGAGTTTGGTCTACATTTGAAACAAAGCGGAATAGTTTACGCAACTCACGCCACCCGAACACCACAGCGCAATGGTGTGTCCGAGCGTCGAATCGCACTTTCTTTGGATATGGTGCGATCTATGATATCTCTTACAGATTTACCGCTATCATTTTGGGGTTATGCTCTTGAGGCGGCCGCATTCACGTTAAATAGGACACCGTCAAAATCCGTTGAGACGACGCCTTATGAACTATGGTTTAGCAAGAAACCAAAGTTGTCGCTTCGAAAGTTTGGGGTTGCGATGCTTATGTGAAGAAACTTCAACCTGATAAGCTTGAACCCAAATCGGAAAATGTGTCTTCATAGGATACCCAAAGGAGACAATTGGGTACACCTTCTATCACAGATCCGAAGGCAAAACATTCGTTGCTAAAATGGATCCTTTCTAGAGAAGGAGTTTCTCTCGAAAGAAGTGAGTGGGAGGAAAGTGGAACTTGATGAGGTAATAGTACCAGCTCCCTTATTGGAAAGTAGTTCGTCACGAAATCAGTTTCGTAACACCTACACCAGTTAGTGAGGAAGATAATGATAAAGATCATGAAACTTCAGATCAAGTTGTCCTTGAACTTCGTAGATCAACCAGAACAAAATCCGCACTGAGTGGTACGGTAATCCTATTCGGAAGTCATGCTACTAGATCATGATGAACCTACGAACTATGAAGAAGCGATGGTGAGCCCAGATTCGCATAAAATGGCTTGAAGCCATGAAATCTGAGATGGGATCCATGTATGAGAACAAAGTATGGACTTTGGTAGACTTGCCCGATGATCGGCAAGCTATTGAGAATAAATGGATTTTAAGAAGAAGGCGACGCGATGGTAATGTAACTATCTACAAAGCTCGACTTGTTGCAAAAGGTTTTCGACAAGTTCAAGGGGTTGACTACGATGAGACTTTCTCACCCGTGGCGATGCTTAAGTCCGTCCGAATCATGTTAGCAATTGCCGCATTTTATGATTATGAAATTTGGCAAATGGATGTAAAACTGCATTCTTGAATGGATTTCTAGAAGAAGAGTTGTATATGATACAACCAGAAGGTTTTGTCGATCCAAAAGGTGCTAACAAAGTGTGCAAGCTCCAACGATCAATTTATGGTGCAGTGCAAGCCTCTCGGAGTTGGAATAAACGCTTTGATAGTGTTATCAAAGCATATGGGTTTATCTGAGACTTTTGGAGAAGCTCTGTATTTACAAGAAAGTGAGTGGGAGCTCAGAGCATTTCTAATATTATATGTGGACGACATATTATTGATTGGAAATGATATAGAATTTCTGGATAGCATAAAAGGATACTTGAATAAAAGTTTTCAATGAAAGACCTCGGTGAAGCTGCTTACATATTAGGCATCAAGATCTATAGAGATAGATCAAGGCGCTTGATTGGACTTTCACAAAGCACATACCTTGATAAAGTTTTGAAAAGGTTCAAAATGGATCGAGGCAAAGAAAGGTTTTTACGTGTGTTACAAGGTGTAAGATTGAGTCGACTCAATGCCCGACCACAAGCAGAAGATAGAGAGAAAATGAAAGATGTTCCTATGCTTCAGCCATAGGCTCTATCATGTATGCAATGCTGTGTACCAGACTGACGTATGCTTAGCTGTAAGCTTGGCAGGAAGGTACCAAAGTAATCCAGAGTGGATCATCTGGACAGCGGTCAAGAACATCCTTAAATACGAAAAGGACTAAGGATATGTTTCTCGATATGGAGGTGACAAAGAGCTAGTCGTAAATGGTTACGTCGATGCAAGCTTTGACACCGATCCGGACGATTCTAAATCGCAAACCGGATCGTGTTTTTATTAAGCGGTGGAGCTGTCGGTTGGTGCAGTTCTAAACAAAGCGTCGTGGCGGGATCTACATGTGAAGCGGAGTACATAGCTGCTTGGAAGCAGCAAATGAAGGAGTCTGGATGAAAGAGTTCATTTCCGATCTAGGTGTCATACCTAGTGCATCGGGACCGATGAAGATCTTACGTGACAATCTTGGTGCAATTGCCTTGGCAAAGGAATCCAGATTTCACAAGAGGACCAAGCACATCAAGAGACGCTTCAATTCCATTCGGGACCAAGTCCAAGTGGGAGACATAGAGATTTGCAAAATACATACGGATCTGAATGTTGCAGACCGTTGACTAAGCCTCTTCCACGAGCAAAACATGATCAGCACCAAGACTCCATGGGTGTAAGGATCATTACTTTGTAATCTAGATTATTGACTCTAGTGCAAGTGGGAGACTGAAGGAAATATGCCCTAGAGGCAATAATAAAGTTATTATTTATTTCCTTATATCATGATAAATGTTTATTATTCATGCTAGAATTGTATTAACCGGAAACATAATACATGTGTGAATATATAGACAAACAGTATGTCACTAGTATGCCTCTACTTGACTAGCTTGTTAATCAAAGATGGTTATGTTTCCTAACCATGAACAAGGAGTTGTTGTTTGATTAACAAGGTCACATCATTAGTTGAATGATCTGATTGACATGACCCATTCCGTTAGCTTAACACTTGATCGTTTAGTATGTTAATGCTTTCTTCATGACCCATACATGTTCCTGTAACTATGAGATTATGCAACTCCGTTTACGGAGGAACACTTTGGTACTACCAAACGTCACAACGAATCGGGTGATTATAAAGGAGTACTACAGGTGTCTCCAAAGGTACTTGTTGGGTTGGCGTATTTGAGATTAGGTTTTGTCACTCCGATTGTCGGAGAGGTATCTCTAGGCCTTCTCGGTAATACACATCACATAAAGCCTTGCAAGCATTGCAACTAAAGAGTTAGTTGTGAGATGATGTATTACGGAACGAGTAAAGAGACTTTCCGATAGCGAGATTAAACTAGGTATTGGATACCGACGATCGAATCTCGGAAAGTAACATACCGATGACAAAGGAACAACGTATGTTGTTATGCGGTTTGACCGATAAAGATCTTCAGTAGAATATGTAGGAACCAATATGAGCATCCAGGTTCCGCTATTGGTTATTGACCGAGAATAGTTCTAGGTCATGTCTACATAGTTCTCGAACCGTAGGGTCCGCACGCTTAAGGTTTCAATGACGGTTATTATGAGTTTATGTATTTTGATGTACGAAGGAGTTCGAGTCCGGATGTGATCACGGACATGACGAGGAGTCTCGAAATGGTCGAGACATAAAGATTGATATATTGGATGGTTATATTCGGACACGGAAAGGTTCGGAAGTTTCGGAGAAAACGGAGTGCCGGAGGTTACGGAACCCCGGGAAGTTATGGGCCTTATTGGGCCAAGAGGGGAGAGAGGGCTGCACCAAGAGGTGGTGCGCCCCCCTCCATGGGGAGTCCGACTGGACTAGGAGGGGGCGCAGCCCCCCCCTCTCCTCTCCCTCTCTTTCCTTCCCCTTCCCTCTTCCTAGTAGGACTAGGAAAGGGAGTCCTACTCCTACTAGGAGGAGGACTCCCCCTCCCTTAGTGCGCCCAAGGTTGGCGGCCCTCCCCTTGCTCCTTTATATACGGGGCAGGGGGCACCCTAGAACACACAAGTTGATCTACGGATCGTTCCTTAGCCGTGTCGGTGCCCCCTCCACCATATTCCACCTCGGTCATATTGTAGCGGTGCTTAGGCGAAGCCTGCGACGGTAGAACATCAAGATCGTCACCACGCCGTCGTCGACGGAACTCCTTCCCGACGCTTTGCTGGATCGGAGCTCGGGGATCGTCATCGAGCTGAGCGTGTGCCAAGAACTCGGAGGTGCCGGAGTAACGGTGCTTGGATCGGTCGGATCGTGAAGACGCGTCGACTACATCAACAGCGTTAATATAACGCTTCGCTTTCGGTCTCACGAGGGTACGGGACGGACACTCTCCCTCTCGTTGCTATGCCATCACCATGGTCTTGCGTGATCGTAGGAAAATTTTTGAAATTACTACGTTCCCCAACAGGTATATGGACCCCCCCTCGTGTTGAAGTTATCGGGAGGGGCTCGTGTTGAAGTTATCGGGAGGGGTATATTCTATTTTTTCTTCTTCTCCTCTATTCCTTTCTTCTTCTCCTCTTCTTTTTCTTCTTTTTTCCTCTTCTTATTTATTTCTCCTCTTCTTCCTCTCCTCTTCTACTCCTTTCTTCCTCTTGGTCGGAGGTTGCCTAGTGTCAAAGGATTCAACAAAACCTCGGCGATCCTCGACCCTTGAACCCTCGGCGACCACGGAACCTCGACCCTAGGCGACCTGGAACCCTCGATCCCTCGACAACGCTTCAAGGGGTAATATCGACAACGACGAGATACATACACGGAAATTAATGTTATCGGGAGGGGTATATCGACGACCCCCCACGTATTGAAGTTATCGGGAGGGGTATATGGACCCCCCCCCTCGTGTTGAAGTTATCGGGAGGGGTATATCGACGATGACAGGGGAGAAGATCGAAGAAAAAAAAGAAGAAAAAAAAAAGAGGAGAAGAAGAAAGGAATAGAGGAGAAGAAGAAAGAAATAGATTTTTCTTCTTCTCCTCTATTTCTTTCTTCTTCTCCTCTTCTTTTTCTTCTTTTTTCCTCTTCTTATTTATTTCTCCTCTTCTTCCTCTCCTCTTCTACTCCTTTCTTCCTCTTCTTATTTTCCTTTTTCCTCTCCTTCTTTTTCTTCTTCTTCCTTCTTTCTAGCTAGATATATAAAACTTTTCTAAAAATGTAACTTTTGCATATATAAAACCTTTTCTTCTTCTTCCTTCTTCCTTCTCTTCCTTCTTCCTAAATATATAAAACTTTTCTAACAATGAAACTAACCTTAAATACATACATTCATACAAAAACATGTAAAAAATACATAAACACATATATGAACATACATAAGAAATACATATATCTAAAAAATGCATATATGAACATACATAAGAAATACATATATCTAAAAAATACATATATTAAAAAAAGCAGTGGGGCGTGGCAGGGCAGGGCGTATGGTGCTCACAAGGGCGTCGTCAGGCAGGCAGGCGAGCGGCGGGCGGCTGGGCGAGAAGGGCGAGGAGGAGTGGCGGCGCGGCGGCGTCGGCAGGCAGCGACAGCGTCGAGTATGACGATGGGGCAGCGACAACATCGGGTGGGTGGGGAGATGACCATGACGGCGGTGAGGTGGCCTGCTGACGGCCTCGGGGCAGCTGGGTGGTGACGGCCGGTGGCGCGGGCGGCGACGGGCGGCGGCAGCGTCGGCGGGTGTGAATCGGGCAGCTGGCGGCGTCGTCGGCGCTGGCAACTGCAGAGATGAAGTGAAAACGCTAAGTGCTGGCTTATATAGAAAAGGCTTTAGTCGGTTCGTGCCACGACCGGGACTAATGCTCTTTAGTCGGTTGGTGGCACCAACCGGGACCAAAGGCCAATTTCCAAGCAGCCCAAAGGCGGAAGCGGACCTTTGGTCGGTTGGTGCCACCAACCGACTAAAGGGGGCATTAGTCCCGGGTCGTGGCACGAACCGGGACCAATGCCCCATTTAGTCCCGGTTGGCGCCACCAACCGGGACCAAAGGCCTTGTGCTGCCCCGCGCCAAATGTTTAGTCCCACGTCACTAGTTGAGAGGGAGCCGCACCAGTTTATAAGGTGCGGTGCGCCTTCCCTCTCGAGCTCCTCTCTAAAGCAGGCTTTCGGGCCTAAACTTGCAATATGTGCCTGTGGGCCTACTGGGCCTCCCGCGGGCCTGAATCCTGGCCCATGGTAGGGTTTCTAGTCGTATTTAGGCCGTGGGTGCCCAGTAGGTGGCACTTTTTTTGTTTTTTTGTTTTATTTGTTGCTTTATTTAGTTTATTTTGGTTTTGGTTTATTTTTCGTTTGGTTTTTTGCTTTATTTTGTTAATTCTTTTTTGCTTTTAGTTTTAGAAAAATTATAAACTTTCTGTTAGTGCCATTAGTTTTCAAATTTGAAAACTCTTTTTTTGTTTTCTTTGTTGCTTTATTTATTTTATTTTGTTTCTACTTACAACAAAATACTTATTGTTGCTATTTTTATTTTCTTTTCAGTTTTTTGTTCTGTTTTCTGCATTATTTAGTTTTTGTTGTTTTTCTTTATTTTTAATTCTTTTTACTTTTAGTTTTAGAAAAATTATAAACTTTCTGTTGGTGCCATTAGTTTTCAAATTTGAAAACACTTTTTTTGTTTTCTTTGTTGCTTTATTTATTTTATTTTGTTTCTGCTTATAACAAAACGGTGTGTAGAGGGACGGGCTTATAAACCGGTGTGAGCGCCCTTCGGTTGGCGAGGTTTTCAAATTCATAGTTTTCAAATGAACTCTGAAAAGTTGGCATAGCATGTGCATGTACAAAACGGACAATGGTATCATACTAAATCATTACAAAGTTGGCATGGTATCATCATAATAGTTGCGGAGAAAGTCTTCACTTTTTCTTCGCTTGTGTCGTTTGCTTATTGCGCCGTAACCATGGATAATCTTCATCGTTTATCAGGATGCTTGGGTCAGCCTTGACTTTGAAGGGGGGAATTTCATGAAACTTTTCATACTCTTCAGACATGTCTGTCTTGCCCTCCACTCCCAGGATGTCCCTTTTTCCTGAAAGAACTATGTGGCGCTTTGGCTCATTGTATGATGTATTCGCTTCCTTATCTTTTCTTTTCCTCGATGCGGTAGACATGTCCTTCACATAGATAACCTGTGCCACATCATTGGCTAGGACGAGCGGTTCGTCAAGTATACCCAAGATTTTTCAGATCCTTGTTGTCATTCCGTCTTGTGGGTCTACCTGCACCCGCCTCGATAGATTGACCCACTTGCACTTAAACAAAGGGACCTTAAAATCTACTCCGTAGTCAAGTTCCCATATGTCTACTATGTAACCATAATATGTGTCATTTCCCTTGTCGGTTGCTGCATCAAAGCGGACACCGCTGTTTTGGTTGGTGCTCTTTTCATCTTGGTCAATCGTGTAAAATGTATTTCCATTTATCTCATATCCTTTCCAAATCATTACAGATCGAAGATGGTCCCTGGACAACAAGTACAGCTCATCACAAACAGTGCTGTCACCTCGAGGCGTGTTTCCAACCAACTGCTGAAAGTCTGATGTGTTCACATGTAATCCGATCGTCGCGACCGCTCCGGTGTTTGGGCGTAGACTGTTCTTGTGTTCATCGACATACTGGGGTCACCAAGGTAGAGTTATGTAGAATCTGTAGTGTGCTTGAGACCAAGAATATCCGTCCCTGCATATTATTGAGTCTCTTCCAAGCGTGCCTTTTCGGTCAGTCTCCCCTCATACCGCGATTTAGGGAGACCTATCTTCTTAAGGCCAGGAATGAAGTCAACACAAAACCCGATGACATCCTCTGTTTGATGGCCCATGGAGATGCTTCCTTCGGCCTAGCGGTTATGAACATATTTCTTTAGGACTCCATGAACCTCTCAAAGGGGTACATATTGTGTAGAAATACGGGCCCTAGAATGACAATCTCGTCGACTAGATGAACTAGGGCGTGCGTCATGATATTAAGAAGGATGGTGGAAACATCAGCTCGGCCCGACAAGACATTGCGCCACATCACTCCTTAGCGTTGATACGATTTCTGGATCGATCACCTTACGAGATATTGCATTGAGGAATGCACATAGCTTCACAATGGCTAATCGGACGTTTTCGGTGAAGCCCCTCAATGCAACCGGAAGCGATTGCGTCATAATCATGTGGCAGTCATGAGACTTTAGGTTCGGAACTTTTCTCCGGCATATTTATTATTCCTTTATATTCGACGAAGCCAGTCGGGACCTTCATCTTGAGCAGGCATTGAAAGAATATTTTTTCTCTTCTTTCGTAAAAGCGTGGTGGCGGGACCTTCATCTTGCTTCGGAGGCATGCCCTCTTTTTCGTACAAGCGTTGCAGGTCCTCTCGTGCCTCGGTGTATCTTTTGTCTTCCCATACACGCCCAAGAAGCCTAGCAGGTTCACGCAAAGGTTCTTAAATCACGCGCATCACGTCGATCAAGAGCGGACCTCTAGGTCTTTCCAGAGGGTAGGTCCCAAAATATAGATTTCTTCTTCCACATGGGTGCGTGATTCTCGGCGTCATTCGAACAGCTAGTTCGCGGGACCCTCTCCAAAGATTACGTGTAAATCATTGACCATAGCAAGTACGTGATCACCGATGACGCATGGCGAGCTTCTTACGGTGATCTGCCTCGCCTTTGAAATGCTTGCCTTTCTTTCGACATTGATGGTTGGTCGGAAGAAATCGGCGATGGCCTGGTACACATTCTTCCTGCAGCTTCTCGGTATATACTATCGGTGTCAAGTAAACAGTGCGTGCATGCGTGGTATCCCTTGTTTGTCTGTCACGAAAGGTTCTTGAGAGCGGGCCAATCGTTGATGGTCACGAACAGCAACGCCTTTAGGTCAAATTCCTCCTTTTGTGCTCATCCCACGTCGTACACCGTTTCCATTCCACAGCTGTAAAGTTCTTCAACTAATGGCCTTAGGTACACATCAATATCGTTGCCGGGTTGCTTAGGGCCTTGGATGAGAAGCGACATCATAATGAACTTCCGCTTCATGCACATCCAAGAAGGAAGGTTATACATACATAGAGTCACGGGCAGTGCTGTGATTGCTGCTCTGCTCCCGAAAGGATTAATGCCATCTGCGCTTAAAGCAAACCATCGTTCCTTGGGTCCTTTGCAAACTCATCCCATACTTTCTCTCGATTTTTCTCCACTGCGACCCGTCGTGGGTGCTCTCAACTTCCGTCTTTCTTACGGTCCTCACTGTGCCATCGCATCAACTTGGCATGCTCTCCGTTTCGAGCAGACGTTTCAACCGTGGTATTATAGGAGCATACCACATCACCTTCGCGAGAACCCTCTTTACGGGAGGCTCGCCGTCAACATCACGTGGTCATCTCGTGCGATCTTATACGCAATGCACCGCATACGGGCATGCGTTCAGATCCTTGTAGGCACCACGGTAGAGGATGCAATCATTAGGGGCATGCATGTATCTTCTCCACCTCCAATCCTAGAGGGCATCGACCTTCTTTGCTGCGTATGTCTTGTCGGGCAATTCGTTATCCTTTGAAAGCTTCTTCTTCATTATTTTCAGTAGCTTCTCAAATCCTTTATCGAGCACAGCATTCTCGCCTTCCATTGCAGCAATTCGAGTACGGTACCGAGCTTTTGTTGCCATCTTCGCAATTGGGGTACAACCCTTTTGTGATCCTCTAACATGCGATCGAACTTCAGCTTCTCCTTTTGACTTTCGCATTGTGTCTTTGCATCGACAATGACCGGCGGAGATCATCATCATCGGGCACATCTTACGGTTCCTCTTGATCTTCAGCAGTTTAGCCGTTCCAGCACCATCGTGCACATCGTGCAGTGCATCTTGATGCTCGATAGCATCACCGTATTCAGGGGCCACATAGTTGTCATCGTACTCTTCTTCCTTGTCGTCTTCCATCATAACCCCTATTTCTCCGTGCCTTGTCCAAACATTATAGTGTGGCATGAAACCCTTGTAAAGCGGTGGGTGTGAAGGATTTTCCGGTCGAGTAAGACTTCGTATTCCCACATATAGGGCATGGACAACACATAAAACCATTCTGCTTGTTTGCCTCAGCCACTTTGAGAAAATCATGCACGCCCTTAATGTACTCGGAGGTGTGTACATCACCGTACATCCATTGCGGTTCATCTGCGTGCATTATATATAATTAAGTGTGTTAAAATCATTACGAACATCATGAATAGATAATTAAGTGACCAAATTAATAGAAGTTCATCATCACATAAAACCAAAGTACATACATAGTTCTCATCTAACAACATAAAGCTCTGCAGAGCATCTAAATTAATTAAACCATACATTGAAACTATGTAAAACATTTAAATGCGAAAACAAATCGATCATAATCGCAACCAAGGTAACAACTGATCCAACGGCATAATGATACCAAGCCTCGGTATGAATGGCATATTTTCTAATCTTTCTCATCTTCAAGCGCATTGCATCCATCTTGATCTTGTGATCATCGGCGACATCCGCAACATGCAACTCCAATATCATCTTCTCCTCCTCAAGTTTTTTATTTTTCCTTCAAGAAATTGTTTTCTTCTTCAACTAAATTTAACCTCTCGACAATAGGGTCGGTTGGAATTTCGGTTCAACAATCTCCTAGATAAATAAAATCTATGTCACGTTGGTCGGCATAATTTTCATAAACAATAAATGAACCAATAGTTATGTAAAGATAATATATACCACATCTGAATCATAGACAGGACGAGGGCCGACGGGGGCGGATATCAAAACCATCGCACTATATAAGATGCAATAATAAAAATAAGAAAATAATACAAGTATCTATCTAAACAAACAAGTAATAATAGTTTTCCTTTCAGAAAGAAGATAAGAACAAGAGGCTCACCACGGTGGTGCCAGTGATGAGATCGGCGGGTGATCGACAGGGGACAGGCGTGACGGACCGCTAAACCTAGATAAATATTGAGGAAAATGGAGCTTGGCGGTCGAGCTTGGAGAGGAGAAACCTTAAGTAGTGTGGCTCGGGCATTCCATCGAACACCTTGTGTGCATAGGAGGTGAGCTAGAGCACCACCAAGCCCTCTCCCCTCGGCCGGAAAAAGCAGGCGGTGTGCTCTGCTCTTGCTGAGGGGCTATATATAAGCAGCACCATTAGCCCGGTTGGTGGCATGAACAGGGACTAAAGGGAAGCCTTTGGTCCCGATTCATGCCACCAACCGGGACCAATAGTGGTGGGCAGAGCGGGACTATTGGTCCCAGTTCGTCCACCAATCGGGACCAAAAGATCCGGACGAACAGGACCAATGGCCACGTGGCCCGGCCGCCCCAGGCTCACGAACCGGGCAAATAGCTCCATTGGTCCCAGTTACGGATTGAACCGGAACTAATGGGCTGAATCGGCGCGGGACGAAAGCGCATTTTCTACTAGTGCAAGGTTCGTCTTCACCTCGCAACACACGGAGTCTAGAGGCAAGGTGAACCAGCAAAGTCTCCGGCAGACGAGATTGTCGCTCACTACAGTAGCTTTGCCGGAGTCGGTACAAAATGCGTCACCCCAGCAAATTGACTCAAAGTGCGTCAAATATGGCTCCACATTCTTTTTATTCCCAGAAAAACAGGGATTTCATTCCTCGCATTTTGTAAGGGAAGTAGCTCGCATTGTTCAAAACAGAAGCCCGCAATGTTAGCTCTCAATTGAACACGAACCCACACAGCCCAACAGAAGAGAGCACGAACGAGCCCAGCCCAATCGGAATGTGAATTAGGCCCATCCCGCAACCAGATGACAGTCATCGTGGAGTCCAAATCAGGAGGAGGAAGAACCCTAGCTACCCCGCCCCCACCTCGTCGCATCCCCTCTCTCCCACCCTCGCCGTCGCCGCCTCCTCCTCCTCCGGTCTCCGTCCGCGAGGCAGCCCCCCTCCCTCCCCTCCTCCGCTCTCCAGTATTTCCGGCCGGGAGCAGCAACGGTAACCGCCGTCCCAATCGAGCGGGAGAGAGGGGCTCAGGACAGCGGGCGGAGGAGGAAGAGCGAGGCACTGCGGAGGGAGAGGGGAAAAAGATGGTTTCGCTGTCGACTTGGTTCCGCTACGCCGCCCACAAGTTCGAGTACTCCATCTCCCTCTCCTGGAAGGTAAGCCCCCCTTCCCACCTACCTGCCCCCATCCCGATCCGCGCATGCCGTACAATCCCTCGAGTCAGTTCAGAGCTAATTCGTCCAATCCAAGAACCAAATCCTGTGCAAGAAGGACCTCACTCAAAATCATGTTGTACTTGATGTAGAGCAGTTGTTCTATGTGATTATTTCTTCTCTTGGATTTACATTTTGATTTTCTCTTCATTTCAATGCAGAAGTACACCGTCGGGCAGATCAACAGCACCGAGATGACTGATGCTATCTGGAAGAGCTTCTTCCAGGGCAAGCTCACCTTCCCGCAGTGGATCAAAGGGGGTGAGGCCATGGCCCCTGTCGTGGCTCCCACAGGAGGAACCGTCCTCGTCAGAAAGCTTGCCACTTTATCCCCAAAGTAATCTCTTTTTTGCCAATCGGTAACATGCTATTGTGTAGGAGCAGCACTCTTTGTTTTGCTTTGAGATTTATATTTCTGTTCAGTGAACTTCTGTAAGCTAGTTCTACCTAAATGGTTCACATAAACATAGATCAAAATCTCAATGCTCAAAAAAGCGGAAAGCGGAAGGCCTGCGCTTAAGCGTTTTTTAAAATTGGCTAAAATTCTACTGTTTTTGAATGATATGCACAGGAAAATAGGAAATATAGCACATAGGTAAGTGAAATACTAGCATCTACTCCCTCCGTTCCAAAATAGATGACTCAACTTTGTACTAAAGTTGTATAAAGTTGGGTCATCTATTTTGGAACGGAGGGAGTAAAATGCAGTTCACACATCAAAATCTAGGTTCAGTTCAAATAGATATCATGTAGCCAGAACTTGGCCAGAATCTGAAGGAAATAGTTACTGAACAGACCCTAATAACAAGATAAATGGCACATTGCCATTATTGCGCAAGCAGCCAAGCTGAAGTAGTTCAAAAACAGCCAGATTTAAAAAAAAAAGCTTAATCTACCATTTAGGGCCAAAGCGAAGTGATTTGCCATCGCTTAGCGCTTAAGCGTCGCTTAAAAACACTTTCTTGAGCACTGCAAAATCTAGGTATTATCAGTGTTTGGATGCTTAATCTTTTCTTTTTCACCTTTTAGCCTTGTCAAATCGTCTATTCTTCACCGTATGGTAAGAAGTGTATGCTGCCCGGAATCAAAATTAAGACTTTCCTGGTAATGGCGTTCAACCTCTATCTAAAGAGTTAACTAACATTACTACGTATAATTTGCTACTGGATGTTCCTCAAACAAATCAAGAACTATCCCAGAGCAACAATTTTTGCTTGCTGCTGGTGGACACGTTAACATCTTTTTAAGAACCAAAAGCAGAAATAATTTACTAGAGTTAGCGAAGATACTTATATCTTAACAAACTACTAGCAAAAATACAAGCATGTGCAGAGAACATTTTGCCGATATATAAACCATGTTTTCAATAATAAAATGCCACCAGGTGTAGAACTCCCCTCTGAATTTTGTTTTTGCAGCTGCATGACTATACTGATAGTAAAAGAATAACATGGCAACATTGGCATTTCACAACAATGCATCATATGGGGAGGAAAATCAGCAATCATGATGTCATGAGTATTTGCCATTTCTCATATAATGAAAAAGGGATTGTTAATGGTAATTGATATGTTGTTATTACGAGATTAAATGTGCAGTTGAGATATATTTTTAGCTATTCAACTTAATTTTTGAGCTGTTAGATTAGATTGGATGGCTGAGCTGATGTGCGTGAATCCCTAACTCGTACTCCCTCCGTCCGGAAATAGTTGTCGTAGAAATGGATACAAATGGATGTATCTAGAACTAAAATACATCTAGATACATCCATTCCTCGGACAAGTATTTCCGGACGGAGGGAGTACCTTTTATGTTGGTACAGATATTGCAGATTTACAAAATAACAAAGTGGTACTAATTGTTTTTTCTACATAGAACCTCTTAAAAGGAAGGTCCAGGCAAGATAAAAAGGATAATCATGTGAATTAACATATCTGAGCATAACTCTAACATAGGCTGAAAATTAGCTGTGAAAATCACTTTTTTCTTACATATTACCTCTGTCCCAAATTAGTTGTCTTAGATTTGTTAGATACGGATGTACCTATAACACTAAAACATGTCTAGATATCTAGAAAAAAATCTAAGACAACTAATTCGGGACGGAGGGAGTATTTATAGAGGTGGCTGCCTGTGGTAAATTTTCCATAAATGAACCAGTGTTCACAATAGTTAATAGTAGTTTATTTTCTTGTTTGCCTTGCTGTTGGCTGCAGCAATACATGTGGTGAATTTATTCAGTACGTGAAGTTTGAATCAGGCTGATGTTGTACACAGCTCGTTCATTGGCGACAAAAAGGACTTGAATCAGGAATGGATATGATATAGGCTTAGCCTTGGACCATATATGTACATCATTTGGCTCCATTTCTGTACAGGCCTAATTTTTATTAACCTGTAAAATATCTGAATGACCAATAGAATAGTTTAACTGCAATATATACTGGGATCCTGTACAGAACTCATAACTGGTTTGCCTACTTATCTGACATCATAAAAAAGTTCCATGCTAGTAATAGTAACAACAATTCTTATCAATCTTGTAACCTGGTGTTTTAAAGGGACACAGAATCAACTTTGTGGGAATTGCCACTTGAAGGTTTTTACCGGCAATATTCATCAGCTGTTTTTTATAACGTGATACCTTCACTTTCCTTTTTATTCAGATGTATCATAATTCTCTGATCTTCCATTTTTATTATATTGCGTTTAGATTCAGTATGAGCAGATAATTTCTGATACTATCTTTTGTTATTGATCTTGTCTTCTGTTCGGTTAGCAAATGTGATAGTTTTCTAATTGTATCAATTATTGTATTAAGTCTAAATACCATGCAAATTTGTGTCATGATGTGACATGTGTTGAGCTGACTGAAACCTGGTCTTTCCTTTTAAATCAACCGATTGATCTCAAGAGTAGCACTATCTTGTATTTGTGTCAAGTTTGGCATCTTCTATTGCTTAAACCCTTGCCTTAATACAAAGAATGAAAGAAAATATATATTGGGTCTGTATTAAACCTTTAATAATATCTTCATATATTGGTGTTGTTTATGCATTAAATTGTTTCAACAGAGAACTCTTTGTTGGGGACATCGTCTTGTTGAAGGACCCAGAGAAATCCGATGATTTAATTGTCCGACGACTGGCTGCAGTGCAAGGCTATGAGATGGTCTCTACTGATGAGAAGGATGAGCCCTTTGTACTTGACAAGGACGAATGCTGGGTCACGGCGGATAACCAAGAACTAAAGGCAAAGGTACGGTACATCAACAAGTAATACTCCTCCGTTCCGAATGAGTAGATACATAAAACATAGAGTGTAGCCAATCGCTAAAGGAAACAGTGTGGTACATCAATCAGTAATAGTAAATAATTATGTTGGCTTGCTTCGACAAGGTGTGTTTCTATTTTAGTTATGGAAACGTGCGATAGGGAGACATCCTCTTCATAGATACATAGTGTGTTCATAATGACCGAGTGAATGAGTAATATTGGATTTCAGCAGAGGCCTTTCCATAATTGTTTGTGATCTGTTTTGGTGGCAGGAAGCTAGGGACAGCCGCCTATTTGGGCCGGTCCCCATGACTGATATTGTTGGCAGAGTTATATACTCTTTAAGAACTGCTGTTGATCATGGCCCAGTGGACAACAGGTATGAGGACCTCTGCTCCCTTTGTTAAATTCAGTGCCGGATCAAGTCATATACCTGTACTTTAGACATGAGCTGAAATGTTTGTTCCTACTTTGTTTGCCACAGCCGTGTAGCCATGTTCCAGGATTCGCCGGTTTTGGCGGTAGAGCTCGACGTGGAAGAGATGGTGAAGAACAATAAAATGTAGATAATGACATCCTGTGGTGTGGTGTATCATTTCCTTTGTGCGGATTCTTCAAATTTGTCGCTTCAAGTAGAAACTGCACGTGGATGATTGTCATTCGATGTTTGCTTGTGATGTGATGAAGTCAATAATATCTCATCATAAGAAATAAGCACACATGTTTGCTAAATTTTTATCATCCCGTGTCTGGGTTATTCTTGTTCCATTTGCATTTGCGCTGTTCGACGTGTATATGTGTTTACGTTGTTATTGCTGTTTTACATGGCTTATGATGCATCTTATGATTATATCAACATATCAGACCAGTCTTATCACAGGCCTGAGAGGTCACTTCATTCAAAGATAACAACAATGAACTCAGGGATGCAGATAAACAACTACTCTGCGCTGTCATCACTCTCCAAACACATCGATACTCGTTCTCAAAAGAGGGTATTTGTATAAATCATCTTTGTTCCCATGAATTTGGGTACGTCTTCAGACAACAAATCAGATCACATAACGAATCATGTCGAACATACATTCCGGGGACAAATGGTGAGTCCTATCCGATTGTCAGCCAGAACCAGGGTTTGATAAAAGAATCAAAGACATCCATGAGCTCGACGGTCTCAGTTCTTGCTAGCTTCTTCAGCCTGCTTCTTGTCTGCGACATCGCTGGGCATATCAAGCCCGGTCGGTATCTTCCCAGCGAAATTGTATGCCGAGGAATCAGATCCAAGCTTACTGCAGCGGGCGTTGCAAAGCAAATCCACATTATAAAAAAAGCAAAGCGTCAAAGTGTCAACGTAACCGCTGAGGCAAAACAAGAACTGACCTTCTGTCGACCAACACCATCGCCCGGAGCTCACAGTTGGCGAAGCTGCATATAACCAAGGCAAAAGTTAGATCACTGAGATTGCAAGACAAAAGAAGTTCTCTGAACAAGTAACTCTATCAGGTCATGTTATCCCAAGAAAAAGAATACAAAAGATTTTTTTTTCCTTTTTCCGGAAAGAAAAACTAGTCAAGTTTGCTTATAATTTCTATGGTTTCAAGTTCCAACGGTTACATCTGGCAGATGCTGTGCTCTCTTGAGTTGATCGCTCAGTTGCAAGGGGAATGAATGTATGCATTACTTACACCTTGCCCAGTTCCTCTGCTACGGCTGGATGACACTCTTTACCATACGTGTTCAGGGTGTGATACAAGAAGCCGCAATGGGTGACAATAGCTATCTCTTTCTCTTCTCTTGTCCATAACCTGCAAGCGCATCCGACGAATAGTTTAGTTTAATTTAATCTAGCTACCAAAAATAAAGTTACTGGTCAACCCAATGGGTCGCCTAATCTGAGGTTTGTCTTTCTCAATACATGCTACACATAAATCTCCAGCATCTAGAACTTCCTAATGTCAAATTGAATGCAGTTCACGATCCTTCACCACCGGTTCCAATTTGTCTCTAAATCACGCAACAAGTGTTGACGGAGATAAAGTAACATATCTGGTCAGCTTCTGCCTTCCAGTCCATCAACATGAAAGTGGGGCAAATAACTGGCTAACCAATGCTGCGGCAAACGAAAAACAAAATGGTTGCTTTGTTGATGTTGTTGCAGGGTTTTAGGTTCTCCAATGACCAAGGCCAAAGGGCGCTCATACGTGGCAAAGAATTCTCCTCAAAATCTGCCAAGGGTATTATTATGCATGAGGAAGATGAGTGTGACCATGCACATCTTATTTGGCGCAGCCGCTGTCCAAACAAGCTGAAGATCTTTGCTTGGCTCTTGTTTAGGGGCCGGCTAAACACCAGGGACAACCTCTTTCATAAGCACATTGCAGCCGCCACAGCTTGCTCATGATGTAATGCCACTTCAGAGGGCACACAGCATTTGTTCATTGCTTACCTAAGGGTTACATCCATATGGCTGCGCCCAGGCATTGTCCTCCCTGCTCGGTTCCAAGATCTTTGGGCTACCTCGACGCCAGCTGACCTTTCAAACTTGCATTTGGTCAGAGATTCTTCTACCGATTCTATGGAAGATATGGGACTCCTGACCGTCTTCAGGAATAAAAATCATAGCAAGTCGACGACTGTTCAAAGTATTTGTAGTGACTTTGAACTTTGGACTCGTCGGTTTAAAGAACCGAGTGATAAGATGGCTGCCCAGTCGCAACTATCCCACCTCACAGATCTCTGTGGCCTTGTAACTTCTCTCTAACACCAAGACCCTTGGGTCACTTCGAGTAATATATACATATACACAGGTGGGGACCCTTCCCCTGACGATGATCCTCGACAAAAAAAAGTTAGGCAAATAACATGATTCTTTAGGAACATGGGACTCCTGTCAGGTGGGGAGAATTGTGAATAAATTGCTTGTTTGGGTAACGCAGAAAAATAACCAAAAGTGATATAGGGCGTGCAGATGAATATTATCAAGGTACTTGTGTTTCATGCTCATAAAAGTAGACCATCAGGCTTATATTTTCAACACATTAATGAAAAGAAACTAATCAATCTTATAAAGAAAAATTACCAGTCAAAGAAATTCATGCCCCTGGCAGCAACAGACTCATTTGCTTCTACGACATCGGGTCCCCAAAGAACGTCTTCATCATTCTCTATCTGTAAAGAGTGTGAGCACGCGTATATTAAAAACACCATCGAGACACTGTGTCATGAACTGTTCTTATGAATTAGCAACAGTAGGTACTTGCCAAGGAAAAATCAACGGCAGGAAAGAGAGTACGGTATCTTGTTATGCTGCTCCTCTTGTCAGAGGTAAGAACGCTCTGCATTTTATAATCAAATACAAAATCAAATATTGAGAATATTTGTCAACAGAGCATTGCTGATATGGGAGAAGCAGACACAAGCAGAGGCTTCTGTTCCATTATGTGTATGGAAAAAAAGAGGCACAAAGAGGCACGCAAAATTCTCAAATGAGAGTATTCAACTTAGAAGTTAAAATAAAGGTGAAAAAGATATTCTAGCAACTGCGAAAATAGCCTATTCTAGTTAATATTTAACACAAACCAATATAAACGAGGCACTAAATGACGAGACATTTTTTATTTATTTTTGTAACAAATGACAGGGAAATACCAACTGCTCCCTGCAGGCCTCAGCTGCAAGAAACGGTGGGCAGTTCAAACTTGAAATCGGCTGACGTCCACTGTCTGCTGCACCTTCTACCATTAATGGGGGTGCACTTACTCCCTCAGTATAGTTCCCACCACCAAAGACCCCCACTGCAGTTTGCAGAGTCCTGAGATTGGTTCAAGTGAACATAAAAAGCGTAGAAGAAGATTCAGAACACTGAAAATGTACAAGAAGGCCAGAAGGTCAAGGAAAACTATACCTCATTAGAGGGGAAACGATAACCAACTCAATCTTTTTTGCTAGTCCAGATTTCGTCACATGCTCTTTCAGGCAATCAACCTACAAATGCATTTTAATCAACATCCATGGAACTTGAAAATGCCACATGAAAAAAAAAAAGTTGAGTGGTATTTCGATCAACATTATACGTCAGGGCCAGAAAGGAACTCAACAAATTACACGACTGCAGACAAAAGACTTTCAAATGAACATGCCCAAAAAATTGGCTCGCAGCCTTAACAGAATCAACTAAAGGCATCGCAATGTCATCCAAAACAAGGTGGTGTCAATGTGTTTTGATACAACTGGGGTTACGGTTGATATCTCTAGTCAGAGGTTGATGCTAACACAGGGGACTTGATTTTTTTAAGGCGGCAATAAGAACCATGTGAACTACTAACAACCTAAGGTTTTGCATATAAAACGGCTGCTACGCTGTGAGGATTTCATTAGTAAGGAAAAAATATTCTCTAGGATTTCAGCCATGAAAGCTTGACAGAATAACCATAGACAAAAGTATTTGACATTGCCATAATACTGCTAACTGCCACAAATGCATTTGACAAAAGACGCCATCATCCAAATAAAGGTTGAACATCATCAATGAGGATCTGTTACTATGTGAGGTGAATGAATCGAGTATCCAACACTTGAATTACAGAAATGAACTTCTATCACTAAAGCATCATGACATGATGCCACATTTACACATTTCGATATAAACAATCTCAATGTTTGATAATATTGTACCATGGATGGCCTGATATCATGAGCACAACACATGATAGTGAAATACAGGCTACCATCCAATCCTGCGGCGGTGAAACACAAAGGCAAAATGAATGGAGAAAGGCTTTTGTAATGTGCTAAGAGAGCATTGGTGCTTCCATTTCTAGTGCTCGTGTCGACATCACACACGCATTTTCGCCTTAAATATCTGACTAAAAGCACCACCTTAGTTGGCCATAGAACTGATAATGCTAAGAGCAGTGGTTGAAATGCACGGGGATAATGTAAAGAAAACAAGAAACCTTACTTGGCTCCAGCCCAAAGGGGTAAGTTGGGCATCAAGCAGCTCAGGTAAAGTGAAGTCTACAACATCCTTCTCTTCTTCCGCGTTGTGAACACCCTGGGCATGCCTCACCTGCGCACATTGGTTACACGGAAACAGATTGAACACTATTCACACTTCTCTTGCAGGTTTGTCACCGATAATCGATGCTACATCCTTGGGTGAAAGGTGGACCCAAAGGAGCAGCTCAAAGTGTGGTACCAGGTATAAGGTTTTGCATCGGTGCGCGGGATACAGAGCTGCGACGGCGCTGGCCTCCATTTCTGTTCTGCCCAACATAAACGAATAATTATATTATCATCCATCGACGAACTAGACAGGTAAAGACAACGTAATCAGACCATAGTTATATTCTTGTTATATGCGACAAAGGAAAATCATTTCGGCTGCGATGCGGCAGATGTCTGGTCCTCCGGCTTTATGTATAAGCGTGTTTGGTTGAGATGAATTAGTAGCTGGGAATGGGAGTTTGAGAGGTACTCCCTCCGTTCTGATTTACTCGTCGTGGTTTTAGTTCAAATTTGAACTAAAACCACGACGAGTAAATTGGAACGGAGGGAGTATGAGACATATAAACCATCGTTTTGTTGCTGGGCAAGGGAGTTAAGGAGGGGAGGGGATGAAAAACTTGCTCTCAAATTCCCACTAGTAACTCTCAAATCACCGCACACCAAACATGGGTTTAGGACTGAAAACCAACCACCTCCCATGCCTAATCCCCTAGCAAACTCCCATTCCCAACACGCGGTCGAGATCTGGCGCTGCGAGGAGAAGGCCAAGTGGTGGGAAGAACTTGACCTCTGCGAGAAACAGGACAGGGGGGCCGGTCTTTCCATGGAGGGAGGGGTGCGGCCGTACCTGAGGAGGAGGAGAAGCTAAGCGAAGTGCGGCGGCGGCGGTGGTGGAGGAAGCCGTCAGCGGTGTCCTCTTCGGCTGCTTGATTTTTCCTTGGCAAAGCGGGAGGCCGAGCACCACCACGCGCGCGGCGGCCCCATCGCCATCGTCTCTCCTCCGGCTTGGATATTTTATGGTTATAAAAGAGGCGTCTGATTGGGTTTCTCTTTCTCCTATTCAGATGCCACTTGTCTTTGTGTTCGTCCTGTGCAGCCATCATATGTGTACACCCTTCAATTTATTTGTTTTTTATACTGAGCTGACATATCATCTTAGATTTACGTAGTCACCGTAGGCGTCTCGTCGTCGACGGGAACGTCTCCTCCCACTGAAAGCGCGTCATCGAAAATACTGAAATAAATCCACGGATAATGTGAGCACCAAGACTTAAACCCTGATGGGCTGGGAATAACACTGCGTCTCTAACCATCCAACCACAGGTTGGTTCGCCTGTAAGTTATTTATTGAATGAACATGTGATAGTTCCTCTAAAAAAATTCCCTAAAAGAAAATGTTTTTTGATAACCTTTAGAAAATGCCTCTTTAAACATATGAGTTGTGTGTCATTTTCCATACTCGTCTCATATACGAGGGCATTATGAGGGGTTACGGGACGTGTTCGGGCAGTGCCCCACGTAGAATTTGGCCTACGCTGGGTCATCTTTTCTTTTTCTTTATTTCTTTTTTTTCTTTCTCTCTCCCTCCCAATCAATCACATGCATGTGATCGGGTATATATAAAAAAAGAATAATAACATGACTGCGTCCCGCGGATAAACAAGGACTCAAAATGAAGCCCGCACATTGAGCTGGCGCGTTCGCAGATGTTTAGGAGCCAAACCCAAGGTTACCGGTTGCAGATGCTCTTATGTCGATCGGGTTGGAGTAGGCCCATGGAACCATATTCCCACATTGGATCTTCTTCTTCATCATCTTTTTACAATCAACACCTGCTTTATTCACTCATTAGGATCAACCGTAGAATCGTTTACAATCAATGAAATCACAGCCTCAGGGACATAATCCGTCCACATATTAGGAGGAGTGAATTTAGCTATCCTAGGCTCCTAGCTTATTCATGAGTTACCTGGTTTTTTTTTTATGTGGTGAGCTACCTGTTTTTCTGTCCCAACAAGCAAGTAGAGAGGCTAAGACGCTAAGTGTTCCGTATCTTCCTTGGAGGTCCAGCCAAGATTTTTAAAAAATCGTATATGAACTAAAAATCTGAGCACAGCTCTCGAATGCATTTTGAAACTCATGCTGAAATTATATGCAAAGATCATTCTTTTGACATATTTATAGACGTGGTAACCTGTTTGTGTATACACCTCCATAGAGCTCGGCCTCCAAAAGCAATTTCCAGTTATTTTACCTGTTACTAGAATGCTATTTAGGGTTCAACGTATTGTCCTCGTTCTCAAAAAGAGGGGTATGCGTACAAGTCCTTATTTCCCATGAATTTGGGTATCTGTTCAAACAACAAATCAGATAAACATAACCAATCGTGCCCATCATACACCGGAGCAACAGACCGCAAGTCCTACCCGTAGATGTCGCTCATCTATTCTGAGTTCATTGTCAGCCAGAACCGGGGTTTGCTAAAAGAATCAAAGACATCCAATGCGCCCGGCAGTTTCAGTTCTTGCTAGCTTCTTCAGCCTCCTTCTCGTCTGCGACATCGCTGGGCATATCAAGCCCGGTCGGTATCTTCCCAGCGAAGTTGTATTTAGAGGCATCCGATCCAAGGTTACTGCAGCAAGCGTTGCAAAGCAAATCCACGTTATAAAAAAGCAATGCGCCAACTGCAACGTAACCGCTGAGGCAAAACAAGAACTGACCTTCTGTCGACCAAGACCATCGACCGGAGCTCACAGTTGGCAAAGCTGTATATAACCAAGCCAAAAGTTAGCAACATGCTCCGCATTTAACTGTTGAAGATTTTAGGGTCTAGCACAAGAATCATCATACTGAGATTGCAATTTGCTTATACTTTCTATGGTTTGAAGTTCCAATGGTTACATCCGGCAAATATTGTGCTCTCCCGGCATACCTAAATTTTACCCCAAGACCTAAAAACAGAAATTTTGTGGGTTTTTTTTTTTGCCCAAAAAAATGGCTCAAACAACATACCTATATGTGCATGGGGATAAAAAAAGTTGGGTAGCCACCAAAAGTTTGCTACCAAGGACCCATATTTGGGCCCAACCTACCACGCTACCCAAACCACCAAAAACAGCTGCCCTGTTAAACTTCGCTGCCGCCACTTCCACTCTATACCCGAGCCCAGCCGCCACCGGATCCCACTGCTTGGGGCTCAAGGCCCGGGGCCAACCATCGCGACCCTCCCCACCCGTGCCCCACGATCCAGGTCGTCCCACAGCTCCCTGCCACCCGTCGCCGAGCTCGGCACCACCTTTTTAAGCTCGAGCTCGGGCGCTGCTGCCGCCGTCCTCGAGCACCGCGCAACCAAACACGTTGAAGCCACCACCACGGGCCCCGAAGCACCGCAGCGTGAGGCTTCGGCCATGGTGTAAGTTTGCGGCTGAGATCCATAACCCGGACAAGAAGGCACGTGTGTGGCTTCACACGTTCGCCACCATAGAGGAGGCAGTGCGCGCCTACGATGCCACGACGCTTCGCTTCTTCAGGAGCCTGGCGAGGCTCAACTTTCCACGCCGACGCCATCGTCGCGGCCGCCATAGCACCTCCCATTAGGGTCGTCTCCCGGGCTAAGGAGAAGGAACACCGCAAGTCCGAGGCACAACTAAGGGGCAAGCGCACCAATGTCACCGCCTTCATGGCAGCTCTCATCAAGGAGAACCGAGAACCGCACGTTCTTTGAGTTGGAGTTGTGCAATATCGATCACAAGCGTCAGCGGACCGCGCGCCTTAACGCCTGAGTGTGAGGAGACGTTCGAGGAGCTCGACGAGCTCACCGAGGAGATGTTCGACGACGACGACGCCGGCCCCTCCGGCACCTAGTTTTAATCGCAATGTAGCTAGTTTTAGTCTCATAGTGGTAGGGATGATTAATTATGATGGTAGTAGTGTCAATTTAGCTATATTTAATGTGCCACTTATGCTTAATTATGTGATGAACTATGTTTTATTTGTTTTTGAAAATATGGGTATCCAATTTTAAGTACGTGTAAGAGGAGTTTTTTTTTTTTTTGGCTACCCAAATCTTCTCTCTCCTCTGCCTAAAATATATTTGGGTAGCCAAACTTTAGGTATCCTATTGGAGATGCTTTAAGTTTGCAGAATATGGTAAGTTGATTGCTCAGTTGCAAGGGGAATAAATTACTTACTGCTTGCCCAGTTCCTCTGCTATGGTTGGATGACACTCTTTACCGTACATGTTTAGGGTGTGATACAAGAAACCACTATGGCTGACAATAGCAATCTCTTTCTCTTCTCTTGTCCATAACCTGCAAGCACATCCGAGGAATAGTTTAATTTAATCCGGCTACCAAAAATAAAGTTACTGGTCGAGTCAAGGGGTCATCTAATCTGAGGTTTGTCTTTCCCACTACATGCTACACATAAATCTCCAGCATCTAGAACTTCCTAATGTCAAATAAGTCACTCAGTGGTAACAAACTGGAGTATGAGAAACAAGCAATCAGAGGAAGCATTGTGTGGGGGCACAATCCTTCATGAGTTCCAGTTTATCTCTAAATCATGCAACAAGTGTTAACGCAGATGAAGTAACATATATAGTCAGCTTCTGCCTTCCAGGCCATGCATGAAAGTGAGGAAAATAACATAATTCGCTAGGAACATGGGACCCTGTCAGGTCGGGAGTGGTCAATAAATTGCTTGTTTTGGTGAACAAATTATTCTGAATGACGCGGAAAAAATGACCAAAAGTGATGCGATGCAGATGAATATTTATTGAGGTACTGGTGTTTGATGTTCATAAAACCAGAGAATCAGGATTTTATATTTTCAAGACAATAATGAAAAGAAACTAATAAATCTTAGAAAGGAAAATTACCAGTCAAAGAACTTCATGCCCCTGAGAGCAACAGACTCATTTGTTTCTCTGACATCGGGTTCCCAGAGAACATCTTCATCATTCTCGATCTGTAAAGAGCCCAAGCACACTTATATTAAAAACATCATCAAGATACTGTCATGAAATGTTCTTGTGAATTAGCAACAGTAGGTACTTGCCAAAGAAAAATCAATGGCAGGAAAGAGAGTACGGTATTTCGTTATGCTGCTCCTCTTGTCACAGGGATGAACACCCTGCATTTTATATCAAATACAAAATGAAATATTAGCAACATTTGTCAGAGCATTGCTGATACAAAAGAAGCAGAGACAACAAGCAGAGGCATGCAAATTCTTAAATGAGGGTATTTGACTTAGAAATACAAAGATGAACAAGTTATTCTAGTCAATATTTATTACAAACCAAGTAAATTAGGTACTAAATGACGATAATTTTTATTTATTTTGCAACAAATGATAGGAAAATACCAGGTGCTCCCTGCAAGCCTCAACTGCGAGAAACGGTGGGCAGTTCAAACTTGAAATCGGCTGGCGTCCACTGTTTCCAGCACCCTCTACCATCAATGGTGATGCACTTGCTCCATCAGTATAGTTCCCACCACCAAAGACCCCCACTGCAGTTTGCATAGTCCTGTGAGATTAGTTCAAATGAAATATTGTGAGGCTCATTTAGTATTAGTAGTTACATACTACGCAATGCACTGTATGTATACCATGCCTTAGCACAGGAGGTCTGATAAAAATATATTCCCTCTGTCCCATAATGTAAGACGTTTTTTGAAACTACACTAATGTCAAAAAACGTCTTACATTATGGGACGGAGGGAGTAATAGATAAACAGATTGAGTAGCTATTGTCATGAGGGGAGTGACTAAGGGTGTAAAAGATAGATCAAGTTGAATTTTGTTTGTACTAGATTTTATGCACCACTTAAGACATGTAGCAAGAACAGCAGACAACAGGAATATTCGTCCATGTACAACAAAACCAATCTAAACTCTGTTTGACAGTTGCAAAAGACAAGATTCTGTGCAAGGATGTACATTAAACCTCATAATTTTACTAACCATGAAGCCACTGCTGAACAGTTCTGACTCTAAGCCCAAACGAGCCTGCCTAGTTGAGTGCTCTTCTGACTAAGTCATGTTTTGGTATGCACTACCTATAACTGAATGTGCATAATGAAACTATAATTCCAAGGTAAAACCAAAAGACTCGTGGCCCAAGTAATAGCTGATACATGGAGATGCCTAACTGACATAATTCACAGGCCTTTCAAAGATTTTTTTTTTTCTAAAGACAACTCAGTCCAGGAAAATATGGTTAGAAGATCAACCTAGTCTAGGTTTAAGCAGTGCTACAATTTATACTAGAAGCTGAAAGCCGAACATTGCATTTTCTCGAAAGAACATTAATGCAATGCCAACTCTGAACATAAAAAACTTAGGAGAAGATCCAGAATACTGAAATTACGTACAAAAAGATCAAGGTCAAGGAAAACTATACCTGAGTAGAGGGGAAACAATAACCAACTCAATCTTTTTTGCCAGTCCACATTTTGTCACATGATCTCGCAGGGTATCAACCTACAAATGAATGTAACTCAATATCCATGGAGCTTGAAAATGCAACATGAAAAAAAGCTGAGTGATATTTCAATCAACATTATGTGTCAAGGCCAGAAAGGAACTCAACTAATTACACAACTGCAGTAAAAAAGACTTTGAAATGAACATGGCAAAATTTTGGCTTATACAACCATAAAGGAATCAACTAAAGGCATCTCAATGTCATCCAAAACAAGGTGGTGTCATTGTGTTCTGATACAAATAGGGTTAGGGTTGATATATTAAGTGAGACGTTGATGCTAACACAGGGGAGTTCATTTTTTTAAGGCGGCAGTAAGAACCATGTGAACTACTAAAACCTAAGATTTTTGCATATAAAATGGCTGCTACGATGTGAAGATTCCTTTAGTAAGGAAAACATATTCTCCAGGATTTCAGCCATGAAAGCTTGACAGAATAGCCATAGACAAAAGTACTGAGCATGGCCATAATACTGCTAACTGCTACAAATACATTTGACAGAAGATGTCATCATCCAAATAAAGGTTAAACATCATCAATGAGGATCTGTCAGTATGTGAGGTGAATGAATTGAGTATCCAACGCTTGAATTACAGAAACTTCTATAACTAAGCATCATGACATGATGCCCACATCTTCACATTTTCTTACAAAAAATCTCAATGTTTGTCTTTGATAATATTGTACCATGAATGTCTTGATACCATGAGCACAACATATTACAGTGGAATACAGGCTACCATCTAATCCTGTTGCAGTGAAAGACAAAGGCAGAATGAATGGGAAAAGGGCTTTTCTAATGCTGGTGTCAACATCACAGACACATTTTCGCCTTGAATATTTGACAAAAAGCATCACCTTAGTTGGCCATAGAACTGACAATGCTAAGAGCAGTGTTTGAAATTGAAATGCATGGGGATAACGAAAAGGAAAGGAGTAATCTTACTTGGCTCCAGCCCAAAGGGGTAAGCTGAGCATCAACCAGCGCCTGTGACTTATATGCTGCAAAATCCTTCTCGCCTTCCACGTTGTGAACGCCCTGGGCATGCCTCACCTGCGCGCATTGGTTACAGTGAATCATGTTGAATTATTTTTTTTCGCATTTGTCTTGCAGGTCTGTCACCGACAGTTGATGATGTGTGGTACCAGGTATATGGTTTTGCATCGGTGCGAGGGGTACAGAGCCGTGCCAGCGCCGGCCTCCATTTCTGCCCAAAAGAAAGAAAAAACTGCTGTACGTTATTACTGTCCATGGCGAGTTAGACAGATAAAGTCAACCTGAACAGACAGTTGCAGCAGCCAGATGGAGTTAGGCTAAAATCGCGGCTTCCCGGCTGTACCTCGTGCTTCACAGAATGGCACGTATGTTGATTCGTCGAAATGGAACATTTTCACATGGTGGGAATGTTGATGTATTGGTGCGTACCCAAAGAATCACATCACATGGTAGTAAAAGGCGTTGATTCTTCCCCATTGGTCAGAGAGCATGTGCACCGAACTGGCAGTGTCTATATGAGCTAAACGCGGCGATTCCTATTGACCTAAAGCATATCGGAGGAGCATTTTTATGTGGGGTCAAACTAATAAACTTGCAAGCACAAACCTCCTATGGGTAAAGAAAAAGAAAAACATGAAGCTGCTCCAACTACTCTGCTTTGTTTTCTTCTTCTTATGTGACCGAGGAGATCATTTCGGGCGGTGCAATGGTGAAGATACTCTAGTGCATATTGCATATCGGATTAGCATATGATGAGGAGGCGGTGAAGGGCGTGGGCAACTAGTGTTAAGCATCGACACGTAAGGAGAGGAGATCTGACTAGCGCTTGCCAACAAAATCTGTTTAATAAATAAGAAATGCTAGATAGATAGATAGATAGATAAATGCTCGTGTATGAAAAGTCCTGAGGGGGAGGGGCATAAAGCGGCATATTCGGAAGCATCTGCGCCGCGGCGAGATCTGGCGCTGCGGCTGAGCGGTGGGGGAGACGGGGGAGGTGCTGGGAAGAAGATGGGCGACGGGTGGCTGGACGGAGGAGGCGCTGAGATTCCTCTGAGCCCGGCGCGGCGGGGCGGCAACCGGCCGGCCTCTGCGATTAATCCATCCAAGAGGAAGAGGACAGTCGAGCTTCCTTTCCGGCGAGGGACGGGGCAGAGAGAGAGAGAGCGCGCGCGCCGTTCGGTTCGATTAATTCACGGGGGATGAGGAAGTAGAAGGGGGAGGTTGGAGCGGGGGCGCACCTGAGGAGGAGGACGGGGAGCAGCGGCAGCCGCTGGAGGAAGCGCGGCGGCGGCGACGGCGGAGGGAAACCCGCCCGACGGCGAAGGAGTGCGAGGAGGACGATGAGGCTGCTGAGGGCGAGATAGGGAGGCAGAGGCGGAGGGCCGGGGCGGTGCCGGTGGCGGTACTAAAAGTAATCGGCAGCATCGCGCCTCGTGTCGGCTCGATTTTAATTTAATTCAATTCAATTCGCCAATGAGTCAGCTGCAAATCGCATCTTGTCCGTGGAGGGCAACAGCAGTTTGGCTTGCGCTTCCAAGAGCTTTCTTTCTTTTCCTCTCCTCTTCCTCCACCACTTCCATCGCTTTCTCCTCCCTTTCTTTCTTCCTGCCGACCTGCTTTCTTTCGGGTCCACCCCCCTTCTACCGCCGCTTGTTTCGCTGGTCCCTTCGTTTCAATCACCGTCCACATGTGGCGCGAGCATGCCCTACAAAATAGCGAAAATGATAAATCCCGAGTGTTTGGATTTTAAGCATGGCAGTCCGAACGTTTTTCATGATAACTTCAATTTTCTGACAAGTATACATCGGAAGTTCGGGGACGGCCGCGCAAGCTCGACGGCTGCAACGGACCTCGTCGAGGGGCGGGATGGGGCGGTGAAAGTTCGCACTAGCAGTTGTGTTCCGGTCACGACTACTTTTTGTTTTAGGGCAAACCGATAGTAGTGCTGCAAGTATACATCACTTGGAGCTGATGCAATTTTTTTTTCCATCAAATAGGGATAGGGGCACATCATTTGCTAGAGTTGATTTTTGGTCAAAAATGCTCCGAAGGGGCTGCTTTTTTTTCCGGCACGGCCGCCATTTTGCATCATCTGTGGATGCAAGGTGGTGTACTGGTGGTTACAATGGGTTGGGCAGTGTAGTAAACGCTCGCAGGCCGAGGCTGCTGACGAGCGTCAGGACGACTGGCCTGCAACGGCATCCTTGCCGAATATCCCTCCTCCCTTCCACCACAACTACTAGATTCTTTCCATTTTTTTTTCAGTGCATATGCATCCACATCAAGGCATTCCAGTGGCCTGCCTGCCTGCCCATTAGCTCCGTTAAGAAAATACTACCTCCGTCAAAAAAATTCAAGACGTTTTTAAACTGCAAAAACGTCTTGTATTTTGGGATGGAGGTAGTGGATGGCATCCTCAAATCAAAGGGCATATGGATGTATTACAGAAGAATTTGGTGGCCCCGATCCTATGGTCCAAATGGCTTCCATAGGGAAAAAAAAAACCTGTGGATTCAAATCTCGAAAATTCTTATAAATTCCTTCAATCCAAAGAGGCTCTAAGTTGCAGGAAAAAAATGTGAAAAGGAACAACAGCCGGAAACTATATCTGACATAATTTCATAGATCAACAAGAGGGGTACATGTATAAATCATCCTTGTTCCCATGAATTTGGGTATGTGTTCCGACAACAAATCAAATAATAACAAAACATAATGAACTGTTCTAAGCATACCCTAGAGCGACAGATGATAAATCCTATCCGTAGGAGTCGCTTATCTTCGCTTCAACATCAATCATGCAACTGAAACTCGACCATTGCGAGGTCAAGAGTCTCGGTTCTTGCTAGATTCTTCAAGAGAAATGTGATTTAAAGGGGGCAGTTCCCTCCCTCGACTCTACGTTGTTAGGTAGAAATGAGGCGAGTGGACGAGCTCATGTGCGTGTGCTCTAGCCAACCAACCGCTCCCCGGCTCCCATTGCTAGCTTCTTCAACGTGCTTCTTGTCTGCGACATCACTAGGCAGATCAAGTCCGGCCGGTATCTTCCCAGGGAAATCGCATGTAGGGGTATCTGATCCAAGATTACTGCAGCGTTGCAAAGCGAATCGACATTGTAAAAAGGCCATCACAAACGCAACATAATCATTGAAGCAAAACAAGAACTGACCTTCTGTCGACCAACACCATCGACCGGAGCTCGCAGTTTGCAAAACTGTATGTAACCAAGCCAGAGTTAGCAATATTTTACGGCCCTTGCAGAATATTGTGGGTTGATTGATTGACAATTACCAAGGAGAAAGAAACACTTACCGCTTGCGCATATCCTCTGCTATGGTTGGATGACACTCTTTACTGTACATGTTTAAAGTGAAATCCAAGAAACTACTGTGGGTGACAATAGCTATCTCGTTTTCTTCTCTTGTCCATAACCTGCAAGCAGACCAAGAGATTAGTTTTAATTTAATCCGGCCGCCAAAATGAAGTTACTGGTTGACTCAACATGTCATCTAAAATCTGAGTTTTGTCTTTCTCAATACATGCTACACATAAATCTCCGGCATCTAGGATTTTCTAATGCCAAATAGCTACTCGGTGATAACTCACTAAAACAGAGGAAGCATTGTGTAGTGGCAGAGGGTATTACCCAAGGCAGTGCACAAGCCTTCATCACCGGTTCTAGTTTTTCTCTAAAACATGCAACAAGTGTTACACAGATAAAGTAAGATATATGTCCATACATGAAAGTGTAGAAAAACATACTACGGTAGGAAAATGGGGCTCTAGCCAGGCTGGGAGAGTAGTGGATAAATCTCTTGTTTGGGTGAACAAATTGTTTGGAATGATACAAAAAAAATATAACCAAGAGCGATAGAGGGCGTGCAGATTAATATTATTGAGTTACTTGTGTTTTTTGTTCATACAACAGATCATCAGGCTTGTAGTATTTTTGCAACACATTAGTGAAAAGAAACTAATCAATCGTAGAAAGGAAAATTACCAGTCAAGGAACTTCATGCCCCTGGCAGCAACAACGTCAATTGCTTCTCTGACATCGGGTTCCCAAAGAACATCTTCATCATTCTCTATCTGTAAACAGCACAAGCACACACATATTAAAAAACTATCTGAGACACCGTCTCTGAAACTGAACTCGTAAATTAGCAACAGTAGGTACTTGCCAAGGAAAAATCAATGGCAGGAAAGAGAGTACGGTATTTTGTTATGCTGCTCCTCTTGTCACAGGGATGAACACCCTGCATTTAAAATTAAAATTAAAAAACAAATGAGGCACTAAATGAAGATTATTTGGTAACAAAATGACTGCTCTGTTTTATTTGTGTTCTTCAGGAGAGGGAATTACCAAGCGCTCCCTGCAGGCCTCAACTGCGAGAAACGGTGGGCAGTTCAAACTTGAAATCGCCTGACGCCCACTGTGTCCAGCGCCTTCTACCATTAATAATGGTGATGTACTTGCTCCATCAGTACAGTTGTCACCACCGAAGACCCCAACTGCAGTTTGCATAGTCCTGTGAGATTGATTCAAGTGGACATAAAAAGGTTAAATAAGAAGATCCAGAACACTGAAATCATGTACAAGAATGTCAAAAGGTCAAGGAAAACTATATACCTCATTAGAGGGGAAACAACAACCAACTCAATCTTTTTCGACAGTCCGCATTTGGTCACATGCTCTCGCAGGCAGTCAACCTGCAAATGCATGTTAATCAGGATCCATGGAACTTGAAAACGCCATCACATGAAAAAACTTGAGTTATAACAACATTATTTGTCAGGACCAGAAAGGAACTCATGCAACAATGTGCACCTTTTTTTGACACCAGCGTTAAAAAACCAAGGAAAAGGAAGCAGGAAATCTTACTTGGCTCCAGCCCAAAGGGGTGATGTGAGCATCGAGCAGCGCAGGCGACTTGTAGGCACTGTGATCCTTGTCGCCTTCCACATTATGTATGCCCTGAGCATGCCTCACCTGCAGCACGTTGATTAGAGTTAATCAGATGGAACTTTCTTTGCATCTTTGGTACAGGTTAGTTGCTGAAAACTGAGTTGGCGGTAGTACCAAGTAGATGTTTTTGCAGCGGCGCTGAGGATACAGAGCAGTGCTAGAACTGGCCTCCATTGCTGCCAACAGAAATCAATGAATTACCATGTCATAATCCACCCAAGAGTTACACATAAAACAACAGTGGAAAAAGACGGTTTCAGTGCCGATTCGCAACTTTCCCAACTGCACTTGATTCGTTACTGAAAGACACATTTTCTATTCGGCGAAAATGGAACATTCAAACGGCATATGATTGGTCACGCATAGGCTTGGTTTCAGGCAAACCAAACCAAAGAATGCATGGCAATAGTCGATGATTCTCCCCTGGTTAGAAAGAAACCATATGCGCCGCACGCACCGAAAGTAAAGGCAGTGTTGTTCTAGTATCAACCATGTGCAGTAGTTGGAATCGGATGGATAGGCAAAAAGTAGTGATTTGCCAAGAGCACCAAACGTGTGGGTGTAGCAATTTTCGTGGGATTAAACTACTCCCTCCGGTTCCGGTCCATATATACTAAAATTGCGACAAGTAATATGGATCGGAGAGAGTAACAAGCTTGAAAACACACCTCCTCTCAAGTCTCAAGGTAAAAGGGAAAAAAAAAACAGCCCCGTTGGGATGCAACAAACAATTGGAACTACCAGTACTCTGTTTTTTACAATACTAGAGTAGTCTGCATCCAACCACACCCACCCTGAAACCTGTTCCATTTACTCTGTTTTTCTTCTCCCTTTTGGTGAGGGAGGGGACCATTTTCGGCGGCGCGATGCGGCGGAGTATAATACTCCGTATATCGAATTATTTGTACTACATCCAGGAGAAGTAGTAGTATATGATATGATGAGAAGGTGGGGGAAGAAGGTCAACATCGGGGATCTAAGCTAAGCGCTTGCCAACAAGGCAGACCATCTTATCTTAGTAATAATAAAGAATTAAAACAGATGGATAAATAAGGGACGGGAAGGGTGTGGGAAAGGCGGATCCTCTAATCCAAAGCTAAAGCGAGGCGAGAAAGGATGACAAGGAAGCATCTGTGCGTCTGTGGCGGCATGCCCATGCCATGCCCATGCAGGAGGAGGAAGACGATGGATCTTCCCTTCCCTCCCTCCCTCGTTCCATCCAGGGAGGGGGGAGAGGGCTTCATTTGGTAAAGAAGGTTGGGGGGAGGAGCACGAGCCGTACCTGAGGTAGGAGGAGCGGGAGCGGCGGCGGAGGAAGAGGGCGACGGGGATAGGCGGCGCGGCAGGAAGAGGAGGAGGGGCCGCAGCCCGTGTCGCCTCGCTTTTATTTACTCGCCCAGGTCTGCTTGGTGCTGCCACGAGACATACGTACTAGTACTAGTAAATTGGATTTTGTCCTTGATTGCTTTCTGCCGACCTCCGTTACGCGTCGTCAGGTCGTAGTACGGCTTGATGCTTCACGTCACGAATCCGGGGTCGAAGACGAGGAGCATGCGCGCGTCTCCATCGTTCGTTTATCGTCGCCGTTGGCCCGTCCCCTTCTCCTACCTTAAGCCAACTCCAAAGCACGACCCCAAATGGTCCGCCCGTCTTCGTTTGAGAGTAAACAAACAAAGCGGGCCTTTCAAGGCGCGGCCATAAACAGAGGGTGGTTCGTTTTCTGTCCGCTTTTGACCCATTCTCGGCCTAAGTTTGAACTGAGTTTGTGCCTGAACGGACACATGCGGACGGCCCGTGGCGCCTACGCATGTCCTTCCCTGGCCCGCTCGTCGGGGACACAAACTCCCCTCCTTTTCTACCCCCGCTCCAGCCACACCCCCGCCCCTCTCGTCTCTCGCCGCCGCCGCTGCCATTGCCGCTGTGCAGCTCGGCCGCGCGCTCGCCCCAGCCCTTGTCGCAGCCCCCATTCCCTCGACGCCCCGAGCTGCCCAACCACGTCCACCTGATTTGCGCACCCGACGGTCGGATGAGGAGCGAATCCGGCCGGACTTGAGCTCCCGGCTGCGGGAGGCCACGTCGTGCCATGGACTGGCCGGGCACCGGACCGGAAGGCCCCGGCAAGGCGGCATGCAGGTACTGAGTCCTCATATAGCCGCTCGGATCTACCCCGTCGACGTTTCGCCGGCAAATACACGAACGTCCGTCACCGGGGTTGGTGCTGACTCAAAGGCTCGATGGCACACCGTTGTCACTCATAATAAAGTGCAACGACTGCTCAAGAAAGGCCGTGCGCCAAACGCCGGAACATCATGGATGGCTGTTTGTCAAGTGTTCAAACGATGGGTTATGTGCTACTTTAGCTTCGGTTGTGCTCTCGGATTCTGACTAGTTGTACTCACTCAAAAATTTATTGTGTAGAATGAATGCAATTTTTGGTATTAGGAAGAAGAATACATCGATCTATTTATAGAGCGCAAATAATAGATGTCCATGAACTTGTTGATAGAATAGAGACTAGAGAGGAGGCTAGATGCGAGAAAACAACGTCTATATTTCTTTAGACTTGAAGAAGAAAGAAGCACGAAAATCGAGCATCCGCAGATGAATGCATCGAGAAGACATTAATCCAACCTACGGGAGCAGTTCTGAAAGTTGGATATCTTCTAAAACGTCTTCTTATGGTTCTTGTTTTTATTTTGTCTTACTATTCTAGTCAAGATTTGGTAATGTGCTTCAATGTATCGAAAATCAATGATGAAAATAAAAATATGTGTTTGCAAAAATGAAATGTATGCATGTTGAAGGCACGGCCGCCACATAAAAATTCAGGCGGACACGATTTCATTATCATCCCAAACGGAAAAAAAGCACACGAAACGGACGCCCGTTCGTTGGTTGGAGTTGGCCTAAGGCGGGCGTGCGTGTTCGTTCGGCCACCGTGTGGAAGGGCCGGCTTGAGCGTTCTTCGTGGCGGCGCAACTGCTTTTCCGATACTACGATTGTACGTAGTGTACAACTGGTCAGTGTGCGTCTTTTGTTTCTGGCAAACTGCAAGTGGTTGGTCACGTTGGGAAGGGTTGCGCAAGTAGAGCAAGTAAACGCTCGCAGGCCGAGGCTGCTGAGCGTGAGGCAGTATCATGCGGCGCATTCCCAGGGTCGAATATCCATTTCTGCGGATTATGATAAGCTAATAAAACTCAAGAACATGATCACATGAACCTTCCTCGTAGTAAGAGAGAAACAACAGCCCGGTTGGGACGCAAAGTAGGTAGGTAGTGGTAGTATTCCTAGAGCTCTCTCTTGACACCGCGGTATCTGGAAACAAGTTAAGGTTCCTCTGACTAACTGCTCTGATTTTTTTTACATCAGTGTACTCTTTATCCGACCTTCATCCTGCCCGGGCTGCTCTGTTTTTTCTTTCCCTTTCTCTCTCGGCGGAGGGGACCCGTCCGGCGGCGGGGTAGTGTATAGTACTACTACCATCGGATTGCGAGTATGCGACGAGGGACAAGGCGGTGAAGAACATCAACATCATCAACCCTTAAAAAGTAGTGGTAGTCCCAGGAGAGGGGATCTAGCGCTCGCCAACAAGATTATGATCCCCTATGTAAATAATATAAACAGATGAGTAGTAGATACCAAAGGCAGATCGAGGAGAGAAAGGGACGAGAAGAAAGGCCAAACGCGGGGAGCAGAAAGCGCAAATTCGGAGTCGGAAGCATCCATCTGCGCGGCGCGGCGCGGCGGAGGCAGATAGATAGATAGATATAGATACGCACGCCGACGACAGGCCGCGGCGATGTCTGACGCCGGCGGCATGCCATGCAGAGGCCATGGGTTAATACGGCTGAGAAGGTAAGGTTAGGAGGAGGATGAGACTGGAGCGCAGACGTACCTGAGGCGAGGTTGCAGGGGGAGGAGGAGGAGGAGGACGAGGCGGCGAGACAGAGGAGGAGGCGGCGGCGGCGGCGGGAGGGCTACGGGCTATGCGGCATGGCGCGTGGCCTCTATTTATCTAGGATGCGATCGAGTTGGCACGCGGCTGGCGCTGGCCTGTCCATCCGTCTGTATGCCCGGGGCGGCTTGCTTTGCTTGCTTGCGGTTCCAACTTGCTTGCTGTCCATCGCTTCCTTCCTTTCGGCCGACCTCCGCTCCCTCCGTTTGCGTCGCGTCGAGCTGTCTCCATCGTCCATTCGCCATCCTCGTTTCTCCGTTCGGATATTCCATTCCACCAGCCAAGCTGCCTTGTCTGTTCCAACGTTAACGGACCTGGATCCAGAAGCCCCCCTAATAATTCTCCCCGGTACACTGCATTGCTCAACTTTCTCGGCGGCTTCCATATTCATCCTGTTGTTTGTTTATGTAGGATGGGGTGTCTCTCTTGCAGCCACAGCCAGATCAGATGCTACGCGAGCAGTACGCTACCGTCCGTGCTAACACACTCCCAGCACATTTGATGAGCACTCAATCATCATTCATTCATCATCATCATCATCATATTCCTCTGAAGTGTTCCAATCTACGAGTATTATTTGATGGGACCATTTTGTTTCTCAGTCCATATTAGATTTCGGATCAGGCATTATGGGATGAGAATGTTTTTTTTTTCTCTTGAACGAAAGTGCCAATCAATGATCTAAGGAGAGAGCAGCCGGTTAGAGCAACTCCATCGCGGCTACCCATTTCGTCCACCGCCATCCTTTTGGGTCGCTTCGGACAAAAATGGTGGCCCAACGCGACGACCCATTCCCGAAACGCGTCCACGTGGACCCATTTTCAGCCCGGATTTGGGCCTGAAATGCGTTGGCGCATACACGAAGCTGACATGCAGTGCGTCCTCTCGCTGTCCGCCGTGGCTCCGCATGTCGGCCGGCCAACCACCGCCCGTGGTCATTGTAAATGCGCCCACCTACTTCGGGCCCGCCTGACAGTGGGTGGAAGGGCCGCGTGCCCGTCCTTTCCAATGCAAGCGTGCGGCGGGGCCGGCCTCATCCACTTCCACCGCCCGTCCCCATCTGGCAACGCCTGCTCCCTCGCTTGCGACCAAGAACCCTTGCCAGCCAGCCATGGGGATCTTCAGCGGGAAGGGGAAGGGCAAGTGCATGCCGGCGCCAGCTCTTCCCGCGGCCTCCACCATCGTCGCGATTTGGGTTGGGGTGGGTCGGCGGCTCGATGCGCGGCGGCGTTGCTTCCTGGTGGTGGCGGCGAGGCGTCGGTGGTCTACGGGCGGTGCATGCTTCGTTGGCCTGTGTGCTGCAGCGTTGGGACAGGGACTGTCCGGACCCATTTGGGTCCGGTCGGGCTGTCGGGGCCTGGCAAGTCCTTGCCGCTGCGTCTGGTCGGCTCCGCGAGGGTGGTGGAGGTTGTCCCCTCCCGCCGGTCGAGTTGCGATTGCTGCCGGATACAGTTGGACAAACTCGCAACTTTCCCACATGTACTAAACTGTTTGCCAAAAATTCTCAAAAAAAAAAAAAACTGTTTGCCAAAAGACACATGTTGATTCAGCCAACAAAACTCAACATCCAGAAGGTAGGGATGGTAATGTATGGTGCCGGTTTTGCCTTTTCGGGCTGCCAAAGAATGTCATGGTAATAACAGGTGTTGATGAATGATGGTTCTCCGTCCCTTGGTTATGTGCCGAATGGTAGTAGTATGCTAGTATCGACTAGAGGATGCAGTTCGAATTGGATCCAGAGAAGAAAAAAACAAGGTGGTTATTTGCCAAGACCAAACTTGTGGCTAGAGCAGGTTACTCTAAACTATAATAACAGTACTGATAAACTTATAAAAACATGAACCTCCTCTGAAGGGGAAAAAAATAGACCTGTTCACGTTCGGATGCAGAGTATTTGTGGAGCTTTTTGTTGAAGAAAATTAAAGGCTGGCAATGGAAGTAAAACTCTGTTTTTGCACTAGTAGTAGTAGTACTCTGCATCTTCATCCAACCACGCCATCCCTGAAACCTGTTGCGGTTGCTCTGTTTTCTTCTCTCTCTCTTTGGCGAGGGACGGAGGGGACCGAACCGGCGAGGCGGCGGAGTATTATTTACCAAGTATATTCCGTCGGATTAGTGGTGTAGGACGAGAAGGTGGGGCGAGGAAGGACGTCAACATCGGACCCAGAAAGTAGAGATGGGAATTGGATCTTGCTTGTGCGCGCCTGCCTGCCTGCCTGGCTTTGCTTGCCGGTTCCAACTTGTTCTTCCACCTAGACTAGACTGTGGACTAGACCGAAACCGACCTTGATCGCTTTCTTCCTCTCTGCCGACCTCCTTTTACTTCGGAGCGGTCTCTGTCGTTCGCTCGCTCGCGCCGGCGGCTCCTCCTTCTCCCCGCCGTTTCCCCGTCCGGATATTTTCCTTCAAAAAAGCGTGCGTGCGTGCTCGTTCAGGCACCGTGTGGCGTCAGCGCTTTCGCCGCCATGCAACCGCTCTCTTTCCGGATATACATACTACTACTTTTTTTAAATAAATAAATAAATAAATCCCCGGATACCGAATATCCATGCATATTTGCATGCTGAGCACATATCCTGCCATCTCATTACTACTCCCTCCGTTCCTAAATATAAGTCTTTGTAGAGATTTCACTATAAACCATATACAAACGTATATAGATGCATTTTAAAGTATAGATTCATTTCATTTTTGCGTATACGCAATCCATAAGTAAAATCTCTACAAAGATTTTGATATTTGTGAATCCAAGAGATTCTATTTCCTACTCCCTCCGTCCCATGATATAAAAGCGTTTTTAACACAATACTTTCTCTTGTAAATGTTTCTGTATTTTTTTTTCTAATTTTTCTTTTTTGGAGGCTGAGGCTAGCAGGCTGCCCAATGGAATGAATATCCCAATCCACACTAGGCATCACAAGTGGCCGGCCGGCCTGCCTGGCCACAGCAGAGAATCGAATCACGGGTCAGGGCCAACCAACAAACTTGTCTGTTGAACTCACAAAAGAAAAAAGTTGTCTGTTCCAACGGGCCAAAGCAACCGTCCTGCCAGAATCCCAGAAGCCTCCTTCCTTAATTCTTTTTTTTTTGAGAGTACGGAAGCTTCCTTTATTCTTCCCGATCGATACTCTTCTTCTCCGTCGCTGGTTTTCTTATTCATCCTCTTGTCATCTTGTGTGTCTGGCTAGGCCGTCCATGTGCTATACGTAGCATGGAGTACACGAAAATCTCATCATCATCTGAATTAATATTGCCGTGAGGTACTACTGCTCTAGTTCCTCACCGGATGGGACCATTGGGTCTTTCAATCTATATATGATCATTATCATGCGATGAGAATGTGGCCAATCACGTCGACATATCAGATCTAACCACTGCTAGATCCCCTTGTTAAACAAGTATAATAAATAGATAGATGTTTCTTTTTTTTCTTTGATGAAAATGCTGTTCATTGATCAAAGGGGACAGAATAGCCGGTTACACATAACAAAACAACTGTTACATATTGTCCCCAATTAAGCTAAACAACTGTTACTCGCTCCATTCCCTTATACAAGGCCACTATAAAAAATACATTTTGCATCTATACAAGGCCATCGGATTGTGAGTATACGACGAGCGAGAAGGTGGTGAAGAACGTCAACATCGATCGGCCCTTAAAAAGTACTCCCTCCGTCCGGAAATACTTGTCTTAGGAATGGTTGTATCTAGACTTATTTTAGTTATAGATACATCCATTTTCAACCATTTTTAAGACAAGAATTTCCGGAGGGAGTACTAGTAGGTAGGTACGTTCAAGGCAGGAGAGGGGATCTATCTAGCGCTGGCCAACAAGAACCGCTTATATAAATAAACAAACAGATAGTAGTAGATACCAAAAGGCAAATCGAAGAGAGAAAGGGACGAGAAGAAAGGCATGACGCGGGTGAGCGGGAAGCGCATATTCCGAGTCGGAAGCATCCATCTGCGCGGCGCGGCGGAGGCAGATAGATAGATACGAACGCCGACGACAGGCCGCGGCGATGTCTGGCGCCGGCGGCATGCCACGCAGAAGCCATTGGGTAATAGGATTAAGAAGGTTAGGAGGAGGAAGAGGCCGGAGCGCAGACGTACCTGAGGCTGAGGCAGGTTCAGGGGACGGCGATGGTGGACGCGGCAGGCGGGGGCGAGACCGAGGGAAGAGGCAGCGGCGGCGGCGGTAAAAGAAGTAGCGGGAGGGGTACGGGCTATGCGGCATGGCGCGTGGCCTCTATTTATCTAGGATGCGATCGAGTTGGCACGCGGCTGGCGCTGGCCTGTCCATCCGTCTGTATGCCCGGAGCGGCTTGCTTTGCTTGCTTGCGGTTCCAACTTGCTTGCTGTCCATCGCTTTCTTCCTTTCGGCCGACCTCCGCTCCCTCCGTTTGCGTCGCGCTGTACGGATCACACAGCCGGGAGACGTCTCCGTCATCCATTCGCCGCCCCCCCTGCGCCTCATCGTTCCTCCGTTTGGATATTCCAGCCAGCGTGCGGCGTGTTCGTTCCGTCAGGTCACCTCTCATTGAACGTACTCCCTCCCTCCGTTGATTGGTTGATGATGGACGGGTCAGGGTCAACCAACAGAGTTGTCTGTTCCAACGGGCCAAACCAATCAACCAGCCTAAACCCCAAAAGCTTTTCCTTGATAATAATTCTCCCCGGTGCACTGCACCTGCATTGCTCAACTCTTTTTCTCTATCGGTGCTTTTCTTATTCACTCTCTAGCTAGGCCGTCCATGTGCAGATATGCTCCGTGGCAGTACTACTACATACCGTGCCAACACAGCGAGCACATCAAAATATCATCATCATCGTCTGAATTAATTGCCATGGAGTACTACTCTGCTTCTTCTTTTACTACTCTCTCTTTTCCGGTTTATAAGGCTTATCTCAACTTCTTTGTTCTGCCGATTTAGAGGGCTTATTTCCATCTTATTTTTAGTTTCCAATAAGCATTAAATCTTTGCATACAAGAATTAAAAAGGAATACACCAATGCATGTAATGTTCCTACTCATCTAGTGGCCAAGCATGCACGCACTGCAATTAATCTAAAGGACTGTGATACTTGGCACACGTGTGCCACATAGCTAAAACTACCACACACACACCTTATTCCTTCCCTCTAAGTACAGAATGATCCCCCTCCCATCGATCCCTCCTCCTCCCGAACGACCCCCGCAGGCTCGCCTGAGAAACCTGCTTCTCCAGCACATCTCGTGCGCCCAACCCCCGGAAAACTGCCACTTCACGTCTCCCATGTGATAAAAAAATTGCGCATGTGGGATTCGAACCCACTACTCCCTGGCACCAAAGCGTGCCACCACAACCAACTCACGCTTAGGGATTTGTTGCTCAACTAAAGAAAACTATTCGTTTTGACCCCATTTTTTTACAATCGTGTTATTACAGAAAATTACCACGATTTCCCCTCATGTCAAAGTTACCATGGTATTCGTATGCAAGTTATCAGGTCTATGTTACGTAAGTTACCGTGCTATTTACATAAAACTTACCAGGTACTATGTTTCAACAACTACACCCCCTTTCAAAGTTACCACTGTGTTTTGTACACAAGTTATTAGGTCCTCGATGTGTAAAATACCGTGGTACTAACACATAAGTTATCAGGGTATCTTTACATCAATCTCCCCCGGTCAAAGTTACGATGAGGGACTGTACATGAGTAACCGGTTCTAAGGTTCGTATATTATCATGGTGCTTACACCTAAAAACCCGGGTGTGTTTCAGTAGCTTTTTCCATAGGTAAAAAAATTACCACAATATTTTTGTGTAACTTATCACGCCTATAGCGGGGCAAAGGGGACCATTTTTTTGGCCAACCCACGAGCACGTGTGTCTCTCATGACACTAAACATTATGTGACTTTCCCGTGACATGCCATGTGTTGTGTTCATCCAAGAGGCCCCACGAGGCGAGTGTATGTTTTTAACAACTTTTTTTTCCTTTGGTAAAAAGTTACCATGATGTTTATATGTAAGTTATCAGTTATGGTTGCTTGTATTATCATGTTATTTACACGAAAAAATCTCGGGGATATTTTGAACAACTTTTTCTTGGATCAAAAAGTTATCATGGTGATTCTAGGTAACCTATCAAGCTCACCGTGCTTAAAATATCATGCTATTTACACAAAATTTATCAGGGGTATGTTTCAGCAAAATCCCCCCCCCCCCTCCCACGGGTCAAGAATTTATAATGGTGTTTAGTTATCGCAGTGCATATGTTTTCATGCTATTACACAGAAAAATACCAGAGGAGAGAGGTATACTACCGTGCTATTTACACATAAGTTACCGGAGTATCTTTTCAATAATTTTCTTCCCTATAGTCAAAGTTACCATGGTGTTTCTACCTCAGTTATCAGATGTGCGCTGCGTATATTACCATCTACTTACCCAGAAATTATCGGGGTCTATTTTCACATTTTTCTTCCCCAATGGTTAAAGATACCATGATGTTCGTATCTAAATTATCGGGTTTATGGCGTGAATGTTACCGTGCTATTTACAGAAATTACCGGGGTTGGCGGGGCGGGTGGGGTGTGGGGTCAACAAATTTCTTCCCAATGATCAAAGTTACAACGATCCTTTCACCAAAGTTATCACGACTCCGGTGCTTATATGACCATGTTACTTACACATAATGTAACCTGTGGTATACAAAAGTTATCATGTTGGTGGTATGTTAGTTATCGTGGTGGCGACGGAGAATTTACCAAGGGAAAAGTTTATGTGCCATGTTTGATAGGTGAAACAAAAAAAATCTGTGATGACATATTAAAGGAAAAACATGTCAAAAACCATATTTTCCTTATCTTGTTCAACAATGAGTCGTAGGTGAGGTGGTTAGGTCCCATAATTGATTACCTGGAGACCAGAGATCAAATCCCAATGCATATTTCGTAATCTAAATTAATGCATGAGTTTAATGAAGGTAGTTTTGCAAAGTACGAGATACATTCTTCCACTCATAAAATACCTTGGTTGATGAGATTTGAGATTTGATCCCTATAAACCGGAAAGGAGGAAGTACTACTTTTTCCTGATGGATGCATGCATGGGACCATTTGGCTTTTCATTAATATTTTGGATCATTATGCGATGAGAATGTGGCCAAGCACGTCGACATCCGATCTAACCATTGCCAACAAGCTCGCTTAGATCCCCTTATTAAACAAATACAATAGATAGTTTTTCTTCTTCGACGGAAATGCTGTTCAATGATCAAAGGGGACACAGTAGCCGGCCACACACAGCAAAACAGCGGTTATATACTACGTGTGCAAGAAGATGGAAATCTTAAACAGCTGGCGCTGGTTCAAGCGGTATGTGGATCACATGCAGTGTGAATCCTGCTCCTCGACGGTGCATGCATGACAGACACTACTCGTGCATGCATGCACGCATGGAAAGCCAAAGCCAAGAGAGAAAGAGACGGTCGAGAAGGAAGCATGTATAAAGCGGCTAGTCGGAAGCATCTATGTATGCCTGTGCGATGGCGAGAAGGCCGAGGATCAACACAACCTGAGGTGGGGACGAGCAGCGAAGCGTAGCGCGATGGCGGAGGTCGGGGAAGAGGACGAGGCGGCCGGCGGCCGTGGTGGTGAAGAAAAAGGAGCGGGAGGACGGAGGAGTATGCGGCATGGCGTCCCGCGAACGTATTTATCAACTCGCTGAGACGCAAATTGATTGGATCTTGTCCTCGATCGTCTGTCTCTCTGTCGTCCATGTGTGCGGGCCGGGGTGGCTTGTCCTACTCGATCGCTTTCTCTCTGCCCCCCTCCCCGCCGTCGCATCACGTTGTGCCGCCGGTGCTAATGATGCTCGAAGCGGGAGGACGAGCATGCATATGCATGCGCGGGTTCATCATAGATCCTTCGTTCGTTCGCTGTCAACCTCTCCTCCTTTTCCCGTACGTTCCTCCGTTTGGATGCTTGGCGTGAGCCTCTCCGCCGCTGCTTTTCTCATAGTGCAACTGGTGGTGGTATGTTAGGGTTGGGCATGGGCATGGCATCCTTCCGATCGATCGAATATCCATGTTGCCGTACTAGTAGTACATAATCAGTGCTGCAGTACAACGTTAGTACTAGCTTCTTTTCCGTGTTAAAACTTTTGATTTCCTTTTCCTGGAGGCTGACAGGCTGCCCAATGATCCAATCTACACTAGCTAGGCGTTCATCATGTGGCCTGCCTAACTGCCTGCGGCCACATGAGTGAATCTAATTGCAGCCAGCCAGCCAACCAACCATCCAAACCGTCTGTTCGTACGTATCGACCCCAGACCTATCCTAGTACCGTATTGATGTAGTCGTACGTCTTCACGATCGACCGATCCTAATATCAGATGTATGGCATCTTCGCGATCTGCACATGTTCAGCTCGGTGACATCCCATGAACTCACAATCCAGTAGAGCTTCGAGGAGAGTTCCGTCAGCACGACGGCGTGATGACGGTGATGATGATGCTACCGCCGCAGGGCTTCGCCTAAGCACCGCTATGATATGACCGAGGTGAATTATGGTGGAGGGGGGCACCGCACACGGCTAAAAGATCAATGATCAACTTGTGTGTCTATGGGGTGCCCCCTCCCCCGTATATAAAGGAGTGGAGGAGGGGGGATGGCCGGCCCTCTATGGTGTGCCCTGGAGGAGTCCTACTCCCACCGGGAGTAGGATTCCCCCCCTTCCCTAGTTGGACTAGGAGAGAAGGAAGGGGAAGAGAGGAGGAAGGGAAGAGAGAGGAGGAGGGGGGCCCCTCCTAGTCCAATTCGGACCAGGCGGGGAGAGAGGCGCGCTGCCTGTTATCCTCTCTCTCTCTCTCTCTCTCTCTCTCTCTCTCTCTCTCTCTCTCTCTCTCTCTCTCTCTCTCTCTCTCTCTGCACTATGGCCCAATAAGGCCCATACACTTACCGGGGGGTTTCGGTAACCTCCCGGTACTCCGGTAAAATCCTGATTTCACCCGGAACTATTCTGATGTTTAAATATATGCTTCCAATGTATCGATCTTTATGTCTCGACCATTTCGAGACTCCTCGTCATGTCCGTGATCATATCTGGGACTCCGAACTACCTTCGGTACATCAAAACACATAAACTCATAATACCGATCGTCACCGAACGTTAAGCGTGCGGACCCTACGGGTTCGAGAACTATGTAGACATGACCGAGACACGTCTCCGGTCAATAACCAATAGCGGAACCTGGATGCTCATATTGGTTCCTATATATTTTACGAAGATCCGCATAACAACATATGTTGTTCCCTTTGTCATCGGTATGTTACTTGCCCGAGATTCGATCGTCGGTATCTCTATACCTAGTTCAATCTCGTTACCGGCAAGTCTTTTTACTCGTTCCATAATGCATCATCCCGCAACTAACTCATTAGTTACATTGCTTGCTAGGCTTATAGTGATGTGCATTACCGAGAGGGCACAGAGATACCTCTCCGACAATCGGAGTGACAAATCCTAATCTTGATCTATGCCAACTCAACAAGTACCATCGGAGACACCTGTAGAGCACCTTTATAATCATCCAGTTACGTTGTGATATTTGGTAGTACACAAAGTGTTCCTCCGGTATTCGGGAGTTGCATAATCTCATAGTCATAGGAACATGTATAAGTCATGAAGAAAGCAATAGAAATATACTAAACGATCAAATGCCAAGCTAACGGAATGGGTCAAGTCAATCACATCATTCTCTAATGATGTGATCCCGTTAATCAAATGACAACTCATGTCTATGGCTAGGAAACACAACCATCTTTGATTCAACGAGCTAGTCAAGTAGAGGCATACTAGTGACACTCTGTTTGTCTATGTATTCACACATGTACCAAGTTTCCGGTTAATATATTTCTAGCATGAATAATAAACATTTATCATGATATAAGGAAATATAAATAATAACTTATTATTGCCTCTAGGGCATAATTCCTTCAGTCGGTCCTAAACAAACGATTTTTAACCCCTTTCCACGACGGCATTTGGAACCGTCGCCAAGTGAGTGTGGGCGACAGGGGAGTCCTTCCCACACGACCCAGAAACCGTCGGGGATAGGGTCCCTACAGTACTCCTACTCGTTTCTGCTCACATTGTCATCGTAGTCGGTATTCTGTGGTACTACGTTTACGATGCGCAACCCATCACAAACGGTTCACTATTATAGAACGTGTATGATGCGTGGCCCATCACAAACGGTTCACTGTTAAGAAGATTAGCTAATCTTCGTACGAGTGTCGGACAGGATTACGAGACGTCGGACCGCTGTAACATTGTCGTACACGACAATTATCACACACGCTATTCTGTGGTGCAATGTTTATGATGCATACTTCATAAAAAACAGTTCATGGTTGCGAATCGTGTATGATAAGGCAACTAACACAAACGTTTAGTTTGCCCGCACCGTTTGTGATATTGTCAGCACCACGTTTGTGTGTAAGAGAGTAGTTTGTGTTCGTCAGCATCGGGCACTGCACGGGCACGTTGATGGCTCTCAACGGAGCAGCCAGCACCACGACGCCTTCATTGCCTCTTGTGCTCCATCTCCTGGTCGTCGACGACATGTACTTTCAGCCACCGCCGTTGCTGCTCTTCTCGTCGCCCTTCTTAGGAGACTTATCCCCCATCACCACCGCCGCCAAAACACCTCCGATCTCGGCCACCAAACACCCAAGGTCCTCCTAAAGCTCTGAATGCTAGTTATTAGAAATCAAGGGTGAAACCGTTGGTGGTTTGCTTTGAAATACAAAGCGGGGGGAAACCCTTTTCGGTAAAGCTCTGAATGCTAGTTATTAGAAATCAGGGGTGATCTGAACTCTAGCTCTCTTTATCTGAATTTTTCTCTGAAGAAACTGCACGCACTGAAGGTAGATGAAAAACAGAGGAAAACGCAATCACTGAGAGTCAGAGAGAGAGAGATGCTTTTGCGACGCGCATCAGTTGCGTCTTTTCTGCCTATTTCTATTTATTCCATTGACTAACAAAATAACTAAAAAATCTCCACAATCCAAACTTTGTGTGTGATATCACACAGGCGTTGGAATGCGCTGATGCTAAATAGACGCAACAAAAACTCTACTGGGCCCATGTGATAAGCAATTCAAACAATTCAAAAAGGAAAAACTACCGGGCCGCAACGTGAACACAACAGGTTTCTAACCATGCAATCAACATGCAAAAAAAAAAAAACATGCAACGACGCATCATCACAAGTGATTGCTCTTATTCAAATAAACAGAAACTACTCACTTTATCCCGACAGGAAATAAAAGAAATTTGCAGGACAACAAGATTATGCAGCAACCTTCGCGCCTTCCTTGCGATCCTCATCGGGACCAGGTTGGATGCAACGCCGCCGCGGGCATGCCCCACTTCCACTGCTCCTACATGTCCTGCTGTCCCCATGGACGGAATGCATTCTTGGTTGTGGGAGGACGGCCAGCTCGAGGACAGCTTGCTCCCTAACAACAAGCCGTGATTGATCTCTCTCTTTTGCCGTGATCGGATTCAGTACTTCCGCTCAATCAGACTCCACAATCGGCAAACGCATCCACTGCACACCGAAATAGTACTTGCGTAGCCACGGAAATTACCTTTCCACAATGTGCACGGAAGATCATACCAGCGCATGTCTCTCCCTTCTCCTCCAGCAAGGATCATGCTACAACAATATTTGTTGTCATTTCAGTAGCATAGGGTTCTGCTGGGAGTGGCCACATATTGTGCCAAAGCAGTACTTTACTCTTTTCACGCTTCAATTCTGACACACATATGTGAGCATTGTAATGGGCAGCATGTTTATGCAAATATACCTAGCCCATGAATTGTGTAAAACCTCGTTGAGTGGATGTACCATCATTTCTAAAAAGGAAATTGCAACTCTTAGCTCAATGTGCACCTCGAAATAAGTGCCAGGCGTTACATTACAGAGCAAGCATTCGGATCCTCTTCTGAGAAAATGGAAGTGCACCTGAAAATCGAGTGGAGTAACGTATTAGATGTAAGGCAACACCATGCTAGCTAAGATGATGTATTCTGGATGTGGTCACATATCCCAAAAGTAATTTATTGAGATCAAGATGGTTCAAAATGGCATCAGGAGAAACATCCCAAAAGTAACCTATTGAGATCAAAATGATTCAATACAGTTGCCACTTTTTACTAACACACTTATATATAATGATTAACTTGCGTTCCGAAGAGAGTGCCATGGTTAAAATGCAGTGGCAGACCTAGAGTCTAAGTACCGGGGCGCCAAACTTCAATACTTCTGTACAAAACATAGAAAACTTACACTAAAATAGTATAATTTAGCCTAAATAGTCTGAAATAGCACTAAATTGTTACACAATTAATATTAAGATGGTATACCTATACTATTTTGCATTTTTTAGGGGGTACCGTGGCATCTCCGCTAGATCTGGCACACTATTAAAATGCCATCTACTTCCTCTGTTCCTAAATATAAGTCTTTTTTTTACAGATTCTCATATGGACTACATACGAAGCAAAATGAGTGAACCTACACTCTAAAATACGGCTATATTCATCCGTATGTTGTTCATATTCAAATCTCTAAAAAGACATATATTTAGGAACGGAGGGAGTATTTAGCAATGGATGTATGGATTGGTAAAATAGTCTGCAACAGTAATCCTGAATGTGGAATAAACGAGCACTATATATGGTCAAAGGTGCTTACCCGTATGTTGGTTGAATGCGTCCCAACTTCTTCTTGTTCTCCTTACACCAGTTCTCCAATCTTGGACATTCGATAATTTGCAGATTCTTGAGGTTGTCGAGTCCTTTTATGCCCCGTGGCAAATATTTAAGGGCACGGCACTTACAAATGTAGAGTTCTTGAAGAGAGGTGAAGCATCCGAACCATGTGGGAAGTTTTTTGATGCTGTCGCACTCAGTCAAATGAATCGAGTGGAGGGAGGTGAGGTGCTTCATGCTGTCTGGAAATGACTTCAGCTGTTTGCAGCACACAATCTTCAAGTCTTGGAGAGAGTTGAGGTGATTCATCTCTTGTGGCAGTGAGGTCATGCCCTCACATTGAGAGATAGACAGCGTCTGAAGGCCAGCAAGGTAGCGAAACAAACTCCAGTCAGCTATGCTGCCGTGGATTACCAGTTCGGCTACTGGAGCACCTCCTGCAGTCCTCTGCAATGCAATCACTTCGTTGGAATCTGATAGCAGTAACCTCGAAGAAGACAGCACTTGGGCGCAGTCTGATATCTCTAAGCTCCGAGCTCTAGGAGGGAGAGACCGAAAACTCAACTTGGAGCATTTACGCATCACCAATTTATCAATGGTGCGGAACATGACCCGCTCACCGCTAGCACTGTAATATGTGCTGTTGAACTCTTCCAGGTTTTCCATATCTTCAATGGTAAAGTTGGAGAGTGGTTTGAGTTCAGCTGCTGCTGTGTCATCGCCACTGAGCTCACCAGCATCGATTCTTGTGATGCTGGACATCCTTCTGAGAACCAGAGTTTGTAGGTTTGGTAATTGAGCGAATGGTGGCAGCCTCCTGCACCTCAGGAAGTCCTCCATCGTGACCTTCGTAAGATTAGGGAGATAGGAAGAGATGCTCAACATCCAGGCCGGGAGGCATGTGGCCCGATAGCCGTGCAGCTCAAGGCGCTGCAGATCATGTGGTGGCTTCAGTTCTCCTAACAAATTAGCATCTTCCTCCACAGATCCATGAGAGCCCACGGTCCAACCAAGTGTCAACTTTTCAATATTTCTTTTCTCCACTAGCCTTATCCTTTGGGCTTCCTCTCTAGACTTTACCTTCTCAAGACAAGTTATCTCAAGATCTTGGCAGTTTACATTCTCGAGCTGAACAAGGTTGCTGCTAAACCTTCCGTCATCAGTGCGGACCACGAAAGAGCAACTTTCCAGACCCCGGCAATTCCTAATAACTATCCGGTTCAAAGAGTCACTTTCATTGGCTACGCTTTCCAGTCTAGTGCAGCCTGTGAGATCCAGTGTATGCAGCTTCTGGAGCTCACCTAGACTTTCAGGTAGACCATCAAGAAATATGTTATGAGACAAGTCCAGATGCTGCAGATTGGAAAGGCCACTAGTGCACGATTGTATGTATTCACGGCCTTCCTCTTCTGACAGGTAGCAAAAGATTGGATTCATGCACATGGATAAGTTCAAATACTGGAGATTGACGAGCTTGCACAATACATCTTTTAGCCCTACCAGATGTTGCCGGTGTTGAGGAAGATAGCAGCATGGGTGTGACAAGTTCAAATGCTCGAGACTGGTAAGGCCACCAAGAACCCGGATCCCTTCACAACAGCACCAGAATGATAAGTCCAGATAAGTCAAACTTTTTAGCTTTCCAAATGATTCCGGCAGTTCTGCAAGTCTATTGCAGCGTGATAAATTGATATACCATAGGTTTAATAGACCCCCAAATGATTCTGGCAGAGTCATTAGCTGAGAGCAGCCTGATAAATTGATATACTGTAGGTTTAATAGAGCCCCAAATGATTCTGGTAAAGTCATTAGCCGAGAGCAGCGTGATAAATTGATATACCGTAGGTTTAATAGACCCCCAAATGATTCTGGTAGTGTCATTAGCCAAGAGCAACCTGATAAATTAAGATAACCCAACTGCCTCAGTTGACAGACAGAATCTGGTAGCTTGTGCATGGAGCACTCGTTTAGATGCAAGACGCGCAGGCACCTGGTAAATGAAAATGCATCATCGCCGACGTTTATTTTGCTATAGCCCACACAATGTAGCGCCCTTAACTGGTTAGGCAATCTACTGGATAATTTGGCGCCAAGATCGGTAAGCAGTGCATAGCGGCAACAGTTATTCTGATCAGATGTCCCCATTCTATCGTCCAGAACAATGAGTTCGCCAGTAAGTGATCTTGAGAGGGCGTGCACCATTTCGTGCATAGTCAACAAGATTGCACCCGTATCACCATTTCCGCTAGCCTGCAACAAAGCCAGAAATGCATAAGCTGTACTTGCATTGCATTATGTCCCGTTCATTTATTCATCCGCTTTTGCTAATTGTAAGTCAACTAGATTTTTTTAATAATCTTGTTTGATTTTTGAACTCAGAAGACGCACTGTCTAGTATTATACATATGAAGAGAGTGGAAGTTTAGTGCCAGGTATTTGCACTCCTCACATTATATTTGTAATTTTACTCAAGTTATGAAAATTATGTCCCTTCATTTTTAAGTTTTATCTCTTCATTGTCATTTTTTGTTTATTTTTGCTCCGTTCGTTCAATTTCAGGCTAAAGGACTAAGTGGATCCAAATAGGTACTGCCGCACATGTAGGAAAATTGGCTATTGGATGAAGCTGATCCAATGGTAGATAGGTTGCAAATCCTTGTCGGTCATTGGATATCCTCTTCATTACACAAATTTTTGCCACATATACCAAAAGATTCCATTGTTGGACTTAAGCACATTATATAATATGCACAAACCTCAAAACATAGACACTTCTCCTTGGTTCTAGACACTTCCGTAATTTAATTCATTCAACTGTTTTTCTTCTAAAATAATTTTCATTCATTTACTCTATGATTTACATTGCACAATATGTACAAATCCTCAAACCGCTGTCACGTTTCCTTTGTTTTTAAACTCTTCCGTACTTCAAATTTTCCAAGTTTTTAAAAGAATTACCATTTAATTTTCACATTATAATTTCCTTTGGTTCAAGTTTTTTAAAAGTCCATTTTTCCTTGGAGACAGTGTATAACTTTTCTTATTTTTTTACGCCAAAACTGCAATATGAAATACTTAAAAGACAGATGTGCTAGATATATTACACATGAGTTTTGCCTAATAGCAGTCTTCAAACATTTTCTAGCTATAACTTGACCTTCAATGGAATGAATTACCAAAACCAAATATACTTCTTTTAGGTTCATGCATATGTGTGACTATGAATTTACGTGTTTGCCTATAATAGCGTGGTCTTTCGGTATTTGGTTATACTTTAGTTATCTGAACTGACGTGCAATAGAACTTACTCTTTTTTTTGCGAATAGTAGAACTCTAGTTAGATTTGTATTCTTACATACACATAACAACAAACCTCCTGGACTCTTTATATCGAGGCATGTATCATCTTTTTGCGGGACAACAGAATGTGAGAAGTCTTAATTAGTAGTAATATCTAGCAACTCACCGAAGCTGCCGACTCTGCAGTTTGAAGGAATGATATGTCCAGAAGCCTCCTAATATACTCCTCAGCTACCTGTGTGACAGAGAGAGTGTTGGATCGTTCAACGAGACCGAGGGCAATCCATTGGTGAATGATGTCATCTTTGACTGTAATGTAACCCTGCTGAAAGATGGCACAATAAGCAAAGCATAATCTCAAATCTGGTGGCATACTTCTGTAGCTTAACACCAAAGACCGAATAACATCCTTGTCGCTTCTCATATTACTCCAGATATCTCCTTTCATTTTCTCTGCCCAACTTTTAGAATCTTGATTGCTTAGATTGCGCCCAAGTACCTGAGCAGCTAATGGTAGACCCCCACACTTACTTGCAATCTGCAGACCAATCCGCTCTAACTCTTGTTTGTGAGAGTAGGGTCTGTGTTCGAAGTCACTTTGTTGCTTAATTATTGTCCAGCACATGTCATCCATCAAAGGATTTACCTTGTGTGGTGTAACGGTACAAACTTTTCTCGCGATGCCTTCGTCGCATGTGGTTACAATCACAGTCACCTTACTCCCTTTAATACCTTCTCCCAACATACGCTTCAACCGCTCTAACTCATCAGCATCCTCCTCCCATAGGCCATCTAAGACAATGAGCACTTTCATACCATTAAGTAGCTCATGAAGATGCTTTGTTATGTAGTCCACATCATCCGAACCTCGATGGATTTCTTCTTCCGTTACTGGAGATAACCGATTTGAGCACTCAATGGTTTCTTCTTTTGATACTTGAGAAGTCTCATCTGAACCATCTTTACTTTCCTCTTCTGGTATTTGAGAAATCTCATGTGAACCATGGCTCACATTTTCTATCACTTCCAAAGTCTCATCTGTACCTTGGCCTTGGGTGATTTCTTCTGATAATTGAGAACTTCCATCTGTACCACTGCTGATCTTTTGATCCTCTAATACTTTAGAACTCCCACATGTACCTTTGTTGATCTCTTCTGCTAGTACTTGAGAAAACCCATCTGAACCTTTGTTGATCTCTTCTTCTGGTACATTGGAAGTCTCGTAAGAACCTTCCTTGCTCTCTTCTGGTAGTACTTGAGAAGTCCCATCTGAACCTTTGTTAATCTCATCTTCTGATACTTGAGAAGCCCCATCTAAACCTTCGCTGGTCTCATCTTCTGATATTTGAGAAGCCCCATCTGAACCATGGCTGGTCTCATCTTCTGATATTTGAGAAGCCCCATCTGAACCTTTGCTGGCCTCTTGTTCCGAAACTTGATTACAGTAGCCTCTCTGGTGTTCCGTTTCTAAGTTGATCTCTTTTATTTTAGAGATTATGTAATGTCCTATTTTAGGCAAGTCAAATTTTGGAGTGGCATCCACCCATATCCGTAGCTTGTATTCTCCGAACCCAGTATCTTGGAAAATCATTGCTGCCAAGGTTGTCTTCCCTATTGTGGCGAGACCAAATATGGGAAGAATGACAGGGCCTTCTATGATGTCGGTGGCAGATAGTGTAGCAATTATCCTCTGCTTATTATCACCCCTCCCTATAATGTTCTTTTCATCAACCCACTTATGTGGGTCACTTCCCCATACTATTCTATTTAGTGGTCGCGGGGGTACAGGTAGAGCTCGACTGTATACTGGTGAAAATGGAGGTGGATGCCATGGTGTGTAAAGTGGAGGTGGAGGCGGATACCATGGTGTGTAAAGTGGAGGTGGAGGTGGATACCATGTCGTGGAAAGTGGAGGTGGAGGTGGAGGTTGAGGTTGCAGTTGATAATAGTAATACAGTGGTTGAACGCCAGCAGTTTCTGAAAGTGGATGTGGTGGTGGAGACGGTGGTTGGACTTGGACGCCAGTAGATTCTGGCACAGAGGCCCGATGCCACTCCTGCTGTAGTAACATCCTAAGCTTTCCCTTCATCTCCTCCATCTTGTTGGACATGGTCTTCCTTTTGAGTACCATGGAAATACATGCCATCTGCGGGATTAATCAACGTGAAGTCAATCGAGCAAGTAAAAATTGAAGGTATGATGAAGGATAGAGGTACGAGTACATGCCTTGCCAGGAGGCCTCGTGTCCTTCAACTCGTCGACCATGTCGGAGATGCCGTAGGAGGCGTTCCTCACCCTTCTCAACCACACCCGCTCCTGCGAGTCCTTGTTCCACAACGACTGTATCTCGACGTCCTCCAACACCGGCTCTATGTCCTCCAGCACCCCCACCATTTCCCGTAGGTCACCGTCGAACTTGGAGCACATCGTGTTCTTCTCATCTCCAATGGCGGATCTGAGCTTTGTAAGTGACCTGTGGACGATGGCCTGGGCCATGGCCGCTTCCTTCTTCTTCTTGCTCTTGCAAGATCTGTTTGGAGCGGAGGCTCGGTGGTGTCAGGGGGTAAAAATTAGCTAGGTGAGAAGAATGACAAACTGTGAAAATCAATGGCTCACCAACAGATTTGGTTTTGTTGCTTCTCCCGTGGACAAACTCGGCGGCTGACCGGGACAGGACAGGAACGGCGCGGCACCGCCGAATCTCAGTTTGGGCGGACGGTGGCGCTAAGGCGTCCAGCGGAGCGGAGATCGACCAGAGGTTCGATGCGAGATCTGCCGATGATGCGAGATCCACCAGAGGCCGGAGGGGAAGTGACGCACGTCCAGCGGAGCAGAGCAGGTGATGCGAGATGTGGCCACCCTACGTTCTACTCGTCGCAATAACCATTCTTTTTTTTTTCTGAGGGAACGTACTAGTTGTACATGAAGGTAGGTGGATCACTTTATGGCTCCTCGCTGGCACGATCCTTGACCTTTTTCTTTTTCATCGAATTTGAGAGCTTTATTAGAGCATGGTTAATAAGAGAGGCAGCAGCCGGCTCTGCAGTCATGTCTATGTCACCTAACCTAAAGCCAAGACCATGTAATAAGATAAGATAGCTATAGGTTGGCTGTTGGGTTGAATTTAACTATTAATATTTGCATGCGGGGCTTGGAATGAAAGGCAAAGCGCCAGTTTACAGCCAGCAGCTCGGGCTGCAAGCCAGCTATTGTGCCTGGCTCCCCTCCAAAAAAAAAGAAAAGAAAAGCTATTGTGCCTGGCAACGTGCGTATAGGCGGGCGACTACGGAAGCGCCGGCTCCGCTCTCTCTCCTCACTTCTCTCTGGGCATGTACATCGGTTCAATCGGCCATCGTCTGCAGGATGTGTCCATGTCATCTACAGACTATTCTGTAGACAACACATACAACAGGTGACTGTTCGGCCGGTGCTCTCTGGAATGCTCCTGGTGCTCTCTGGACTGCCATGTCCAGGTGTGCAGCGCCCAAGGGTAAGGCGCCACACTATACAAAGGCAGCGCTTTGTCTTGGGCGCGCACACTGGACATGGCAGATCAGAGAGCAACGTAATCATTCAGAAAATCGATAACTTTTCACACCAAAAATGCTAAGTCGGCGCAACGCTTGAAGGGCAGGCGCCACACTATCTGATCTGGCGCCCAAGGGGTAGGCGCTGCCTTTCAGAGTGTGGCGCCTGCCTTCAGGCCTGCACGCCGACTTAGCATTTTTGGGGTGCAAAACAAACTGAACGCTCTTGGTGCTCTCTGGTGGAATGTCCGGTGTGCGGCGCCTAAGGAGAGGCGCTGACTTTGTGTAGTGTGACGCCTTCCTTAGGCGCTGCACACTGACATTTATTAGGCCGCACCAACTCCTCCCACCCATCCTCACCCCACACACCCCCCCTCCACACAAACCCGAAGCTCGGTGCCTCCTCCGCCTCCTCTCTCCCCTCTCAAATCCTTCTCGATCCGAGTATTTGACCGTGGATTTCGAAGCCAACCCCTCCCTTAAGGTAATCTCCTCCGATCCCCTCGTTTTCATCCATAGGAATTGTCACATTTGCTCAAATCTTGCTAGTTTGGGGGAAACCCTAGTTTTTGCTTGGATTTGCAAATTTGTGTTTCTTTACTAATTTGGTATGGTTAGGCTTTCATAGTATGCTAGGGTTAGGGTTATGTGTGTTTGATGTTGGTGTTAGGGTTGTGGTTATTGTTAAGTGGGGGTTAGGGTTGACCAATAATTCTAGGTTTTGTAGGCATGGCTTCATCCGGTTCCATGACGAGGCCACCGTGTGCTAACCAAGAAGACATGCCGAACAAGTGGGAGGACGCATCTTTGGACAAGGTGAAGGAGAAAGATGTCAACATCCCGCCATGTTGGTGTGGAGATGTTTGCAAGGTGAAGGTGTCCACCGAAAAGAAAGCATGGACGGAAGGCGGAGATATTTTGTATGCCCGAACTATGCTTATGATCGTGCACTTCCAACTAACGCCTATGACCAACCACCGTAAGCTCGAGAAGTAAATGTTACTCTCAAATGTGTGTCAACACTAACAACAAATTTTATGATCACCACCTCCTCTATGCAAGTACTTCACGTGGATAGATCTTGAAGTGCCAGAAGATGTGAAAAAGGACCAATACGCAGATTGTCTTAGGCGGCAACGACGGTTCAAAGAATCGTTTCGAAGAGGCTTGGAGGAAGAGCGTCGTCAGAAGGAGAGGATGGAGCGGAAGAAACGAGAGGAGGAGAGGGCACGCCAAGCGAAACTTGCTCGTGAGGAGGAAAGGGCAAGAAAGCTTGCAAAGGCTCGCGAGGCACAAGAGGAGGACTCGGCACGTGACAAGAAGGGGAAATGGCCTCGCTCTACTCAGTAGGGACTTCGCTTCGGTGCACTCGTCAACTATTTTCTAATGAATGTGTCATGAAGTTGTGAGGGCATGTGAGATGTTCGTGAACTATCTTCTAGGGCAAGCTGCCATTTGTCATTTGTAATGAATGTGTCGTGAACCATGTCGTAGTAATGTTTGAATTGTCTTAAGTTATGAACTCGTCGACATAAAATTTGTGTTTGTTCAAATTGTTGTGATGCTGCAGTCATTGTAAGTATTGTGGATGTGATGCAAGCCAACTGTGGCTCTCTGGATGGTCATGGAAGTAGTGCGGCGCCTAAGAAAGGGCGCTGCACTATATAGTGCTGGCCCAATGGTTAGGCGTCACAAGATCTGATCTGGCGCTTAATGGTTACGCCGCAGGTCGCTATAAGCAAAACTGCAGAACTGCAGAAGCAGATGCCATTTTGGAAGTGCAGCGCCTAAGGACAGTATGCAGACTATATAGTCTGGCCTAGCGTTGGCGCCACAGATCTGATCTGGCGCCTAATCTGTTAGGCGCAGCAGTCTGCTATAAGCAAACTGCAGTAAACAGATGCCATTTTGGCCTCCGCAGACACTCACATAATAAAAGTATCGTAAACACAAATACCATATCATTTAAGACAATTCAACATTACTTCAACACTAGTAAGAGTTCATCAACATATAACATAACCTCGAAGTTCATCAACATATCATTTAAGACAATTCAACATTACTTGAGTTCGCAAACACAAATACCACACTAGTAAGAGTTCACCAACATATAACATAACCTCACAAGTTCATCAACCTAATTAAACGGCTACCAAGCACTAATTCCTTCCGCGTGTTCACGGTGGCACGCTGCCGCAAGCCTCTTCTTCTTAGGAGCACGAGGCTCCTCTTCGCACTTCCTCCTCCGCCTCCGCCTCCGCCTCCTCCTCCGCCTCATCATCCAAGCTAGCCATCCGCGAGGTCCCTACGACCACCTTTGGGTTGCCTCTGTTGTCATAGTCGTTGGGCGTACCGCGCCTGGGCTGCCTAGGCTTCAACACATATGCGGACCGAGCTTGAGCGTCCGCCAAAGTCATGTCATCATCGAGCTCATCGCCTATCACACAACGAAACAATATGGTGAAGGCGGTGTCGTAATCAAGTGAGAATCACATCTAAAGGATTAGTCATACCTCTTGGGTGATCCCACCTCATCATCCATATAAGCATATGAGGAACTCACATCGCCCCCTCATGGTGAGGTGCGGGTCCGATGGTGTACTGCACCTAGAGGCGATGGTTCATCATATTCAGGATCACGGCAACCGAGAAGGTTCGATAACCGCCTTAACTTCTTGGCCCGCCACTGTAAAATGAACAAGTGTGTAAGATATCAAACTTAGCAACATAGGTGGCTCTCATAGTGAATGCGATATGTACCTTGAGGAATGCTCGTAGTGAACCATCATCATTGCGGCCCAACCGTGTCTTCTCGAGAATAGGTGGCTCTCATCGGTGCTTTCTTGATCTCGGTTGCGCCTGCGGATGAGAAAGAATGAATCGTTAGCCATTCAAACATGTGCAATATGGTCACAGTGAAAGTAAAGAGGGAACACTTTACCACATAGTTAATCACCGAACAGCAGGGACTCCTTGCCCTTGCTCGACATCTCTGTTGTACTTCCCTTTGCTAGATCCTCAAAGTTTACGGGTTCTTCAAGAATATCCTCATTATATGCCGGCGGGCATATCTCAACTCGAGTAGTTCCAATAAACCATCGTACGTAGTTATCAAAAGCAATTGGGCTGTGCTCACGAAGCGGGCGCGTGCAGATGCTCTGAGCTTGCTCCACACAAAGTCGAAGCGGGTAACATCTGAGAATGATGCTTGGGCCGTCCTTTATCTTCCGCTTGAAAGGATCGATATGGTTGACTAGAGGGGGGGTGAATAGGCAACTAACAATTTTTAAGCTTTTCTTAGCCAATTTAAACTTTGCAATAATAAAGGTTGTCTAGATGTGCAACTAGGTGGACAACCTATATGATGCAACAACACTAGCACACGAGCAAGCAAGGATAAGAACACAAATAAGCTTGCACAAGTAAAGGGATGAGATAACCAAGAGTGGAGCCGGTGGAGACGAGGATGTGTTACCGAAGTTCCTTCCTTTTGAGGGGAAGTACGTCTCCGTTAGAGCGGTGTGGAGGCACAATGCTCCCCAAGAAGCCACTAGGGCCACCAGATTCTCCTCACGCCTCACACAATGCGAGATGCCGTGATTCCACTATTGGTGCCCTTGAAGACGGCGACCGAACCTTTACAAGCAAGGTTGGGGCAAACTCCACAACAACCGGAGGCTCCCAACAACAACAACAACACCACGAAGCTTCACCACAATGGAGTATGGCTTCGAGGTGACCTCAACCGCCTAGGGTGCTCAACACCCAAGAGTAACAAGATCCGCAAGGGATAAGTGGGGAATCAAATTTCTCTTGGTGGAAGTGTAGATCGGGCCTTCTCAACCAATCCCGAGCAAATCAACAAGTTTGATTGGCTAGGAGAGAGATCGGGCAAAATTGAGCTTTGAGCAACAATGGAGCTTGGGGGAAAGAGGTAAGTCAACAAGGAAGAAGGCGACCCTTTATATAGTGGGGAACACATCCAATCGTTACCCCACTAAACAGCCTCAAGATGAGCGGTACTACCGCTAAGGAAGGGCGGTACTACCGCCGAGGGCGGTACTACCGCTCCTACCTAGCGGTACTACCGCTAAAGAGGGAGGCAGGCCATCGGCCACAGAGCGGTACTACAGCGGGAGTAGAGCGGTACTACCGCTCCCATCGCCGCAACTAGTGCCATAAAACCCGACACGAGAAAACATCGTCTCGAATCGAAGCGGTAGTAGGCGCGGTACTACTCGAGGTAGTATAGCGAAGCTCATGAAGCGGTACTACCGCTCAGCGGAGCGGTACTACCGCTGGGAGCAATATTACCGCTCGGTGAGCGGTACTACCGCTAGGGTGGGCCGGCGGTACTACCGCTGTAGGTCGTGGTACTACTACCCGCATGTGGCTAAACCGAACGAAGAGAGAGGGCAGCTCAAAGATGCGAAGGGAAGACGACGGTGTGATAAGGATGTGTACGTGTTGATTCCACCCTAGCCTTACCAAAGCGGATCCCTCTTAATAGTACGGTGACTCCTACTGAAACTAGTCCACCAACAACGAACCGCAGGAGCTACACCGTCTTGAATAAAAACACCGAGGGAGGAAATCGTCTCGTGCCAATGGATGATCTTCGAAAGAACTTAACGCACACGATTAGTCCGCAAAAGCATTGTCATCAATCACCAAAACCACTAGGGAATAAATATGCCCTTACAATCTCCCCTTTTGGTGGATTGATGACAATACGGATTTGCATAAACACGATATATAGAAGCATACAAACCCGACGGTCCTAACATGTAGTTGGGCTCCCCTCGATGTGTGCTATTTAGATAAGTGCTTTGGACTGCACAAAGACACATACTCGGATCAAAGCTCCCCTACATTTTAGAGACCAAAAATCTAAGCATGGTGTATGAGAGCAGCATAGATGACGTAACAAGAAAAGCACGCAACTCATGAGCTAGATAGACATAGATAAAGATACTGAAGGGGTAGGGTAGCATATGTCTCACACCATATGACTCGAACTTACGAACTTAGGTCTCACGGACAAACCAACCAAAGCAAGCCAACTAAAACACGAATAAGACAAGACACACGAACAAAAGAGACACAACTCGCAAATCCCTAAGCTCTCTCCCCCTTTGGCATAGAGACACCAAAAGGAGAGGGAGCGCTGCTACGGCCCCAGGTGAGAGCAAATGAGGAACACACGCATCAGAGCCCAGCAGAATCATCGGCACCACCGTCGTCAGTCTGGAAGTGCTCGGTCTCGAGAATCGGTCCATGGGCGGTCTTCTGAATCCTCCTCCTCCTCGAGAAGCTGGTCCTCGATCCACTCGGACAGTAGCGCCTAACCGACGCATGAGATCCTTGTGACGACCTCGGGCCTTCTTCTACGCGCCATGTGAGCCATGTCTTGACCGTGAGACTCCATGCGGAAAGAGCTTTACCTTGGCCTTGAGCTTCGGGCCCAAGATGGCTCTGTCCCAGAGGGCACGTAGTCATCATCCTCATCCTCGGCCTCAGCCTCCTCTTGATCTCCATAGCAGCAGCAGATGACGGAACACCGGTCTTAGGGGCTTGAGTGCCCCAGTTATCCTTCTTCCTCGGGCGCTTGACATCGTGAGAGACCAAGTCTCCAAGCTCCAGCGCCTCCTTGGGATAGACATGATCCCGTGCCTTCTCAATTAGCAGCATAATGAACGGACCATAAATCGGGCATTTGCGCTCGGAGATGGCGTAAACCAGCTCGAGACCACATAACATGAGAGATATCCAAGGTCTCTCCGGTGCTCTGCCCTTCTCCACGATGGAAGATAAGCATGTCCACAAGATAAGAGTGAACCTGGTCCAGATTCGATCACGAGGGAAAAGAGTTTCTCCAAGATACGGTGAAGTATATCCAGATAGGCGGGCAGCTCATAGGTCTCCTTCTTTGTCTCGGGGTTGATCTTGAGTGCAGAGGGCCACAGAGCTTGCTTGTGAGTGGCGATGGCTCGAAGGTGGGGCGAAGCCGACAGCAGACTCAAGTCCAAGGTCTTCCACCCCAATCAACTGCATGAAAGCTTTCCACTTGGTCGACAAAGAACTTGCCATTTGTCATCCAGTCGAGTCCTGTCCTCATCGGTCCCAAGGTGAACCGTGGCATAGAACTAGGCCCAACAGCAGGATCATAGTCCTTGTTGAATTGCATGATCCTGAGAATGTTCAGCTGAGTGCACATCTCAAGAGCTTCACCAAAGTAGTCAGGATCACTCTTCATATGCTCGATGTCGATGGAGTGCACGTTGACATAGAGATTCTTCTTGGCCTTGAGAACATCAAAATAGATGGCAAACTGGAACCTGTTCCAGAACGGACGGTTGACCAAAGTGGGATCTTGGGCGTCCTCATACGGGTTGCGTCGGCGCCTTGCCCAGAACTCCTTGGGCTGCATCTCTAGCACAGTTTTGCCCGGCTTTGACTTGACCCCAGTCCGCTTCTGCATTTGGGGAGGAGGTGGAGCACTAGAAGATCCTCCGGCAGGCTCAGTGGTGCGGTGGCGCTTGGACGAGTACGACCACCGGGTTGACACGACGAGCTTGAGGCTCGGGAACCTCATCACCGGAACCACACACACAAAACACGCAAACAACCGGAAGAAACGAGGATAAGCCACAAGAACGAACAAAGAGGATCACAAAGAGGTAGGAGTAAGTTGGATTTTGGTAGAGGCGGTAGTCTGCGTGACCACTGAGCGGTAGTACCGCTCAAGCGGTAATACCGCTCAGGAGAGCTGTAGTACCGCTCAAGCGGCAAGATCTGCGCTCGGAGAGCGGTAGTACTGCTGGGCGGGAAACAGCCGTTTCCTACTACCGTGGTCGATCCGTACTTCCGCCCTACCAAATTCAAAAATACTCCAACCAAACACTAATCCAAACTGCCTAGAAGCCTTCTCCATCCTACTCAAGCCTAGATTTGGCCAAAAATCTAAGGATGCAACCGCTAATGCCCTAAGAAGCTAGATTGAAAACCTAGACAAAAAGAACAAGAGAACGGGGCAATACTGGCATCCATGGCAAGAGGACGAGGTGGGGATCGACTCCACCGAAGGGAATGGAGAGACGGCCGGAGGGAGATCCACGGAGCCCTCATGGCGCCGGTTCTTTGGAGAGAAAGCAGAGAGGAGGAAGCGAATGGGTATGGGGAGAAGAAACTCCCCTACCCCGAAATAACCCCGCCCACGCCCCAGCCGGTAGTATCATGTTGGAGAGCGGTAGTACCGCTTACCAGCAGCGGTAGTACCGCCAGCAACCAAAAGAGAGGCCTCCTAGGCAAACAAAATGAAGAAAAATACACCGAAAGGAACAGAAAGGCGATGACAAGATAGAGACCATCAAAACAAAACACACGAAACATGAACCGGAACCCACTCCTTCAAAGCAAACAACACAAAAGGGAGCAAGCTCAGGCCTCTCTCGAGAGAGGGCGGTGGCCAGAGCCACCTATGTTTGAGTCAATTGGTATGGCACCGCGAAGAATTATCCTTGGGTCCATGACCAAAACTCCTCTTTGAAGCACAGACGCCATCAACAATGGCTAAAGTGAAAGAGTTGATCGTTTTATGCATAAAGGGGGGAGGGAGAGTTCATTAATAGAACAACACTCCCCCTATGTCCATGCCTACACCTAAACTAGACATTACATTGAGTGTGGTGGGAGTTGCACGGTTCAAGTCACATTGCTCAAATCAATGATATTTAGCTCATGCCTTAACTCATGAAATCTTGCTTCATCCAAGGGCTTCGTGAAGATATCTGCAAGGTTATCATGAGTGTTGACATACTTGAGCTCGATCTCCCTCGCCTAATGTGATCCCGGATGAAGTGATACCGAATCTCAATGTGCTTCGTCTTGAAGTGTTGCACGGGTTGAGAGAAATCTTGATGGCACTTTCATTATCACACCAAAGAGGCACTTTGTCACAATTGACACCGTACTCCTTTAAAGTTTGCCTCATCCATAGGAGTTGAGCACAACAACTACCGCCGCCACATACTCCGCCTCGGTGGGACGAGAGAGACACACAACTTTGCTTTTGGAAGACCAACTTACCAAAGAGCAACCAAGAAATTGGCACCCTCAGGAAGTGGACTTCCTATCCACTTTGTCTCCGCCTAATCGAATCAGTAAATCCTTCAAGCTTGAAGTTTGCTCCTCTTGGGTACCATAAGCCAAAGTTTGGGGTATGAGCCAAATATCGAAGATTTGCTTGACGCCACATAGTGACTTTCCTTGGTGCGGCTTGAAACCGTGCACACATACCCACACTCAACATGATATCCGGTCTAGATGCACAAAGGTAAAGCAGAGATCCAATCATGGAGCGATATACCTTTTGATCCACCGCTTTACCATTGGGATCAATGTCAAGTTGGCACTTGGTAGGCATTGGTGTAGTAGCCGGCTTGACATCACTTAGCTTGAATCTTTTGAGCATGTCTTGAGTGTATTTGGCTTGGTTGATGAAGGTTCCTTCTCTTCTTTGTTTGATGTCGAAACCAAGGAAGAACTTCAACTCTCCCATCGAAGACATCTTGAACTTGGAGGTCATGAGAGCGGCAAATTCCTCATTGAAAGCTTTGTTAGGAGAACCAAAGATAATATCATCAACATATAGTTGGCATACAAACAACTCCCCATTGACCTTCTTAGTAAAAAGAGTGGGATCGATTTGCCCCACTTCAAAGCCAAGATCTTGTAGCAACTCGGTAAGGTGGTCATACCACGCACTTGGGGCTTGTTTAAGGCCATAGAGTGCCTTATCGAGTTGATACACATGATCCGGAAAGTAGGGGTCCTCGAACCCGGGGGGTTGCTTGACATAGACCAACTCATTAATGGGACCATTAAGAAAAGCACTTTTCACATCCATTTGTTGCAACTTAAAGTTGTGATGGGAAGCATAAGCAATCAACAAACGAATGGATTCAAGACGAGCAACGGAGCAAAGGTTTCACCGTAGTCGATACCCTCGACTTGGGAGTAGCCTTGTGCTACCAATCTTGCCTTGTTGCGAATGATGTTCCCATGAGCATCTTGCTTGTTCTTGAAAATCCACTTGGTCCCAATGACGTTGTGGTTCTCCGATGGCCTTGGCACCAATCTCCACACCTTGTTGTACTCAAAGTTGTTGAGTTCTTCATGCATAGCATTGAGCCAATCCGAGTCTTCAAGCGCCTCATAGACCTTTTGTGGTTCAACACAAGAGACAAACGCGTGATGTTCACAATAGTTTGCCAATTGTCTACGAGTGCTTACCCCTTTTCTTAGGCTTCCAACTACATTCTCCATGAGATGGCCTTTGGTTGTGAGTTTGGAAGCAATCTTGGCGGCACGACGCTCTAATTCCTCCTCGGAGGTGAGATGAGGAGGGGTCACTTGATCATCTTGAGCGCTGTCTTGAGCATGAACTTCATCTTGAGCATGCTTGGGGGAGAGAACTTGACCTTGGGCATCATTTGAGGTGATATCATCATCTTGAGCACGATCTTGCCCTTGGTCTTGTTCTTGAGGTTGAGGGCCTTCACTTTGTTCTTCGGAAGCGTGTGGGCCTTGGGTTGGTGATGGCTCCACTTGAGTGGAGCATTGTCCTTCTCCTTCGGCCACAAGGGGTTCCTCAATGGGTAGGATGAAGCCAACTCCCATTCTTCTTATGGCTTGAGGAGGAATTTCATCACCTACAACACAAGTTCCACTTTGCTCCACTTGGGAGCCGTTATTCTCATCAAACTCCACGTTACACGTCTCCTTAATAAGTCTCGTGGATTTATTGAGGACACGGTAAGCATGAGAGTTTGTAGCATAACCAACAAATATGCCCTCATGAGCTCTAGCTTCAAATTTAGACAAACGAACACCTTTCTTGAGAATGAAACACTTACACCCGAACACCCGGAAGTACTTAAGGTTGGGCTTGTTGCCGGTGAGTATCTCATAAGGAGTCTTGTTCAAGCCTTTGCGGAGATAGAGCCGATTGGATGCATGACAAGCGGTGTTGATGGCTTCGGCCCAAAAGTTGTATGGAGACTTGAACTCCGCCATCATGGTCCTCGCCGCATCCATCAACGTCCGGTTCTTTCTCTCCGCCACACCATTTTGTTGAGGGGTATATGGTGCAGAATATTGATGCTTGATTCCCTCATCACTAAGAAACTCATCCAAGGTGTAGTTCTTGAACTCGGTGCCGTTGTCACTTCTTATAGTCAAGATCTTTGCATTATGTTGACGTTGAGCTTCATTTGCAAAGTCGATGACGGTTTGTTGGGTCTCACTCTTCCTCTTGAAGAAATATACCCAAGTGTATCTTGAATAGTCATCCACGATCACCAAGCAATACTTTCTTCCTCCAAGACTATCAAATGGTGGCCCAAAGAGATCCATGTGAAGGAGCTCCAAAGGTCTCTTTGAGTATATGATAGTTGTGGGAGGGTGAGCCTTCTCATGAAGCTTTCCTTCAATACAAGCACTGCAAGCACGGTCTTTGGCAAAACTAACATTTGTTAGTCCACGAACATGGTCCCCCTTGAGAAGACTTTGCAAAGATCTCATATTGACATGGGCTAAACGGCGATGCCAAAGCCATCCCACGTCAACTTTAGCCATTAGGCATGTAGCGGTCTTAGTGGGTCGCTCCGAAAAGTTAATCACATAGAGACCGTTTTCGACATGCCCAACAAAGGCTACTTTAAGAGTCTTGCTCCACAAGAGGGCCACAGTATCAATGTCAAAGAAAGTAGCAAAACCCATGACTGCAAGTTGACGAACGGAAAGCAAATTGTATGCAAGGGACTCAACAAGCATGACTTTCTCGATCGTAAGATCATGAGAAATGACAACCTTGCCGAGACCCAATACCTTAGAATGTGATGCATCACCCCACTCGACATCGGTGGGCATAGATGGAATCTCTTGCACGTCCACCACCATGTCCTTGCTTCGGTCATATGATTTGTTGCTCCACTATCAAGCAACCATGATCCCCCACCGGAAGCAAACCCCTACAAGAGATCAATGCTTGGTTTTAGGTACCCATTTGGTAATGGGTCCTTTGATGTTAGTAACGAGGGTCTTAGGAACCCAAATAGACCATTCAATGTACTCATAAGAAGAACCAACAAATTTAGCATAAACATGCCCATCACTAGCACGGCACAACACATAAGAGGGGTTAAAGTCGCCGGCTATGTTCGTGGGAATGACGTTGTCCTTCTTGACATTGCCACCCTTTGCACGGTTCTTCTTCTTCTTGGAAACACCCTCTCCCTCCCTCACAAAAGTTTGCTTGAGAGGGGGAGGTTGCTTGGTCTTGTCATTCTTCTTCTTGTTCTTGGGCTTGGGCGAACCCAATCCCTCCTTTGCCATAACTTCCTTTTGATTACTCAAAAGGTCGTTAAGGTTCTTCTCACCTTGAATGCATGTGACAAGGCCCTTTTCAAGTTGCTCCTTCAACTTAGCATTCTCCTCAACAAGATGCACATGCTCACAACAAGGGTTAGTAGCATTTGCATTATCAATCAATATCATATGAGGAAAGGTGGCTTTCTCCTTGGTTAGCTTCACTTGGAGTTGATCATGAGACTCTTTGAGACTAGCATGAGCACCCTTCAAGACTTTGTGAGCCTTGTCGAGAGTGTCAAAGTCCTCGTTGAGTCTAGCAAGATCAACTCCAAGCTTTGCCTTCTCGGAACTAAGCACACGAGACACAACAAGAGCATGATCAAGGTCTTTCTTTAATTTAGCGTGATCATCGTTGTGTGACTCCTCAAGAGCCAAACGAAGGCCACGCTCTTCCTCAAGAGCATTGGAAAGATCCGAAATCTCATCGGCATAGTCACGACTATGCCCTTCCATCTTAGAGATGGTTTCTTCATGAGTCTCGATCAAGGCATTGGCTTCACCAAGTTGTTCCAAGAGAGCAACGAAGTGCTTCTTGGATTTGCCCTTGAGTTTACTCATAAAGATCTCAAATTCATTTTCCTCTACATTAGTCCCCTCATGTTCATCAATGCAATCCGTCAAAGAAGAATGATTGATGATGGTAGTTTTGATGTTGGGGGTTACCTTGTTGGTGGCTTTAGCCATGAGGCACTTGGCGGTGATGTTTTCATTGGGTGAACCGAAGAGAGACACCCGAGGAGTCATTGCAATGGCCACGGAGGCCATGGCAGCCGGTTCACCATCCTCATCATCATCATCATCCTCATTGTACTCTTCTTGAACCACCAAGGCTTTGTGAGGAGTCTTCTTTGGAAAGTTGCTCTTGTTGGGGAAAGACTTGACCTTGTCCTTACGGATGAGCTTGCCACCATTGTCTTCCCTCTTCGCATATGGGCATTCCGCAACAAAGTGACTCACATTGCCACAATTGAAACACGTCCTCACACGTTGCTTGCCCTTAGAGCCACTTGAATTGCTCTTGTTGAAGTTGGGTCTTGAGTTCTTCTTGCTCCAAAATTGTCTTGAAGCAAGAGCCATGTGTTCATGATAATCATACTTAGTATCTTCGAGGTTGCTCTCTTCTTCTTCCTCCTCTCCATCTTCTTCGACACAAATCTTGGCCTTCAAAGCGAGGTTGGGCTTCTTTTCTCTTTGAGAGCGAAGCACCGCATTGTCGACGGTCTTGTCCAATATGCTCATAGCCACAAACTCATCCAACACATCACTTGAGGATAAGGTGTGGAAGTCCGGTCGTTGACGGATGACGGAGGACATGGCTTTGTGGTATGGCATCATTGCCTTGAGAAATTTGCGCTTGATCCAGTTGTCATCAGTGTCCTTACTTCCATGATCCCGGAGGGAGACGGCAAGCTTGGTTACTCTCCGATAGAGCTCACGAGGTTCTTCTTCTTCCTTCATTGCAAACTCATCGGCTTCGTCTTGGACCACTTCATAATTGGACCGTTGAATGCTTGCGCTTCCTCGATACATGGAAACCACCTTGAGCCAAGCATCTTTGGCACGGATGTAAGGCGGAGATGAGGGAGGTCTTCGAAGGATTGCTTCTTGGATGATGAAGAGAGCATTCTCATTGAATTGATGGTCCACGACCTCTCTTGGAGAAAAGTTGCTCGGATCATGCGGATAGAAACCTTCTTCAATGATTCTCCAAAGGTTAGTGTTCACATGATTTAAATGACGCTTAAAACGATAAACCCAAGAATCAAAATCCTCCTTTTATCAACCTTAGGTGGTGGACCGCATGATTCAAATGAGTGGAAGGAATCGGCCCACCATAAACGGGAGGTTGCACATGGGCAAAGATGCCGGTGCCATTCTTACCACTAGACGAGGGGGCTTTCTCACTCGTAGCTTCCCCCTTATCGGAGTTAGCATCCGCTCCCGTGTTGGCGGGATCACCCACTTTCACGGGTGCGGTGGAAATTTTAAGCCCTTCTAGGAAATCCTTAAACATGTCCTTGACCTCGCTTCGTCATGGAGGTTTTCAATGTGTCCAACGCCACATTGAATTCCTCACGAGATCGAGGTACTCCATCTCCGTAGATGATGTCGGATTAGCGGAGTGCTCCCCACATCATCTACGACGTCAACTCATACTCTTGGACGGTAAAGTCCTTAAAAGAGACGAGGCTCGATACCAATTGAAAGGATCGATATGGTTGACTAGAGGGGGGTGAATAGGCAACTAACAATTTTAAGCTTTTCTTAGCCAATTTAAACTTTGCAATAATAAAGGTTGTCTAGATGTGCAACTAGGTGGACAACCTATATGATGCAACAACACTAGCACACGAGCAAGCAAGGATAAGAACACAAATAAGCTTGCACAAGTAAAGGGATGAGATAACCAAGAGTGGAGCCGGTGGAGACGAGGATGTGTTACCGAAGTTCCTTCCTTTTGAGGGGAAGTACGTCTCCGTTAGAGCGGTGTGGAGGCACAATGCTCCCCAAGAAGCCACTAGGGCCACCGTATTCTCCTCACACCCTCACACAATGCGAGATGTCGTGATTCCACTATTGGTGCCCTTGAAGGCGGCGACCGAACCTTCACAAGCAAGGTTGGGGCAAACTCCACAACAACCGGAGGCTCCCAACAACAACAACAACAACACCACGAAGCTTCACCACAATGGAGTATGGCTTCGAGGTGACCTCAACCGTCTAGGGTGCTCAACACCCAAGAGTAACAAGATCCGCAAGGGATAAGTGGGGGAATCAAATTTCTCTTGGTGGAAGTGTAGATCGGGGCCTTCTCAACCAATCCCGAGCAAATCAACAAGTTTGATTGGCTAGGAGAGAGATCGAGCAAAATGGAGCTTTGAGCAACAATGGAGCTTGGGGGGAAAGAGGTAAGTCAACAAGGAAGAAGACGACCCCTTTATATAGTGGGGGAACACATCCAACCGTTACCCCACTAAACAGCCCCGCACAGAGCGGTACTACCGCTAAGGAAGGGCGGTACTACCGCTGAGGGCGGTACTACCGCTCCCTACCTAGCGGTACTACCGCGCTAAAGAGGGAGGCAGGCCACTGGCCACAGAGCGGTACTACCGCGGGAGTAGAGCGGTACTACCGCTCAGAGCGGTACTACCGCTCCTACTGCCGCAACTAGTGCCGCAAAACCCGACACGAGAAAACATCGTCTCGAATCGAAGCGGTAGTAGGCGCGGTACTACTGAGGTAGTATAGCCGAAGCCCGCGAGCGGTACTACCGCTCAGCGGAGCGGTACTACCGCTGGGAGCGGTACTACGCGCTCGGTGAGCGGTACTACCGCTAGGGCTTCGGCGGTACTACCGCTGTAGGTCGCGGTACTACTACCGGCACAGGCTAAACCGAACGAAAGAGAGAGGGCAGCTCCAAAGATGCAAAGGGAAGGCGGCGGGTGTGATAAGGATGTGTGCGTGTTGATTCCACCTAGCCTTACCAAAGCGGATCCCTCTTAATAGTACGGTGACTCCTCGAAACTAGTCCACCAACAACGAACCGCAGGAGCTACACCGTCTTGAATAAAAACACCGAGGGAGGAAATCGTCTCGTGCCAATGGATGATCTTCGAAAGAACTTAACGCACGATTAGTCCGCAAAAGCATTGTCATCAATCACCAAAACCACTAGGGAATAAATATGCCCTTACACCGTTGCCTTCTCCTGTCCAACCTGCGTGGTATGAAACCAAACATTAGCACAATCAAAAGGAGTCCCGATGATTAGACAATATGCAGACATGCTCTCTTACCTATGAAGTGCTTTATCCGTGTCCACCCAATCCGGCGGGTGAGGTTGGAAAAGACCAAACTGACGATACACCCGATGCGGCAAATGAAACTCAACCGCCCGATTGCATATCAATGGGCACCGCATAAGCCGTAGATCCTTATCCATAAGCACATCGGGTTGAGGCGGAACTCCGCGCTGTACCCCAAGCTCTCACCAGCGCCATATGGCTGCCATTCCACCTATGAAACAGGCAACAATGCAAATTTGATGACTATTTTTCAAGCAAGCATGAGAAAGGACTAAAGTAATGACCTCCTTACCTTTCAGCGTAATCGTGTCCAACTCGGCAATGTACTTTTGGTACATGAGATTGACATCGTTCATCATCTCGAAACAATATCCCACTTGTAAGCCCGTGGGCGCCGTAATTAAATCATGTTCATCTCGCATACCAAGGATCAAACACGGCGCTCTTGAAGCGCCCAACAGTGACGCCCCAGCTCCATACGTAAAGTAGAAGCAGATTACCACCAATGCCTGCACTAGGTGTGATCCTGCAACACGATCGTCCAGCTACATATGAAAGAAAAACAATGTTAACTTGACAGCAAGCTTGCATTGCTAATGAAGAAATGAGTTGATCAAAAACAGACCAACTACACAGTCGGTACAAGTAGGCAAGAGTAGCTGAACCCCAGCTCCAATTGCTATCGAAGGCGGTCAACGCCTTCAGCCACATCCATGGGCGTTCTTGCCGGTGGAGTCGAGGAAACAAAGTCCTCGACACAATGTACCACATATACACACGAGCATGTGTGCGGATCACATCATCAGTGGCATCCGGAGGGCACGTCGCAAAGTTATTTTGAATCCACGTGAAAGCAGCTCCGGCTGCTTTCCTTTCCCTCTTCTTCTTCTCTTCTCCCTCCTCTACATCATCCTCAGCCTCGGTAGGAGCCATACCGATAAGAGCAATCATCTGCTCGCGCCACCCATCAAAATCGGTGCTCATACAGAGAGGCCTCCCGTCGATAGCAAGACCGGTGATCAACGAGACATCCTCGAGCGTCACGGTCATCTCCCCGGTCCGAAGATGGAAACTGTGGGTCTCGGCCTCCACCGATCAACAAGAGCGGACACCAGTGGAGCGTTCAGATTCGGCGTGGACCGGTGACCAACAGAATCCACGGAGTAGTCCTGCCGCTTGATGTACGGTGTGTACCGCTCATCGTAAGGCATGGCAGGACAGAGACCCGTGATACCGAATCTTCAGAGGTTCAAGCTTCGCAAAAAACAAGTAATGACAAATCTTAGGGCATGTAAATTTAAACTAAAGGCAAATTTTGCAAAATATTTAGATTACTGATTATTACCTTATCCTTCTCGCGCATCATGTAGGCCCGGTGTTGCACGTCAGAGACATTGTCCGAAGCCAAACCATCCTTACAATTTCAAACAATAAACATATAAGAGTTCATCTTCATCTCAAATATCGGTATACACTAAACATATAACATGTGTTCAACTACAAGAATCTCAACATCTCCTTCTCACACAATGAATATGTCATATGTGTTCAAATAAACTAAACATCTAATATTTCAAATAAACTCAACATCTAATATTTGAAATAAACTCAACATCTAATATATATCTAAACAAACTTCTCATATATGTCTACAAAATCAACATCTCATAGTTATCTATAAAATAGGCATCTCATACATATCTAAAAAACTAAACAATATAGGCTTTCACCAACAAGAATCATATATTGTGAACTAATAAATAACACTACGGTACTATCAATATGAATACACATCCTAAATCGAGCAAACCAAACAAATCAAGGGTTCCATCAAATCTTGGACAAATCTCTAGAATGGCAACAAATTTAAGGAGCAAAAGAAAGAGAAGGGAAGAGTTTACCTAGTAGGATGGATTGGGGATCGAATCCACCGATCAAATCTTCAGATCCGAGAGGATGTGGGGGAGATTAGATGGGGCGCGCCGCCGCTGCTGCTCTCTCGAGGAAAGATGAAGAAAACGCCAAGAAAACTGCCTGGTCGGGCTGGGTCGGCCGCAGAAGTCATCGCGGCAGCGCCCAAGGGCTAGGCGCTGCACATTACAGGTGTGGCGCCTAAGCCTTAGGTGCTGCTGATGCTGTCTGTCGGGCATAATCTGGACCAGGGCTGCCACGCTGGCAGGGCGACGGCGACGCCCTAAGGAAGGGCGCCAGACAAGAGGGTGCGACGCCCACTGTCGGGCGCCACACAAAAGGGTCGAGGAAAGTGAAATTTTTTCACGACCAGGTCAGTTTGTGATTTGATTTCTGCCTCAGGTCAGATATGTGTTTTCTGCCCCGTACGTATATAACTCTCCAACGGCCCGTGAATCATGGTAACTTATTCAGACTACAATACGAAGGAAAATTTGATTTCCTGGAACACGAGATCCATCCAGCCCACCCATGATACGCGACGGACTCATACAACGGAAAAATAGGTCGTCTCTAGGGAGCGATTTCTACGGCAATAGATTGTCGTTATTTCTACAAACAGACCCGGGTGTTTTTTCCATTTCTCTCTCCCCACGTCATTTTTTTTTCTTACGTGTTTGGTGTTACAGATGGCTGACTGTACATCATGGGTTGTACATGCCCTCATGTAGGCATTCTGTGACATGGCAAGTCTTATAGCTTGCTACCATGCAAAAAAAAAGTCTTATAGCTTGCTGATTAGGATTTATTATACTTGCTCTATGAATATTGAATACGGTGCTAGGATTTGCTGTCGTAAATTTACGGTCGCAATACCTATACCTTGCAACCTTAAATTGGTAATTAAAATGCTACTTCCTCCGTACCATAATATAAAAGCGTTCTTGACACTAAGTTGCCATGCTTAAAATCTGAGTGCTTATGATTTATCATTTCTATTTTAAAAATATTGGATAACAATGTCATATGGAAAAACGGAAGGGCTCGTATGATTCAAAGGAATTCTATAGGATTCTTGGAGGATTGAAATCTTTTGGAATTTTTCCTAGGTTTGTCCTTTGATTCATAGGATTGAATCCTATTTTCAATGGAATCTTTTGTACTATATATCATAGAAAATCTAACATTCACTTCAACCTCTTTTTACAATTCCTTTGCTTTTCCCGTGAAATCAAACACTCATTGCTAATCCTATAGGATTCAAGTGGCATGACACTCCAACCCTATACTTTTTCGGTTCCTGCGTTTTTAAAATCCTTCGAATCAAAGAGGCACGAAATGTTTATGTCCGGGCGACAAGCTAACACCTTGGCCGGTCACACACGCGCCGTCTGATCGTTTTCGATCGTGCGCCTCACAGCCCCGCATTGGACACATGTTTAGAGCAACTTCAATGGGGCGACCTATTTCGTCTGCATGCGTTCGTTTGGGTCGGCGCGGATGAAAGTGGAGGCCCAACGCGCCGACCCAAACGCAAATCGCGTCCGCCTGGCGTCCGCGTCGACCCATTTCCGGCCTGAAATTGCGCCTGGAATGCGTCGGCGCGGATGCGAAGTGGACGCGCCGTGCGTCTCCTCGACGTCCGCCGCGTCCCCATCTGTAGGCCACCCAACTGCCACTGGTCGTCTTATTTATGACGACCACTAACAACGGGCCCACTAGTCAGCCAGTGGAAGTGTCCTTTTTTAAGCACGCGTGCGGCGGGGGCCGGCCTCATCCACTTCTCCCGTCCACATCTGGCCCTCCACCATTGCCTTTGCTTCCTCGCCGCGACAGCAAACCTTAGCGCACCATGGGCCTCTTCGGCATCAACAATGGCAATGGCAAGGGCAAGGGCACCCCCGGCGCCTCGTCCTCCCGTGCTCCCCATCCCCCTCCTCCTCCGGCACCGGCGCGTTTCCGCCCTGATCGCTAGCGCCTGCACATCCCGGTGCACCAAGCACGATGGCACTGGGAATACAGGCAGCCGCTGCCATGCCCTGACGTCACACTGCCGCACCATTGGCACCTGGATCCGCAGCGGATCCCGGTGCCGGCGGTTCCGTGGAGCCAGCGGGCGCATGACGAGGAGGTGCGCCGGTGCTGCCGCGCGCAGCTCACGCTAGAGCAGTGTCGGCTGCCTGAGTATGCCGCCTACTCTCCCAACTGGCAGGCTTGGTTCGCCCTCGAACACGAGGAGCAATGGCGTTCTGGTGTCGACGCCGTTCCACCACCACCCCCGCAGGTATAGCCGGAGGACATGGAGGTGGAGCCGGAGTACCAAGACGCCCTCGAGGAGGCCCTGCAGCAGGCGCTGGAGGCTAGCCGCCTCGAGGAGAGGGGAATCCGGCGCTGTCGTCATCATCAACCATCCTCCATCACCAATTTCATGATGCTCACTGCCATGCGTGAGTAATTCCATCGTAGGCTTGCTGGACGGTGATGGGTTGGATGAGATTTACCATTTAATTAAGTTAGTTTTGTTAGGGTTTGATCCCTAGTATCCACTATGTTCTGAGATTGATGTTGCTATGACTTTGCTATGCTTAATGCTTGTTACTAGGGCCCGAGTGCCATGATTTCAGATCTGAACCTATTATGTTTTCATGAATATATGTGAGTTCTTGATCCTATCTTGCAAGTCTATAGTCACCTATTATGTGTTATGATTCGTTAACCCCGAAGTGACAATAATCGGGATACTTACCGGTGATGACCATAGTTTGAGGAGTTCATGTATTCACTAAGTGTTAATGCTTTGGTCCGGTTCTCTATTAAAACGAGACCTTAATATCACTTAGTTTCCATAAGGACCCCGCTGCCACAGGAGGGTAGGACAAAAGATGTCATGCAAGTTCTTTTCCATAAGCACGTATGACTATATTCGGAATATATGCCTACATTACATTGATGAACTGGAGCTAGTTATGTGTCACCCTATGTTATAAATATTACATGGGGAATCGCATCCGACATAATTATCCATCACCTATCCAATGCCTACGACCTTTTCACATATTTTTCTTTGCTTAGTTACTTTGTCGTTGCCACTGTTACAATTACTACAAAACTGTTACTGTTACTTTTGCTACTGTTACCGTTACTTCCATACTACTTTGCTACTGAATACTTTGCTGCAGATACTAAGTTATCCAGGTGTGGTTGAATTGACAACTCAACTGGTAATACTTGAGAATATTCTTTGGCTCCCCTTGTGTCGAATCAATAAATTTGGGTTGAATACTCTACCCTCAAAAACTATTGCGATCCCCTATACTTGCGGGTTATCAAGACTATTTTCTGGCACCGTTGTCGGGGAGCATAGCTCTATTCTTTGAGTCACTTGGGATTTATATCTGCTGATCACTATGAAGAACTTGAAAGATCAAAGAACTAAAATTTATTCCTCAACTACGAGGGGAGGTAAGGAACTGCCATCTAGCTCTGCACTTGATTCTCCTTCCGTTATGAGTAAACTTGCGACACCTAAACCTGCTTCTGCTATTAATTCTGATATGTCGCATGTTATTGATGATGCCACTTCTGCTATGCATGATACTTGTGATGAAACTACTTCTATGCTTGATACTACTGTGCCATTAGGTGAATTTCTTGATGAACAACTGCTAGGGCTAGGGAGAATGAATTATTGAAACTGATAATATTGATGATAGTGATGATGAAGGTTCTCCCCCTAAATATGAATTGCCTATTGTTCCTGAGGGTTATGTTATGGATGAAGAAACCGCTAGAGATTTTCTTGCTTGCAATGATAGTTCAGATCTTAAGAAATTATTAGCCAAGCTGAAACAAAAAACTCTGAATGCTAGAATGAAACATGACCCTGCTTTTGCTACTTCACCTATCTTTGTTACCGATAAGGACTATGAATTCTCTGTTGATCCTGAGATAATTACTTTACTCGAATCTGATCCTTTTTATGGCACTGAATCTGAAACTGTAGTAGCACATCTTACTAAGTTAAATGATATAGCCACCCTGTTTACTAATGATGAGAAATCTCGCTATTACTATATCCTTAAAGTTAAAATATTTCCGTTCTCATTAAAGGGTGATGCTAAGACATGATTTAATTCTCTTGATCCTACTTGTGTGCGTAGTCCCCAGGATATGATTTACTACTTCTTTGCTAAATATTTCCCTGCTCATAAGAAACAAGCTGCCTTAAGAGAAATATATAATTTTGTGCAAATCGAAGAAGAGAGTCTCCCACAAGCTTGGGGGAGGCTTCTCCGATTACTTAATGCTTTGTCTGATCATCCTCTTAAGAAAAATGAAATACTTGATATCTTCTATAATGGACTAACCGATGCTTCCAAGGACCACCTGGATAGTTGTGCTGGTTGTGTTTTTAGGGAAAGGACAGTCGACCAAGCTGAATTACTATTAAATAATATGTTGGCCAATGAAAATAATTGGGCACCTCCTGAACCAACTCCGAAAAAAAGAGGTGTTCTATTTCTCAGTCCTGAAGATATGCAAGAGGCAAACAAATCTATGAAAGAGAAAGGTATTAATGCCGAAGATGCTAAAAGTTTACCTCCTGTTGAAGAAATTCATGGCCTCAAAATACCACCTAAAGAAATACAAGGTCTTGATAACCCGACACAGGTAGTGAAGGTAAACTCTCTTTATAGATATGATAAAGTTGAAATCCCGTCTACTAAGTTTGCTAGCCAATGCTTAGATGAATTTGATGATTTTATGGACAAACAAGCAAATTTCAATGATTATGTTAGTAGACAATTAAAAGATAATGCTTATATGATTAGGCGCTTGAGTGATTATATGTCTAGAGTTAAGGGTGAACTTAAACTCACTAGTAAACATGTTTCTATGGTCACTACTCAAGCAGAACAAGTACTTAAGGCTCAGAATGAATTGCTTGATGAATTAAATAATAAATATGACTTTGTTGTTAGAGTGGCTACTAGAACTGGTAAAATGACTCAGGAACCTTTGTATCCTGAAGGCCACCCTAAGAGAATTGAACAAGATTCTTAGAAAAATAATTTAGATGCTCCTAGTCCTTCTAAAAAGAAGAAAAAGAAAAATGATAGGAATTTGCATGCTTCTAGTGAACCTATTGTAGAAACACCTGAGAATCCTAATGATGTTTCTATCTCTGATGCTGAAACACAATCTGGAGATGAACATGAACCTAATGATAATGCTAATAATGATGTTCATGTAGATGCTCAACCTAGCAATAACAATGATATAGAAATTGAACCTACTATTGATCTTGATAACCCACAATCAAAGAATCAACGTTATGATAAGAGAGACTTTGTTGCTAGGAAGCATGGTAGGGAAAGAGAACCATGGGTTCAGAAACCCATGCCTTTTCCTCCTAAACCATCCAAGAAAAAGGATGATGAGGACTTTGAGCGCTTTGCTGAAATGATTAGACCTATTTTCTTACGTATGCGCTTAACCGATATGCTTAAGACGAACCCTTATGCTAAATACATGAAAGATATCATTACAAATAAAAGAAAAATGCCTGAGGCTGAAATCTGCACCATGCTCGCTAACTATACCTTTAAGGGTGGAATACCTAAGAAACTTGGTGATCCCGGAGTACCCACTATACCATCCTCCATTAAAAGTAATTATGTTAAAACTGCTTTATGTGATTTAGGAGCCGATGTTAGTGTTATGCCTCTTTCCTTATACCGTAGACTTGAGTTAAATAAGTTGACACCTACTGAGATATCGTTGCAAATGGCCGATAAATCAACTGCTATACCTGTCGGTATTTGTGAGGACGTGCCTGTTGTTGTTGCGAATGTTACTATCTTAACAGATTTTGTCATTCTTGATATTCCCGAGGACGACATTATGTGATTATCCTTAGTAGACCCTTTTTAAATACTGCAGGTGCTGTTATTGATTGTAACAAAGGCAATGTCACATTTCATGTTAATGGTAATGAGCATACGGTACACTTTCCGAGGAAACAACCTCAAGTTCACAGCATAAACTCTATTGAAAAAATTCCATCAATTATATTTGGAGGTTTTGAATTTCCTCTTCCTACTGCAAAGAAAAAGTGTGATATTCTTATTATTGGGGATGTTCATATCCCCGTTGAGGTAACCTAGTGTCACTTCAAAATTTCTCCGGTTTCATGTGATTCAGAATGAGTTTGTTAACAAGACTTGATTAACCTTGTTAGTGATTTCCTTTTGATGAGCATGAGATGGATGAAGTTAGAAGGCACAACCTTCTGTATCCTCTCTTTACTTTATGTTACTTAGAATAAATAAAGTAGAAATAGTATATTATTTCTGTTTTCTGAATTATCTATGCAATAAAAAATATCCTGAAAATAAAAGTTCTCCAAATGCCATGCCAATTTAATATGATTTTTTCTGGAATATTTGAGAATATCTCGCACTTAGAACACAGCAGGGGGAGCAAGCACCTGGCCACGAGGGTCCAGGGCGCGCCCCTTGCCTCGTGGGCCCATGGTGGCTCCCCTCCATTTATTCCTGCACCCACACACTCCTTCTTCCTCCCAAAAAAAATCACTATCCAGCTCAAGCACGAGTTCTAGCTCGTTTTGCTGCCATTTTCGATCTCCTTGCTCAAAGCTCCATTCACAAAACTGCTTTGGGGGATTGTTCATTGGTATGTGAATCCTCCAATGACCCAATTAGTTTTTGTTCTAGTGCTTTATTCATTGCAAATTCTTGCTGCTTAGGTGGCCCTGTTCTTGAGCTTGCATGTTAAATTTATGAGGTCCCAAGTAATTCTAATGCACGATAGAGGCTCTAGGCACTTATGGGAGTAGTTGCTATCAATTTTATTAAGTCTGGTTTTCTTTTATTTTGAGTCACTAAATATTCAGATATTTTCAGAAAAAGATGAAGAGATTTTTCTTGAGGGGCTCTTCTAGTCAAGGCTCTAAGGGTAAACAAGCTAAGGAGAATGAAAAGCCCATGTATAATCTTCCTCGTGTGGCAGAAGTACAGCCGTGTGAATGGCCTTGTGATGATTTCTGAGAGCAACCGGGATATATGATGATTTCTATTCTTTGGTTGATAATGCGGGCCTCACCGACTTCCTCCACAACCAACTTGAACAGTATCTCTTACTCACCAATACTTTCGTGCAAAACTTCTACTTTTATCCTAAGAAATCACCTCCTTCAGCAGAGTTTAAATTATATGATGTTGATAGGGAGATGTCACTATATGAATTTTGCACGGTTTGCAAGATATCCTTCAGGGGCAGCTTAGAGGAACCACATCATAAAGATGTGGAAGGATTTATTGACACTATCACTGTAGGGGAAACGAGGAAAGTTTCCGATGCACGAATAACTAGCATACATTCTCCTGTTTTACGCTACTTTGCAATATTTGCTAGTCGATGCTTAATTGGTCGCAGAAACTGTGGAAACCTTAGTATTCCTGATACTATCATTTTGTTCCATGCTTTATTTCGTGATAACTCTTTTAATATGGGTGCTATTATTGCTAGACGATTAAGCCTGAATCGTACAAAGGGCCCCATTTTTGGAGGTATCTATGCTTCACGCCTCGCTAAACATTTCAGGATACCCATTGGGCATTTTGAGGAAGAAGAAAAACTGATGCCCCCTATTTTTCTAGATTACAAGAGCATGGTAGCACATGAGTTTATTGTTACAAATGATGAGAATATGCTTAAATATAATATGAGATTTCATAAGAAACACAGTGAAACTATTATCCTGCCTGCACCCTCTTTGTTTGATTTATCTTCAGGCACGTTTCTCGTCTTACCGGAGGACGCTCGTGCTTACCGAGGCCAGACATCAGCCCCAGAGCCTGAGCCGGAACCACAACTTGACCCTTATCGACCATCCTTTTATCAGTGGAATCCGGAGGAGTTTGCCAGCCAGTGTTACCCAGATGAGGCACCTCAGTACAGTGGAGGGAGTATCTCTGACCCATGGCCATAGACCAACTTAGGCCAAAAGCCTAATCTTGGGGGAGTATGTATTCCTCACCGACTTTACATTCATGTTCACACACTCATTCTAGTGTCGGTACTCATACTCTTTCATTGTACTATCCATGCTAGTTTATTTTATTTTCCTTCTTACTTCTTGTGTGTTAGATAAACCTTAAGAAAAGCCAAAAAATTAGTTAGTTTAGTTTCCATGCTGTAGTAGTAATAACTAAAAGAAAAACTCAAAAAGATTTCTCGTTCTTCTTTTTGCTTGTTGGGAGCTTTCCCGTGTAAATAGTTTTATTTCTTTTCTTTTCCTATGGGGGTCGAGAGGACAAGACTATAATGAAAATGTCTAAGTGGCTCTCATATGCATAATTGATTTACTTTAACCAAGAGCCCATATTACTTTGTCTTCTCTCTTGAAATGAATGCTTGCAGATTCCAGCTTAGTCCAATGCACGTGGACTATTATTATTATTCACACCGTTCTGTCATGCAAGTGAAAGGCAATGATGATGATATATGATGAAATGATTGGGATAAGAGGAGCTGGTATGAACTTGACCTCTCTTGTTTTTGTAAATATGATTAGCTAATCGTTCCTGATTCATCCTATTATGAATAAACATGTTTGCAATGATAATTAGAGATTATAGTTGCTTATGCCATGCTTAATTAGCTATGAGTTTATAATGGTTTACCTTGCGTGCCAACATGCTATTAAAATGGTTGTGATATGGTATGATAGGGTGGTATCCTCCTGTGAATGAATTGAGTGACTCGACTTGGCACATGTTCACGCATGTAGTTGAAACAAAATCAACATAGCATTCACGATATTTATGTTCATGGTGGATTATATCCTACTCATGCTTGCACTCAGTGTATATTGATTTTAATGCATGTTCATGACTGTTGTCGCTCTCTCGGTTGGTCGCTTCCTAGTCTTTTTCTAGCATTCACTTGTACTAAGCGAGAATACTGCTTGTGCATCCAAACTCCATAAACCCCAAAGTTATTTCATATGAGTCCACCATACCTTCCTATATGCGGTATCTACCTGCCGTTCCAAGTAAATTTGTATGTGCCAACCTCCAAACCTTCAAATGAAATTCTGTTTTGTATGCTCGAACAGCTCATGTATCAACTCGGGCTGTCTGTATCTTCCATGCTAGGCGGGTTATTCTCAAGAGGAGTGGACTCCGCTCCTCATTCACGAGAAAATGGCTAGTCACCGGGATGCCCAGTCCCATGGTCAAATCAAATAAAAATAATTAAACAAAACTCCCCTAGGATTGTTGTTAGTTGGAGGCACCCATTGTTTCGGGCAAGCCATGGATAGATGCTTGTTGATCGAGGGGGAGTATAAAACTTTACCATTCTGTTTGGGAACCGCCTATAATGTGTGTAGCATGGAAGATATCGAGATCTCATAGTTGTTATGTTGACAATGAAAGTATACCGTTCAAAATGTTATTATCTCTGTTTTCAAAATCGAGCTCTGGCACCTCTACAAATCCCTGTTTCCCTCTGCGAAGGGCCTATCTATTTACATTTATGTTGAGTCATCACCCTCTTATTAAAAAGCACCCGCTGGAGAGCACCGCTATCATTTGCATGTATTACTATTAGTTTATATTGGGTATGACTATGACTGGATCTCCTTTACCATGAATTATAATGTTTAGTCAGTCCTTGATCTTTAAAGGTGCTCTGCAATTATGTTTTGCGGTCTCAGAAAGGGCTAGAGAGATACCATCTTGTTATATCATATTATGATTGTTTTGAGAAAGTGTTGTCATCCGACTTTTATTATTATTGCTCGCTAGTTGATTATGCCATTGATATGAGTAAACATGAGACCTAAGTGTTATTGTGAATGTGGTTAGTCATAATCTTTGCTGAAAACTTGAATGCTAGCCTTACATATTTACAACAACAAGAGCAAATAGAGTTTGTAAAAGATTTTTTTTATCACTTTCAGTTTATCAACTGAATTGCTTGAGGACAAGCAAAGGTTTAAGCTTGGGGGAGTTTATACATCTCCGTCGTATCTACTTTTCCAAACACTTTTGCCCTTGTTTTGGACTCTAACTTGCATGATTTGAATGGAACTAACCCGGACTGACGCTGTTTTCAGCAGAACTGCCATGGTGTTATTTTTGTGCAGAAATGAAAGTTCTCGGAATGACCTGCAAATCCACGGAGCAACTTTTCAGAATTAATAAAAAATACCGGCAAAAGAATTAGCGTCAGGGGGCCCACACCCTGGTCACGAGGGTGGGGGGCGTGCCCCTGCCTCGTGGGCCCCTTGGACGTCCACCAACCTCAACTTCAACTCCATATATTTGCTTTCCCGGAGAAAAAAAATAGAAGAAGAAGGATTCATCGCGTTTTACGATACGAAGCCGCCGCCAAGCCCTAAAACCTCTCGGGAGGGCTGAGCTGGAGTCCGTTCGGGACTCCGGAGAGGGGAATTCGTCGCTGTCGTCATCATCAACCATCCTCCATCACCAATTTCATGATGCTCACCCCCGTGCGTGAATAATTCCATCGTAAGCTTAATGCTTGTCACGGTGATGGGTTGGATGAGATTTACCATATAATTAAGTTAGTTTTGTTAGGGTTTGATCCCTAGTATCCACTATGTTCCGAGATTGATGTTGCTATGACTTTGCTATGCTTAATGCTTGTCACTAGGGCCCGAGTGCCATGATTTCAGATCTGAACCTATTTTATTTTCATGAATATATGTGAGTTCTTGATTCTATCTTGCAAGTCTATAGTCACCTATTATGTGTTATGATCCGTTAACCCCGAAGTGACAATAATCGGGATACTTACCGGTGATGACCGTAGTTTGAGGAGTTCATGTATTCACTAAGTGTTAATGCGTTGGTCCGGTTCTCTATTAAAAGGATACCTTAATATCCCTTAGTTTCCATAAGGACCCCGCTGCCACGGGAGGGTAGGACAAAAGATGTCATGCAAGTTCTTTTCCATAAGCACGTATGACTATATTCGGAATACATGCCTATATTACATTGATGAACTGGAGCTAGTTCTGTGTCACCCTATGTTATAACTATTACATGAGGAATCGCATCCGACATAATTTTCCATCACCTATCCAATGCCTACGAGCTTTTCACATACTGTTCTTTGCTTAGTTACTTTGCCGTTGCCACTGTTACAATTACTACAAAACTGCTACTGTTACTTTTACTACTGTTACCATTACTTCCATACTACTTTGCTACTAAATACTTTGCTGCAGATACTAAGTTATCCAGGTGTGGTTGAATTGACAACTCAACTGGTAATACTTGAGAATATTCTTTGGCTCCCCTTGTGTCGAATCAATAAATTTGGATTGAATACTCTACCATTGAAAACTGTTGCGATCCCCTATACTTGCGGTTATCATGCTACGAGGCCATGCTCCAACGCGACACGGAGGCGCTCCGGCTTGAGGAGGAGGAGGAGGAGCGCGCGCGGCTAGCCGCAATGCCGTCGCCCCCGCAAACGCTGGAGGAGGCTGCCCTAGCAGCGTACCAGGCGGCGTTCAGGTGTGCTGGCCCTGCTCCCGTCTTCATCGACCTCACCGGCGATGGCGACGGCGGCGTCGATGCCAAGGGCAAGGGAAAGGCCGACGACGTTTAGGACATTGTGCGGGGCATCAGCAGGCGGACATAGACTTTTTTTTAATGTTTTAGTTAATGTTTAATTTGGTTTAAGTGGACTTTGGCCGACGTTTGACTCTCCACTTATGTTTAATTATGTTTATTTATATTTATTTCGTGTGAGCTATTTTTTCCACGCCGACACATTTGGGTCAGCCTTTTCGTTGGGCGGTCAAGCCGACCCATTTGAGAATGCGGACGCGCATGTCCGCCTAGCCAATCCAAACGGACGAAAAGCGGACAAAGCGCGCGTCCGTTTGGGTCGCCCCCTTGGAGTTTCTCTTAGGCCCATGCATCGCTTTACCAGTTCCGCCTTATCATGTTACACACACACGAAGCATCTCATCCATTCATCTCCTCTGGCATCTTTCTCCTGCTACAACTATAGTCCAGAAGAGCCTGGAACCATGGTCTAGTGGACTTGCGAGGCGACGCCCTGAGGCTGGATGTTGCAATCGTGGACAGATGGAGCTGTAACTGCGGTCTGATGGAGCCACGAGGTGACAGATCTGTCGACTGGGGATGCTGCAAACGTGGACCGGCAGAGCGAGATCGATGTGGGAATCAACACATTCATATGTTGGAATCAGTGTGTGGATATGCTAGTACCGGTGTGGCAAGGCAGTTAGCTACTCCCTGGAGCTGCGATGGTCACCACTTGCAGTGTTAGAACATCTGCAATAGATGGTTCAAATAAAAGTAACTAATTTTGGACCGTCTGAGGCCAAAAACGCAGCTTCAACAGACGGTTCATATATAAAAGAATTTGGACCGCGGCCTCCTCGTGATGTAAAATACAACACCTCGCGGTGCAAATTTACATCACGAGGTGCATCTGGTCCAAAACCAGTTGCCGCCCACGAACGCGCAACCGCCAGTTCCTTTCTTTTCCTGCCCGTCCGCTGCCGCCCCGCCGCCTCCACACCCGCCGCCGCCCCGCCACACACCTTTGAAGATCCGGCCCGCCCGCCCCGCCGCTGTTTGAGCGCCGCCGCCCAGCGATCGTAGCGCGCGCCGCCGCCTCGTCGCCCGCCCGTCCGCCACAGCTCCGACCGCCCGTAGCTCGCCCAGCCCAGCCCGCCCGCCCGTAAGCCGACCGCCCAGCTCCGCCCGCCATCGCCCCCACGCTGCCGCTGCCCGCAGCTCCGCCCCGCCAGCTCCGTCGCCACCGCCCCTCAGGTCCACCCCGCCCGGCTCCGTCCGCCACCGCCCCGATCGCACACCGCCGCCGCTCCACCACTCTCACTGCTCTCTGATGACGCCGAAGAAGACGCCGAAGGGCAAGTCGGGCTTCTTCGGAGTGGAGTTCTCCGACGCCGGGAGGCGTTGGTGGATCTGCACGTACCCATCTGCCCACGAGGCCGCGCGTGCCTACGATGTGGCGGTGTGGCGTGCTGAGAGGCCTCAGGAGCACCTCAGCTTCCCAGAGATCGTGAGTCGGGCGTAAGCGGAGATGCTTGTGCCACAGGGCATCAAGATGAAGGAGATCCCGACGAAGAAGAAGACGATGAAGAAGTCGTCGGTTGTCGTCAATGCCAGCGAGAACGACGAGGAGGCGATGACGAGGTTTGCTCGGGAGCATCCGGAGTACGTCCAAGCTGAGCTGGAGTACTACTGGAAGCGTGAGGCGGAGCAGAAGAAGAACGGGGCGAAGAAGGAGGACGAAGCCGGTCCCTCGATGGTGAACCCCATCGAGTCCTCTTCCGAGGAGGACTGGGCAGACTTCTCGGAGGAGGAGGAGGAGGGGTGCGACGACCTGGAGAAGGAGGAGTTCTGGGTGCAGTTCCGCAACTCCGACGACGTGAAGAGTTTATCTAGTAGTTTGAATAAGTAGTAGTTGAAGTTCATGTCTGAAACTATGTGAATTTGATGTTTGAACTATGTTGATTGGACTAGCAGTTTGTCGTTTTAAGAAATTTACATCTTCATTTTGGACCATCTATTGGAGTTGCCCTTTTGGACCATCAATTTGGACCATTTGTTGGAGTTGAGCTTTTTTTGAGCTCCAAAATACATTTTTTGGCGGTCCAAATTTTACATTTCCGGTTTTGGATCGCTAAATTTTAAACCATCTATTGGAGATGCTGCTAGGGCATCTTCAATGCGGGCGCTAAGGCCAAGCGCCAGGGTCAGAATCCTGGTAGTTTTCCTCATATCTCGTCCATTCCAGGAAATAGGCTAGCATCGATGCCGCGCTAGTCGCCAGGCGCTAGCCTAACTTCTCGTTCTTTTTTCACATGGGTAGCGCCAATACTTGGCATTGAGCATTGGAAACGGCGGTGCTTGCCCAGGTGCAAGGACGAAAAATACTTTTTTGTTATGGATTAAGCGTCTAATGAGGCGCCTTGCAATGTAGATGCCCTTAGGCTGGTCATAGTGGGGAGTAACTTAGACTAGTAACATGCATATATTAGTAGTCTATATTACTACCTTTATAGTGCATAGTATCATAGATTAGTATCATAGGTGGTCTCATTTATTGCCATGCATGACATATAGTAGCATCACATTTATTATGTTACGGTATCTACCTATGTTAATATAACCATCTCTCTTCTTTAATTGCCTGCCACATAAGCATATTTGTGAGTCCCAAGTGCATGATACTACTTATGTTACCCCATTATGGCCAACCTTAGTGGATGACGATGCAGGCACTATCCCGCGAGGAGGCTGCAACCGCCAGCGACTAGCAACCGCGGTTGTGCTAGAACCGACACTTCCTCAATTAATGGTGACCATGGTGTCGAGGACGGGCCAGGGCGGCACAGGTTGCCGATGATCATCGATGTGGCATGACTTTTGTGAGGGATTTTTTGTTGACTTGTTCGGTCGAGACGAGGCAGGGGATCTCACAGTGCATGTCGTTTTGATCCAACGCACCCATGGCAAGCAACCAAATTTGGGTCAGTTGACCGGGCCTAGCATCGCCCTATGGAAAACACTTTTTTTGTCTAATTCGTAAGCCGTCTTGAGCGATTGAAATGTGTCCCTTGTGTTGGACCCGACTGTTGGGTTCTACGATAGGATGTGTAGACTGCAAATTAAAATTTCCTACGTACAGAACAATCAACAACATGCTACAAGAGATGGATCACAGATCGTTACCACTAACGTGCAGTGCCGTGCAGCGGAAGTAGAGTTGGGGCAACGCATCTCTGGAGTCGTCTCCTCCTTGTCAATCTCCCACATAACAGATCGGATTCCACGAACAGGTTCGCAGGAGCGGCGCAGGTGCACCACATCTAACGGTATCCGTGCGTGCGGGAGGAACATCGTGCGGCGGACTGCTAGGTCCGATCACACAACCAACGGTGAGTGGAGGTGGCCATTCACAACACATGCAAAACCCTAGTGACGACGCCGAAGTGATCAATCACACGAGTGTGCCGCACCTCTATTATATATAGGCGTCCGTCATGGATTAAACACTTGGGCCTCGCACGAACCCTAAATCCCAAAATCTGTTCGGCCAGGATTCGAGTCCGAGTAGGATCATATCTGACTCGTGGAGTCGGATCGGGCCTCACAGCTTCCTTCCCTTAAGCACGCGTCCCCCTAGGTTCAAGTCGGCTTGGTCGCAGGTCGGATCACCTCCGACCTACTCGGCTGGTAGCGGCCTCTAGTAAGGCATGCCGACCACCAAGTAGATAATGAAGCCAGTTGGTGAACCTGTACATCACACTTCTATTCCTTTTGCTACACAATATATGTTGTCGGGCTCAAGGCGAGTCTGTCATCCTTGTGCTAGCACGACGTCTTTCCCGTTCCAGTGATGCCACTCACAAGCCCGTACATATGCATCCCTCGGCAATTCAACGTCTTGCTCACGTATAGCAATCCTTGGCCCTTTCTTTGCCGAGGAACCACCTTGGTACATTCTCCTAAGCATATTTCTTTTTCTGAAAATTTCTGAAAATTTAGTAACTTCAAAATAAAAGTGCATAAAACCAAACAAGATTGATAGCAACTACTCCTACAAGTACCTAGAGCCCATATCATGCATTAGAATTACTTGGAACCTAAAATTTTTAACATGCAAGCTCAAGAACATGGTCACCTAAGCAGCAAAAATTTGCAATGAATAAAGCACTAGAACAAAAACTAATTGGACCAATGGAGAAGTCACAAACCAAGCAACGATCTCCCAAAGCAGTTTTGTGAATGGAGCTTTGAGCTAAGAGATCGAAAATCGCAGCAAAACGTGCTAGAACTCGTGCTTGAGCTGGATGGGGATTTTTTTGGGTAGAAGATGAAGTGTGTGGGTGCTGGCATAAGTGGAGGGGAGCCACCAGGGGCCCACGAGACGGTAGCGCCCTACGGGCCTCCTCTCTCGTGGCCTGGTGCTTGCCCCTCCTGCAGTGTTTTCAATGCCTAAAATCCTCAAATATTCCAGAAAAAATCATACTAAATTTGCAGGGCATTTGGAGCACTTTTATTTTAGGACTATTTTTAATGCACGGATAATTCAGGAAACAGACGGATAATACTACTTTTGCTTTATTTAATCTAAATAACAGAAAGTGAAAGGAGGGTACAGAAGGTTGTGCCTTCTAGTTTTATCCATCTCGTGATCATCAAAATGAACCCGCTAACAAGGTTGATCAAGTCTTGTTAACAAACTCATTCTGAACAACACGGAACCGGAGAAATTTCGAATAACACTAAGTTACCTCAACGGGGATATGAAAATCCCCAACAATAAGAATATCATACTTTTCTTGACGGTAGGGAGAGGAAATTCAAAACCTCAAAATGATATTTGGAACTTTTCAATAGAATTGATGCTATGAACTTGAGATTGTTTCCTCGGAAAGTGCACCGTATGCTCATTGCCATTAACATGAAAAGTGACATTGCCTTTGTTGCAATCAATAACAGCCCCTGCAGTATTAAGAAAAGGTCTACCAAGGATAATAGACATACTATCGTCCTCAGGAATATCAAGAATAACAAAGTCCGTTAAGATAGTGACATTTGCAACCACAACAGGCACATCCTCACAAATACCGACAGGTATAGCAGTTGATTTATCAGCCATTTGCAAAGATATTTTAGTATGTGTCAACTTATTCAATTCAAGTCTACGATATAAAGAGAGAGGCATAACACTAACTGTTGGAAATATGCCCTAGAGGCAATAATAAAAGCATTATTATTATATTTCCTTGTTCATGATAATTGTCTTTTATTCATGCTATAACTGTATTATCCGGAAATCGTAATACACGTGTGAATACATAGACTACAATCGTCCCTAGTAAGCCTCTAGTAGACTAGCTCGTTGGTCAACAGATAGTCATGGTTTCTGACTATGGACATCGGATGTCATTGACAACGGGATCACGTCATTAGGAGAATGACGTGATGGACAAGACAATCCTAAGCATAGCACAAAGATCGTGTAGTTCGTTTTGCTAAGAGCTTTTCCAATGTCAAGTATCTCTTCCTTAGACCATGAGATCGTGTAACTCCGGATACCGTGGGAGTGCTTTGGGTGTACCAAACGCTGGCGTGGCGGGTGACTATAAAGGTGCACTACGGTATCTCGAAAGTGTCATTGGGTTGACACGGATCGAGGCAGGACTTGTCACTCCGTATGACGGAGAGGTATCACTGGGCCCACTCGGTAGTGCATCATCATAATGAGCTCAAAGTGATCAAGTGTCCGGTCACGGGATCATGCATTACTGATGCGAGTAAAGTGACTTGCGGTAACGAGACTGAGCGAGGTATTGGGATACCGACGATCGAGTCTCGAGCAAGTAACATACCGTCTGACAAAGGGAATAGTATACGGGGTTGCTTGAACCCTCGACATCGTGGTTCATCCGATGACATCATCGAGGAGCATGTGGGAGCCAACATGGGTATCCAGATCCCGCTGTTGGTTATTGACCGGAGAGCGTCTCGGTCATGTCTGCATGTCTCCCGAACCCGTAGGGTCTACACACTTAAGGTTCGGTGGCGCTAGGGTTACTAGGAAGACTTGTATGTGATTACCGAATGTTGTTCGGAGTCCCGGATGAGATCCCGGACGTCACGAGGAGTTCCGGAATGGTCCGGAGGTAAAGATTTATATATGGGAAGTTGTCAAACGGACACCGGAAAAGTTTCGGGTCATATCAGTATTGTGGAGGGGCCACCGGAAAGGTTCCGGAGGACCACCGGGAGGGGCCACCCCTCCCGGGGGGCCACTTGGGCTGCGTGGGAGGCAGCCAGCCCCTGGTGGGCTGGGCGCACCCCCTCCCCTTGGGCGCCGCCCCCCCCCTCTAGATGCATCTAGAGGGGGCCGGCCGCCCTCCTCCCTTCCCCTATAAATAGAGGGGTGAGGGGAAGGTTGCATACACAACAGGCGCAGCCCTCCCTCCCAACACCTCTCCTCCTCCAGCGTGCGCTTGGCGAAGCCCCTGCCGGAGAACTGTCACTCCATCATCATCACGCCGTCGTGCTGCAGTTGGAGCCATCTTCCTCAACCTCTCCTTCCTCCTTGCTGGATCAAGACGGAGGAGATGTTGCCCGTACCGTACGTGTGTTGAACGCGGAGGTGCTGTCCGTTCAGCACTTGGTCATCGGTGGTCCGAGTACGACTCCATCATCACCATCCCCTCGAAAGCTTCGGCAGGCGATCTACAAGTGGTATGTAGATGCAAACTCACTCCCATGACTCGTTGCTTAGAAGAACTCATAGATGGATCTTGGTGAAACCGTAGGAAAAAATTTAATTTTCTGCAACGTTCCCCAACAGTGGCATCATGAGCTAGGTCTATGCGTAGTTCTCTATTGCACGAGTAGAACACAATTTAGTTGTGGGCGTAGATCTTGTCAACTTGCTTGCCGCCACTAGTCTTATCTTGCTTCCGCGGTACTGTGGGATGAAGCGGCCCGGACCAACCTTACACGTACGCTTACGTGAGACCGGTTCCACCGACTAGCATGCACTAGTTGCATAAGGTGGCTGGCGGGTGTCTGTCTCTCCCACTTTAGTTGGAGCGGATTCGATGAAAAGGGTCCTTATGAAGGGTAAATAGAAGTTGACAAGATCACGTTGTGGTTATTCGTAGGTAAGAAAACGTTCTTGCTAGAACCCAATTGCAGCCACGTAAAGATGCAACAACAATTAGAGGACGTCTAACTTGTTTTTGCAGCAATTGACATGTGATGTGATATGGCCAAGTTGTGATGAATGATGAATGACATATTGTGATGTATGAGATCATGTTCTTGTAATAGGAATCACGACTTGCATGTCGATGAGTATGACAACTGGCAGGAGCCATAGGAGTTGTCTTTATTTTTGTATGACCTGCGTGTCATTGAAGAACGCCATGTAACTTACTTTACTTTATTGCTAAAACGCGTTTAGCCATAGAAGTAGAAGTAGTCGTTGGCGTGACAACTTCATGAAGACACGATGATGGAGATCATGATGATGGAGATCATGGTGTCATGCCGGTGACAAGATGATCATGGAGCCCCGAAGATGGAGATCAATGGAGTTTTATGATATTGGCCATATCATGTCACTACTATATAATTGCATGTGATGTTTATTATGTTTATACATCTTGTTTACTTAGAACGACGGTAGTAAATAAGATGATCCCTTACAACAATTTCAAGAAGTGTTCTCCCCTAACTGTGCACCGTTGCTAAAGTTCGTCGCTTCTAAGCACCACGTGATGATCGGGTGTGATGGATTCTTACGTTCACATACAACGGGTGTAAGACAGATTTACACACGCAAAACACTTAGGGTTAACTTGCGAGCCTAGCATGTACAGACATGGCCTCGGAACACGGAGACCGAAAGGTCGAACACGAGTCGTATGGAAGATCGATCAACATGAGAATGTTCACCGACGATGACTAGTCCGTCTCACGTGATGATCGGACACGGCCTAGTCGACTCGGATCGTGTAACACTTAGATGACTAGAGGGATGTCTAATCTGAGTGGGAGTTCATTGAAATAATTTGACTAGATGAACTTAATTATCATGAACTTAGTCTAAAACTTTTGAATGATATGTCTTGTAGATCAAATGGCCAACGCTCATGTCAACTTGAACTTCAACACGTTCCTAGAGAAAACCAAGCTGAAAGATGACGACAACAACTATACGGACTGGGTCCGGAACTTGAGATCATCCTCATAGCTGCCAGAAACAATATGTCCTAGAAGGACCGCTAGGTGGCGCTCCGTCCCAGAGAACCAAGACATTATGAATGCTTGGCAGTCTCGTCTTGATGATTACTCCCTCGTTCGGTGCGGCATGCTTTACAGCTTAGAACCGGGCTCCAAAAGTGTTTTGAGCATCACGGAGCATATGAGATGTTCGAGGAGCTGAAACTGGTTTTCCAAGCTCACGCCGGGTCGAGAGATATGACATCTCCGACAAGTTCTATAGTTGTAAGATGGAGTAAAATAGTTACGTCGGTGAGCACATTCTCAAGATGTGCAGGGTTGCACAACCGTATGACCCAGACTGAATATTAACCTCCACGATGAGGCGGTCATTGACAGAATCCTTGATCGCTCCCACCAAGCTACAAGAGCTTTGTGATGAACTACAATATGCAGGGGATGGTGAAGACCATTCCTGAAGTATTCTCTATGCTGAAGTCAGCAGAGGTTGAAATCAATAAAGAACATCAAGTGTTGATGGTCAATAAGACCACTAAGTTCAAGAAGGGAAAGGGCAAGAAGCACTTCAAGAAGGATGGCAAGGAGGTTGCCGCACCCGGTAAGCAAGTTGCCGGGAAGAAGTCAAAGAATGGACCCAAGCCTGAGACTGAGTGCTTTTATTGCAAGGGGAAGGGTCACTAGAAGCGGAACTGCCCCAAATACTTAGCGGATAAGAAGGCCGGCAACACCAAAGGTATATTTGATATACATGTAATTGATGTGTACCTTACCAGTACTCGTAGTAACTCCTGGGTATTTGATACCGGTGCCGTTGCTCATATTTGTAAATCACAGCAGGAGCTGTGGAATAAGCGGAGACTAGCGAAGGACGAGGTGACGATGCGCGTCGGGAATGGTTCCAGAGTCGATGTGATCGCCGTCGGCACGCTACCTCTACATTTACCTACGGGATTAGTTTTGAACCTTAATAATTGTTATTTGGTGCCAAGTTTGAGCATGAATATTGTATCCGGATCTCGTTTAATGCGAGATGGCTACTCATTTAAATCCGAGAATAATGGTTGTTCTATTTATATGAGAGATATGTATTATGGTCATGCTCCGATGGTCAATGGTTTATTCTTAATGAATCTCGGCGTAGTGTTACACATATTCATAGCGTGAATACCAAAAGATGTAAAGTTGATAATGATAGTCCCACATACTTGTGGTAATTGCCGCCTTGGTCACATTGGTGTAAAGCGCATGAAGAAGCTCCATGCCGATGGACTTTTGGAGTCTCTTGATTATGAATCATTTGACACATGCGAACCATGCCTCATGGGCAAGATGACCAAGACTCCGTTCTCGGAACAATGGGCGAGCAACCAACTTGTTGGAAATCATACATACCGATGTGTGCGGTCCAATGAGCGTTGAGGCTCGCGGAGGATATCGTTATGTTCTCACTCTCACAGATGACTTGAGTAGATATGGGTATGTCTACTTGATGAAACACAAGTCTGAGACCTTTGAAAGGTTCAAGGAATTTCAGAATGAAGTAGAGAATCAACGTGACCGAAAGATAAAATTCTTACGATCGGATCGTGGAGGAGAATATTTAAGTCACGAATTTGGTACACACTTAAGAAAATGTGGAATCGTTTCACAACTCACGCGCTGGAACACCTCAAGCGTAACGGTGTGTCCGAACGTCGTGTCGCACTCTATTGGATATGGTGCGATCTATGATGTCTCTTACCGATTTACCGCTATCATTTTGGGGATACGCTCTAGAGACAGCTACATTCACTTTAAATAGGGCACCGTCTAAATCCTTTGAGACGACACCGTATGAATTATGGTTTGGGAAGAAACCTAAGCTGTCGTTTCTAAAAGTTTGGGGATGCGATGCTTATGTCAAGAAACTTCAACCTGAAAAGCTCGAACCCAAGTCAGAAAAATGCGTCTTCATAGGATACCCTAAGGAAACCATAGGGTATACCTGTTGGGGAACGTAGCAGAAATTCAAAATTTTCCTACGTGTCACCAAGATCTATCTATGGAGAAACTAGCAACGAGGGAAGGAGAGTGCATCTACATACCCTTGTAGATCGCTAAGCGGAAGCGTTCATGAGAACGGGGTTGAAGGAGTCGTACTGTCGTGATCCAAATCACCGGAGATCCTAGTGCGAGCAGACGGCACCTCCGCGTTCAACACACGTACAGCCGGTGGCGTCTCCCACGCCTTGATCCAGCAAGGAGAGAGGAGAGGTTGAGAAGACTCCATCCAGCAGCAACACAGCGGCATGGTGGTGATGGAGGCGTGGCAATCCCGCAGGCTTCGCCAAGCACCAAGGGAGTGGAGGAGGAGGAGAGAGGGGCTGCACCAAGAGGAGAGAACTCATGTGTGTTGGGCAGCCCAAAACCTCAAGTATATATAGGGGAAGAGGGGCTGCGCCCCTTTAGGGTTTCCACCCCAAGGGGTGCGGCCAGCCCTAGATGGGACTTGGGGCGGCCAAGAGGGGAGGAGTGCCTCCCAAGTCAAGTGGAGGCCCTCCCTTAGGGTTTCCCCCTTCCCATGCGCATGGGCCTTGGGGGGCTGGTGCCTTGGCCCATTATGGCTAGGCGCCCCCACAGACCATGCTACTGTATTGGACGTGGTGGAACAATTTCGGACCTCCGGACCCCTCCGAATCCTCCGGAACCTTCAGAAGCTTCCGGTACAATACCGAAAAAACCCGAACTTTTCGGAACCCGAACAACAACTTTCCATATATAAATCTTTACCTCCGGACCATTCCGGAACTCATCGTGACGTCCTGGATCTCATCCGGGACTCCGAACAACATTCGGTAACCACATACAAACTTCCTTTATAACCCTAGCGTCATCGAACCTTAAGTGTGTAGACCCTACGGGTCGGGAGACATGTAGACATGACCGAGGCGTTCTTGGTCAATAACCAACAGCGGATCTGGATACCCATGTTGGCTCCTACATGTTCCACGATGATCTCATCGGATGAACCACGATGTCAAGGACTCAATCGATCCGTATACAATTCCCTTTGTCTAGCGGTATTGTACTTGCCCGAGATTCGATCGTCGGTATCCCGATACCTTGTTCAATCTCGTTTCCGCAAGTCTCTTTACTCGTTCCGTAACACATCATCCGTGATCAACCCCTTGGTCACATTGTGCACATTATGATGATGTCCTACCGAGTGGGCCCATAGATACCTCTCCGTTTACGGAGTGACAAATCGAGTCTCGATTCGTGCCAACCCAGCAGACACTTTCGGAGATACCTGTAGTGCACCTTTATAGTCACCCGATTCGTTGTGACGTTTGGTACACCAAAGCATTCCTACGGTATCCGGAGTTGCACAATCTCATGGTCTAAGGAAAAGATACTTGACATTAGAAAAGCTTTAGCATACTGAACTACGATCTTTGTGCTAGGCTTAGTATTGGGTCTTGTCCATCACATCATTCTACTAATGATGTGATCCGTTATCAATGACATCCAATGTCCATGGTTAGGAAACCGTAACCATCTATTGATCAACGAGCTAGTCAATAGAGGCTTACTAGGGACATGGTGTTGTCTATGTATCCACACATGTATCTGAGTTTCCTATCAATACAATTATAGCATGGATAATAAACGATTATCGTGAACAAGGAAATATAATAATAACTAATTTATTATTGCCTCTAGGGCATATTTCCAACAGTCTCCCACTTGCACTAGAGTCAATAATCTAGTTCACATCGTCATGTGATTAACACTCATAGGTCACATCGCCATGTGACCAACACCCAAAGAGTTAACTAGTGTCTGTAAACTAGTTCACATCATCATGTGATTTAGGCTCAATGAGTTCTGAGGTTTGATCATGTTTTGCTTGTGAGAGAGGTTTTAGTCAACGGGTTTTAGTCAACGGGTCTGAACCTTTCAGATCCGTGTGTGCTTTGCAATTCTCTATGTCATATTGTAAATGCTGCTTCCACGCTCCACTTGGATCTATTCCAAATGGTTGCTCCACTATACGTATCCGGTTTGCTACTCGAGTCACTCGGATAGGTGTTAAAGCTTGCATCGGCGTAACCCTTTCGCCGAACTCTTTATCACCTCCATAATCGAGAAACATGTCCTTATTTACTCCAAGGACAATTTTGACCGCTGTCCAATGATCCATTCTGGATCATTCTTGTACCCCTTAGTCGACTCATGGCAAGGCACACTTCGGTGCGGTACACAGCATAGCATACTATAGAGCCTATATACGAAGCATAGGGGCGACCTTCGTCCTTTCTCTCTTTTCTGCCGTGGTCGAGCTTTAAGTCTCAACTTCATACCATACAACTCAGCCAAGAACTCCTTCTTTGGTGATCCATCTTGAACACCTTCAAGATCATGTCAAGGTATATGCTCATTTGAAAGTATTATTAAGCATTTTGATCTATCCTTATAGATCTTGATGCTCAATGTTCAAGTAGCTTAATCCAGGTTTTCTATTGAAAACATCTTTCAAATAACCCTATATGCTTTCCAGAAATTCTACATCATTTCTGATCATCAATATGTCAACAACATATACTCATCAGAAATTCTATAGTGCTCCCACTCACTTCTTTGGAAATACAAGTTTCTCATAAACTTTGTATAAACCTAAAATCTTTGATCATCTTATCAAAGTGCACATTCCAACTCCGAGATGCTTACTCCAGTCCATGGAAGGATCGCTAGAGCTAGCATACCTTTTAGCATCCTTAGGATCGACAAAACTTTCTGATTGTATCACATACAACCTTTCCTTACGAAAACTGGTAAGGAAACTCGTTTTGACATCCATCTGCCAGATTTCATAAATGCAGCTTGTGCTAACATGATTCCGACGGACTTAAGCATCGCTACGGATGAGAAAATCTCATCGTAGTCAACTCCTTGAACTTGTGAAAACTCTTTGCCACAAGTCGAGCTTCATAGACGGTGATATTACCGTCCACGCCCGTCTTCTTCTTAAAGATCCATTCATCTCAATGGCTTGCTGATCATCGGGCAAGTCCACCAAAGTCCATGCTTTGTTCTGATACATGGATCCTATCTCGGATTTCATGGCTTCTAACCATTTGTCGGAATTTGGGCCCACCATTGCTTCTCCATAGCTCGTAGGTTCATTGTTGTCTAGCAACATGACCTTCAAGACAGGATTGCGTACCACTCTGAAGTAGTACGCCTCCTTGTCACCCTACGAGGTTCATTAGTGACTTGATCTGAAACTTCATGATCACTATCATAAGCTTCTACTTCAATTGGTGTATGTGCCACGGAACAACTTCACGTGCCTGCTACACACTAGTTGAAGTGACGGTTCAATAACCTCATCACGTCTCCACCATCCTCCCACTCAACTTTTCGAGACAAACTTTTCCTCGAGAAAGGACCCGATTAAAGAAACAATCCCTATTGCTTTCGGATCTGAATTAGGAGGTATACCCAACTGTTTGGGTGTCCTATGAAGATGTATTTTATCCGCTTTGGGTTCGAGCTTATCAACCTGAAACTTTTCACATAAGCGTCGCAGCCCCAAACCTTTAAGAAATGACAACTTAGGTTTCTCTAAACCATAGTTCATACGGTGTCATCTCAACGGAATTACGTGGTGCCCTATTTAAAGTGAATGTGGTTGTCTCTAATGCCTAACCCATGAGCGATAGTGGTAATTGATAAGAGACATCATAGTACGCACCATATCTAATAGGGTGCAACTATGATGTTCGGACACACCATCACACTATGGTGTTCCAGCGGTATTAATTGTGAAACAATTTGCACAATGTCTTAATTGTGTGCCAAAATCGTTACTCAGATATTCATCTCTATGATCATATCATAGACATTCTATCCTCTTGTCACGAAGATCTTAAACTTCACTCTGAAATTACTTGAACCATTCAATAATTCAGACTTGTGTTTCATCAAGTAAATATACTCAACATCTACTCGAATCATCGTGAAGTAAGAACATAACAATATTCATTGCATGCCTCGGCACTCATTGGACTGCACATATCAAAATGTGTTACTTCCAACAAGTTGCTATCTTGTTCCATCTTCTTTGAAACCGAGGCTTTTAGGTCATCTTGCCCATGTGGTATGTTTTGCATATCTCAAGTGATTCAAAATCAAGTGAGTCCAAGCGATCCATCTGCATGGAGTTTCTTCATGCGTATACACCAATAGACATGGTTCGCATGTCTCAAATTTTCAAAACGAGTGAGTCCAAAGATCCATCAACATGGAGCTTCTTCATGCGTTTACACCAATATGACTTACATGGCGATTGCCACAAGTAAGTGGTACTATCATTACTATCTTATACTTTTGGCATGAAAATGTGTATCACTACGATCGAGATTCAATAAACCATTTATTTAGGTGCAAGACCATTGAAGGTATTATTCAAATAAATAGAGTAACCATTATTCTCCTTAAATGAATAACCGTATTGCGATAGACATAATCCAATCATGTCTATGCTCACGCAAACACCAAATAACAATTATTTAGGTTTAACACCAATCTCGATGGTAGAGGGGGCGTGCGATGCTTGATCACATCAACCTTGGAAACACTTCCAACACATATCGTCGGCTCACCTTTAGCTAGTCTCCGTTTATTCCGTAGCTTTTATTTGAGTTACTAACACTTAGCAACCGAACCGGTATCTAATACCCTGGTGCTACTAGGAGTACTAGTAAAGTACACATTAACATAATGTATATCAATATACTTCTATCGACCTTGCCAGCCTTCTCATCTACCAAGTATCTAGGGTAATGCTGCTCGATGGCTGTTCCCCTTATTCGAAGCACTTAGTCTCGGGTTTGTGTTCAACCTTGGGTTTCTTCTTTGGAGCAGCAACTGATTTGCCGTTTCATGAAGTGTCCCTTCTTGCCCTTGCCCTTCTTGAAACTAGTGGTTTCACCAACCATCAACAATTGATGCTCCTTCTTGATTTCTACTTTCGCGGTGTCAAACATCATGAATACCTCAGGGATCATCATATCTATCCCTGACATGTTATAGTTCATCACGAAGCTCTAGCAGCTTGGTGGCAATGACTTTGGAGAAACATCACCCACTCGATCAAGTGATTGTTGCACTCAGACAATCTGAGCACAAGCTCAACGATTGAGCTTTTCTCCCTTAGTTTGCAGGCTAAGACAATCGTCGGAGGTCTTATACCTCTTGGCGTGAGCACGAGCCTGAAATCCCAATTTCAGCCTTGAAACATCTCATATGTTTCATGACGTTCAAAAACGTCTTGGTGCCTCAACTCTAAACCGTTTAACCGAACTATCACGTAGTTATCAAAAGCGTGTATGTCCGATGTTCGTAAGATCCACAAGCGGCGTTTGGGGTTCAGCACACCGGCGGTGCATTAAGGACATAAGCTTTCTCTTGTCCGCATAATCGCCATGTCAACTTTCAACTATATTTTCTCTAGGAACATATCTAAGCAGTGGAACTAAAGCGCGAGTTCACAACATAATTTGCAAAGATCTTTTGACTATGTTCAGGATAATTAAGTTCATCTTATGAACTCCCACTCAGATAGACATCCCTCGGTCATCTAAGTGATTACATGATCCGAGTCAACTAGGCCGTGTCCGATCATCACGTGAGACGGACTAGTCATCATCGGTGAACATCTTCATGTTGATCGTATCTACTATCGACTCATGCTCGACCTTTCGGTCTCCGTGTTCGAGGCCATGTATGCACATGCTAGGCTCGTCAAGTTAACCCCAAGTGTTTTTGCTGTGTAAATCTGTCTTACACCCGTTGTATGTGAACGTAAGAATCCATCACACCCGATCATCACGTGGTGCTTAGAAGCGACGAACTGTAGCAACGGTGCACAGTCAGGGTAGAACACTTCTTGAAATTTGTGTAAGGGATCATCTTATTTACTACCGTCGTTTCTAAGTAAACAAGATGCATAAACATAATAAACATCACATGCAATTATATAGTAGTGACATGATATGGCCAATATCATATAGCTCCATTGATCTCCATCTTCGGGGCTCCATGATCATCATCGTCACGGCATGACACCATGATCTCCATCATCATGATCTCCATCATCGTGTCTTCATGAAGTTGTCTCGCCAACTATTACTTCTACTACTATGGCTACCGGTTAGCAATAAAGTAAAGTAATTACATGGCGTTGTTCAATGACACGCAGGTCATACAATAAATAAAGACAACTCCTATGGCTCCTGCCGGTTGTCATACTCATCGACATGCAAGTCGTGAATCCTATTACAAGAACATGATCAATCTCATACATCACATATCATTCATCACATTCTTCTTGGCCATATCACATCACATAGCATACCCTGCAAAAACAAGTTAGGCGTCCTCTAATTGTTGTTTGCATGTTTTACGTGGCTGCTATGGGTTTCTAGCAAAACGTTTCTTACCTACATAAAACCACAACGTGATATGCCAATTGCTATTTACCCTTCATAAGGACCCTTTTCATCGAATCCGTTCCGACTAAAGTGGAGAGGCGGCACCGCTAGCCACCTTATGCACCAAGTGCATGTCGATCAGTGGAACCTGTCTCACGTAAAATGCGTGTAAGGTCGGTCCGGGCGCTTCATCCCACAATACCGTCGAAACAAGATTGGACTAGTAACGGTAAGCATATTGAACAAAATCAACGCCCACAACTACTTTGTGTTCTACTCGTGCAAAGAATCTACATAATAGACCTAGCTCATGATGCCCTTTGTTGGGGAGCGAGCAGAAATTCAAAATTTTCCTACGTGTCACCAAGATCTATCTATGGAGAAACTAGCAGCGAGGGAAGGAGAGTGCATCTACATACCCTTGTAGATCGCTAAGCGGAAGCGTTCATGAGAACGGGGTTGAAGGAGTCGTACTCGTCGTGATCCAAATCACCGGAGATCCTAGTGCGAGCAGACGGCACCTCGCGTTCAACACACGTACAACCCGGTGGCGTCTCACGCCTTGATCCAGCAAGGAGAGAGGAGAGGTTGAGAAGACTCCATCCAGCAGCAACACAGCGGCATGGTGGTGATGGAGGCGTGGCAATCCCAGCAGGCTTCGCCAAGCACCAAGGGAGAGGAGGAGGAGGGAGGCGGGGCTGCACCAAGAGGAGAGAACTCATGTGTGTTGGGCAGCCCAAAACCTCAAGTATATATAGGGGAAAGAGGGATGCGCCCGTTTAGGGTTTCCACCCCAAGGGGTGCGGCCAGCCCTAGATGGGACTTGGGGGCGGCCAAGAGGGGGAGGAGTGCCTCCCAAGTCAAGTGGAGGCCCTCCCCCTTAGGGTTTCCCCTTCCCATGCGCATGGGCCTTGGGGGGGCTGGTGCCCTTGGCCCATTATGGCTAGGGCGCCCCCTACAGCCCATGCTACTGTATTGGACGTGGTGGAACAATTTCCGGACCTCCGGACCCCTCCGGAATCCTCCGGAACCTTCTAGAAGCTTCCCGGTACAATACCGAAAAACTCGAACTTTTCGGAACCCGAACAACAACTTTCCATATATAAATCTTTACCTCCGGACCATTCCGGAACTCCTCGTGACGTCCGGATCTCATCCGGGACTCCGAACAACATTCGGTAACCACATACAAACTTCCTTTATAACCCTAGCGTCATCGAACCTTAAGTGTGTAGACCCTACGGGTTCGGGAGACATGTAGACATGACCGAGACGTTCTCCGGTCAATAACCAACAGCGGGATCTGGATACCCATGTTGGCTCCCACATGTTCCACGATGATCTCATCGGATGAACCACGATGTCAAGGACTCAATCGATCCGTATACAATTCCCTTTGTCTAGCGGTATTGTACTTGCCGAGATTCGATCGTCGGTATCCCGATACCTTGTTCAATCTCGTTTCCGGCAAGTCTCTTTACTCGTTCCGTAACACATCATCCGTGATCAACCCCTTGGTCACATTGTGTACATTATGATGATGTCCTACCGAGTGGGCCCAGAGATACCTCTCCGTTTACGGAGTGACAAATCCGATCTCGATTCGTGCCAACCCCAGACACTTTCGGAGATACCTGTAGTGCACCTTTATAGTCACCCAGTTATGTTGTGACGTTTGGTACACCAAAGCATTCCTACGGTATCCGGAGTTGCACAATCTCATGGTCTAAGGAAAAGATACTTGACATTAGAAAAGCTTTAGCATACTGAACTACGATCTTTGTGCTAGGCTTAGTATTGGGTCTTGTCCATCACATCATTCTACTAATGATGTGATCCGTTATCAATGACATCCAATGTCCATGGTTAGGAAACCGTAACCATCTGTTGATCAACGAGCTAGTCAATAGAGGCTTACTAGGGACATGGTGTTGTCTATGTATCCACACATGTATCTGAGTTTCCTATCAATACAATTATAGCATGGATAATAAACGATTATCGTGAACAAGGAAATATAATAATAACTAATTTATTATTGCCTCTAGGGCATATTTCCAACAATACCTTCTACTTAAGATCCGAGGGCAAGATCTTTGTTGCCAAGAACGGATCCTTTCTGGAAGAAGAGTTTCTCTCGAAAGAAGTAAGTGGGAGGAAAGTAGAACTCGATGAAGTACTACCTCTTGAACGGGATAGTGGTGCAGCTCAGGAAAATGTTCCTGTGATGCCTACACCAACTGAAGAGGAAAATAATGATGATGATCAAGGTACTTCAGATCAAGTTGCTACTGAAATTCGTAGGTCCACTAGGACACGTTCCGCACTGCAGTGGTGCGGCAACCCTGTCACGGAAATCATGTTGTTGAACAACGGTGAACCTTGAACTATGAAGAAGCGATGGCGGGCCCAGATTCCAACAAATGGCTAGAAGCCATGAAATCTGAGATAGAATCCATGTATGAAAACAAAGTATGGACTTTGGTGACTTGCCCGATGATCGGCGGCGATAGAAAACAAATGGATCTTTAAGAAGAAGGCGGACGCGGATGGTAATGTCACCATCTATAAAGCTCGACTTGTCGCTAAGGGTTATCGGCAAGTTCAAGGGATTGACTACGATGAGACTTTCTCTCCGTGGCGAAGCTTAAGTCCGTCCGAATCATGTTAGCAATTGCCGCATACTATGATTATGAGATATGGCAGATGGGCGTCAAAACAGCGTTCCTTAACGGATATCTTAAGGAAGAGCTGTATATGATGCTGCCGGAGGGTTTTGTCGATCCTAAGAATGTCTGACAAAGTATGCAAGCTCCAGCGATCCATTTATGGGCTGGTGCAAGCATCTCGGAGTTGGAACATTCGCTTTGATGAGATGATCAAAGCGTTTGGGTTTATCTTGAGACTTATGGAGAAGCCTGCGTTTACAAGAAAGTGAGTGGGAGCTCTGTAGCATTTCTCATATTATATGTAGATGACATACTTTTGATGGGAAATGATATAGAATTCTTGGACAGCATTAAGGCCTACTTGAATAAGTGTTTTTCAATGAAGGACCTTGGAGAAGCTGCTTATATATTAGGCATCAAGATCTATAGAGATAGATCGAGACGCCTGATAGGTCTTTCACAAAGCACATATCTTGATAAGATTTTGAAGAAGTTCAAAATGGATCAGTCCAAGAAGGGGTTCTTGCCTGTATTGCAAGGTGTGAGATTGAGCTTAGCTCAATGCCCGACCACGGAAAAAGATAAAGAAGTGATGAGTGTCATCCCCTATGCTTCAGCCATAGGATCTATTATGTATGCCATGCTGTGTACCAGACCTGATGTAAACCTTGCCGTAAGTTTGGTAGGAAGGTACCAAAGTAACCCCGGCAAGGAACACTGGACATCGGTCAAGAATATCCTGAAGTACACGAAAGGACAAAGGACATGTTTCTCGTTTATGGAGGTGACGAAGAGCTCGTCGTAAAGGGTTACGTCGACGCTAGCCCGACACAGATCTGGATGACTCTAAGTCACAAACCGGATCGTGTATATGTTGAATGGTGGAGCGAGAAGCTGGTGCAGCTGCAAGCAGAAGCGTCGTGGCAGGATCTACATGTGAAGCGGAGTACATGGCAGCCTCGGAGGCAGCGCATGAAGCAATATGGGTGAAGGAGTTCATCACCGACCTAGGAGTCATACCCAATGCGTCGGGGCCGATCAAACTCTTTTGTGACAACACTGGAGCTATTGCACTTGCCAAGGAGCCCAGGTTTCACAAGAAGACCAGGCACATGAAGCGTCGCTTCAACTCCATCCGTGAAAATGTTCAGGATGGAGACATAGAAATTTGTAAAGTGCATACGGATCTGAATGTCGCAGATCCGTTGACTAAACTTCCTCCTCCATGGGCAAAACATGATCAACACAGAACTCTATGGGTGTTCGATTCATCACAATGTAACTAGATTATTGACTCTAGTGCAAGTGGGAGACTGTTGGAAATATGCCCTAGAGGCAATAATAAAAGCATTATTATTATATTTCCTTGTTCATGATAATTGTCTTTTATTCATGCTATAAGCTGTATTATCCGGAAATTGTAATACACGTGTGAATACATAGACTACAATCGTCCCTAGTAAGCCTCTAGTAGACTAGCTCGTTGGTCAGCGAGATAGTCATGGTTTCTGACTATGGACATCGGATGTCATTGACAACGGGATCACGTCATTAGGAGAATGGCGTGATGGACAAGACAATCCTAAGCATAGCACAAAGATCGTGTAGTTCGTTTTGCTAAGAGCTTTTCCAATGTCAAGTATCTCTTCCTTAGACCATAGATCGTGTAACTCCGGATACCGTAGGAGTGCTTTGGGTGTACCAAAGCGTCCTGGCGTGGCTCGGGTGACTATAAAGGTGCACTACGGTATCTCCGAAAGTGTCATTGGGTTGACACGGATCGAGACGAGGACTTGTCACTCCGTATGATGGAGAGGTATCCTTTGGGCCCACTCGGTAGTGCATCATCATAATGAGCTCAAAGTGATCAAGTGTCTGGTCACGGGATCATGCATTACGGTACGAGTAAAGTGACTTGCCGGTAACGAGACTGAACGAGGTATTGGGATACCGACGATCGAGTCTCGGGCAAGTAACATACCGTCTGACAAAGGGAATAGTATACGGGGTTGCTTGAACCCTCGACATCGTGGTTCATCCGATGACATCATCGAGGAGCATGTGGGAGCCAACATGGGTATCCAGATCCCGCTGTTGGTTATTGACCGGAGAGCGTCTCGGTCATGTCTGCATGTCTCCCGAACCCGTAGGGTCTACACATAAGGTTCGGTGATGCTAGGGTTACTAGGAAGACTTGTATGTGATTACGAATGTTGTTGAGTCCGGATGAGATCCCGGACGTCACGAGGAGTTCCGGAATGGTCGGAGGTAAAGATTTATATATGGGAAGTTGTCAAGCGGACACGGAAAAGTTTGGTCATATCGGTATTGTGGAGGGGCCACCGAAAGGTTCGGAGGACCACGGGAGGGCCACCCCTCCCGGGGGGCCACTTGGGCTGCGTGGGAGGCAGCCAGCCCCTGGTGGGCTGGGCGCACCCCCTCCCCTTGGGCCCATGTATTGGAAATATGCCCTAGAGGCAATAATAAATTAGTTATTATTATATTTCCTTGTTCATGATAATCGTTTATTATCCATGCTATAATTGTATTGATAGGAAACTCAGATACATGTGTGGATACATAGACAACACCATGTCCCTAGTAAGCCTCTAGTTGACTAGCTCGTTGATCAATAGATGGTTACGGTTTCCTGACCATGGACATTGGATGTCGTTGATAACGGGATCACATCATTAGGAGAATGATGTGATGGACAAGACAATCCTAAGCCTAGCACAAAGATCGTAGTTCGTATGCTAAAGCTTTTCTAATGTCAAGTATCATTTCCTTAGACCATGAGATTGTGCAACTCCGGATACCGTAGGAATGCTATGGGTGTACCAAGCGTCACAGCGTGGCTGGGTGGCTATAAAGGTGCACTACGGTATCTCCGAAAGTGTCATTGGGTTGGCACGAATCGAGGCTGGATTTGTCACTCCGTAAACGGAGAGGTATCTCTGGGCCCACTCGGTAGGACATCATCATAATGTGCACAATGTGACCAAGGGGTTGATCACGGGATGATGTGTTATGGAACGAGTAAAGAGACTTGCCGGTAACAAGATTGAACAAGGTATCGGTATACCGACGATCGAATCTCGGGCAAGTACAATACCGCTAGACAAAGGGAATTGTATACGGGATTGATTGAGTCCTTGACATCATGGTTCATCCGATGAGATCATCCTGGAACATGTGGGAGCCAACATGGGTATCCAGATCTCGCTGTTGGTTATTGACCGGAGAACGTCTCGGTCATGTCTGCATGGTTCCCGAACCCATAGGGTCTACACACTTAAGGTTCGATGGCGCTAGGGTTATAAAGGAAGTTTGTATGTGGTTACCGAATGTTGTTGAGTCCGGATGAGATCCCGGACGTCACGAGGAGTTCGGAATGGTCCGGAGGTAAAGATTTATATATGGAAAGTTGTTGTTGGGTTAGGAAAAAGTTTGGGTTTTTCGGTATTGTACAAGGAAGCTTCGGAAGGTTCGGAGGATTCGGAGGGCGGAGGTCCGGAAATTGTTCCACCACGTCCAATACAGTAGCATGGGCTGTGAGGGGCGCCCTAGCCTTAATGGGCCAGGGGCACCAGCCCCCAAGGCCCATGCGCATGGGAGGGGGAAACCCTAAGGGGAGGCCTCCACTTGACTTGGGAGGCCTCCTCCCCTCTTGGCCGCCCCAAGTCCCATCTAGGGCTGGCCGCACCCCTTGGGGTGGGAAACCCTAAAGGGGCGCAGCCCCTTTCCCCTATATATACTTGAGGTTTTGGGCTGCCCCATACACATGAGTTCTCTCCTCTTGGTGCAGCCCTGCCTCTCCTCCTCCTCCTCCCTTGGTGCTTGGCGAAGCCTGCTGGGATGCCACGCTCCTCCATCACCACCATGCCGTTGTGCTGCTGCTGGATGGAGTCTTCCTCAACCTCTCCTCTCTCCTTGCTGGATCAAGGCGTGGGAGGCGTCACCGGGCTGTACGTGTGTTGAGCAGCGGAGGTGCCGTCCGTTCGGCACTAGGATCTCCGGTGATTTGGATCACGACAGTGCGACTCCTTCAACCCCGTTCTCATGAGCGCTTCCGCTTAGCGATCTACAAGGGTATGTAGATGCACTCTCCTTCCCTCGTTGCTAAAATCTCCATAGATTGATCTTGGTGATGCGTAGAAAATTTTGAATTTCTGCTACGTTCCCCAACACCATGCGCCTAGGGTTGAGGGGGGAACCCTAAGGGGGGCGCCCCCCTTGCTTGGGAGGCAAGCCCCCTCCCTTGCCGCCGCCCCCTCTAGATGCATCTAGGGGGCCGCCCCCTCCTCCTTCCCCTATAAATAGAGGGGTGAGGGAGGCTGCATACACAACTTGAAGGCGCAGCCCTCCCTCCCAACACCTCTCCTCCTCGCGTGCGCTTGGCGAAGCCCTGCGGAGAACTGTCACTCCATCATCATCACGCCGTCGTGCTGCAGTTGGAGCCATCTTCCTCAACCTCTCCTTCCTCCTTGCTGGATCAAGGCGGAGGAGCGTTGCCCGTACCCGTCACGTGTGTTGAACGCGGAGGTGCTGTCCGTTCAGCACTTGGTCATCGGTGGTCGAGTGCGACTCCATCATGACCATCCCTCGAAAGCTTCATGACGCGATCTACAAGTGGTATGTAGATGCAAACTCACTCTCATGACTCATTGCTTAGAAGAACTCATAGATGGATCTTGGTGAAACCGTAGGAAAAATTTTAATTTTCTGCAACGTTCCCCAACACTTACACCAGCTCCAAGATCTCATAAAGCAGTTCTAACATAATTTCTTTTAATGGAGCATGGTATAGTTGGCACACCCGGATCTCGAAGTTTCTTTGGTATCCGACCCTTAAAAGTGTAATTAGCAAGCATGGTGGAAATTTCAGCTTCCGGTATCTTTCTTTTATTTGTGATGATATCCTTCATATACTTAGCATAAGGATTTACTTTAAGCATATCAGTTAAGCGCATACGTAAGAAAATAGGTCTAATCATCTCAGCAAAGCACTCAAAATCCTCATCATCCTTTGACTTGGATGGTTTAGGAGGAAAGGGCATGGGTTTCTGAACCCATGGTTCTCTTTCTTTACCGTGCTTCCTAGCAACAAAATATCTCTTATCATCATTGATTTTTTGATTGTGGGTTATCAAGATCAACAGCAGGTTCAATCTCTACATCATTGTTATTACTAGGTTGAGCATCTACATGAACATCATTATTAGCATTATCATCAGGTTCATGTTCATCTCTGGATTGTGTTTCAGCATCAGAGATAGAAATATTATTAGGATTCTCAGGTGTTTCTACATTAGGTTCACTAGAAGTTTGCAAAGTCCTATCATTCTTCTTTTTCTTCTTCTTAGAAGAACTAGGAACATCTAGATTATTTCTTTGAGAATCTTGCTCGATTCTCTTAGGGTGGCCTTCAGGATACAAAGGTTCCTGAGTCATTCTACCAGTTCTAGTAGCCACTCTAACGGCAAAGTCATTTTTATTATTCAATTCATCAAGCAAATCATTTTGAGCTTTAAGTACTTGCTCAACTTGAGTAGCAACCATAGAAGCATATTTGCTAGCGCGGTGAAGTTCATCTTTAACTCTAGCCAGATTATCACCTACGCGCCCTATCTCGAAAGCATTATTCTTTAACTCTCTACCAACATAAGCATTAAAACTTTCTTGTCTAGCCATAAAGTCATCAAATTCATCTAAGCATGGGCTATGAAATTTAGTAGAGGGTATTTCAACTTTATCATATCTATAGAGAGAATTTACCTTTACTACCCGTGTCGGGTTATCAAGACAATGTGGTTCTTGATGATAAATTAAGACCATGTATTTCTTCAATAGGCGGTAAATTCTCAACATCTTCAGCTTTAATACCTTTTTCTTTCATTGATTTCTTTGCCTCTTGCATATCTTCAGGACTGAGAAATAAAACACCTCTCTTGTTCGGAGTGGGTTTAGGAATAGGCTCAGGAGTTGGCTCAATTGGTTCAGGAATTAATTCAGGAACTGGCTCGGGAAGAGTCCAATTATTTTCATTAGTCAACATATTATTCAATAATATTTCAGCTTCTCGATTGTTCTTTCCCTGAAAACACAACCAGCACAACTATCCAAGTGGTCCTTGGAAGCATCGGTTAGTCCATTATAAAAGATATCAAGTATTTAATTTTTCTTAAGAGGATGATCAGGCAAAGCATTAAGTAACCGGAGAAGCCTCCCCCAAGCTTGTGGGAGACACTCTTCTTTGATTTGCACAAAATTATATATTTCCATAAGGCAACTTGTTTCTTATGAGCAGGAAATATTTAGCGAGAAGTAATAAATCATATCACAGGGGACTCGCACACAACCAGGAGCAAGAGAATTATACCAAGTCTTAGCATCACCCTTTAATGAGAACGGAAATATCTTAAGGATGTATAAATAGCGAGACTTCTCATCATGAGTAAATAGGGTGGCTATATCATTCAACTTGGTAAGATGTGCCACAACAGTTTCAGATTCAAGGCCATAAAAAGGATCAGATTCAACTAAAGTAATAATATCAGGATCAATAGAGAATTCATAATCCTGATCAGTAACACAGATAGGTGAAGTAGCAAAAGTAGGATCGGGTTTCATTCTAGCATTAAGAGACTGCTGCTTCCATTTAGCTAATAATTTCTTAAGATCCTTTCTATAATTGCAAGAAAGAATTTCCATAGCAGCTGCTTCATTCATAACATAAACCTTAGGAACAACAGGTAATACATAATCATTGGGGGAACGTTCATCATCACTATCATCAATAATAGGTTCTTTAATATTTTCATTCCCCCTAACTCTAGCAAGTTGTTCATCAAGAAATTCACCTAATGGCAAAGTAGTATCACGCACAGAAGTAGTTTCATCATGCATAGCAGAAGTGGCATCATCAATAACATGCGACATATCGAATTCATAGCGATAGCAGGTTTAGGTGTATAAGCCTATTAATAACGGAAGGAGAATCTAGTGCAGAGCTAGATGGCAGTTCCTTACCTCCCTCGTAGTTGAGGTAAAATCTTGGTCTTAGCGTCTTTCAAGTTCTTCATAGTGATCAACAGATATAAATCCCAAGTGACTCGGAGAATAGAGCTATGCTCCCGTCAACGGCGCTTGAAATTAGTCTTGATAACCCACAAGTATAGGGGATGCAACAGCTTTCGAGGGTAGAGTATTCAACCCAAATTTATTGATTCGACACAAGGGGAGCCAAAGAATATTCTTGAGTATTAGCAGTTGAGTTGTCGATTCAACCACACCTGGATAACTTAGTATCTACAGCAAAGTATTTAGTAGCAAAAGTGGTATGATAGTAATGGTAACAGTAGCAACAGTAAAGATAAATGTTTTTTTGTTTTTGTAGTAGTTGTAACAGTAGCAACGAAAAAGTAAATAAGCGAAGAACAATATATAAAAAGCTCGTTGGCAATGGATCAGTGATGGATAATTATGCCGGATGCGATTCCTCATGCAATAGTTATAACATAGGGTGATATATAACTAGCTCCAGTTCATCAATGTAATGTAGGCATGTATTCCGTAAATAGTCATACGTGCTTATGGAAAAGAACTTGCATGACATCTTTTGTCCTACCCTCCCGTGGCAGCGGGGTCCTAGTGGAAACTAAGGGATATTAAGGCCTCCTTTTATACAACCGGACAAAAGCATTAACACAAGGTGAATACATGAACTCCTCAAACTACGGTCATCACCGAGAAGTATCCCGATTATTGTCACTTCGGGGTTGTCGGATCATAACACATAATAGGTGACTATAGACTTGCAAGATAGGATCAAGAACACACATATATTCATGAAAACATAATAGGTTCAGATCTGAAATCATGGCACTCGGGCCCTAGTGACAAGCATTAAGCATAGCAAAGTCATAGCAACATCAATCTCAGAATATAGTGGATACTAGGGATCAAACCCTAACAAAACTAACTTGATTACATGGTAAATCTCATCCAACCCATCACCGTCCAGCAAGCCTCACGATGGAATTACTCACACGCGGCGGTGAGCATCATGAAATTGGTGATGGAGGATGGTTGATGATGACGACGGCGACGAATCCCCCTCTCCGGAGCCCCGAACGGACTCCAGATCAGCCCTGCCGAGAGAGATTAGGGCTTGGCAGCGGCTCCGTGTCGTAAAACGCGATGAAACTTTCTCCCTGATTTTTTTCTCCGCGAGACGGAAGATATAGAGTTGGAGTTGAGGTCGGTGGAGGTCCAGGGGGCCCACGAGATAGGGGGGCGCGTCCTAAGGGGGGGGGGGCGCCCCCCTGTCTCGTGGACAGGCCCTGGGCCCCCTGGTGTATTTCTTTCGTCCAGAAATTCTTATTAATTCCAAAAAGTGCCTCCGTGGATTTGCAGGTCATTCCGAGAAACTTTTCTTTTCTACACATAAAACAACATCATGGCAGTTCAGCTGAAAACAACATCAGTCCGGGTTAGTTTCATTCAAATCATGCAAGTTAGAGTCCAAAACAAGGGCAAAAGTGTTTGGAAAAGTAGATACGTTGGAGACGTATCAGGTATCCGGACAGCCGGACTATGTACTTTGGCCGGACTGTTGGACTATGAAGATACAAGATTGAAGACTTCGTCCCGTGTCCGGATGGGACTCTCCTTTGCGTGGAAGGAAAGCTTGGCGATTCGGATGATAGATCTCCTTCTCTGTAACCGACTCTGTGTAACCCTAGCCCCCTCCGGTGTCTATATAAACCGGAGGGTTTAGTCTGTAGGACAACAACAATCATACCATAGGCTAGCTTCTAGGGTTTAGCCTCTACGATCTCGTGGTAGATCAACTCTTATAATACTCATATCATCAAGATCAATCAAGCAGGAAGTAAGGTATTACCTCCATCGAGAGGGCCCGAACCTGGGTAAACATCGTGTCCCCAGTCTCCTGTTACCATTAGCCTTAGACGCACAGTTCGGGACCCCCTACCCGAGATCCGCCGGTTTTGACACCGACATTGGTGCTTTCATTGAGAGTTCCTCTGTGTCATCGCTGTAAGGCTCGATGGCTCCCTCAACCTTCAACAACGCAGTCTAGGGCGAGACTTTTCTCCCCGGACAGATCTTCGTGTTCGGCGGCTTCGCACTGCGGGCCAACTCGCTTGGCCATCTAGAGCAGATCGACAGCTACGCCCTTGGCCATCAGGTCAGGTTCAGAAACTTGAATCACACGACCGATGTCCGCGGAGAATTGATCTTCGACGGATTCGGTCTTACATCAGGGGCGCCGAACAGTCACGACGAGCACGACCAAAATCTGTTGTCAGACAGTATTCGGGATATCGCCCCTGCAACTGCACCAGGCCTAAATCCGGGGCAGATCGCGTCATTCGAGGACGGGTGGATGGGCCCCGCCATGGAGGCTGCATGCTGTTCGGTGGTAGAGCCGAACAAAGATTCCGCCGTTAAGAGAATCTGCGTCACCGGACCCCCGAACTTGTGTCCGTATGTAGGTCCCGAACCGTGCACGGCCGGGCCCATCTAGTCCGATTGGGCTCCAGTAGTGGAGTTCACCGCTGCGGATATCTTTCAGCACTCCCCCTTTGGCGATGTGCTAAAATCATTAAAGTCTCTCTCTTTGTCAGAAGACTCTTGGCCAAACTATGTCCGGCCCGAGTGGGATACGGACGACGAAGAAAATCGCCTCCCACCCACCACCCACTTCATAGCCACTGTCGATGACCTAACAGACAAGCTTGATTTCAACTCTGACGATATCGATGGTATGGACGTCGATGCAGGGGACGACCTGGGACCACCGCCCATGGGGCGCTAGACCGCCACTTCATCATATGACATCTACATGGTGGACACGCCTAAGGAGGACAACCGTGACAAAAAGGACACAACGGAGGATAAACCCCCCGGACAAAAGCAAAAACGACGGCGCATGTGCCGCTCTAAGTCCAGTCATAGTAAAAATAGCGATAACAGCGCAAGGAAAAATGACACTCCGGTTGACTCCAAAGGAAACAATATGAACCCAGCGATGGAGCAAGAAGAGCCAGGCCACGCTGAACAGACGCCCGATCACAGCGATCCCGAGGGCCAAACTCATCAAGCGACCTCCGGAGAGGAGGATAGTCCGGTTGACGATGCATTCATCATCCCGGAAAAATGTTTGGAACAAGATAACCTCCGCAGAAGGCTTATGGCCACGGCGAAGAGCCTAAAGAAGCAGAAGCAAAGGCTTAAAGCCGCGTAGGATACGCTTAACCGAAGATGGAATAAGGTGCTAGACACTGAAGGAAAATGTCGCGACGATCGCCACACAAAGAGCTACCCAAAACGCAAGCTGCTTGTAACACCCCGGATGTAACTTTCCATATTTGTAACTCCAACTCTTGCCATTTTCGGCATTGTGATATGATATTCCCTCCGTGGTTGGGTTCTTGTGTTTCGTTTTTGCATTTTGTCCATGTCATGCATTTTCATATCATGTCATCATGTGCATCGCATTTGCATACGTGTTCGTCTCATGATTCCGAGCATTTTCCCGTTGTCCGTTTTGCAATCCGGCACTCCTATGTCCCCCGGCGTCCCTTTTTACGTTTTTCCGTGAGCGGGTACTAAACGTTCTCGGAATGGACCGAGGTTTGTCAAGTGGCCTTGGTATACCACCGGTAGACCACCGGTCAAGTTTCGGGTCATTTGGAGCTCGTTTGGTACTCCAACGGTTAACCGCACCCTCGCAAAGGCCTCTTTTAAGTTGCAGCCCAACACCCCTTCAAAATAGTCCAATAACCCATCTAAGTCACTTCCATGCTCTCCGTCGTCGGATCACGATCGTGTGGGCGAAAACTACACTCCATTTGGAGCTTCCTAGCTCCTTATACCTATAAATATGCCTTCCCCGTCAATTCGGATCAAACCCTAGACGAAATCGTCCCGCGCTCGCGGACACGTCCGCCGCCATCGACGAAACCGCCGCCGCGCCCGGCCACTCAGCGCGCGCGCCCGTGGGCGACCAGCGCCCACATCGCCGCCCGGCCCGCAGGCCCGCAGAAACCCTCCGCGCCCGCTCGGCCCGGCGCCGCCGCCTCCGGGCGCGCCCCGCCGCCGGCCGCTGCCGCCGGCCGCTCCGGCCATCCGGCGCCCGGCCGAGCCGCCCGCGCCTCCGCGCCCCCTCCCGGCCGGCCCGCCCGGCTTCTCCTCCTTCCGGCGAGCCGCGCCGCCGCCTCGCCCCGATCCATCGGGCCGGATCTGAGATCCCGAGGGGGTTGACTTTCTCCCCCAAATTTCGTCTAAGTTTTTATCTCGGTGATTAATTTGTGGCATTTTCAACGCATCATAACTCTGCACCTGTAGCTCCATTTTGTGCGTGTAATATGTAAAAATGTTCGTCTCGATGAGTAGATCATTTCATCTCATTGCATCATTTTCATTTGAGCTCATCTTGATGCCTGAAATGCTGTTGGAAGAGGGCTATGTGATGTTAGTTTCTGTTTCTTAACAGAACATGCACTTTTGTTATTTTTGCTATGATTGATGTGTGCACCCTATGGTTTTGAGTCCTACATGTGTTTTGTAATATGCCATGCCATCTTTCCAGGGGTGTATGCCATGTATTTTTGTGATCTATGTGGTGACTAGCACAAGCATGCAAACTAGGTGTCATGATGTTGCTGATTTCAGTCCCTGTTTTGCTGATATTTTCATGCCATGTTCACTTGATGCTACCGAGAGATCCATGCATATTTTGAGATACTTCAGTAAGGATGTTTTGAACATATGGTTATGCTCTATCCATCCATGCCTTTGTTTGTAACTATGGAGTGCCATAGCTTGAGTCAATCGAGCTCTACTTTTGCTATAAAATGTTTCCTGGCAGATTGTTTACATGTTATTCAATTTTGCCAAGGTTGTTGTAGGTGATCCGTGTATGCTATGATGTTGTTCTTGCCATGTATATCTTCTATGCCATGTATTCTTGATGTATGTATGCTTAGTTTATCATGAAAGGCTCTGTAGTGAGTGCTTCGAGCTCTTAAACATGCCTACTTGTTATCTGTTTTTGCCATGCCTGTTGCTGAATCATAATGAAACTTGCTATTTTGACATGGGTGTTACTATATTTTCTGATCCTTTTTGGCTCATGGTCAGTAAGGGACTTTTGTTCTATGCTTTGAGTAGATTCATGCCATGCCTTGTTTTGCTATTATAAGTTACTGTAGCATGTTGTTTTCTTGCTCTGAACATTGCTTCCTGATGCTGATTTCTGGCATGTTAGTAATTTCACTAAGTCTGTGAAGCTGATATGTTTTGCACATTTGCCATGCTTGTTTGAACCTGTTATGTTGTGATTTAGCCGTAGCTCAGTGTTCATCTTTTGTCAAGCATCTTGAGTAGATCACTGCCATGTGCTTTGTTGGTACGTTTGGGTGCAGTAGCTTAATTTCTTGTTGCTTGCTAAGTGGTATCATGCTGTTAATGGCAGATTTGTGCCATTCTTGTCTTGCTTGTCATTTGCAAGCCGTGCATCCGATTCCGGTGATCTTTATATCGATTTCAACCGAAATCATCTCATCTTTCAGCGGCATACTTGGTTTGCCAAGTTGATGCCTGGTTCATCATTTTCCTTCCGAACGCATACGCATTGCATATCACATCCGCATATCATGCCATATATTGCATCATGTTGATTGTGCATTGCACCGTGATTTATTGTGGTTCCTTTGTTTGTGTTCTTGCTTTGGGTAGAGCCGGAGGCGAGTTCGTGAGCGAGGAACCTGTTGAGAACGCTTACGAGGATCAAGCTTTCGACAACTCGAGAACTTTGCGAGCAAGATGACCATACCCTCGAAATCACTTCTATCTTTGCTATGCTAGATGCTCGCTCTTTTGCTATGCCTATGCTCGATGCCTATCACTTGCTTATCATGCCACCCATATTGCCATGTCAGCCCTAACCATCCTTTCCTAGCAAACCGTTGATTGGCTATGTTACCGCTTTGCTCAGCCCTCTTATAGCGTTGCTAGTTTTTGGTGAAGTTGAAGTTTGTTCCTTGTTGGAACATGGAGATGTTGTTCCTTGTTGGAACATGTTTACTTGTTGGGGATATCACAATATATATCTGCTATAATTAATGCATCTATATACTTGGTAAAGGGTGGAAGGCTCGGCCTTATGCCCGGTGTTTTGTTCCCTCTTGCCACCTAGTTTCCGTCATACGGTGTTATGTTCCTTGATTTTGCGTTCCTTACGGTTGGGTGATTTATGGGACCCCTTGACAGTTCGCTTTGAATAAGACTCCTCCAGCAAGGCCCAACATTGGTTTTACCATTTGCCACCTAAGCCTTTTTCCCCGGGTTTCGCGAGCCGAGGGTCATCTTTATTTTAACCCCGGGCGGTGCTCCTTGAGTGCTGGCCCGAACCGAGCAGACTGGGGCTACCACGGGAAACTTCGAGGCTTGGTTTTACTCGTAGCTTGACTTATCCGGATGTGCCACGAGAGCGAGATATGTGCAGCTCCTATCGGGATTTGTCGGCACAATCGGGCGGCTTTGCTGGTCTTGTTTTATTGCTGTCGAAATGTCTTGTAGTCCGGGATTCGAGATTGATCGGGTCTTCGGTAGAAGAATATCCTTCGTTGACCGTGAGAGCTTATAATGGGCTAAGTTGGGACACCCTGCAGGTATTATCTTTCAAAGCCGTGCCCGTGGTTATGAGGCAGATGGGAATTTGTTAATGTCGGTTGTAGAAAACCGAAGTTGACCTTAATTAAAATACACATCAACGCGTGTGTAACCGTGATGGTCTCTCTCGGCGGAGTCCGGAAGTGAACACGGTGTTGGAGTTATGTTTGGCGTAAGTAGTTCAGGATCACTTCTTGATCGCTACTAGCTTCACGTCCGTGCCTTGCTTCTCTTCTCGCTCTCTTTTGCGAATGTAGCCACCATATATGCTAGTCGCTGCTGCAGCTCCACCTCACAACTCTGTCCTTCCTATAAGCTTAAATAGTCTTGATCTCGCGGGTGTGAGATTGCTGAGTCCCGTGACTCACAGATTCTACCAAAACAGTTGCAGTGCCGGCGATGCGGTCAGGTGGCGCAACCGAGCTCAAGTGGGAGTTCGATGAGGAGCGTGGTTGTTACTATGTGTCTTTTCCCGATGATCGATAGTGGAGCCAGTTGGGACGATCGGGGATCTGTGTAGCATTTGGGGTATCTTCTTTTATTTTGGTTCCGTAGTCGGACCTTGAGTGTAATCTGAATGATGGATGTTTATTTATGTATTGTGTGAAGTGGCATTGTAAGCCAACTATGTATCTCTTTCCTTATGTATTACATGGGTTGTGTGAAGATTACCTCACTTGCGACATTGCTTTCAATGCGGTTATGCCTCTAAGTCGTGCCCGACACGTGGGAGATATAGCCGCATCGAGGCGTTACAAGTTGGTAATCGAGCCTTCCCGACTTAGGAGCCCCTGCTTGATTGTTCTTTGGCGTTGTTGAGTCTAGAACGGAAAATGTTTTGAGTCTTAGGATTATATATATCGAGAGTAGGATTAATTTTACTCCCAGTCCTTAAATCGCTCTGTGAGGTCTCTGACGTAGAAGTTTTGACTCTCCTCTCCTCAAATTTCACTAAAAAATTTAGGATCACGCGGGTATCTTGGAATCGTTCCGATGGTTTTGTGGCGAGAACATTGTTCTTGGTGCCTCGACATTTAGGGGTTGTGGCGGTGTCCCGGGAGTTGAGCTCCGAGGTGTTGTCGTCACAATTTTATCGTTGCATTCTGGAATACCGAGATTTGCCGACATCGAAATCTCTTTTGTGCAGTTGTTGGTGAGATAACCCGATAACCCGATCTTTGGGCGAGCTCGGGATTATTGCCATGACTCGTATAACGGATGCTTTTGAAGGTCGAGGTACCACGATTTCGAAGGTTTCTTGGTTATGTGTTGACGGATGGATACAGCTGGATCTAGGTATTGTTAGTTTGGGTGATATATTTTGTGTCCCTGTATCCCCAACACCAGATTGCATAACCAGAAAGTTTGGGAGTTTATAGGTGGGATTCAAGTAGCTCTTAGCATTTCTTCCCGCAGATATTTGGTTTGTGATTGGGTAATCCTTACCACTTATTTGTTCGATCTTACCTTGTTATTTTTTCATCAACCCTTAATCAAGTGGCTTCTCACCTTAATGGGCGTGTGATGCTAACTTTGGAATTCATTCGTTCATCCTTGTTGAATGTTTATTGTGAAGACTATATGTTGCAATTTCTATCCGTTGATTCTACTTGACTATCTGTCTATCAAGTGCTAACGGATGTCACCCTCTTCAGGATGGCTCCATGTAGCGTCGAATCCGGAGCGGAATGATGGGAGTCGATCGAACCCTCCACCTCCACCTCCGCCTCCGGAGGCTGGCAACTATCATGGCAGCCACCAATGCCAATGCTCGAGATGATTTTGCAGCTCTTGCAAGAGCGTACCCAAGGGCAAGGCAGTCAAGGAAATCAAGGTCAAGGCAACAACCAGCCGCACTTTGCTACTCTCGGTCGGTTCCTTGCTAATCAGCGAAGTCTTTCGGTTTACGTGTCGAGGCCACGAGGCGCCGACGATTGGCTTGTGGACATCTGCAAACATTTTGAATGTAGCAATGTCGGACCTGAGGACTTTGTCAAGTTTGCATCGTTTCAACTCAAGGACCAAGCTGCTGAGTGGTACCAGCAATACAAAGATTCGGAGGAGGTCGTGTCATTACAGGATGAGTTCGCCGAGATTTGAGCTCACCACATTCGAAAAGTGTTGTTGAGAGCAAGCGTGAGGAGTTCCGCAATCTCAAGCAAGGCAACATGTCGTCTATCAATACAATATCCAGTTCGAAACTTCGCTCGCTTTGCTAAGCAAGGCGTCCACGATGAAAAGAGTATGATCTATCAATTCAGAGGTGGTCTCAGAGAAGATCTGCAATTAGCTCTTGTGCTTTTGAGCCAAAAAGTATGATGAATTCTACAACATGGCTTTGAAGCAAGAAGCTGCCCAGCTCAAATGTGAGGCTTCTAAGAAGAGAATCGGGGATGCAGATTCAGTCTTCTTCTTCCTCTCAAGTGGCAGCTAAGCAGCGAAGTTCTACCTTCCTCCTCCTCCGTTCCGTCGGCCTTATCAGCGAGAAGAACTCAGGTGGCGTGGATCTTCCCACCCACCCAACCCAGGCTATCAGAACAAGTCTAATTCTCAAGCTCCAAGGTCAAATGCTCCTTATCACCGTCCGCTCTCGAGGTGACTTGCAACAAATGTCGCAGAAAGGTCACTATGCGAACAAGTGCTTCAACCAAAGCGCCTTCCGCCTCCTCCTCTGTGAAATCTTCCAGCAATGCGGTGGTCAAGCATAATCCAAAGCATGCCAAGGTCAATTTGATGAATGCAGCTCAAGCGGAGGAATCTCTTGATGTGATAATGGGTAATCTTTCGATTAATGATATTCTGCAAAAGTTTTATTTGATCTTGGTGCATCGCATTGTTTCATGTCAAGACCGTTTTTGCCAAGCATGAATTCACTTCTTCTCATTTGGGTAAACCCATGGATGTCATTTCTCCGGTAAGCGGTTGAGCTCCAGTTTGGTGGTTCGGATACCACAATCAAGATGGGCGACTATAGATTTCTGGCTAAACCAATTGTTCTTGGTGACTCGGATATTGATCTTATTCTCGGGATGGTGGCTTTCTCAGCACAAAGCTCAGCTTGATTGTGCTGCCGGGAAATTCAATTGACTCACTCTTCTAATGATGTGATCATCTATGCGCTTCGTGATGAAACCATTGGTTGTTTTCTCTCAATGAGAAGGGCGAATTGGATGCTATATCTCGATTCGATCGTTTGTGAGTACCAAGATGTCTTTCGGAAGAGCTTCCGGGTATGCCTCCTCATCGGCCGCTTGAATTCGTTATCGATCTTGAGCACGCATCGAACCCGTTTGCAAGCGTCCATACAAGCTTGGACCTGATGAGCTGAAGGAATTGAAGAAGCAGCTCGATGAACAAGAGCGTCTGGGTTTGATCAGACCGAGTTCATCTCCTTGGGGTTGTGGTGTTCTTTTTGTCCAGAAGAAGGACGGACCGACTTTGCGTCGATTACCGTCCATTGAATAAGAAGACAATCAAGAACAAGTATCCACTTCCCAACATCAATGAGCTTTTCGAGCAACTCAAAGGTGCTAAAGTGTTCTCCAAGCTTGACCTTCGTATGGGTTATCATCAGATTCGCATTCGTGAACAAGATACTCCCAAGACAGCATTCAGAACAAGCTTTGGTTCTTATGAATATACTGTCATGTCTTTCGGCCTTGTCAATGCTCCTCCAACATTCTCTCGGATGATGAACTTCATCTTCAACCCCTACACCAATGAATTCGTTTTGGTCTATCTTGATGATATTTTGGTCTTCTCCAAGAATAAGAAGGATCATGCCAAACATTTGCGATTGGTGCTAGACAAGCTCAGAGAGTATCAATTCTATGCTAAGTTCTACAAATGTGAATTTTGGCATGATGAAGTGCTTTATCTTGGTCATATCATCTCCGCCAAGGGCATCGCTGTGAATCCCGAGAAGGTGTCTGCAGTTGTGAATTGGGAACCTCCTCAGAATGTCAAGCAGCTCCGCAGTTTTCTTGGTCTTGCAAGCTATTGCCGAAGATTCGTTGAGAATTTCTCCAAGATTGCAAAGCCTCTTTCCAACCTCCTCGAAGCATGTGAAGTATGTCCGGTCTCACGAGTGTGGCGTTGCTTTCAATACTCTCAAAGAGAAACTCGTCACAGCTCTGTCTTGACTCCTCTGATGAATCCAAGCCATTTGAAGTTTTACGTGATGCTTCTCTTCAAGGTCTTGGTGCTGTGTTAATGCAAGAGAAGATAGTTGTGGCCTATACCTCTCGTCGGTTGAAGCCCAACGAAAAGAACTACCCCACTCACGATCTTGAGTTGGCGGCGATTGTCCATGCATTGATAACATGGAGACATCTCTTGTTGGGAAGGAAAGTGGACATTTTCACCGATCACAAGAGTCTCAAGTATATCTTCATTCAACCCAACCTCAACCTCGAGGCAGACTCGATGGGTGAAATGATTCAAGAGTACAACCCAAGTATTGAATATACTCGGGCAAGGCCAATGTCATTGCAGATGCTTTGAGCAGGAAGGCTTCTCGCAGCAGTTTAATCCTCAAGCCCTTCCAACGGATCTCTGTGAAGCTTTCCATAAGCTGAATCTTCAAGTTGTTCCTCAAGGCTTTCTTGCCAACCTCATAGTCTCTCCTACTTTGGAAGATCAGATTCGTGAGGCTCAACTCCTGGATGCCATGGTGAAAAAGGTGAAGCGTGGTATCGACAAGGGCATTTCAAGTACAAGTGCTTCCACATTGATGACAAAGAAACTCTTTTCTTTGAGGACGGATTGTGGTTCCTAAGGGTGATATGAGAAAAGTCATTATGAGCGAGGCACACAATTCGCTTCTATCCATTCATCACGGAAATGCGAAGATGTACCATGACCTCAAGCAGTCATATTGGTGGACTCGAATGAAGCGAGAAATTGCTCAATTCGTGAATGAGTGTGATGTCTGCAGAAGAGTGAAAGTAGAACACCAAAGACCAGCTGGTCTCCTCCAACCTCTTGCTATTCCAGAATGGAAGTTTGATCATATTGAAATGGACTTCGTGACTAGATTTCCTAAGTCCAAGCGTGGAAATGATGCTATCTTCGTTGTCATTGACAAGCTTACTAAAGTGGCTCATTTTCTTCCTATCAAAGAATCTATCACAGCAGCTCGGTTGGCGAGCTATACACATCCAGGATTGTCTCCTTGCGGCATTCCACAAGTGATCTCTTGAGACCGTGGCAGCATCTTTACCTCCAAGTTTTGGGATTCTTTTGAGAAGGCCATGGGCACCAACATTCGTTTCAGCACAGCTTTCCATCCTCAAACAAGTGGCCAAGTCGGCGAGTCAATCAAATCCTTGAAGATATGCTCGGGGCTTGTGTCATTTCCTTGGTATGAAGTGGGAAGATTGTCTTCCATATGCGAGTTCTCCTACAACAACAGCTTCCAAGCGAGTTGGGCAAGGCCCCATTCGAAATTCTCTATGGCGAAAGTGTCGTACTCCTCTCAATTGGTCCGAGACAGGTGAGCGCCAACTTCTTGGCAGCGACTTGATCACGAAGCGAAGAAATGTGCAAAGTCATTCGTGAGAATCTCAAAGCAGCGCAATCGCGCGGAAGAGCTATTATGATGACAAGCACCGTGATGTGGCTTTTGAAATCGGAGACCATGTCTACCTCGCGTCTCTCAATGAAAGGCACTCGTCAACCCGGTATCAAAGGAAGCTTGCCCCTAGATCGTGGGTCCTTTCAAGATCATTGGCAAAAGAGGCGATCTCGCCTATCAACGAGCTTCCGTCCAACTTCGCGAACGCACGATGTGTTTCACATCTCACAACCGCAAGTGCTTCAAGACTCTGAACGCACTATCAACCGAAGAAATTGACCTTCAAGAAGATCTCTCTTATCATGAGCACCCCGTTGCTATTCTTGAAGAAACCGAGCGCAAGACTCGCAACAAGTCAATCAAATTCCTGAAAGTGAAGTGGTCACACCATTCCGACCGAGAAGCCACCTGGGAGCGCGAGGATCACCTCCGTTCCGAAGATCCTCTTGTAGTGGTGGAGTGTTGTAACACCCCGGATGTAACTTTCCATATTTGTAACTCCAACTCTTGCCATTTTCGGCATTGTGATATGATATTCCCTCCGTGGTTGGGTTCTTGTCTTTCGTTTTTGCATTTTGTCCATGTCATGCATTTTCATATCATGTCATCATGTGCATCGCATTTGCATACGTGTTCGTCTCATGATTCCGAGCATTTTTCCCGTTGTCCCTTTTGCAATCCGGCACTCCTATGTCCCCCGGCGTCCCTTTTTACGTTTTTCCGTGAGCGGGTACTAAACATTCTCGGAATGGACCGAGGTTTGTCAAGTGGCCTTGGTATACCACCGGTAGACCACCGGTTAAGTTTCGGGTCATTTGGAGCTCGTTTGGTACTCCAACGGTTAACCGCACCCTCGCAAAGGCCTCTTTTAAGTTGCAGCCAAACACCCCTTCAAAATAGTCCAATAACCCATCTAAGTCACTTCCATGCTCTCCGTCGTCGGATCACGATCGTGTGGGCAAAAACTACACTCCATTTGGAGCTTCCTAGCTCCTTCTACCTATAAATATGCCTTCCCCCGTCCAATTCCGGATCAAACCCTAGACGAAATCGTCCCCGCGCTCGCCGGACACGTCCGCCGCCACCGGACGAAACCGCCCGCCCGCGCTTCGCCACTCAGCAGCAGCGCCACGTGGCGACCCGCGCCCACATCGCCGCCCGGCCGCAGGGGTCAGCTGGCAGAAACCCTCCGCGCCCGCTCCCAGCCAGTCGCCGCCGCCTCCCGGGCTGCGCCCCGCTTAGCGCGCCCGCCGGCCGCTCGGGCCATCCGGCGCCCGGCGCGCCGCCGGCGCCTCCAGCGCGGCCGCGGCGCTCCTCCTCCGGCCGGCCCCGCCGCTTCTCCTCCTCCTCCGGCGAGAGCAGCGCCGCCTCGCCCGATCCATCGGGCGGATCTGAGATCCCGAGGGGTTGACTTTCTCCCCCAAATTTCGTCTAAGTTTTATCTCGGTGATTAATTTGTGGCATTTTCAACGCATCATAACTCTGCACCTTTAGCTCCGTTTCGTGCGTGTAATATGTTAAAATGTTCGTCTCGATGAGTAGATCATTTCATCTCATTGCATCATTTTCATTTGAGCTCATCTTGATGCCCGAAATGCTGTTGGAAGAGGGCTATGTGATGTTAGTTTCTGTTTCTTAACAGAACATACACTTTTGTTATTTTTTTCTATGATTGATGTGTACACCCTATGGTTTTGAGTCCTACATGTGTTTTGTAATATGCCATGCCATCTTTCCAGGGGTGTATGCCATGTATTTTTGTGATCTATGTGGTGACTAGCACAAGCATGCAAACTAGGTGTCATGATGTTGCTGATTTCAGTCCCTGTTTTGCTGATATTTTCATGCCATGTTCACTTGATGCTACCGAGAGATCCATGCATATTTTGAGATACTTCAGTAAGGATGTTTTGAACATATGGTTATGCTCTATCCATCCATGCCTTTGTTTGTAATTATGGAGTGCCATAGCTTGAGTCAATCGAGCTCTACTTTTGCTATAAAATGTTTCCTGGCAGATTGTTTACATGTTATTCAATTTTGCCAAGGTTGTTGTAGTTGATCCGTGTATGCTATGATGCTGTTCTTGCCATGTATATCTTCTATGCCATGTATTCTTGATGTATGTATGCTTAGTTTATCATGAAAGGCTCTGTAGTGAGTGCTTCGAGCTCTTAAACATGCCTACTTGTTATCTGTTTTTGCCATGCCCTGTTGCTGAATCTGTTAACGAAACTTGCTATTTTGACATGGGTGTTACTATATTTTCTGATCCTTTTTGGCTCATGGTCAGTAAGGGACTTTTGTTCTATGCTTTGGGTAGATTCATGCCATGCCTTGTTTTTCTATTATAAGTTCCTATAGCATGTTGTTTTCTTGCTCTGAACATTGCTTCCTGATGCTGATTTCTGGCATGTTAGTAATTTCACTAAGTCTGTGAAGCTGATATGTTTTGCACATTTGCCATGCTTGTTTGAACCTGTTATGTTGTGATTTAGCCGTAGCTCAGTGTTCATCTTTTGTCAAGCATCTTGAGTAGATCACTGCCATGTGCTTTGTTGGTACGTTTGGGTGCAGTAGCTTAATTTCTTGTTGCTTGCTAAGTGGTATCATCTGTTAATGGCAGATTTGTGCCATTCTTGTTTTGCTTGTCATTTGCAAACCGTGCATCCGATTCGGTGATCTTTATATCGATTTCAACCGAAATCATCTCATCTTTCAGCGGCATACTTGGTTTGCCAAGTTGATGCCTGGTTCATCATTTTCCTTCCGAGCACGCATACGCATTGCATATCACATCCGCATATCATGCCATATATTGCATCATGTTGATTGTGCATTGCACCGTGATTTATTGTGGTTCCTTTGTTTGTGTTCTTGCTTTGGGTAGAGCCGGGAGACGAGTTCGTGAACGAGGAACCTGTTGAGAACGCTTACGAGGATCAAGCTTTCGACAACTCTGAGAACTTTGCAGGCAAGATGACCATACCCTCGAAATCACTTCTATCTTTGCTATGCTAGATGCTCGCTCTTTTGCTATGCCTATGCTACGATGCCTATCACTTGCTTATCATGCCACCCATATTGCCATGTCAGCCCCTAACCATCCTTTCCTAGCAAACCATTGATTGGCTATGTTACCGCTTTGCTCAGCCCCTCTTATAGCGTTGCTAGTTGCAGGTGAAGTTGAAGTTTGTTCCTTGTTGGAACATGGAGATGTTGTTCCTTGTTGGAACATGTTTACTTGTTGGGGATATCACAATATATATCTGCTATAATTAATGCATCTATATACTTGGTAAAGGGTGGAAGGCTCGGCCTTATGCCTGGTGTTTTGTTCCACTCTTGCCACCCTAGTTTCCGTCATACCGTGTTATGTTCCTTGATTTTGCGTTCCTTACGGTTGGGTGATTTATGGGACCCCTTGACAGTTCGCTTTGAATAAGACTCCTCCAAGAAGGCCCAACATTGGTTTTACCATTTGCCACCTAAGCCTTTTTCCCCGGGTTTTCGCGAGCCGAGGGTCATCTTTATTTTAACCCCGGACCGGTGCTCCTTCGAGTGCTGGCCCGAACCGAGCAACTGCTTGGGGCCACCACGGGAAACTCGAGGCTTGGTTTTACTCGTAGCTTGACTTATCCGGATGTGCCACGAGAACGAGATATGTGCAGCTCCTATCGGGATTTGTCGGCACAATCGGGCGGCTTTGCTGGTCTTGTTTTATTGCTGTCGAAATGTCTTGTAGTCCGGGATTCCGAGATTGATCGGGTCTTCCGGTAGAAGGAATATCCTTCGTTGACCGTGATAGCTTATAATGGGCTAAGTTGGGACACCCTGCAGGTATTATCTTTCAAAGCCGTGCGCGGTTATGAGGCAGATGGGAATTTGTTAATGTCCGGTTGTAGAAAACACGAAGTTGACCTTAATTAAAATACACATCAACCGCGTGTGTAACCGTGATGGTCTCTTCTAGGCGGAGTCCGGGAAGTGAACACGGTGTTGGAGTTATGCTTGACGTAAATAGTTCAGGATCACTTCTTGATCGCTACTAGCTTCACGTCCGTGCCTTGCTTCTCTTCTCGCTCTCTTTTGCGAATGTAGCCACCATATATGCTAGTCGCTTGCTGCAGCTCCACCTCGCAACTCTGTCCTTCCTATAAGCTTAAATAGTCTTGATCTCATGGTGTGAGATTGCTGAGTCCCGTGACTCACATATTCTACCAAAATAGTTGCAGGTGCCGGCGATGCGGTCAGCAGGTGACGCAACCGAGCTCAAGTGGGAGTTCGATGAGGAACGTGGTCGTTACTATGTGTCTTTTCCGATGATCAGTAGTGGAGCCAGTTGGGACGATCGGGGATCTGTGTAGCATTTGGGGTATCTTCTTTTATTTTGGTTCCGTAGTCGGACCTTGAGTGTAATCTGAATGATGGATGTTTATTTATGTATTGTGTGAAGTGGCATTGTAAGCCAACTATGTATCTCTTTCCTTATGTATTACATGGGTTGTGTGAAGATTACCTCACTTGCGACATTGCTTTCAATGCGGTTATGCCTCTAAGTCGTGCTTCGACACGTGGGAGATATAGCCGCATCGAGGGCGTTACACTGCTACCCGAATTCGACGATGAGGCTGCAGAGGCCATTCCGCCAAAGAAAAATACGGCCATTCGGCCGGACCAACCACTTCATGGCCGCGATAAAGCAGCCACTGATGCCGCACACGATTTACGTGAGCCCCTGGACAAAAAGGCCGGTGCGGCCAGGTCCATCTACGGATCCAGAGGACATGCTCCAACGCGGGATTATGGTCACCAAAACGATCACACTGATCGAATACCAGTTCGAAATCAACATCGGACGCAACAACAGCCGACAGCATGCCACGACATGTCCAGATACAGAGGGGCTTGCACCCTGTGTGCTTCACCGATGAGGTGCTGGATCACGAATTTCCACAGGGATTCAAACCCGTGAACATAGAGGCATACGAGGGAACGACAGACCCTGGGGTCTGGATTGAAGATTTTATCCTCCACATCCACATGGCTCGCGGGGATGACCTCCACGCCATCAAATACCTTGCCCTCAAGTTGAAAGGGCCAGCTCGGCACTGGTTGAAAAGCCTCCCCGAAAATTCAATCGGAAGCTGGGAGGAACTTGAGGACGCTTTCAGGGCCAATTTTCAAGGGACCTATGTCTGACCTCCGGATGCAGACGATTTAAGTCACATAATACAACAACCCGGAGAGTCAGCCCGCAAGCTTTGGAACAGATTTCTCACTAAGAAGAATCAAATTGTCGACTGTCCGGATGCCGAAGCCCTAGCGGCCTTTAAGCATAGTATCCGGGACGAGTGGCTGGCCAGACACCTCGGCGAAGAAAAGCCAAGGACGATGGCGGCCTTAACAAGCCTTATGACCCGCTTTTGTGCGGGCGAAGACAGCTGGTTGGCCCGTAGAGGCACCAGTGACCCAGGCACATCCGAAATTCGAGATGGCAACGGGAAGTCACGACGCAATAAGAACAAGCGTCAGAACAATGAAGAAAGTCCGGACAACATGATGGTCAACGCCGGATTCAGGGGCTCTCGACCCGGTCAAGGAAAGAAGCCATTTAAAGGCAGCAAAGAGGGACCGTCCGGCCTGAATAAAGTCCTAGACAGATTGTGCCAAATCCATGGCACCCCCGAAAAACCTGCAAATCATACTCACAGAGAATGTTGGGTCTTCAAGCAGGCCGGCAAGTTAAACGCCGAACACAAGGGAAGGGAAACGCCAAGTGAAGACGAGGGTGAGCGTCGCCAGCCGAACACTGGGGGACAGAAAAAATTCCCCCCAGAAGTCAAAACAGTAAACATGGTCCACGCAACTCACATAGAGTCCGTTTCCCCCAAATTCAACCCCTGGTCGGCCTGCCCGATCACTTTTGATCACAGGGACCGCCCGGCCAGTATCCGACACGGAGGATCAGCTGCCTTGGTGCTCGACCCAATAATTGACGGATACCATCTCACTCAAGTCCTAATGGATGGCAGCAATAGTCTTAATCTGATATATCAGGACACCGTGTGCAAGATGGGGATAGACCCATCCAGAATAAGCCAAAGTAACACCACCTTTAAAGGAGTGATACCAGGCATTGAGGCCCACTGCTGGGGCTCCCTCGTATTACAGGTGACATTCGGTTCTCCCAACAAATTCAGAAGCGAGGAACTACTCTTCGACATCGCGCCCTTCAGCAGCGTTTATCATGCATTACTCAGAAGAACGACCTTCGCTTGCTTTAATGCAGTACCGAACTACGCCTGCCTTAAACTTAAGATGCCCGGTCCACGTGGCGTCCTAATTGTTAGCGGCAAAACAGAGCGGTATACGGCGACTCTCGTAGCCGGACACTAAGCGGCCTCTCCCATCAGAACGCATGATCGGTCGTTAAGACCACGGACACGGTTAGACGAGTCTAGTGCACCATGGTCAACAACAGCCCGGATAAACTTGAGCTGGGTGCCATACATATATCCCCATAAATGGTACCGGGGGCTGCAAACATTTAATAAAACCCACAATTCGGCTTGCCTTATTAATAGGCCAATATCTCATATTTCTAACATCCATTGAGAATAACCAACTTCTCGCACGCTTACTCTCTTACATGAGTTTTCGTTTTTACAGACACTATTCGTGTGACACCCTTCCAGGATATGGCACAACAGAGACAAAGGCGCAGACGTGCAGCAGGGCCCCGCTCAAAGGTTTCTCTTTAGATTAAGCCCCTGTGTAAACCTTCTTTACTGTCTTTTGTTGCTTGACATCCCGTGGGTATTCAACACACCCACAACGGATACTGGTGTTATAGGCATTTCGCCACGACAGATCAATGCACGTACCTGGAAATACAGGGTTCATAATCAAGGGCGTTGCTCAGCCCAGTATATGTTATAAAGTCCGGATACCTTTGGGAGTGTTCGGCGTCGCGAGTTTGGCCTTATATGCATCAACTCCGAATCATGTCTTTGGTCAAATGTTGGGTTTGCCCGGCTCCTGGTTTGCTGCCTTACGTTCCGTTCTATCGGCTAAGGCGGCCCAAGGAGAACTACTGCGATTGTGCCCTGGTTATTTCGGATGAGCACCTCAGTAGAGAAAGCCGAAAACTGACTTTCATGATACAACGAGAGACTGGTCAACCACTCGGAGACTCATCGGAATCTATAGGATTCCTCCGCATTAACTAAGGACCGTTTCCCGGTCACGTACATACGCGCACCTATCCGGATGCACGCAGAAGTACTAGGGGCTACATAGTAGCCCCACCATTAAACTCCTATGGCTATGTGAAAGTGTTACAACTATATAGTCCGGTTGCCTGGTTCGACGTGCGATCACCTCCTTAATGGACCAAGACGGTTGATCAAGTGTGATTACGCATATTTTTTCGAACACCCCCGCATTATATGCATGGGGGCTAAAGCCAACGACTGCTAACTTTCAAGTTATATGCATACATAAACGGCCGCGCAGGAGGCATTATAACACTTTCAGGCAAAAGTATAAACACAGCCTCTATATTTAACACATGATTGTTTACAATTAATCGACTTGTCACTCGAACATGACATTCTTCAAGCACTGAGCCTCTATTATACGGGCACCTTCTATGACCTGCTCAAAATAGTGCTCGACTGGGTCCTGGCTTCCTGCCGGACTCTGGGTTGAAATGTTGGTGGCCTCCATATCTGCCCAATATTTCTTAACACAGGCAAGATCCATCCGCGCACCCTCTATGCACGCCGACCTTTTCATGGCATCGATTCGTGATCCGGCGACAAATAATTGTTGCACTAAACCAAAGTAAATGTCCGGCCTCGGTCCCTTCGGCCATAGATGGTCTATTACAGACCTCATTGCAAGACTGGACAACCTATGGAGCTCGGCTATAGCGGCCATCCTTTCACTAAATGGCAATGAGTGCATTGGAGCGCTAAATTGCGACCAGAACAACCTTTCTATTTCATTATCTTTATGATCCTTGAATAACTTGGTCGTATCAGGCGTACTTTTCGCCAAGTCCACATACTCATCTGCAGCGCTCCAAAGCCGATCCAAAGGAGCATACTTTGGATCTAAGAACTTCATCCGCAACAAATAAGGGCTTCCAGCCACGATTTCTCCATCTTGTCGAAGTTCCTCCCACGCGTCTCTAAATTCAGAGCGCGTCTCCTTAGCCGCATCCAGGGCCTTCTTCAGGTCAGCCGCCTTTGCCTGATTCTCCTTCTCGAGAAGCTCATACAGGCCGGCGGCATCCCTCAGCTCCACAGCCATCTCGGCTATCTTTCTTCGCTTCGGCGATGAGCAGCCTGTTCGGCTCTCAAGTCTTCGGCTGCCTTTAGGGCAGCCGCATTGCTAGCCCGGGCTTGTTCCTTGGCTAGGGCAAGTTCCGCCCTCAGGACCACAATGGCAGCAGCTCCGCCTGCAGCCACATCATACCATATTAATATTCCAATCCTCTTAATATTTCCTAATCAAATGTGGAAAGAATGAGCACATACTCTATGACTCATCAAGCCGCTTGTTTACAAGCGTGATGTCGGCATCCACCACATCAATCTGTCGCCTCAGTTCGGCGAATTTAGAGGTCCGGTCTACCGCCGGACCCTTAGCAACCTGCGCATGAATGCAGTATGATCATTACCTGAGAGTGTGATCCTCTGTTTGCCGCCTACGGCTGACAACCAGAGTCTCAGGGGCTACTATCTATACGGAGCACACCTAGCGCATGCTGTACAACCAAAAATTGCGTATTTCATCGCGTACCTCGAAGCCTTTGAGCAAGCTTCCAAAAGCTTCATTTAACCCGCTCGTGGCGGACGAAATCTTCTCCAACACCGTACCCATTAGCGTACGGTGCTCCTCTGAGAGAGCAGCTTGCTCCAGGAGGCCCGCCAGTATGTTTGGCCGGGCACCGGACTGTCCCGGACCCTTCTCATTGCCCTCCATGGGAGCTGAACGCGCCGGGCTCGGGGCGGCCGAAGTGTTAGCTTCCGGCCTCAGCGGATCCGGACTCCTCCGTGACGACACCTCCGGGTCGCCTGCCCCATGGGGCGGAGAGGCAGGTGGGGTTTCACTCTCCATCATCTCCGGAAGAAGATCCCCCGAAGACAAACCCTGTTGAGACGAGCTACTAGCCGGACTGCAAAAAATAGATCCTGGTTATTGTTCTCAGAGGAAAAAGCAATAGCTTCTTGTTTATTAACTTAAAGCTTGGTGGAGGGCTAGCCCGTTTGCGGGCATGGTGCGGTGAGGACGCCCTTCGGGGCAGGGCCCCCTGGTGAAACTTTCTTCCCTTGATTAGGAACCTCCGTCTCCAAGTCTTCGGAGGCAGCCCTTTTCTTCCCGCGGGGGGAGGAAACCTGGGAAAAACCTCCCCGATTATCCTCCTTCATGGAGACAGTAATTCCCCCGGTTTGGTTGTGCAATGTGTGGAGTTCGGTTTCGCTTTTCTTCTCTTCCCCTTTCCCTGAGGGCACTTGGCTTAATGCGCGTCTAAGCATCCTGGCTATTGCCTGACTAGGCGAGCCTTCGGGAAGTGGGGCCGGACACCTGGTCCTCTCCGCCTTGCTGAGCCAATCCTGGCCGTGGACAGGTTCTCAGAATAATGTTGTATTAAACATAAGCAAAGTGTTCGGTTACAGGGTTACTTACTTGGGTATCTGGGCGGTTGCAGCTCAGGCCCGCATCCTCGGTGGTGTCCGGACACCTTACTTGTGGTCCGAGGAATAACATATACATCCCTTTGATCGTCATGCCGAAGAAGTGCTGAATGGTTCGCGGACCTTCCGGATTGAACTCCCACATCCGGAGAGGCCGACGTTTGCACGACAGGATCCGCCGAACTAGCATTACCTGAATGATTTTGACAAGATCGATATCCCTCTCAAGAAGCTCCCAAATACGGCTCTGCAATGTCGGTACGTCATTAGCAGGCCCCCAGTCTAGTTCCACATTGGCCCACGACGCCAGTTGAGGCGGAGGGCCCGGACGGAAGGCGGGGGCAGCCACCCACGTTGTGCCTCGGGGAGCTGTGACATAGAACCACCTCCGTTGCCACAGATCAGACACCTCCGGGAAGGAACCTTCTGGCCATGGAACATCAGCGTTTCTGCTTATTGCGGCGCCTCCGCACTCCGCGTGTCGCCCCTCAATCACCTTCGGCTTCACATTGAAGGTCTTGAGCCATAGGCCAAAGTGTGGGGTAATGTGGAGGAAGGCTTCACACACGATGATAAACGACGAGATGTGGAGGATGGAATCCGGAGCTAGATCGTGAAAATCTAGCACGTAATAGAACATGAGCCCTCTCATGAAGGGATCAAGAGTAAGTCCCAAGCCTCGGAGGAAGTGAGAAACAAATACGACACTCTCGTTGGGATCACGAGTAGGGATGACCTGCCCAGGGGTGGGAAGCTTGTGCTTAACGTTGGCGGTCAAAAATCTGGCCTCCCTGAGCTTCACAATGTCCTCCTCTATGACAAAGGAGGCCATCCACCGACCTTGAAGGTTGGATCCGGACATGATTGAAGATCCGAAGTGCCTAAGCTTGAGCTTCGGGTGTTGGAACTCGAGAGGCAGAAAGGCGCAAGCCTAGTAAGAAAGCGATATGCCTTGACCCCTCTATAAAGGGGCAGGATATCAAGCGTCCCAGCAGAACCGTTTGGGACTTACCTAAAACACGGAGTCATGCCAACAGGCGTGGTGGGGTTACCCATACCAGTATTGATGAGGATCCCGCGATAATGGGGACATAATCTCTGCTTCGACAAGACGTGCCAACGAAACCGCCTCGCAATGTGTGCGGTAGCTGGTTGTAAAAAAAATGGTTCGAATAATGACCGGGCCGTGGCGTGATGTCACGCTACGAAGAATTGTGAGCAGATTAGATTTGTGGATTATTGTTCTCTCTACGGTGGTATGTGAAAATTTTCTTGCAGAGCCGGACACGACTTAAGTGTTCGAAATTTACCTTGGAGTATTCGAAGATGGAACCCGCCTTGCAATGCCAAAGACAAACTGCGCGCCGGACTCATCGTCATTGAAGCCTGGTTCAAGGGCTACTGAGGGAGTCCTGGATAAGGGGGTATCCGGACAGCCGGACTATGTACTTTGGCCGGACTGTTGGACTATGAAGATACAAGATTGAAGACTTCCACTACAAGAAATATGCTCAATTGTGACCTTCTGCAGTGACCGTGGAAGAAATCGTCATAAATCTATGACCATTTCTATCCAATTGGTCGTGGCCTGTTTAGGAGAGTCGAAACCATAAACCATAGTGACTATTTTGGTCAAAAAGGTCGTAATTGCCTTACACAAAATGGTCATAAGCAGACAATAGTGGTCAACAGCCTTATTTCTAGCTGATTACGACCAATCCAGATGGTCATGGTGTTGTAACATCGATGACTGGACGTCCACATCATCAATTTTACCTATGTGTCGTGTCATTTTGGCTTATGTGTCGGTTGTAGTGTCAGTTCGTCCATAGATTGACTTGTTGACTAAACTGGGTCTACATTTACAAACGGGGCCAACTAACACAGTACAAATGACATGTGGGACCCGTCCCACAAGGGTTAATAAAGCAGAAAAAGGCGAAAATACACTTTGGCTCATAGGTGTATATGCAACATTGTCTAAATATATATTTTAAAAAGTTAAAAAAATTCGAGAAAAAATCCCATCTGTAAATCCGGACACTATATGTGTGTGCACCAAGTTTCGATGAAAAATGTCATTTTTTGTGGCTTGTGTAAAAAAACTATTTTTGATGCTTGATTACAGCTATTCACAAGCCATTTTTAATCTTTTTTACACATGCAACAAAAATGCCCTTGTTCACTGAAATTTTGTGTGCGAACATAGGATGTCCAGATGTACACATGAGATTTTTTCTATACATATTTCATAATAGGTGTATCTACATCTAAGATCCAAAACGCCACTCTCAAAGAAAAAAAAGGACCTGTCCCGCAAAGGTGAATAAAGCAAAAAAGAAAGGCCACCGCGCCAAAACGCCACTCTCAAAGAAAAAAAAAGGACCTGTCCCACAAACGTAAATAAAGCAAAAAAGAAACCACACCACGTGATTCGAATTAGCTACCAGTCGAGTTTCCCTAAGGAGACAACCACAACACCGTAACAAAGACACAGGTACATTCTCGCCCGTAACCTATTTAATGCGTAGTGTCGAGTGGGCTTGGGCCTTAGTTGGACAAAGGCACCTTTTTTTCTTTTATATTTTTCGTCCGCCGAGTGGGCCAACTACTGGGCCACGGCTCGTTTTTTGGTATGTTTTTTGTTCGTTCATTCTTTTTTACTTTTGTTTATTATTTATACTTCCAATTATTCTATATTGAAAAACAAACTTCACATAAAACGTTTGAAAAAATGTTAACCAAGCATTTGAAAATCTTGCATGTGTATAAAGAAAATTATTACCATATGTACAAAAAATATACAATGTGTGTGCAAAAAGTTGATCGTGTATTTAAAAATGTTAATTGAGCATTTGAAAATTGTTAAAGAATTATATAAAAATGTCAATCAAGCATTTGAAAATGTTAAAATGTGTAAATAAAATATTAACCATGTATTCAAAATATTAATCTTGTATTTAAAAATATTTAAATGTTGTATATAAAAATATTTAAATGTTGTGTATAAATGTGGTAACTTGGTCACATATAATGACCTAATATTTTATAAAATTGATTTGGTCCAATTTTGCAACAAATATATGGTAGGTCCTTCACAAAAAAACTTATTCTGGGCATTCAAAAAATAGAAAATGAATTTTTCGTTCAAAGAAAATGAAAACTCCCTTATGCAATATTGTTTGTCATTCCAAGATGCACCCTTGTGCACAATATGAGATCATTTGAATAAACTATGACATGAATGTGGCCATAAAATTGATTATTTGAATTGAAAGCCATGATCTTCATACATGATAGCTAATTTCTAAGAACACTTTTTAAAAAAAAATTATCGTATTACAAATTTATTATTTTCCTGGTAACTTGGTCACATATAATAACACAATGCGAAGGTTTTCTAATTTTTTGATTTTTTTTAGAATTTTTTATCCCGTTTCAAAATGTGGTCAAAACGGCGGGCTTGACCGTTCCTAGCTAGTGGTTGAATCTTGGAAAATTTTTGGTGTTTCTCTGATTAAATAGATACTTATATACCTAGAAATGATTTTTTGAAAAAATAAAGAGCAAACTATAAGGCAGCTGTAGTTCAAATTTGACCTGCTTCCAACTGGATCAGCGAAAATTTGTCTTTTTCACCAGAGGTGGTTAAATCTTTTGACACCCAACCATTTGGTAAATTGTGCATTAAATATGGCCTAATATATTATAAAAATGATTTGGTCCCATTTTGTAACAAATATATGGTAGGTCCTTCACAAAAAAACTCATTTTGGGCACTCAAAAAAATGGAAAATGAATTTTTCGTCCAAAAAAATGAAAACTTCCTTAGGCAACATTGTTTTCCATTCGAAGATACACCCTTGTGCACAATATGAGATCATTTAAACAAACTATGCCATGAATGTGGCCATAAGATTGATCATTTGACTTGAAAGCCATGAATCTTCGCACATGATAGCTCATTTCTGAGAACACTTTTTTGAAATAATTGTCGTATTACAAGTTTATTAGTTTTCCTGGTAACCTGGTCACATATAGTGACACAATGTAAAGGTTTTCCAATTTTTTGATTTTTTGTGAATTTTTTATGCCCGTTTGAAAAAGCGGTCAAAACGGCGGGAATGACCGTTCCTAGCTAGTGGTTGAATCTTGGAATTTTTTTGGTGTTTCTCTGATTAAATAGATACTTATGTACCTAGAAATGAATTTTGGAAAAATTAAAGAGCAAACTATAAGGCAGCCGCAGTTCAAATTTGACCCACTTCCAGCTGAATCGGCGGAAATTTCTCTTTTTTACGAGAGGTGGATCAAAACTTTTGACACCCAACCATTTGATCAATTGTACATTAAATATGACCTAGTATTTTAGAAAATTGATTTGATCCAATTTTGCAACAAATATTTGGTAGGTTCTTAAAAATACCATTTTTGCAACAAGAAAAATGATTAAAAGTAGCTAGAAAGATAAAAAAATGCGTGCAAATTGGTGATCATTCGTAAAATGTGGTATAACCTGAGTGAAAAATTTAGATGTGCTGTTTTCTATAATATTTTTGATTGCTGCTTCACAAAATGCGTCCAATTTTAATACTTAAAACTATTTTATGTCATAAATTTTCTGAACCAATCAGGGCTTTTCGCACGGATCATCCCAATGTAGCCGATCTGGACCGTCCACACCCAACGGATCCAACGTCTCTCACTCATTCTCATGTCTAAGCCACCCAACCCAAACCCTAGCAACCCAATCCAGATCTCTCTCCCCCTCTCCCAAATCCAGATCGACAACAATGTCCTCCTCCTCGCCCTGTCGTCGCCCTCCTTCCCCTCCCAGTCGCTCCCCTTTGCCCTCCCGCAGCAGATCGAGCGCGCCGGCGCTGGTGTTCGCCGCCTCCTTCCTGAGGCTGTCGTCCCGCATGTCCAAGCAACAGAAGCGCGACAGGGTGGACGCCATCACCACCTCCCCGTCCCCGGCCTCCTTCCGCGACGCATCCCAGCAGGGCGCCATCACCGCGCGCCGACCGCCCTCGCGGCTGGCTGCTTGTGCGGCGACGACGGCGGCCTCGTCGTCCCCGGAGGCCACGGTGCCTCAAGGCCGACCTGGCGCCCCCTCCTCGCCATTCCTCCACCTCTGTGCTGGGGTTCGGTTTGCGTGCAACGGCGGTGGCGTACGAGGCGAACAAGCCGCTGGTGGTCGAGGACGTGCAGGTGGCATCGCCGCTGTCCGGCGAGTCCGCGTCAAGGTCGTCTCCACTGTGCTACACCTGGAGATGTAACCATCTGTTCAAGGTCGCAACAGCAAGGTTTAGTTCGAGCCACTGCTTGAGTGGCGATGCACATGGCGGCCACGGCCACGGGGGCAACGCTGAACCGGGCACCCCCGTTTCCTTGTGCAGTGGTGGCTGGTCCTGCCAGCGAGGGGCATGTGTTCGACGAAATGCCAGGCAAGGAAGGGGCAATTCTGGGCGTTGTCTCTGCCGATCGAAGGCCCAGCAGAGGAGAAGCGTGCTGAAGCACTTGAGGAATCAATGCAAGGGCTGCCATTAGCGAGTTGGGAGACAATGCTCTGCTCAGCTCAGCTCAGCCCGACGGCATGCTTGACATGAGGCATGAGGTGCGCATGTACAGCTAAACGGCTGGTTCGTGCTGCAGACATGTACGTATTCAGTGGCTGTTTTACATGGACTGGTAGCAAATGGAGTTACTATTGAATTGGTTGGTTGACACAAGCAGCTTGCTATCCAGTACATAGGACTGGATCAATTGCAATGGCTTCGCCATTTGGGAGACGATGCTCAGCTCGATGGAATGCTTGACAGAAGATGAGCATGTTGTCGCCATGGAGTGAAGGAGTGATGGGCTCTTCTTGGTGGCTCGAGATCATTGCATTCGGCCAAGATGGTTCGTTCTGCAGACAGACATGTGTGTCCAGCATCAGTGATCATCTTCTATCAGTCACGCAAGTTTATCCACACCGACTACTACACCTGGGGCGGCAAGGTCCGTCACCCCCCCCATCCTCCTCGCCTCGCGCTTCCTCGAATCTAGGTTTCAATGGCCGCGGTTGCCCAGGGCCTACAGCCAGCGCTGGCACTGCTGCTAGTCACCACCTCCCCCAACCCCAGCGACTTATCCTTGGATTTTCCCTACCGTCAGTGTTATTCCACTGTGTCAGTGGTTGCGATGAGACTGAGTAATTGGGGATTAATTGACTTCCATGTAGCATTGTACGAGTTGTTCCTCAGTGTCGGGTTGGGTGTAGAGTGAATTGACATGATGTACAGTAGAAAATGTTTGTGCAAATCTGAAAGCCTACTGCATGCTGTAGAGATTTACTAGAATTTGTGTTCGTGTCATGAAAGGATTTCTTTTGCTATGCAGGATCCCGAGGGCCTCTTTCCTTGCATTCTCGGTGACAAGGCTGCTGGGTAAGCCCACAAATTTGTGTGATTTCAGATATTATCATCCATAGCTAAAGATAACTGTGCACTGATAAGTTTGCTTCCATAGCTGCTGATAAAATTGTTGAGAGTGTCGGCGAAGGAGTGACCGACGTGCAGCCAGGGGGACTGCAAGATGTGCACTAAGTAAGGATCCGATCTGATTGGGCTCTGCTCGTGCTCGTGGTAGATCATGTGGTCTGCCACATGCCTGGCAAGGTGCTCTCATTGATTCATATTTTATAGGTTAGTTTATTTCCAGATTTCTATGCATGCCACTCAACAGAATTTTCTAGACATTTTATTGGATCGTCAGATGGTTGGGGTGGCAGGCGTGTTTGGCTAACAGATTGCATTGGAATTATATTCTTCGTCGCCTAATGTTCTTGTTGCTGATAATAGGGCCTGTATATAGCAATTCATTTTCCTAGTGGTTACTTATGCTTATTGTGTCTCACGCTGGAAGAAAATGCGCAATGAGCTTGTTTGACTTTTTTGATGCTTGTAGTATACTTGATCAGGGTAGTGCTGTTTCCTGTGATCTTTCCTATCATTTGCTAGTGTGATGCTTCAAGATGAAACATTTTAAAACCCAAACTACTGTAAATAAGGGTTCTGCATCTTGAGGATTAAGTATTCATGATATGTCAATAGTGTAGTTGATCCTTACTGTTGCTAAATGCCATTGCTTGACATGATATAAGTATGAGCACTTAACCATTATACAGCTGTTTGCATATTTTTTTGTATTTTTTTTTTATAAATGATGATAGTTTGCGCAAGATGTACACATGTTAATTTTTTTGACTTGAATCTGTCATGCCCTTGATTTTTTACTTAGCTTGACCAAGAACAACAGCATCCTTGATGCTTACTAACCCCCACCTCGCTCTTGCTCTCTTAGACCTGAAGGAGCACGTATGGAAGGCACCTCCTCTCCGGGCGGTGAGAGCGTTGAGGGGTCGTGGGTGCAGCTAATGGCCATGTCCGTGGCCGTGCCTGCCATTACCCTCTCTACAAGGGCACAGCCAGGAAGACGCTTAGCAACTAGATCGTCGTCCACTCCAAGTGGAGGGGACAACTCAAGCGGTAGTAAGTTTCTAGTATTCTCTAATGTGTTGATGTGGCTTGTTTACCTCATCCTTGTTACACATGATTTCCTTATATGATTTCTGCTCGACGGATCTAATATAGATGATTCGTTCAAAGTAGTACAGTATATGATTCCTGTTTTATTATAGCTTTTTTGTTTGTCCCGGTCCTCTGTTGCATGGCTGCTATTTTCCCTTTCCTAATCGTTGCACATTCATTTTTGGTACTGGAAATGCGATAGTATACAAGCAATTTCAGTTCCTATAGTAGTCCAGCAGGCATTGCTTTGTCGTTGGACACTGGTAATTAAGAGAGGGCGTTGTATGCTCTTCGATTAATTGTCTAGTGATTGCCTGAAGCATCTATCTTCCCAGCTTTTAGAACGGAGAAACTCGTGTCATTTCATATATGATCTGAATGAAATGTCTAGGACTTGCGGCAGTTTATTTGATACTGTATACTGTACTAAAGAAACAACATATGCGCTCCTGAAACGTACTAAGTTCTTCTCTGCTCCATGTTCCCATTTAAGTTACGTGCTCGATTTAAATTTCAACAATGGTTTGTTTCGCATTCTCACCTGTTTAGTAAACCTTGTGCCATGCTTATTTCATGTAGCTAACAGTAACTTGCCAAAAAATAATTAGCAAGTAAGATTTGTTCTGCTTGTCTGCTACAAAGTTTTCAAATAACTACTACTTAATTAGTAGCATGTAGTCTGGATATACAAAAGCATGTGTTGTCCAGCCCATGTAGCAATCACTGCTAGTCTGTATTGAGCAAACAGTGCACCGCGCTGTAGCTAGCCGCGCGCGGTAGCCGCCGCATGAGACGCTGGTGTGCGTCGTGTGAAGTATAGATTTTCCCATCTTTTTTTAAATGTCAGGTGTTGTATTAGTATTATGATGTTATCTTCTTAAATTGCTGCTACTAGGAAATCTATTCTTGAATAGTTTTCTTATAAAGTTTCCTAGTCATTCTTTTTTTTAAATGTCAGGTGTTGTATTAGTATTATGATGTTATCTTCTTAAATTGCTGCTACTAGGAAATCTATTCTTGAATAGTTTTCTTATAAAGTTTCCTAGTCATTCAGAACCAACTGCAATATATTGATGGACATAGTACTCTGCTCATGTGTACATCTTTCTTTAAATGTCAGGCTGACATGGAAAGTGCTATGGAACAAGAGGTACCAAAAGGTTGAGAACCAAAGAGTGATGCTGCTATTGTTGCTGACATTCTCACTAAAGAATGTCCCTCCAGCACATTCCTTCACTAGTTGTGTTGTTTTGGTTGGTGCCATCTTATGTTCTTGGTTACTAGTGCACAATATGGACATGGCCATATTATGAACATTGGTTTTGTTATTTTGTTTGGTGCATCTTATGAACCTGTGGTGTAAAGATAATGCTGGGCCTAAGTTATTGAAATCCTGGAGAATTATATTATTATTGTCATTATATTCTCCTGTGTTGGTTGACTGCCAAATTGTGCAATGTATTTTTCTTTTTGATATACTGTTGGTTGTTATTGGTCACCCTTCAATAAGGGCTGGAGTGAAAATACTAAATTGTGTTAGTGGGCTGGACCGCTTCAAGGCCCTTTGACAGAAAAAAAACAAAATGTTTTTGTTGGGTAGATAAAAGGGCTGGCCCAATTAATGATGGATTAAAATGGGTTGCACAACTCAACCCAAGAACTGATTTGTTGGGCTTGGCCTATGCTTGTTGCCCAAAAGTAAATTTAAAAGTGGGCTGAATTATTGGGCCCAGCCCATTAAAACAACTGATTTGGACCGATCCTACATGGCATCCATGTCATCGCATGTGCCACGTTGGCTCAGCCACATCAGATCCTACGTGGTCTAGGCTCATTAGTAATGACCATAATTTTCGTCAAAGATTTAACGACCTAAATTTTGGTCAAGGTTGGCCATGACGAAAATTCTAAAAAAGGTCACATTTGTTCGTTCTTGACGGCCAACTGTTGACCTTCCGAATTTGGTCAAAAAAAGGTCAATAAACAAAAGCAATGACGAATTAACGACAAAAATGGGGAGTCATAATTGGCCATATGTCGGGGGAAATCTGACCCACCACGGACACCTATGGGACCGGAGCCCCTTTCGGTTCGGCAGGGGGCGGAGATCGCACAAAGAGCAGATCGAGGCGAAGCACACAAGCGATTTTACCCAGCTTCGGAGCTCTCCGGAGAGATAACACTCCTACTGCTGCTTGTCTGATTGTATTTAGTTCTTGCTCGGGAGCGCTGAGTACGATAGTTCACCCTAGCTGCTAACGAGACCGAGCGTGAGTGTTTCGAAAGCTCCGAACCCCCCTCTACGTTGCGCATGTGCCTCCTTTTATATGCTCAAGGGGTCCCCGACAGGTGGCAACGTGGGCAAGGGAAAAAATGGAAAAGGACTTGCAGTTGGTACAACTACCTGTACAGTGTATCATACCTAACCCTGACGGCAGGGGACAAAGGCAGTAAATGCCCGTCTACGTCGCCCAAACAGTGCAAAAAGGGACCGTCAGGGACGCCACCGCTTGCCACGATGGCTATCTTGTCAGCGCCGCTTGCCACCACGCACCCCTGGCTGCACAGCTTCTCACCACGTGTGCCTGGAGGGGTCCCAGGGCGACACGTTGTTGGATGAGCTGGAGCGCGGGTACGGAGTGGTTGCTTGCCGCGGCAAGCGCCTTACGGCGGTCGTGGTCTTGTCGCGGTTGTTGTCTTGTTGCGTCCGGAAGCTTGTCGCTCACCGGGCCTTGCCGGGACGCGTGGCGCGTCGCGGCAAGTTCCTTGGGATGCCTTGGTTGGCCTTCCCGGCAAGCTCCTCTTGCCGGGTTCTTGGTCTGCCTTACCGGCAAGCTTCTCTTGCCGAGGTCTTGTCTCCTTGACTTGAATACTTTGTTCTTGAATGGCTCCAAAGGAACCATGGAGGACCTTGGCGGTCACCCGGCAAGCCTTGCCGCGGGGTGCTGCAACTGCCCGTGCACAAGTTCGGGGTACTAGAGTACCCCCTACTCTTGTACACCGACAGGAGCCCCCGGGCCGGGGCCACACACGGTGCCGAGCGCTGTTGGGCCAGGCCGAAAACAGGGCACGAGCACACGCGGCTTGGGTTACGCCGTTTCTCACTCCGCAACCACCGCGCCCTCCCCGAACGGCACGCATCGAATGCGGCATCGTGGGAGAGATCATGGGTGGCTTCTTTATTCGGAAAAGCGGAACGTCCGCCCCCCTCCCTCTTTATAAGCAGGGGAAGCAGGGGCAGTTCGCCCATCTCGCCGGTTATTGCTCCAATCTTGAAAACCTCCGCCGCTCCCCCCTTCTTCCCGAAGTTGAAAGAGAGCAGCGCTCCGCCCCTCGTCGCCACAGCTACCACCAATCGCCGTCGATCTCCCTCGCCGCCTCCGCCATGGCTCCGAAGGCCGGGAAGGTCGTGAAGTCGGTCGAGGCGCAGCGGCTCGCGGCGCTGCGAAAGGAGCGGGCAACTTTTCCCCCTCAGCTCGCCGCGAAGGAGCTGAGGGAGAACTACTACCTCTTCTGGTCGACGGAGACGCGGGCGCATCCGCGCACGAAGGTACTCCCCGCCACCGCTTCAGAACTGGCCCCGAATGGGTACCCTTTCTTCGCGCTGTTCTTCTACTGCGGGCTCTGCCCGCCCTTCTCTGAATTCTTCTGCGACATCATGAACACCTACGGGCTCCGCCTCCTTGACTCACCCCCAACGCCGTTCTGACCATGGCAGTTTTCGCGCACCTTTGCGAAAACTTTGTCGGAGTCCATCCCAACGTAGCCCTTTTCCGCCACTTCTTCATGCCCCGAGTCGAGAGAGGAGAGCCCCTATCCGGCGGAATCGCCTGGATCTCGAGGATCGGCAAGAAATAGGCCTATCTGGAGGGAGAGCTCCGCAGCAAGTGGGATGAGTGGAGAGCAGATTGGTGCTGGATCGTCGAGGAGGACCCGCAGCCGTTCACCGCCCTGCGCCAAGCCCCAGTAACACGCGACAACGATTGGAGCAGCGTGGCCCCGGAAGACGATAGGCTAAAGATCGCCATCACCAGGATCCTACGCCTTAGGCTTGCCGGGCTTACTGTAGGTGCCGTTGGAGCAGACTTTCTTCGCCGCCGCATCGCCCCCTTGCAGGAGAGGAGGAGACCCGCCTGGGAGTTCCAGAACGTGGCGGATATCATGAGGCTACGCCCGGGCCTCAACTTCAATTTCACCGTCTTGGAACTGACCGCGATGCTCCAGGAGCTGTTCAAGTGGGATCCTCAACATCCGGAAACGTTCAAATTGCCGAGGGATGTCGTTCCGCTGTGCAACAATTCCGCGCTCGATGGCATCCGCGCAATGATGCCGCTGTGCGATTCGCATGGGATCGTCCCCACTTGGCAGGAGCCTGCAGACGCTGTCGTGCGGGAGTTCTTCGACGGTCTGGTAGAAGTGACGGTCCGCGCCGATGAACAGAATGGCCTCACTCGCGACACCACCGAGGAGGAGATGCAGCGCATCGCCACCAGGGTGGAAGAGGCGGCGGCAGCTGCTGCCGCAGGCGAGTTTGGCTTCACCGAAGAGGAGGCGGAGGCAGCAGAGGCGGCAAGCCTTGTCGAGCGTGGAGAGCTTGCCGATGAGGAAGAGCTTGCCGTTGAGGAGGAGCTTGCCGGTCTTGAAGCCGAGTCGAGCGAGCCCGCCGAGGGCGCGGGCGATTCGGCGAGGATCGACTCCTCCACCTTCGCACCTTCCGGCAGCTCGTCGCAAGCGGAGCCCCCAGCACCACCGAGAAGGCGTCTTCGCAGGGCCGGGGATGTAGCGGGGCGGCAGACGGGGCAACAGCCGCCGCGCCGTGCGACATGCTCCACCGCGGCAAGCACGGTTGCCGCGGGAGCACCTCACGCCGCTGCAGCAACCGGAGCGGGGCCCTCCCGGACCACCGCTTCTGCTCCCGCCAAGCGCCCAAGGGACCCTTCTCCTCCGCCTCGTCGCGCCGAGGGTGGGCCGGACTTCGACCTGTCCGCACTCAGCTCCGACGAGGAAGAAGAAGAGTAAGAATCTTGGTTGTGCTTGTAGATCTTCAATTCTTGCTGTTTTGTCTTGTATCTGATCTGCTTGGCTCCGAATCCATTCTTTTTCAGGACTCTGGCCCAAAGAGCGGCGAAGCGAGCCAAGGCCCCGGTGATTGTCATCGAGGACGATCCCATCGCGGCAGCAGGGGGTGCGCCCGAGACCACCTTGCCGGACCCGGCAACCATTCTCCAAAGCAGCCCCCAGCGCAGCCCCCAGCGTAAGTGTTTAGTTTACTTCTTGCTGTTGGGCGCGCTTGGGTTTTTCTTCTTTGCTGATATCTGACTGCTGACTTGTGTAGGAGCAGAGCAGCCTCACCAGGAGTGCCCGGAAGCCGCTCCCGACAAGCCGTCTGCTTCGACTACTCCGCCAAGGGAGGATTCCCTGGCAAGAGGGACTTCTCCGGCAAGGAACAGTACAGGTAATCCTCTTGCTTGAAAAATTCCTTGGGTTCTTCTTCTTCTGATCTTCTTTTTGAATATTTGCTTAACTTTTCCTCCGGTCATCAGGTCCATCCGCCACGGAGCCGATGGAGACCGAGGTCGCCGGAGAAGGAGCCGGCGCTGGTGAACCCGCCGGCGGAGAGGCCGCCAAGGCTGCCGCCGCAGGAGCTGGCGAGGGGTCCGGCGATCGCACTGACGACCCTGAGGCCGCAGGAGCGTCAGACGCTGCACCGACCGCCAATCCCTCCGCCGCTGCCGCATCGTCAGGCTCCGAAGAGCCCCAGCCTGACGCCTACTTGAAGGCCGGCGACGGCATCTTCATCAAGCTTCCATGGGCGTCGAGCTCCAGGGTGCCGGTTGAGGGAGAAACTTTCGACAAGGAGCTGCTCGCCTCTGCCGGGCTGACACTGGTCGACGCGCCGAGCAGCAACAGTGACGAGCCTGAGGAGGAGCAGCTGCTGCGGAAGCTGCTGTCGCTCTACCGCGCCCGCCAAGCCAAGGTAGCCTCCCGGGAAGCGCTTGTCGCGAAGGCGGGCGAGGACATTGAGAAGCGCGTGGAGGAGCTCCGGGGCCTCCACCGGGAAGCTCTTCGGTCCTTGGCGGAGGAGCAGGAGCAACTTCCCGACGAGCGAAAAGCCTTCCTCCTCGAGAAGGCTGAGGTCGAGGAGCAGCAACGGCTTGCTGCTGAGAAGCTTGCTGCACAGGAAGGCGAGCTGGTGCAGCGGAAAGTCAATCTGGACAGCCACGAGGAGGAGCTTGCCGCGCGCGAGCAGACATTTGGCGGAACCCTCAAGGAGGCGAAGGATGCTGCCGCAGCTGCCGAGGTCGCCAAGAAGGAGCTGGCGGCGAAGGTGGCGCAACTGGAGGCCGGTCTCAAGGCGAGCGGCGAGGAGCTTGCTGCACTCAAGCGAGAGCGCGAGAAGGATGCCTACACTCTTGGCGAGCTGCAGGGTCGTCTCGTCGAGAGGAGCAAGGAGCTGAGCGCCGCCAAGGACTCCAACGCGGATCTGGAGCTGAAACTGACTACTCTGACCAAGACGCTGGACGACGCCAGGAAGCAGGCGGCGGTCTTGGAAAAGAGGATCAAGGATGACGAGGCGCTGCTGGCGAGTGCTACCGTCACCCAGAATGCTTTCAGGGATAACATGGAGCACTGGACCGAGGGTCTCGTGGATATTGCCGCCGTCATCGACAGGGAGCTGGCGCAGCTGGGGATGGAGGATCTTGGGTATCCTTCCGACGAGCAGCTCCAACCCAGCGCCAAGCTCAGCTTGTTCTTCAAGGGCGTGGCGACGGCCCTCCAGCGACTTCGGGAGAAGATCCCAAAGCAGCTGGCCGACGAGTCGCACCGGATTTGCGCGGGAGCTCTTCAGAAGGTGCTGATGAAGGTGGCCTTCCGCAACCTAGGCCTCAACCTCACCAACGTCCTCCGGTCCTTGCCGCCAGATGCCGATCTGGAAGCGCTCAAGGCCCTTGTCGCACCCATTGTGGACAAGGTGAGCGGGATTAAGAGGGTCGAGGGCGATCGCGTTGACTAGGCCGCCCGTTTTCTCTTTTTCTTGTCGCTGCTGTCCATGTCATGAGAACAATCTTATTAGAGCTGCGACAAGTTATCTTGTAATATAACTTTATTTTGGGTAGTTTGCTATGTTATTTCCTTTACTTGATCCCTTCCTTTGTATGTTTTTGCCCTACGCTTTTAGGGAACTTGCCGGAACAGACACCCAAGCCGCGAGCGCTGAGTGCGGGACGTCAGCAGCCTGCTGGCGGTGCCGCTTCCGACAAGAAACCTTGTCGCAAGTAGTCGCAGCTCACTTAAGTTGTTGAGCGGACTCGAAACAAAATAAGGGCGCAACTAGCTACGAGTTGGTTCCTCCACGCACAGTTTTTCCATACAAAGCACGGTCGTTCGAGGAAGATAACTTAAAAATTTTAAAACTGATTGCTCAAACTTTGGCAACTTAGCTTTTCTGTCGTTTACTTCTCGGTAAGGCGAAACTTCCTCGAGCAAAGGCGAAACTTCCTCGAGCGACGCTTGGTCCACACCATTATCTTCTGCTTTCCCCTCGGCAAACTTGTGTGCGAGGGAACCTTCCTTTCTTTGAGAAAGAGAAAGAAGAGAAAATAAAGATATGGAGCCTTATGGCTCGTTATTGCTTACCGGGGATAGGTGCTGCACAAAGTGTCAGATAATGCATGCAAAAGAAAGTAACAAGCATGAAATTGACAAGGTGTGCGGAGCACATGAGCTTTACTTATGCACGGGGTCTGCGCCCGACTTTGTACAAAGGATTACATGCAACATCGGCAAGACTTGTACAAAAGGTGGTTGCCGGAACAGGTTCCGGCAACCGCGCCTTACGGGTAAAACTTACGAAGAAGCTCGATGTTCCAGGAGTTGCTCACCGAAAAGCCATCTTCGGTCTCAAGGCAGACAGCGCCGGGCCTAGTGACTCGTTTCACCCGGTAAGGGCCTTCCCACTTCGGCGTCAACTTGTTGGAATTCTTGGCGGACTGAACGCGCCGAAGAACAAGGTCGCCTTCCTCGAGACTTCTGGCATTAACTTTGCGGCTATGGTAGCGGCGCAAAGCTTGCTGGTATCGAGCAGCTCGTACAGCAGCCTGAAGACGGTCTTCCTCAAGGAGCAGCGCGTCATCTTGTCGCAGCTGCTCTTGCTCGAGCTCGTCATAAGCGAGCACTCGAGGCGACCCGTATACGAGTTCCGTGGGGAGAACTGCCTCTGCTCCATAGACTAGAGCGAAGGTGTCCGCCAGTGGCTCGATTTGGCGTCGTCGATCGACCAAAGAACCACCGCAGCTCCTCGATCCAGTTCTTTCCGACTTGTGCAGCCCGTCGAAAGTTCTGGTCTTGAGTCCGCGCAGCACTTCAGCGTTCGCCCTCTCGCTTGACCGCTGCTTCTCGGATGAGCAATGAAGTTAAGCAGACCTTGGCGCCAAGATCTTGGACGATCGCATGAAGGTGCGGCTCGTAAATTGCGTGCCGTTGTCGGTGATGATCCTGTTAGATCCCGGCGACAAACAATCGACCTAAAGAACTTGATCACGACCGTGGCTGTCACCTTCCTCACTGCTTCCACTTCCGCCACTTTGTGAACTTGTCGATCGCGAACGCATACAAGTACTCAAGGCCCCCACAGCTCGAGGGAAGGGGCCGAGGATGTCGAGCCCCCAGACTGAAAATGGCCAGGATAAAGGGATCGTCTGGAGAGCTTGAGCTGGTTGGTGTATCTGCTTGGAATGGAACTGTCACGCTTCATACTTGGTTACTTGTGCAGTTGCATCCCGGAGGGCTGTCGGCCAAAAGAAACCTTGCCGGAAAAGCTTGCGGCAAGTGCTCTTTTGCGCCAATGTGGTGACCACATATGCCTCCATGTATCTCTCGCCAACAGCTTTTGTCCATCTTCCCGTGAATACACTTCAATTTCACACCGTTGAGTCTTCTTCATACAGTGCTGTCGACAAACTGGTACATACTTGACTCCCGGCTACTCTTTCCGCTTCTTCCGCTCTTCGGAAGTTCTCCGTCTCAAGGAAACGGACAATCTGTTGTGCCCATGCTGGAGCTTGAGGCTCGACAACAAGGACTAAAGGCACATCTGCTGTTGCGGGAACATCTGCTTCTACGGCGAGAACCTGGGGTTCTGCCGGAGCTTGATATTCCCCGACAAGCTTGCCGGAGCAAAACTTGTCGGGAGCGTTTGCTTCAACGGAACAAACCATAAGGCTTGTCGGAGCAGACTGCTCCTCAGCATCCTGGGCGTTGATCTTGGGGACCTTCTTGGCGGCGGCTTCAGGGAGCTCTGCCGGAAAGTAGTCACCAGAAATCAACTTCCTCTTCTTGCTCTGTCCAGTTGATGGTGTCACGGATGGTTGAGTCAGCTTGAGCACAAAGATTCCTGGTTCCACAGGTAACTTAAGTGCGGCGCACTTCGACAGGTCATCGGCAACGCCGTTCTGAGCTCTCGGAACATGTTCCATCTGCAGGCCGTCAAAGCGCTCTTCTAGCTTCCTCACTTCATCAACGTAAGCTTCCATCAACGGACTTTGATAACTCTTGTTGACTTGGCGGACGACAAGCTGTGAGTCACCCCTGACAATGAGCTTCTTGATCCCAAGGTCTGCCGCGATCCTGAGACCGGCAAGCAAACCCTCATACTCTGCAGTATTGTTCGTTGCTTGCTCCTTGGGAAAGTGCATCTGGACTACGTACTTGAGGTGCTCTCCGGTGGGTGCGACAAGCAGCATGCCTGCACCGGCGCCTTGCAGCGAGAAGGCACCATCAAAGTACATCAGCCACTCTTTGCTCGCTTCCTTGTCGGGGATGCTCGTTTCTGGAATTTCTTCATCTGGTGTTGGCGTCCGTTCTGCTATGAACTCCGCCAATGCTCTGCTTTGGATAGTTGAAGTGCTTTCAAACTTGAGGCCAAAGCTCGACAGTTCCAGTGCCCACTCGACAATCCTGCCCGTTGCTTCTGGATTCTGCAGAATCCTCTTCAACGGAAAACGAGTGACGACTGTGATCTCATGTGCTTGGAAGTAATGGCGCAGCTTTCTCGAGGCTATGAGAAGGCCGAAAAGCAATTTCTGCACACCAGAGTACCTTGACCTAGCCCCCTGCAAAAGGGAACTGACAAAGTAAACTGGGCGCTGCACCATCCTTTTCTGCATCTTCTCTCGTGCCTGCGTAGATCCATCCTTGTCGGGACCAGAGCTTGTCGGTGATGTCCTCTGCTTGTCGCTGGAGGCATCTGCCGTGGTTGCTAGCTCATCATCCGCCTCCCTCTCCGCTACTAACACAGCACTAACCACTTGATTGGTTGCCGCTAAATATAGCAGCAACTTCTCTTGTGGCTTAGGTGCGACAAGTGTTGGAGTGGAGGACAGGTATCTCTTTAAGTCTTGCAGCGCAGCCTCCGCTTTCGAAGTCCATTCCATTGGACCTGCCTTTTTCAATATTTTGAAAAATGGCAAGGTGCGCTCAGCAGACCTAGAGATAAACCTGCTGAGAGCAGCTACGCAACCGGCAAGTCTTCGTACATCCTTGACACGCTTTGGTGCTTCAATCTGCTCAATGGCCTTGATCTTGTCGGGATTGGCTTCGATTCCCCACTGAGACATGAAGAACCCGAGAAGCTTGCCGGAGGGGACTCCAAACACACACTTCTCGGGGTTGAGCTTGAGGTTGATCTTGCGCAGATTTGCAAAGGTTTCGTCTAAATCTTGGATCAGAGTTGCTTTGTCCTTGCTCTTGACCACTATGTCATCCATGTAGGCTTCCACATTTCTGTGCATTTGCGGCTCAAAAGCGTCATGGACTACTCTTGCAAATGTCGAACCAGCATTCTTCAAACCGAAAGGCATCCGTATGAAACAGTACGTGCCACATGGAGTGATGAATGCGGTCTTCTCTTCATCCTCTTCTGCCATGAAGATCTGATGATATCCTGAGTATGCATCAAGAAATGAAAGCAAATCACATCCGGCCGTGGAGTCAACAATCTCGTCGATGCGCGGCAAGGGAAATGGGTCTTTAGGACAAGCTTTATTTGAAGGAAATATGCCCTAGAGGCAATAATAAAGTTATTATTTATTTCCTTATATCATGATAAATGTTTATTATTCATGCTAGAATTGTATTAACCGGAAACATAATACATGTGTGAATACATAGACAAACAGAGTGTCACTAGTATGCCTCTACTCGACTAGCTCGTTAATCAAAGATGGTTATGTTTCCTAACCATAGACATGAGTTGTCATTTGATTAACGGGATCACATCATTAGGAGAATGATCTGATTGACATGACCCATTCCGTTAGCATAGCACTTGATCGTTTAGTATGCTATTGCTTTCTTCATGACTTATACATGTTCCCGTAACTATGAGATTATGCAACTCCGTTTACGGAGGAACACTTTGGTGCTACCAAACGTCACAACGAATGGGTGATTATAAAGGAGTACTACAGGTGTCTCCAAAGGTACATATTGGGTTGGCGATTTGAGATTAGGTTTTGTCACTCCGATTGTCGGAGAGGTATCTCTGGCCTTCTCGGTAATACACATCACATAAGCCTTGCAAGCATTGCAACTAATGAGTTAGTTGTGAGATGATGTATTACGGAACGAGTAAAGAGACTTGCGGTAACGAGATTAAACTAGGTATTGATACCGACGATCGAATCTCGGGTAAGTAACATACCGATGACAAAGGGAACAACGATGTTGTTATGCGGTTTGACCGATAAAGATCTTCAGAGAATATGTAGGAGCCAATATGGGCATCCAGGTTCCGCTATTGGTTATTGACCAAGAATAGTTCTAGGTCATGTCTACATAGTTCTCGAACCCGTAGGGTCCGCACGCTAAGGTTTCGATGACAGCTTATATTATGAGTTTATGAGTTTTGATGTACCGAAGGAGTTCGAGTCCCGGATGAGATCGGGACATGACGAGGAGTCTCAAATGGCCGAGACGTAAAGATCGATATATTGACGACTATATTCGGAGTTCGGAAAGGTTCCAATGATTCGGTATTTTTCGAGTACCGGAGAGTTACGGAATTCGCCGGGAGAAGTATTGGGCCTTATTGGGCCCTGCGGGAAAGAGAGAGGGCTGCCTAGGGCAGGCCGCGCGCCCCATGGCCTAGTCCGATTGGACTAGGGGAGCCGCACCCTTCCCTCTTCCCCTTCCCCAAGTCCTAGTCCAACTAGGAAAGAGGGGGGAGTCCTACTCGGTGGGAGTAGGACTCCTCCAGCGCGCCTACTAGGCCGGCCGCACCCCCTTGTCTCCTTTATATACGGGGCAGGGGGCACCCCATGACACACAAGTTGATCTACGGATCTTACCTTAGCGTGCAGGTGCCCCTTCCACCATATTCCACTTCGTCATATCGTCATGAGCTTAGGAGAAGCCTGCGCGGAGAAGTCATATCGTCATGAGCTTAGGCGAAGCCCGCGTCGGTGGAGCATCAACATCGCCACCACGCCGTCAGGTCGACGGAACTCATCCCCGACACTTTGCTGGATCGAGTCCGGGATCGCCATCGAGCTGAACGGTGCGTAACTCGGAGGTGCCGTGACGCTCGGTGCTTGGATCGGTCGGATCGTGGGACGCACGACTACATCAACCGCGTTGTTATAACGCTCGCTTTCGGTCTCACGAGGGTACGTGGACGACACTCTCCCTCTCGCTGCTATGCCATCACCATGGTCTTGCGTGATCGTAGGATTTTTTTGAAATTACTACGCTACCCAACAGGGTATCGAGCCTGGTTTTATGCGTTGATGTCATGTGCACGAGTAGAACACAAGTGAGTTGTGGACGATACAAGTCATACTGCCTACCAGCATGTCATACTTTGGTTCAGCGGTATTGTGAGATGAAGCGCCGGACCGACATTACGCAGACGCTTACGCGAGACTGGTTTCACCGCCCGAGCATTCGTTGCTTAAAGGTGACCGGCGGTGTCTGCTCTCTCACTTTAGTTGAATCGAAAAGGCTACGCCCGTCCTTGAGAAGGTTAAACGGAGTCTATTTGACAAAGTATCGCTGTGGTTTTGATGCGAGGTAAGAACGGTTCTTGCTCAGCCCGTAGCAGCCACGTAAAACTTGCAACAACAAAGTAGAGGACGCCTAACTTGTTTTTGCAGGCATGATGTGATGTGATGTGGTCAAAATGTGATGCTATACTTTATTGTATGAGATGATCATGTTTTGTAACCGAAGTTATCGGCAATCGGCAGGAGCCATATGGTTGTCGCTTATTGTATGAAATGCAACGCCATGTAATTGCTTTACTTTATCACTAAGCAGTAGCGATAGTCGAGAAGCAATAGTTGGCGAGACGACAACGATGCTACGATGGAGATCAAGGTGTCGCGCCGGTGACGATGGTGATCATGACGGTAAGCTCAGCGATGGAGATCACAAGCACAAGATGATGATGACCATATCATATCACTTATATTGATTGCATGTGATGTTTATCCTTTATGCATCTTATCTTGCTTTGATTGACGGTAGCATTATAAGATGATCTCTCACCAAAATTATCAAGAAGTGTTCTCCCGAGTATGCACCGCTGCGAAAGTTCTTCGTGCCGAGACACCACGTGATGATCGGTGTGATAGGCTCTACGCTCAAATACAACGGGTGCAAAACAGTTGCGCACGCGAATACTCAAAGTTAAACTTGACGAGCCTAGCATATAACAGATATGGCCTCGGAACACGAGACCGAAAGGTCGAGCGTGAATCATATAGTAGATATGATCAACATAGTGATGTTCAACATTGAAACTACTCCATCTCACGTGATGATCGGACATGGTTTAGTTGATTTGGATCACGTAATCACTTAGATAACTAGAGAGATGTCTGTCTAAGTGGGAGTTCTTAAGTAATATGATTAATTGAACTTAAATTTATCATGAACTTAGTCCCTGGTAGTATTTTGCAAATTATGTTGTAGATCAATAGCTCGCGTTGTTGCTTCCCTATGCTTTTATATGTTTGTTTTGATATGTTCCTAGAGAAAATTGTGTTGAAAGATGTTAGTAGCAATGATGCGGATTTGATCCGTGATCTGAGGTTTATCCTCATTGCTGCAGTAAGAATTATGTCCTTAATGCACCGCTAGGTGATGACCTATTGCAGGAGCAGATGCAGACGTTATGAACGTTTGGCTAGCTCAATATGAGCAGATACAGACGTTATGAACATTTGGCTAGCTCAATATGATGACTACTTGATAGTTTAGTGCACCATGCTTAACGGCTTAGAATCGGGACTTCAAAGACGTTTTGAACGTCATGGACCATATGAGATGTTCCAGGAATTGAAGTTAATATTTTAAGCAAATACCCGAGTTGAGAGATATGAAGTCTCCAACAAGTTCTATAGCTAAAAATGGAGGAGAATCGCTCAACTAGTGAGCATGTGCTCAGATTGTCTGAGTACTTCAATCACTTGAATCAAGTGGGAGTTAATCTTCGAGATAAGATAGTGATTGACAGAATTTTCTAGTCACCATCACTAAGTTAGTAGAACTTCGTGATGAACTATAGTATGCAAGGATGACGAAAACGATTCCCGAGCTCTTCGTGATATTGAAATCGACGAAGGTAGAAATCAAGAAAGAGCATCAAGTGTTGATGATTGACAAGACCACTAGTTTCAAGAAAAGGGCAAAGGGAAAGAAAGGGGAATTTCAAGTAGAATGACAAGCAAGTTGTCACTCCCATGAAAAAACCCAAAGCTGAACCAAAGCCTGAAACCGAAAGTGCTTATAATTGCATAGGAAAAAGTCATCGAAACGGAAATACCCCAAATATTTGGTGGATAAGAAGGATGGCAAAGTGAACAAGAGTATATTTGATATACAGGTTATTGATGTGTGCCTTACTAGTGTTTATAGTATCCCCGAGTATTTGATACTGCTCGTTGCTAAGATTAGTAACTCAAACAGGAGTTGCGAATGAACAGAAACTAGTTGAAGGGAAGTGACGATGAGTGTTGGAAGTAGTTCCAAGATTGATATGATCATCATCGCACACTCCCTATACTTTCGGGATTAGTGTGGAACCTAAATAAGTGTTATTTGGTGTTGAGCATGAATATGATTTGATCATGTTTATTGCAATACGGTTATTCATTTAAGTAAGAGAATAAATTGTTGTTCTGTTTACATGAATAAAACCTTATGTGGTTACACACCAATGAAAATGGTTCATTGATCTCGATCATAGTGATACACATATTCATAATATTGATGCCAAAAATGCAAAGTTAATAATGATAGTGCAACTTATTTGTGGCATCGCCGCTTGGGTCATATCGGTGTAAAGTGCATGAAGAAACTCCATGCTGATGGGTTTTGGAATCACTTGATTATGAATCATTTGATACTTGCGAACCGTGCCTTTTGGGCAAGATGACTAAAACTCCGTTGTTCGGAACAATGGAACGAGATACTGACTTATTGGAAATAATACATACCGATGTATGCGATCCAATGAGTGTTGATGCTCGTGGCAAGTATCGTTATTTTCGACCTTCACAAGATGATTTGAGCAGATATGGGTATATCTTCTTGATGAAACATAAGTCTGAAATAGTTGAAAGGTTCAAAGAAATTCAGAGTGAAGTGGAAAATCATCGTAACAAGAAAATAAAGTTTCGCGATCTGATCGTGGAGATGAATATTTGAGTTACGAGTTTGGTCTTCAATTAAAACAATGTGGAATAGTTTCACAGCTCACGCCACCGGAACACCACAACATTATGGTGTGTCCGAACGTCAGAACTGCATTTTATTTTGATATGGTGCGATCTATGATGTCTCTTACAGATATAGTTTTGGGGTTATGCATTAGAGATAGCTGCATTCACATTAAAAGGGCACCATCTAAATCCGCTGAGGCGACACCGTATGAAGTATGGTTTAACAAAGAAACCTAAGCTGTCGTTTCTTAAAGTTTGGAGTTGTGATGCTTATGTGAAAAAGTTTTCACCGATAAGCTCGAACCCAAATCGGAGAAAGTCGTCTTCATAGAATACCCAAAGGTAACTATTGGGTACACCTTCTATCACAGATCCGAAGGCAAGTTTTTCGTTGTTAAGATGGATCCTTTCTAGAGAAGAAGTTTTCTCGAAAGAAGTGAGTGGGAGGAAAGTAGAACTTGATGAGGTAATTGTACCTTCTCCTTATTGGAAAGTAGTTCATCACAGAAATCAGTTTCGTGATTCCTACATCAATTAGTAAGGAAGTTAATGATGATGATCATGAAACTTTAGATCAAGTTGTTACCAAACCTCGTAGGTCTTCCAGAGTGAGATCCGCACAGAGTGGTACGGTAATCCTATTCTAGAAGTCATGTTACTAGACCATGATGAACCTACGAACTATGAGGAAGCGATGATGAGCCCAGATTCATAAATGGTTTGAGACCATGAAATCTGAGATGGGATCCATATATGAGAACAAAGTGTGGACTTTGATGGAGTTGTTCGATGATCGGCAAGCCATATTATATAAATGGATCTTCAAGAGGAAGACATATGCTGATAGTAGCATTACTATCACAAAGCTCGACTTGTCGCAGAAAGGTTTTCGACAAGTTCAAGGTGTTGACTACAATGAGATTTACTCAACTGTAGCGATGCTTATGTCTGTCCGAATCATGTTAGCAATCGCCACATTTTATGAAATCTGGCAAATGGATGTCAAAACTACATTCTTTAATGGATTTATTAAAGAAGAGTTGTATATGATGCAACCGAAGGTTTTGTCAATCCTAAAGGAGCTAACAAAATGTGCAAGCTCCAGCGATCCATCTATGGACTGGTGCAAGCATCTCGAGTTGAATAAACGCTTTGATAGTGTGATCAAAGCATATAGTTTTATACAGACTTCATGTGAAGCCTGTATTTACAAGAAAGTGAGTGGGAGCACTACAGCATTTCTGATAAGTATATGTGAATGACATATTGTTGATCGGAAATAATGTAGAATTATTCTGCAAAGCATAAAGGAGTGTTTGAAAAGAGTTTTTTCAAACAAAGACCTCGGTGAAGCTACTTACATATTGAGCATTAAGATCTATAGAGATAGATCAAGACGCTTGATAAGTTTTCCAATGAATACATACCTTGACAAGATTTTGAAGTAGTTCAAAATGGAACAGTCAAAGAAAGAGTTCTTGCCTGTGTTACAAGGTGTGAGATTGAGTAAGACTCAAAACCCGACCACGGCAGAAGATAGAAAGAGAATGAAAGTCATTCCCTATGCATCAGCCATAGGTTCTATAAAGTATGTCATGTGTGTACTGATCTATTGCATACCCTACCACTAAGATTGGCAAGGAGTGCAATAGTGATCTAGGAGTAGATCTATGGACAGCGGTCAAAATTATCCTTAGTAGAATAAGGAAATATTTCTCGATTATGGAGGTGATAAAAGAGCCCGTCAGAAAGAGTTACATCGATGCAAGTTTTTACACTGATCTAGATGACTCTAAAGTCTCAATCTGGATACATATTGAAAGTGGGAGCAATTAGCTAGAGTAGCCCGTGCGAGCATTGTAGACATAGAATATTTGCAAAATACATACGGCTCGAACGTGATGCACCTGCTGACTAAGCTTCTCTCACGAGCAAAACATGATCATCCCTTAGTACTCTTTGGGTGTTAATCACATAGCGATGTGAACTAGATTATTGACTCTAGTAAACCCTTTGGGTGTTGGTCACATGACGATGTGAACTATGGGTGTTAATCACATATAGATGTGAATATTGATGTTAAATCACATGGCGATGTGATCTAGATTATTGACTCTAGTGCAAGTGGGAGACTGAAGGAAATATGCCCTAGAGGCAATAATAAAGTTATTATTTATTTCCTTATATCATGATAAATGTTTATTATTCATGCTAGAATTGTATTAACCGGAAACATAATACATGTGTGAATACATAGACAAACAGAGTGTCACTAGTATGCCTCTACTTGACTAGCTCGTTAATCAAAGATGGTTATGTTTCCTAACCATAGACATGAGTTGTCATTTGATTAACGGGATCACATCATTAGGAGAATGATCTGATTGACATGACCCATTCCGTTAGCATAGCACTTGATCGTTTAGTATGCTATTGCTTTCTTCATGACTTATACATGTTCCTGTAACTATGAGATTATGCAACTCCCGTTTACCGGAGGAACACTTTGGGTGCTACCAAACGTCACAACGTAACTGGGTGATTATAAAGGAGTACTACAGGTGTCTCCAAAGGTACATATTGGGTTGGCGATTTGAGATTAGGTTTTGTCACTCCGATTGTCGGAGAGGTATCTCTGGGCCTTCTCGGTAATACACATCACATAAGCCTTGCAAGCATTGCAACTAATGAGTTAGTTGTGAGATGATGTATTACGGAACGAGTAAAGAGACTTGCCGGTAACGAGATTAAACTAGGTATTGATACCGACGATCGAATCTCGGGTAAGTAACATACCGATGACAAAGGGAACAACGATGTTGTTATGCGGTTTGACCGATAAAGATCTTCAGAGAATATGTAGGAGCCAATATGGGCATCCAGGTTCCGCTATTGGTTATTGACCAAGAATAGTTCTAGGTCATGTCTACATAGTTCTCGAACCCGTAGGGTCCGCACGCTAAGGTTTCATGATGTTATATTATGAGTTTATGAGTTTTGATGTACCAAGGAGTTCGGAGTCCCGGATGAGATCGGGACATGACGAGGAGTCTCGAAATGGTCGAGACGTAAAGATCGATATATTGGACGACTATATTCGAGTTCGGAAAGGTTCCGAATGATTCGGTATTTTTCGGAGTACCGGAGAGTTACGGAATTCGCCGGGAGAAGTATTGGGCCTTATTGGGCCCTGCGGAAAGAGAGAGGGCTGCCTAGGGCAGGCCGCGCGCCCCCCCATGGCCTAGTCCGAATTGGACTAGGGGGGCCGCACCCCTTCCCTCTTCCCCCTTCCCAAGTCCTAGTCCAACTAGGAAAGAGGGGGGACTCGGTGGGAGTAGGACTCCTCCAGGCGCGCCTCTACTAGGCCGGCCGCACCCCCCCTTGTCTCCTTTATATACGGGGGCAGGGGGGCACCCCATGACACACAAGTTGATCTACGGATCTTACCTTAGCCGTGTGCGGTGCCCCCTTCCACCATATTCCACTTCGGTCATATCGTCGCGGAGCTTAGGAGAAGCCCTGCGCCGGAGAAGTCATATCGTCATGAGCTTAGGCGAAGCCCTGCGCCGGTGGAGCATCAACATCGCCACCACGCCGTCAGGTCGACGGAACTCATCCCCGACACTTTGCTGGATCGGAGTCCGGGATCGCCATCGAGCTGAACGTGTGCAGAACTCGGAGGTGCCGTGACGCTCGGTGCTTGGATCGGTCGGATCGTGGGGACGCATTTACTACATCAACCGCGTTGTTATAACGCCTCGCTTTCGTTCACGAGGGTACGTGGACGGACACTCTCCCCTCTCGTTGCTATGCCATCACCATGGTCTTGCGTGATCGTAGGAATTTTTTTTGAAATTACTACGTTACCCAACATTATTGACATCTGTAAAGTCGATACAAAGCCTCCATTTCCCGTTTGCTTTGCGCACAACTACAGGATTGGCCAACCACGTAGGATGGAGCACTCCTCTGACAAGGCCTGCTGCTTCCAACTTCTTGATTTCTTCTGCGATGAATTCTTGGCGCTCCACTGCTTGCTTCCTGACTTTCTACTTGACGGGCCGTGCATGAGGACTGACGGCAAGATGGTGCTCAATTACTTTCCTGGGAACACCGGGGATGTCAGACGGTTGCCATGCAAACACGTCGACGTTCGCCCGCAGGAAAGCAACGAGCGCGCTTTCCTATTTAGGGTCGAGAGTGGCACTGATGGTGAAGGTACCACCCGTGCCGTCCTCCTTGGCGGACACCTTCTTGGTCGCTGGTGGAGCTGCCATCGTCTTCTTACACTTGCCGGTGGAGCTCGATGGTGCGTCCTCGATGGTAGCGCAGCACTCCCAAGAGGTGCGCTTGCCGGAGTGGGCATCAGAGCTCTTGCCGGACTTGGACTTCTTCTTCCCCCCGGGAGCTTCAGCGGCAAGTGACTTGCGACCTGCCGCGGCTGCTGCTTCCCGGTAGATCTTGTCGGCGCAGATAAGAGCATCCTTCTTGTCGCCAGCACGAGATGACACTTATCGGGCCTCGCATCTTCAAAGACGCTAGGCGCGAGGAGAGGCTGCCATGAACTTGGCGAGTGCTGGACGGCCAAGTATCCCATTGTAAGGCAATGGAAAGTCAGCCACGCCAAAAGTGACCCTCTCGAGTCCTGAAGTTCAGCTCGCTGCCAAATGTTACCGCAACGTGATCTTTCCCTTCGCTTGCTCCTTCCCGGTTGATTCTTGAATGTGTCGGTCTCTTCGAGCTCGCCATCGTGGATCCGGAGTTTCGAGTACCGTGGAGGAGATCAGGTTCGCCGCCCCGGCCGCCAACTAGCATCTTAGTGACCTTGAGGTTGCGGATAGTTGGTGAAACCAACATCGGCAAGCACCGACCGCAGTTATGCGATCAGGGTGGTCCTCAATATCAAAGATGATAGGCGGTTGGACCATTTCAGAGGCCTCGCGTGACTTCACGGGTGGTTCTCGCCAAGATTGACTTCCCGCGCCCACCGCTTGAGCTGGCGTGTGAAGTATGCAGAAGCACCGCCGCCAATGCACAGGACCTCTGTGGCTTTTCGAACTCCTGCTCATCGGCCTCGTCATCCTCCATATCTTCATCGCCGCCGCCGTTTTCATCCTTGTCGCGTCGCGAGGAGGTCTGTCCCCTGCCGCTGCCTCGCCTTGCCGCAAGGCCCTCCTCGCCGGACGTTTTTGCCAGCTTCCTCCAAAGACCTTCCTGGCCTTCTCCTTGTCGCGCCGCTTCAGATTTCAGCCTTCGTTGTTCGACAAGCTGCTCGACCTTCTTGCAACTCGAGATCATGGCCCTTGGTGCGGTGGATCTTGCAAGATCGCTTGTTGGTGTTGTCCCGCTTGTCGGCGATCGCCACAGCCTCCTCGCGAGCTTCCAGCTTTGGCTTTCTTGGCGCCACCTCCGCTGTCGGACTGCTCAACAACTAGCACTTGCTTGCCTTTCCTGTTCCTGTTGTTCCGCCGCCGGTTTTTCCTTGCCGGGCAGTTTCTCGCCATCGATCCTCCCCGCTTGTGCATTCTCTCCGGGAGCTTCCTCCTTCCTCAAAGACGCACACTTGTCGCCAGGCATATAGCTCATCGACGCCTTCGATCTTGCACATCGCCATCTCCTCCGCAGATCTCACGGTTTCAGACGTTTCGATGGAACGCGCTGATCACCCGCGGGGTGGATATCTCGGGATGTTGTGCCGTACGTTGCTGAATCTCTGAATGTACTTGTGCAGGGACTCTCCTTACTTCTGGGCGAGCAGATGAAGGTCGCTCTCTTGGCCATGCGGCTTGTGACCGCCTGTAAAGGCGCCAACAAACTGATGGCACAGGTCAGCCCAGGAGGATATGGAGTTGTCCGGCAAGTGCATGAGCCAGGATCTGACGTTGGGCTTGAGCACCAGCGGGAAGTAGTTGGCTAGGATCATGTCGTCTCGTCCCCCAGCAGCTTGGACCGCGATGGTGTAGATGCTGAGGAACTCCGACGGATGCAACTTGCCGTCGTACTTCTCTGGTACATCTGGTTTGAAATTCTTTGTGCTGGGCCACTGGACCTGCCGCAGCTCACGAGTGAACGCAGGGCAGCCTACCACGTACGGCAAGTCGCCTGGTTCCCCTGGCGCATGCATGTCGACAGAGGGCCCAGCAAGCTGGTCTGATTGACGCCGCTTCTTCGGGCGCCGATGCGAAGTTCGAGCGCCTTCTTGCTGTCGTCGGAAGAACTTGGCGCTGATCGCGATGAGCTCGTGGATCCGGACGACGCAGCGGAGTCGCCGCCGATGTTGATCCGGCGAGTCGGCGATCTTGGCCTTCGGGTGGAGAATGCATGGTGGTTGCACCTCCACCGTTTTTGCCGCCACCGCTCGTGCTCGGTAGTCCTGCCGCTGCAGCGATGTACTCGGCTGTCGCGGAGGCCGCCGCTGGCGGCCGATGAGACTCGAATGGTGGCCCTCCATTCGCCGATCTTGTCCGACGTTGAGGGTAATCCAGAGCGCTTGAGCTCGCGCCAAAGCTTCGCCGAGTGGTGGGCGGCAGATGGCGAAAAGTGCGAGGAGCGGACATGCTCGGATTTCTATCTATGTTAGAAGGAGCAGTCCCCGTCCGAGGCGATCGCGCCTCGCTTCGCCGCACCAGCAGGTTGGCGTGCATGCTGGTCTTGATCACCGTGGTGATCCACCAGCTCGGTCTTGGCCCAACGAACGATGGCAATCGCGGAATACCATGACGCCTGTCGGTCCGCGCCTCCCGAGATGGGCGCGTGAATGTCTGATGCCGAGGTCCATGCGGCCTTGTCCTTGACCTGGCAGCACCGCGGCCTCGTCGACGCCCGTTCTTCGCCCGGCGTTCACCCCATCACCCGCTTGCTCGGGGCGGTGGGATCGACGCTGATGGATCAGCTGCCGCCGCCTTCTTCTTCGTGGCATGTCGATGAAGATGATGAAGATGTTGCTCGTGTGAACGTCGGATCAGGTTCACACAATCTCGACGCACCCCTACCTGGCGCGCCAAAGATGTCGGGGGAAATCTGACCCACCACGGACACCTATGGGACCGGAGCCCCTTTCGGTTCGGCAGGGGGCGGAGATCACACAAAGAGCAGATCGAGGCGAAGCACACGAGCGATTTTACCCAGCTTCGGAGCTCTCCGGAGAGATAACACTCCTACTGCTGCTTGTCTGATTGTATTTAGTTCTTGCTCGGGAGCGCTGAGTATGATAGTTCACCCTAGCTGCTAACGAGACCGAGCGTGAGTGTTTCGAAAGCTCTGAACCCCACTCTACGTTGCGCATGGGCCTCCTTTTATATGCTCAAGGGGTCCCCGACAGGTGTCAACGTGGGCAAGGGCAAAAATGGAAAAGGACTTGCGGTTGGTACAGCTACCTGTACAGTGTATCATACCTAACCCTGACGGCAGGGGACAAAGGCAGAATGCCCGCTCACGCCGCCCAAACAGGCAAAAGGGACTGCTGTGGACGCCACCGCTTCCACGATGGCTATCTTGTCACGCCGCTGCCACCACGCACCGCAGCAGCACTTCGCCACGCATACCGGAGGGGTCCTGTATGACGCCAGAGTTGGATGAGCTGGAGCGCTGGTACGGAGTGGTTGCTTGCCGCGAAGCGCCTTTACCGCGGTCGTGGTCTTGTCGCGTTGTTGTCTTGTTGCGTCCGGAAGCTTGTCGCCACCGGCCTTGCCGGACGCTGGGCATCGCGGCAAGTTCCTTGGGATGCCTTGTTATCTTCCCGCAAGCTCCTCTTGCCGGGTCTTGGTTCGCTTACCGACAAGCTTCTCTTGCCGAGGTCTTGTCTCCTTGACTTGAATACTTTGTTCTTGAATGGCTCCAAAGGAACCATGGAGGACCTTGGCGGTCACCCGCAAGCCTTGCCTGGGTGTTGAATCGCCTGCAGACAAGTTCGGGTACTAGAGTACCCCTACTCTTGTACACCGACACCATATTTCTTGTAGTGTTCGGCCCGTGTCCGGATGGGACTCTCCTTTGCGTGGCAGGCAAGCTTGGCGATTCGGATGATAGATCTCCTCTCTCAGAATCGACTGTAACCCTAGACCCTCCGTGTCTATATAAACTGGAGGGTTTAGTCCGTAGGACAACAACAATCATACCATAGGCTAGCTTCTAGGGTTTAGCCTCACGATCTCGTGGCAGATCAACTCTTGTAATACTCATATCATCAAGATCAATCAAGCAGGAAGTAGGGTATTACCTCCATCGAGAGGGCTGAACCTGGGTAAACATCGTGTCCCCGCCTCCTATTACCATTAGCCTTAGACGACAGTTCGGGACCCCTACCGAGATCCGCCGGTTATGACACCGACATGGAGTTTGAGGACTTTGGAGTCGTGCGTAATATGTCCCTAATATTTTCTCCTTTTCCAGCCCAGAATTCCAGCTGCCGACATTCTCCTCTTTATGTAAACCTTGTAAAATAAGAGAGAATAGCCATAAGTATTGTGACATAACGTAATACCAATCCATAACGCAATAAATATTGATATAAAAGCATGATGCAAATGGACGATCAAAAGGTCCTTACTTGGACAAGCCTCCCACTTATGATTAACCCCTCGCAAGCATCCACAACTACGAAAGAAGAATTAAGATAAATCTAACCATAGCATAAAACATGTGGATCCAAATCAGCCCTTACGTAGCAACGCATAAACTAGGGTTTAAGCTTCATCATTCTAGCAACCCATCATCTACTTATTACTTCCCAATGCTTTCCCTATGCACAAATCATGGTGAAGTGTCATGTAGTTGATAACCCACAAGTATAGGGGATCGCTTGTAGCCTTCTTCGATAAATAATAGTCAAACCCAACGAGGAGCTAAAGGTAGAACAAATATTCCTCAAGTTCTATTGACCACCGATACAACTCTACGCACACTTGACGTTTGTTTTACCTAAAAGAAGTATGAAACTATTTCGCAAGAATAAAACTAGGAGTACTTTTCGAGAATAAAACTATGAATAAATTGCAAGGTAATAAAAGTGGATAGCTTTTGTCAACAAGAAAGTCATTTGTCCCTAGGCAATCGATAACAAGTATCGGTAATTTTATTCTTGCAATTTTACATGAGGGAGAGGCATGAGCTAACATAGTTTCTCTACTTGGATCATATGCACTTATGATTGTAAACCTAGCAAGCATCCGAATTACTAAAGATCATTAAGGTCGTGAAACCCAACCATAGCATTAAGTAGCAAGTCCTCTTTACTCCCATACGCCATAACCAACTTATCCGCTTAGGCTGCTTTCACCCCCGTAACACCAACAATAAGCAAACCATGAACATATTGTAACACCCTACAGTGGGGATATCTCACGCTTTGCACGAGACGGAGGTCACCGAGGACGCCACCATAAATAAAATATACAATCATACCAACCAAGATCATGATTAACCCACAGACAAAACGATCTATTCAAACATCATAGGATAGCCAAATATCATTGGGAAATAATATATGGAGTTTAGTGATGACCCACAAGTATAGGGGATCAATTGTAGCTCTTTTTGATAAGTAAGATTGTCAAACCCAGCAAGGAGCGTATGAAATGACAAGTGGTTTTCCGAGGGTAATGTCCGCAAGTGCTGAAATTGTAAATAACAGAGTAGTTTGATAGCAAGATAGTTTGTAATGGACAAGTATCGATAATAGTAACAAAAGTGCAGCAAGATAGCCCAATCCTTTTTAGGAAAGTACATGCCAAAACGGTCTCTTATTATAAGCAAAGCCTTCTTGAGGGTACACGGATTTTCATCTAGTCACTTACATCATGTTGGTTTAATTAGGTGTTCGTACTTTGATAATTTGATATGTGGGTGGACGGTGCTTAGGTGCTGTTCTTACTTGAACAAATCCTCTGTAGCATCCCAAATTTCCTATTTGGAATGTTTTACAATTATAGCTACATCTATGCATTCTGCTTGAATTTGAGTGGCATTTGAAGTTTGAAGTTTTGGAGTTTGAATTCAAATTTTGGCAAGTGGAAATTATTTCAAAACTATGCCTGATAAATACTTGAGAAAAAGTATGAGAGGAGTAAACATGACACTCCAAAAATATCAGAGGAAAACATTGCCAAAAGTTTGAATTCAAATTTGAGTTTTATTTGAATTTTGAAAAAATGAATTTTTATAAAGTTTGGATTTTGCCTCGAAAATGTTCAAATGATAGGAATATTCCCTGATCATTTTGATATATATATGTCCTATATAAAATATTTATATTTTATATATTATCTCTGTTTTATTTTAAAAAATAAAATGGAAAGAAAAGCCCTCGGCGCCGCCAGCCAACTGCCCAGCCTAACACCCAGCGGCCCACCAGGCAACCAATGAACGGCCGAGCCACCAATGAGCCAACGCCTCGACTTCCTCGCCTGAACCCATCCGGTCGGCCGACCGACCCAACCCCCCCTCTCCTTCACGACGGTGGACCCGCCCCTTCTTTCCTCACAGACGCCACCCGCCCGCGCCGCCACTCGCCGGATCCTGCGGATCAGGATTCGCGCGAATCCTCCCCGATTGCCCCTCGTGCAAGACGAGGCCCCGCCTATAAATACCCCCCTCTACCCTGCTTTTCCCCGCGCCGCCTCGACCTCTCTCCTCGCTGCAGCGCCACCGGAGTACCCAATGCCGCCGCCATTAGCCACCCCGAGCTCGCCCGGCCACCCCGAGCTCCACCAACTCCACCAAACCCACCTCGCCCGTCTGCACACCGCGGAGCCTCCGCCGACGCCCCGACCACCGGAGACGCCGAGCACTTCGCCGCCCGAGCAGAGCTGCCGCCGACCGGTAAGTCGCCGACCCTCTCGCCGTAGATCCAACACGACGGTTAGGATTAGAACTCAAGGGGTACGCTTTTATTTAGGTTACTTTATATAGACTGTTTATTTCCGTTAGTTCCGGTTTAATTTTAGTTAGGTTCTTTTATTTAAACCGCCGATTCAGTTTAAACCCTAGGGCCCGTTTAGGTAAGTTACGCTTTGTTGCTATATAGGCCCATTAGGCCGCTTTTTCTTTATTTTCGTTTTCTGTTTTAACAGAATAGTTTCAGATTTGAAAATTCACATCTTTTAATCTACTTAATATGTTTAAGTGATTCTTTTTTGTTGGTTTGCAAATTTCTTATAGTTTCTGTAGAAAATATAATTAGCTATGATAAAATTATTTAAAATTGCTTTATTTTAGATTTAGACAGAATAGTAAATCTTCTATAAAATGAGTTAGGAAAATTATTTTTAGTGATTCTTTTGTCACAACTTTGTTTTGACATTGGCTAACCGTAGGAATTTATTTGGGAATTTTAGGATTAATAAAAAATAGTTTTAATCAGAATCATGTTATTCTTAATTAATTAACTAGCTACTGTTTTCCTATTGTTTTAATTAGCATATAAATTTATTTTTCCTATGTGATAGATTATTCTAGGTTAGTTTCTGTAACTTTAGAGCATGAACTTTTATTTATATTAAATAAAACTTTTATTTTATTTTTCTTACTAAAATTTGCTTTAGGCCTAATAGGAGTTTTAAAATAGATTTTAAAGTGATTCTTTTTGCTCCTAGTTGCATAATGCATCCTTTTCTGTTAAGTTAGCATAAAACCATGATTAGGTTCTGTTGAGAAAATTTCTCAGCCTTCTGTTGTTCGACAAGCTGCTCGACCTTCTTGCAACTCTGGAGATCATGGCCCTTGGTGCGGTGGATCTTGCAGTACTGCTTGTTGGTGCTGTCCTGCTTGTCGGCGACCGCCACAGCCTCCTCGCGGAGCTTCCAGCTTTGGCTTTCTTGGCGCCACCTCCGTTGCCGGACTGCTCAACAACTAGCACTTGCTTGCCTTTCCTGTTCCTGTTGTTCCGCCGCCGGTTTTTCCTTGCCGGGGCAGTTTCCTCGCTATCAGATCCTCCTGCTTGTGCATTCTCTCCGGGGAGCTTCCTCCCTTCCTCAGCACGTGCACACTTGTCGGCCAGGGCATATAGCTCACTGACGTCTCTGATCTTGCACATCGCCATCTCCTCCCGCATCCTACGGTTTCGCACGTTCTGATGGAACGCGCTGATCACCGCGGCAGGGTGGATATCTGGGATGTTGTGCTGTACGTTGCTGAATCTCTGAATGTACTTGTGCAGGGACTCTCCTTACTTCTGGGCGAGCAGATGAAGGTCGCTCTCTTGGCCATGCGGCTTGTGACCGCCTGTAAAGGCGCCAACAAACTGATGGCACAGGTCAGCCCAGGAGGATATGGAGTTGTCCGGCAAGTGCATGAGCCAGATCGGCGTTGGGCTTGAGCACCGGCGGAAGTAGTTAGCTAGGATCATGTCGCCTCGTCCCCAGCAGCTTGGACCGCGATGGTGTAGATGCTGAGGAACTCCGACGGATGCAACTTGCCGTCGTACTTCTCTGGTACATCTGGTTTGAAATTCTTTGTGCTGGGCCACTGGACCTGCCGCAGCTCACGAGTGAACGCAGGGCAGCCTACCACGTACGGCAAGTCGCCTGGTTCCCCTGGCGCATGCATGTCGACAGAGGGCCCAGCAAGCTGGTCTGATTGACGCCGCGCTTCTCTTCGGCGCTCGATGCGAGTTCGAGCGTCTTCTTGCTGTCGTTCGTGAAGAACTTGGCGCTGATCGCGATGAGCTCGTGGATCTGACGACGCAGTGGAGTCGCTGTCGATGTTGATCCGGCGAGTCGGCGATCTTGGCCTTCGGGGTGGAGAATGCATGGTGGTTGCACCTCCACCGGTTTCGTCGCCACCGGCTCGTGCCTGGCAGTCCTGCCGCGGCAGCGATGTACTCGGCTGCCGCGGAGTGTCGCCGTTGGCGAAGCCGATGAGACTCTGAATGGTGGCCCTCCATTCGTCGATCTTGTCCGACGTTGGAGGGTAATCCAGGAGCAGTTGAGCTCGCGCCAAAGCTTCTGCTCGAGTGGTGGGCGGCAGTGGCGAACAGTGCGAGGAGCGGACATGCTCGGATTTCTATCTATGTTAGAAGGAGCAGTCCCCCGTCCGGGCGACCGTGCCTCGCTCGCACCAGCAGGTTGGCGTGCATGCTGGTCTTGATCACTGTGTGATCCACCAGCTCGGTCTTGGCCCAACGAACGTATGGCACTGTGAATACCATGACGCTGTCGGTCCCGCGCCTCCTGAGATGGGCGCGGTGAATGTCTGGATGCCGAGGTCTGTGCGGCCTTGTCCTTGGACCTGGCAGCACCGTGGGCTCCCTCGTCGACGTCCGTTCTTCCGCCGGCGTCTACCCCATCACCCGTTTGCTCCGGGGGCGGTGGGATCGACGCGGATGGATCAGCTGCCGCCGAAGCCTTCTTCTTCGGTGGCATGTCGATGAAGATGATGAAGATGTTGCTCGTGTGAACGTCGGATCAGGTTCACACAATCTCGACGCACCCCTACCTGGCGCGCCAAAGATGTCGGGGGAAATCTGACCCACCACGGACACCTATGGGACCGGAGCCCCTTTCGGTTCGGCAGGGGGCGGAGATCACACAAAGAGCAGATCGAGGCGAAGCACACGAGCGATTTTACCCAGCTTCGAGCTCTCCGGAGATAACACTCCTCTGCTGCTTGTCCGATTGTATTTAGTTCTTGCTCGGGCGCTGAGTATGATAGTTCACCCTAGCTGCTAACGAGACCGGCGTGAGTGTTTCGAAAGCTCTGAACCCCACTCTACGTTGCGCATGGGCCTCCTTTTATATGCTCAAGGGTCCCCGACAGGTGTCAACGTGGGCAAGGGCAAAATGGAAAAGGACTTGCGGTTGGTACAGCTACATGCACGATGTATCATACCTAACCCTGACGGCAGGGGACAAAGGCAGTAAATGCCCGTCTACGTCGCCCAAACAGTGCAAAAAGGGACCGTCAGGGACGCCACCGCTTTCCACGATGGCTATCTTGTCAGCGCCGCTTGACACCACGCACCCCTGGCAGCACAGCTTCTCGCCACGCATACTGGAGGGGTCCTGTATGACGCAGTAGTTGGATGAGCTGGAGCGCGGGTACGGAGTGGTTGCTTGCCGCGGCAAGCGCCTTACCGCGGTCGTGGTCTTGTCGCGGTTGTTGTCTTGTTGCGTCCGGAAGCTTGTCGCTCACCGGGCCTTGCCGGGACGCGTGGCGCATCGCGGCAAGTTCCTTGGGATGCCTTGGTTGGCCTTCCCGGCAAGCTCCTCTTGCCGGGGTCTTGGTCTGCCTTACCGACAAGCTTCTCTTGCCGAGGTCTTGTCTCCTTGACTTGAATACTTTGTTCTTGAATGGCTCCAAAGGAACCATGGAGGACCTTGGCGGTCACCCGGCAAGCCTTGCCGCGGGGTGCTGCAACTGCCCGTGCACAAGTTCGGGGTACTAGAGTACCCCCTACTCTTGTACACCGACACCATATTTCTTGTAGTGTTCGTCCCGTGTCCGGATGGGACTCTCCTTTGCGTGGCAGGCAAGCTTGGCGATTCGGATGATAGATCTCCTTCTCTGTAACCGACTCTGTGTAACCCTAGACCCCTCCGGTGTCTATATAAACTGGAGGGTTTAGTCCGTAGGACAACAACAATCATACCATAGGCTAGCTTCTAGGGTTTAGCCTCTACGATCTCGTGGCAGATCAACTCTTGTAATACTCATATCATCAAGATCAATCAAGCAGGAAGTAGGGTATTACCTCCATCGAGAGGGCCTGAACCTGGGTAAACATCGTGTCCCCAGTCTCCTATTACCATTAGCCTTAGACGCACAGTTCGGGACCCCCTACCCGAGATCCGCCGGTTATGACACCGACATGGAGTTTGAGGACTTTTGGAGTCGTGCAGAATATGTCCCTAATATTTTCTCCTTTTCCAGCCCAGAATTCCAGCTGCCGACATTCTCCCTCTTTATGTAAACCTTGTAAAATAAGAGAGAATAGCCATAAGTATTGTGACATAACGTGTAATACCAATCCATAACGCAATAAATATTGATATAAAAGCATGATGCAAAATGGACGTATCAGGTGCTGTCCTTACTTGGACAAGCCTCCCACTTATGATTAACCCCTCTCGCAAGCATCCACAACTACGAAAGAAGAATTAAGATAAATCTAACCATAGCATAAAACATGTGGATCCAAATCAGCCCCTTACGTAGCAACGCATAAACTAGGGTTTAAGCTTCTGTCATTCTAGCAACCCATCATCTACTTATTACTTCCCAATGCTTTCCCCTATGCACAAATCATGGTGAAGTGTCATGTAGTTGATAACCCACAAGTATAGGGGATCGTTTGTAGCCTTCTTCGATAAATAATAGTCAAACCCAACGAGGAGCTAAAGGTAGAACAAATATTCCCTCAAGTTCTATTGACCACCGATACAACTCTACGCACACTTGACGTTTGTTTTACCTAAAAGAAGTATGAAACTATTTCGCAAGAATAAAACTAGGAGTACTTTTCGAGAATAAAACTATGAATAAATTGCAAGGTAATAAAAGTGGATAGCTTTTGTCAACAAGAAAGTCATTTGTCCCTAGGCAATCGATAACAAGTATCGGTAATTTTATTCTTGCAATTTTACATGAGGGAGAGGCATGAGCTAACATAGTTTCTCTACTTGGATCATATGCACTTATGATTGTAAACCTAGCAAGCATCCGTAACTACTAAAGATCATTAAGGTCGTGAAACCCAACCATAGCATTAAGTAGCAAGTCCTCTTTACTCCCATACGCCATAACCAACTTATCCGCGTTTAGGCTGCTTTCACCCCTGTAACACCAACAATAAGCAAACCATGAACATATTGTAACACCCTACAGTGGGGATATCTCACGTTTGCACGAGACGGAGGTCACCGTAGGACGTCACCATAAATAAAATATACAATCATACCAACCAAGATCATGATTAACCCACAGGACAAAACGTATCTATTCAAACATCATAGGATAGCCAAATATCATTGGGAAATAATATATGGAGTTTAGTGATGACCCACAAGTATAGGGGATCAATTGTAGCTCTTTTTGATAAGTAAGATTGTCAAACCCAGCAAGGAGCAGAAGGAAATGACAAGTGGTTTTCCGTAGGGTAATGTCTGCAAGTGCTGAAATTGTAAATAACAGAGTAGTTTGATAGCAAGATAGTTTGTAATGGACAAGTATCGATAATAGTAACAAAAGTGCAGCAAGATAGCCCAATCCTTTTTAGGGAAAGTACATGCCAAAACGGTCTCTTATTATAAGCAAAGCCTTCTTGAGGGTACACGGGATTTTCATCTAGTCACTTACATCATGTTGGTTTAATTCGTGTTCGGTACTTTGATAATTTGATATGTGGGTGGACCGGTGCTTAGGTGCTGTTCTTACTTGAACAAACCTCTGTAGCATCCCAAATTTCCTATTTGGAATGTTTTACAATTATAGCTAAGCATCTATGCATTCTGTTTGAATTTGAGTGGCATTTGAAGTTTCAGAAGTTTTGGAGTTTGAATTCAAATTTTGGCAAGTGGAAATTATTTCAAAACTATGCCTGATAAATACTTGAGAAAAAGTATGAGAGGAGTAAACATGACACTCCAAAAATATCAGAGGAAAAACATTGCCAAAAAGTTTGAATTCAAATTTGAGTTTTATTTGAATTTTGAAAAAAATGAATTTTTATAAAGTTTGGATTTTGCCCCTGGAAAAATGTTCAAATGATAGGGAATATTCCCCTGATCATTTTGATATATATATGTCCTATATAAAATACTTATATTTTATATATTATCTCTGTTTTATTTTAAAAAAAATAAAATGGAAAAAAAAAAAAAAGCCCTCAGGCGCCGGCCAGCCAACTGCCCAGACTAACACCCAGCGGCCTGACCAGTCAGACCGTGAACGGCCGAGCCGGCCCAATGAGCCAACGCCCGACTTCCTCGCCTGAAACCCATCCGGTCGGCCGACCGACCCAACCCCGCCTCCCCTCTCTCGACGGGTGGACCCGCCCTTCTTCCCCTCGCGACGCCGCCCCGCCCGCGCCGCCACTCGCCGGATCCCGCGGATCGAGGATTCGCGCGAATCCCTCCCGATGCCCCCCTCGTGCAAGACGAGGCCCCCTATAAATACCCCCTCTACCCGTTTCCCCTCGCCCCTCGCCTGACCCTCTCTCCTCGCTGCAGCGCCACCGAGTGCCGAATGCCGCCGCCGCCATTAGCCACCCCAGCTCGCCCGGTCACCCCGAGCTCCACCAACTCCACCAAACCCACCTCGCCCGTCCGCACTTGGCTGAGCCCTCCGCCGACGCCCCCGACCACCGGAGACGCCGGAGCACTCGCCGCCCGAGCCGCAGCCGCCGTCGCCGACCGGTAAGTCGCCGGACCCCCTCCTCGCCGTTAGATCCAACACGTACGGTTAGGATTAGAACCCCCGAAGGGGTACGTTTTTATTTAGGTTACTTTATATAGACCGGTTTATTTCCGGTTAGTTCCGGTTTAATTTTAGTTAGGTTCTTTTTATTTAAACCGGCCGATTCAGTTTAAACCCTAGGGCCCGTTTAGGTAAGTTACGCCGAAGCGTTATATAGGCCCATTAGGCCGTTTTTCTTTATTTTTCGTTTTCTGTTTTAACAGAATAGTTTCAGATTTGAAAAATTCACATCTTTTAATCTACTTAATATGTTTAAGTGATTCTTTTTTGGTTGGTTTGCAAATTTCTTATAGTTTCTGTAGAAAATATAATTAGCTATGATAAAATTATTTAAAATTGCTTTATTTTAGATTTAGACAGAATAGTAAATCTTCTATAAAATGAGTTAGGAAAATTATTTTTTAGTGATTCTTTTTGTCACAACTTTGTTTTGACATTGGCTAACCGTAGGAATTTATTTGGGAATTTTAGGATTAATAAAAAATAGTTTTAATCAGAATCATGTTATTCTTAATTAATTAACTAGCTACTGTTTTCCTATTGTTTTAATTAGCATATAAATTTATTTTTCCTATGTGATAGATTATTCTAGGTTAGTTTCTGTAACTTTAGAGCATGAACTTTTATTTATATTAAATAAAACTTTTATTTTATTTTTCTTACTAAAATTTGCTTTAGGCCTAATAGGAGTTTTAAAATAGATTTTAAAGTGATTCTTTTTGCTCCTAGTTGCATAATGCATCCTTTTCTGTTAAGTTAGCATAAAACCATGATTAGGTTCTGTTGAGAAAATTTTTGTTATGTAAAACTATTTTTAGTTGTTGCTTGAAGTAGGAAAACTTTGAGTTGGATTTCTTTGAGTTTTCCTTTGGGTTTTGATTCGTTTGTTTTGTGTGTTTCATATTACTATGCTGTTATGTTAAGTGATCATATGCTATGTGCTTATTATGATTGTTGTTTGCCTCGGTAGAATTTCGGTCTGAAGCTTGCTACCACGAGTCCCTAGCTTACGAAGATCGTCGGCAAGGCAAGTCATTGATCATGTTTCTTTACAATACCTATGATTTTTATTGCATTAGAATTATACCTCCCACCATGCATGCAGTAGGTGAAATTTTGAAGTTATGTTCTTGAGTAGTATCATGAGGTAGGATGAACCAATTCCCTTGTTACCATGACCGGGACGAAGTAGTTTAATTTTGCTATGCTCAGAGGCGGGATTGGTTGAGTGAATTCATAAGGGAGATGTGAGAGTCAAGATGATGACAACCCCATGAACTTCAAGCTCAAGATGGACTTGAATTCACTCATTGGGTGGAGGGCGGTTGACGGGCACCTGGAGAACCCGGTGGTTGGCGGGATGCATGGAGAAGTGCCATGACATCTTGCGAAAGCTTCACCCAGCCACGAAGAGGCGGATGTATACCCCATTGACGAAGCTTACATGCAGCCGCAAGCCATTATGGGCTCGGCTTGGTCAACCCTAGTTGTGACTCTGGCTGGACGGTACTACGAGATGTCGAAGAACGGTAGGATTGGATGGGTACCGGCAGTGGTCGGAGGAACTCTTCGGAAGACCCTGTTTCGTTCGTCCCGTCTTCAAACACCATGAAGTGCGAAGACTTAAAAGGAGGAGCGATTCTTGCGGGTAAAGTCATAAACCTCTGCAGAGAAAAGATCTAATCGATTAGCCGTGTCCCCGGTTACGGACAATTTGAGCCTCTGGAACTTGGAAGTATTCGGAAATCTCAACATTGTAATTAATTAATAAATTAATTGAGGGGGTTATGACTTAATAATTTGGGAATGAGACATTGGTTGGTGGAACCATCTCAATAACTACCAACAATTTTGTAGTATTTACAAACAAGTCCACTGTAGTAGGGAAAAATTGGCTTTTCGCAAAATGATGAAACATAGAGCCCCACAGCCAAATTGCATATAGTGTTAGTAATTTTATTATTGTATTCTCTCTTCATGACTTGCCAGCATATTCAAAATGCTGACCTACACAGCTGCAACGTCTTATGTTGCAGAGGAGTATTCTGATCAGGATTGAGGCTACGATCCGCGCTTGGCGATTGCCCTTTGGAGTCGGATGGACTCGCTATTCTTCTACGCTTCCGCAGCTTTACTTAGTTTATTTCTCATGAGTTGGCCTTCGGCCGAATTTATTCTATTGTAATAAAGACTCGATATGAGAATCGTGTAATAAATTCAGGTGTGATTGAACTTTGATTATTTCATCAATGTACTGTGAGTGCCAGCACGATCTTGGGATGGTATAGACACAGAGACCTGACCGATTTTGGGTCAGGTCGCTACAACCTCCTACTTATGATTAACCCTCCCGCAAGCATCCGCAACTACGAGAAAAGTATTAAGAATAAATCTATACCTAATATTAAAAGGAGATGATATTCTTGGTTTGGTCTTCTTGGTTCGGTTTGTTGTAAAAAATTATGCACGTCCCTCACATGTACGCATCACAAGCTTCTCATTTGATTCACGCACGCACACATACCCCTTCTGCTAACGTGGCTATTTTTAATTTTGTAGGCCCAGATTGTGTCAATCGCATATCAGTCCATGGACCAAGACTGGTGGGCCTAGAAACAATATCTTCCTACAACCGTAGTAGTAGTAGTAGTAGTAGTAGTAGTAGTAGTAGTAGTAGTAGTAGTAGTAGTAGTAGTAGCGTTGCCATCCCCAATCCCGCATCTCGCATCCAATGGCTGGAGCCGCACCACCGCCGCCCATCCCGACGCTCGATGCAGCCACTCTCGGCGCCGTCATCGCTCGTCCCTGCCCTCACTTGTACAACGCTGCAACATGTTGGGGAACGTAGCAGAAATTCAAAATTTTCCTACGTATCACCAAGATCTATCTATGGAGAAACTAGCAACGAGGGTAAGGAGAGTGCATCTACATACCCTTGAAGATCTCTAAGCGGAAGAGTTCAAGAGAATGGGGTTGAAGGAGTCGTACTTGTCGTGATCCAAATCACCGGAGATCCTAGTGCCGAACGGACGGCACCTCCGCGTTCAACACACGTGCAGCCCGGTGACGTCTCCCATGCCTTGATCCAGCAAGGAGAGAGGGAGAGGTTGGGGAAGACTCCATCCAGCAGCAGCACAACGGTGTGGTGGTGGTGGAGGAGCGTGGCAATCCTGCAGGGCTTCGCCAAGCACCGCGGGAGAGGAGGAGAAAGAGAGGTAGGGCTGCGCGAACAGTTAGGTCGTTATTTTCGGTTAGTCGTGAGCTTTTTGTAATCGAGATTGAACCATGTTTGAGTGGAATGAATAAATGATTGGTGTGATTATGATTGTGCATTCATATGGGTAGTGATATTTTCTCATTAGACCATTGTTCTATTCTAATTTTCTCATCCACTCCAAAACACCAGATGCCTCCGAGACGTGACACCGGTCTCAACTTTCCGCCGGAGCTCACCCAGCTGCTCCAGCAGCAGAATGCCCTCATGCGGATGCTCATCCAGAATTAGAACAACAACAACAACAACCCACCGCCACCACCCCCTGTTGACAACTTGACTAGGTTCCTAAGGCTGAATCCGCAAGTGTTCTCTAGCAGCACTGAGCCGATTGTGGCCGATGATTGGCTCCGCAAGGTCGGAAGAGAGTTAATCACTGTTGGATGCACTGATGCAGAAAAGGTGCGCTTTGCCGCACATCAACTTGATGGACCTGCAGCTTCTTGGTGGGAGAACTACACCGCCACTTATCCCATCGGCACCATCACATGGGATCAGTTCTAGCAGGCCTTCCGCACCGCTCATGTTTCATTTGGAGCCATGAGTGCAAGAAGCGTGAGTTCCGCAACTTACGCCCGAGGGAACCGTCTTGTGGGGCGATGCGTGGATGAGTTCAGCAAGTTAGCTCGCTATGCCCCGGATGATGTGGCCACAGATGCCGCAAAGCAGGAGAAGTTTCTCGCGGGACTCAATGACGAGCTGGGAATGCAACTTATGGTGGCTACCTTCACCAACTACCAGGAGCTGGTAGACAAGGCCACCATACTTGAAGGCAAGCAGCAGCAGATTGATAGCCACAAGCGGAAGTACAGCCAGGGGAAGCACAACTCAGGAGCTCAGCAGAAGCCCCGTTATGCCCCATACTCAGGAGGGCATACCCATCACAACCATGGAGGACATAACCATGGAGGAAATGGGAACAACCGCAACCAGGACAACAAGTCAGGCAATGGCAATGGCAATCAGCATCGTCCTGCCCCGGCTCCGAAGGATCTGAGTCACATCACCTGTTTCAAGTGCCAGAAAACAGGGCACTATGCCACCGACTGCCCGGAGGCCAAGCAGAGGAATGGAAACGGCAATGGGAGCTCAGCGAAGAAGCCCAACCCTTTCCCTTGTGCTCAGGTGAACCACATTGACGTGGAGGACGTCTATGATCAGCCAGACACTGTGGTTGGTAAGTTTTTATTGAATTCACGTTCAGTATTGGTACTCTTTGATTCTGGTGCAACGCATTCATTCATATCAAGGGTAGTTGTGGAAAAGTACGGGTTGCCCACTAAAACCCTTAGAAGCCCCCTTCGCGTCAGTTCCGCAGGAGGAGAAATGATGGCAGGCTTAGGCTGTCATGCAACCCTCAACATCGGGAACCATAAATTTCCCGCAGACCTCATAGTATTGGAAACCCAGACCTTGGATGTAATCCTAGGCATGGATTGGTTGACGAAGTTTGAAGGAAACATAGGCGTGCCCAGAAGTCTATTCTGCTCACCACCCCGGGCGTAAGAGGATCAAGTATGTATCGAGGCGTAGCGGATGAAGAATCGGTGAATTCCCTCACGGGAGTTGTTGGGAGGAAGTTCCAGAGTGCAAGATTTTCCGATGTGTTTCCGGAGGAATTACCAGAATGCCACGGACAGGACATTGAATTTCTGATTGAGTTATTGCCGACACAGCCCCAATATCCAAGAGACCTTATCGGATGCCCCGAACAATTTGAAAGAGATCAAGAATCAAATTAATGAGGTATTGGAGAAAGGATATATTCGGCCAAGCTCATCACCTTGGGGAGCCCAGTTCTTTTGGTAGAGAAGAAGGATGGAACCTTGAGAATGGTTGTGGATTATCGTTCGTTGAGCAGCGTGACCATCAAGAACAAGTACCCTCTGCCGATGATTAATGATTTATTTGATCAGCTAGTTGGAGCCAAGGTATTCTCCAAGATCGATCTTGATCGTGGTATCATCGATTGAAGATCCATGAAAAGGATATACCCAAAACAGCATTCACTACGGTATGGTTTATATGAGTATACCGTCATGTCATTTGGATTGACTAATGCCCTGCATACTTCATGAATTTGATGAACAAGGTATTTATGGAATATCTGGACAAGTTTGTCGTGGTGTTCATCGATGATATACTGATTTTCTCCAAGAGCGAGGAAGAGCATAAGGAACATTTGCGTCTAGTTCTGGAGAAACTTCGAGAACATCAGCTGTATGCCAAGTTCAGTAAATGTGAATTTTGGCTGAAGGAAGTTGGATTCCTCGGACATGTTATTTCAGGAGATGGAATAGGAGTTGACCCCGCCAAGGTTGAATCAGTCACCGATTGGCAGTCGCCCACCTCAGTCAAGGAAATCCGCAGTTTTCTCGGACTCGCAGGATATTATCGGAGGTTTATTGAGAATTTCTCGAAGATTGCCAAGCCCATGACTGAGCTGTTAAAGAAGGAAGCCAAGTACATTTGGACCGAGGATTGTGAAGCCAGTTTTCAGGAATTGAAGAAGCGTTTGGTTACAGCCCGGTGCTGATTTTGCGGACATACACAAGGATTACGGTATATTGTGGCGCTTTCGTCGGGGACTCGGAGGAGTACTCATGCAGGAAGGAAAGGTTGTAGCTTATACCTCCGGACAGCTCGACCTCACGAGATGAATTATGCCACACATGATTTGGAGTTAGCGGGCGTAGTGCATGCACTCAAGACCTGGAGACATTTCCTCATCGGAAACCGTTGTGATGTTTACACAGATCACAAGAGCTTGAAGTATATTTTCACGCAGAAAGAGTTGAACCTCAGGCAGAGGAGATGGATAGAGTTAATAAAGGACTATGACATGAGATTGCATTATCACCTAGGGAAAGCTAATGTTGTAGCAGATGCTTTGAGCCGTAAGAGTTATGTGAATACTCTTATAGCAGGAGGATTACCCCAGGAGTTAGTCGATGACCTCAGAGATCTCCGACTGGAGGTAGTTCTGAGAGGATTTGTTGCAACTCTGGAAGTTCAGTCCACTTTGGCCGGAAGAATTCGTGAAGCCCAGAAGTCGGACAAGGAAATTGATGAGATAAAGCAAAAGATGAATGAAGGAAAAGCTAAAGGGTTCCGTAAGGATGAATACGGAGCTATATGGTTCGAGGATCGTATTTATGTGCCCAATGATCCCGAACTCAGGAAGCTAATTCTTCAGGAGGCTCATGATTCACCGTACTCGATTCACCCCGGTAACACCAAGATGTACCTGGATTTGAAGGAAAGTTTCTGGTGGACAGGTATGAAGAAGGATATTGCCGAGTACGTAGCAGTATGCGGTGTTTGTCAACGAGTAAAGGCAGAACATCAGAAGCCAGCAGGGTTACTTCAAACTTTGCCGATTCCCGAGTGGAAATGGGAAAAACTTGGAATGGACTTTATCACAGGATTACCCAGGACCCGTTCAGGTTATGATTCTATCTGGGTAGTGGTCGATCGCTTGACCAAGGTAGCTCACTTCATTCCCGTGAAGACTACCTATACCAGTGCTAAGTTGGCCAAGATATACATGACCAGAATCGTATGTCTGCATGGAGTTCCGAGGAGTATCGTGTCAGATAGAGGAACACAATTTACCTCAAAGTTTTGGAATCAGCTGCATGAAACTTTGGGTACGAGGCTGGAGTTCAGTACAGCTTTTCATCCGCAGACGTATGGACAGACCGAGAGAGTCAACCAGATTCTGGAGGACATGTTGAGAGCTTGTGTGCTAGACTATGGGTCTAGCTGGGATGATAATTTGCCATACGCAGAGTTTTCATACAACAACAATTATCAGTCCAGTCTGAAGATGGCCCCTTTCGAAGCTCTATACGGAAGGAGGTGCAGAACACCATTGCTGTGGGATAGTGTTGGAGATCGATCACTTTTCGGTTCCGATCTTATCAGGGATTCCAAAGAGAAAGTCAAGCTGATTCGGGATAGACTCAAGATAGCACAGTCGAGACAGAAGAGTTATGCCGACAGTAAACGCAAGGAAGTAACTTACGAAGCGGAGACCGAGCATATCTTCGAGTGTCCCCACTTCGTGGAATCAAGAGGTTTGGTGTCAAAGGAAAGTTAGCACCCCGATTCATTGGCCCCTACAAAATCCTCGAGCGTCGTGGAGAAGTTGCTTACAAGTTGGAATTGCGGAAGGATTTTCCGGAGTTCATGATGTCTTCCATGTTTCTCGGTGAAGAAGTGTCATGCCGACATGGCCGATATTCCGTTGAGAGACACAATGCCCCTAGAGGCCATACAGCTCGACGGTGATCTGACTTATAAGGAGAAACCGTCCGAATTCTCGAGACTGTAACAGAGACACCGCAGCAAGATCATCAAGTTTTGCAAGGTCTTGTGGAGTCATCACTCGAAGAGGAAGCCACACGGGGCGCCAAGAAGACCTTCTTGAGACCACCGCACCTATTTGCTAGCCAACCCGAATCTCGAGGGAGATTCATCTTAAAGTGGTAGGTTTGCAACATCCCAAATTTCCTATTTGGAATGTTTTACAATTATAGCTAAGCATCTATGCATTCTGTTTGAATTTGAGTGGCATTTGAAGTTTCAGAAGTTTTGGAGTTTGAATTCAAATTTTGGCGAGTGGAAATTATTTCAAAACTATGCCTGGTAAATAGTTGAGAAAAAGTATGAGAGGAGTAAACATTGCACTCCAAAAATATCAGAGGAAAAACATTGCCAAAAAGTTTGAATTCAAATTTGAGTTTTATTTGCATTTTGAAAAAAATGAATTTTTATAAAGTTTGGATTTTGCCCCTGGAAAAATGTTCAAATGATAGGGAATATTCCCCTGATCATTTTGATATATATATGTCCTCTATAAAATATTTATATTTTATATATTATCTCTCTGTTTTTATTTTCAAAAAAAATAAAAATGGAAAAAAGAAAAGCCCCTGGGCGCCGGCCAGGCCAACCGGCCCAGCCAACACCCAGGCGGCCCAGCCAGGCCAGCCAGCCAACGGCCAAGCCGGCCCAGCGAGCCAACGCCCGACTTCCCTCGCCCGAAACCCATCCGGGTCGGCCGACCGACCCAACCCCCGCCCCTCCCTCTCGCTGACGGGTGGACCCGCCCCCTTCTTCCCTCGCGCACGCCACCCGCCCGCGCCGCCACTCGCCGGATCCGCGGATCCGGGATTTCATGAATCCCTCCCCGATTGCCCCTCGTCCAAGGCGAGGCCCCTCTAAATACCCCCCCTACCCGTTTTCCCCCTCGCCCCTCGCCCGACCCTCTCTCCCTCGCTGCAGCGCCCGCCGGAGTACCCGAACGCCGCCGCCGCCATTAGCCACCCCGAGCTCGCCCCGGTCACCCCCGAGCTCCACCAACTCCACCAAACCCACCCCCTCGCCCGTCCGCACCCGCCGGAGCCCTCCGCCGACGCCCCCGACCACCGGAGACGCCGGAGCACTCGCCGCCGCCGCCGTCGCCGACCGGTAAGTCGCCGGACCCCCTCCTCGCCGTTAGATCCAACGCGTACGGTTAGGATTAGAACCCCCGAAGGGGTACATTTTTATTTAGGTTAGTTTATATAGACCGGTTTATTTCCGGTTAGTTCCGGTTTAATTTTAGTTAGGTTCTTTTTATTTAAACCGGCCGATTCAGTTTAAACCCTAGGTCCCGTTTAGTTAAGTTACGCCGAAGCGTTATATAGGCCCATTAGGCCGTTTTTCTTTATTTTTCGTTTTCTGTTTTAACAGAATAGTTTCAGATTTCAAAAATTCATATCTTTTAATCTACTTAATATTTTTAAGTGATCCTTTTTTTGTTGGTTTGCAAATTTCTTATAGTTTCTGTAGAAAATATAATTAGCTATGTTAAAATTATTTAAAATTGCTTTATTTTAGATTTAGACAGAATAGTAAATCTTCTATAAAATGAGTTAGGAAAATTATTTTTTAGTGATTCTTTTTGTCACAACTTTGTTTTGACATTGCCTAACCGTAGGAATTTATTTGGGCATTTTAGGATTAATAAAAAATAGTTTTAATCAGAATCATGTTATTCTTAATTAATTAACTAGCTACTGTTTTCCTATTGTTTTACTTAGCAAATAAATTTATTTTTCCTATGTGATAGATTATTCTAGGTTAGTTTCTGTAACTTTAGAGCATGAACTTTTATTTATATTAAATAAAACTTTTATTTTATTTTTCTTACTAAAATTTGCTTTAGGCCTAATAGGAGTTTTAAAATAGATTTTAAAGTGATTCTTTTTGCTCCTAGTTGCATAATGCATCCTTTTCTGTTAAGTTAGCATAAAACCATGATTAGGTTCTGTTGAGAAATTTTTTGTTATGTAAAACTATTTTTAGTTGTTGCTTGAAGTAGGAAAACTTTGAGTTGGATTTCTTTGAGTTTTCCTTTGGGTTTTGATTCGTTTGTTTTGCGTGTTTCATATTACTATGCTGTTATGTTAAGTGATCATATGCTATGTGCTTATTATGATTGTTGTTTGCCTCGGTAGAATTTCCGGAGTGCGAAGCTTGCTACCACGAGTCCCTAGCTTACGAAGATCGTCAGCAAGGCAAGTCATTGATCATGTTTCTTTACAATACCTATGATTTTTATTGCATTAGAATTATACCTCCCCACCATGCATGCAGTAGGTGAAATTTTGAAGTTATGTTCTTGAGTAGTATCATGAGGTAGGATGAACCAATTCCCTTGTTACCATGACCGGGGACGAAGTAGTTTAATTTTGCTATGCTCAGAGGCGGGATTGGTTGAGTGAATTCATAAGGAGATGTGAGAGTCAAGATGATGACAACCCCATGAACTTCAAGCTCAAGATGGACTTGAATTCACTCTTTGGGTGGAGGGCGGTTGACGGGCACCTGGAGAACCCGGTGGTTGGCGGGATGCATGGAGAAGTGCCATGACATCTTGCGGAAAGCTTCACCCAGCCACGAAGAGGCGGATGTATACCCCATTGACCGAAGCTTACGTGCAGCCGCAAGCCATTATGGGCTCTGGCTTGGTCAACCCTAGTTGTGACTCTGGCTGGGACGGTACTACGAGATGTCGAAGAACGGTAGGATTGGATGGGTACGGCAGTGGTCGGAGGAACTCTTGGAAGACCCTGTTTCGTTCGTCCGTCTTCAAACACCATGAAGTGCGAAGACTTAAAAGGAGGAGCGATTCTTGCGGGTAAAGTCATAAACCTCTGCGGAGAAAAGATCTAATCGATTAGCCGTGTCCCGATTACGGACAATTTGAGCCTCTGGAACTTGGAAGTATTCGGAAATCTCAACATTGTAATTAATTAATAAATTAATTGAGGGGGTTATGACTTAATAATTTGGGAATGAGACATTGGTTGGCGGAACCATCTCAATAACTACCAACAATTTTGTAGTATTTACAAACAAGTCCACTGTAGTAGGGAAAAATTGGCTTTTCGCAAAATGATGAAACATAGAGCCCCACAGCCAAATTGCATATAGTGTTAGTAATTTTATTATTGTATTCTCTCTTCATGACTTGCCAGCATATTCAAAATGCTGACCTACACGGCTGCAACGTCTTATGTTGCAGAGGAGTATTCCGATCAGGATTGAGGCTACGATCCGCGCTTGGCGATTGCCCTTTGGAGTCGGATGGACTCGCTATTCTTCTACGCTTCCGCAGCTTTACTTAGTTTATTTCTCATGAGTTGGCCTTCGGCCGAATTTATTCTATTGTAATAAAGACTCGATATGAGAATCGTGTAATAAATTCAGGTGTGATTGAACTTTGATTATTTCATCAATGTACTGTGAGTGCCAGCATGATCTTGGGATGGTACAGACACAGAGACTTGACCGATTTTGGGTCAGGTCGCTACAACCTCCTACTTATGATTAACCCTCCCGCAAGCATCCGCAACTACGAGAAAAGTATTAAGAATAAATCTATACCTAATATTAAAAGGAGATGATATTCTTGGTTTGGTCTTCTTGGTTCGGTTTGTTGTAAAAAATTATGCACGTCCCTCACATGTACGCATCGCAAGCTTCTCATTTGATTCACGCACGCACGCATACCCCTTCTGCTAACGTGGCTATTTTTAATTTTGTAGGCCCAGATTGTGTCAATCGCATATCAGTCCATGGACCAAGACTGGTGGGCCTAGAAACAATATCTTCCTACAACCGTAGTAGTAGTAGTAGTAGTAGTAGTAGTAGTAGTAGTAGTAGTAGTAGTAGTAGCGTTGCCATCCCCAATCCCGCATCTCGCATCCAATGGCTGGAGCTGCACCACCGCCGCCCATCCCGACGCTCGATGCAGCCACTCTCGGCACCGTCATCGCTCGTCCCTGCCCTCACTTGTACAACGCTGCAACATGTTGGGGAACGTAGCAGAAATTCAAAATTTTCCTACGTATCACCAAGATCTATCTATGGAGAAACTAGCAACGAGGGTAAGGAGAGTGCATCTACATACCCTTGAAGATCTCTAAGCGGAAGAGTTCAAGAGAATGGGGTTGAAGGAGTCGTGCTAAATCGTGATCCAAATCACCGGAGATCCTAGTGCGAGCAGACGGCACCTCCGCGTTCAACACACGTGCAGCCGGTGGCGTCTCCCATGCCTTGATCCAGCAAGGAGAGAGGGAGAGGTTGGGAAGACTCCATCCAGCAGCAGCACAACGGTGTGGTGGTGGTGGAGGCGTGGCAATCCTGCAGGCTTCGCCAAGCACCAGGGAGAGGAGGAGAAAGAGAGGTAGGGCTGTGAACAGGAGAAGAACCGTGTGTTGGCTGCCCTTGCCTCCACTATATATAGGGGGAGAGGGGGGGCTGCGCCCCCACCTAGGGTTCCACCCTAGGGGCGGCGGCCAGCCCTAGATCTCATCTGTGGGGGCGGCCAAGGGGGGGGGGGGAGAGGGGAAACTTGCCCCCCAAGTTAGGTGGGTGCGCCCCCTCCCCAAACCCTAGGCGCCTTGGGCCCTTATGGGGGGGGGGGGCGCACCAGCCCACCTGGGGCTGGTCCCCTCCAAAACATGGCCCATGCAGCCCTCCGAGGATGGTGGCCCCACTTGGTGGACCCCCGGGACCCTCCAGGTGGTCCCGGTACGTTACCGATAAAACCCGAAACTTTTCCGGTGACCAAAACAAGACTTCCCATATACAAATCTTTACCTCCAGACCATTCCGGAACTCCTCATGACGTCCGGGATCTCATCCGGGACTCTGAACAACATTCGGTAACCACATACCAACTTCCTTTATAACCCTAGCGTCATCAAACCTTAAGTGTGTAGACCCTACGGGTTCGGGAACCATCTGGAACATGGTCGAGGCGTTCTCGGTCAAGTAACCAATAGCGGGATCTGGATACCCATGTTGGTTCCCACATGTTCCATGATGATCTCATCGGATGAACCACGATGTCGAGGATTCGAACAATCCCGTATACAATTCCCTTTGTCCAGCGATATTGTACTTGCCCGAGATTCGATCGTCGGTATGCCGATACCTTGTTCAATCTCGTTACCGGCAAGTCTCTTTACTCGTTCCGTAACACATCATCCCGTGATCAACCCCTTGGTAACATTGTGCACATTATGATGATGTCCTACCGAGTGGGCCCAGAGATACCTCTCCGTTTACACGGAGTGACAAATCCCAGTCTCGATTCGTGCCAACCCAACAGACACTTCCGGAGATACCCATAGTGCACCTTTATAGCCACCCAGTTACGTTGTGACGTTTGGTGCACCCAAAGCATTCCTACGGTATCCGGGAGTTGCACAATCTCATGGTCTAAGGAAATGATACTTGACATTAGAAAATCTTTAGCATACGAACTACGATCTTTGTGCTAGGCTTAGGATTGGGTCTTGTCCATCACATCATTCTCCTAATGATGTGATCCCGTTATCAACGACATCCAATGTCCATGGTCAAGAAACCGTAACCATCTATTGATCAACGAGCTAGTCAACTAGAGGCTTACTAGGGACATGGTGTTGTCTATGTACCCACACATGTATCTGAGTTTCCTATCAATACAATTATAGCATGGATAATAAACGATTATAATGAACAAGGAAATATAATAATAATAACTAATTTATTATTGCCTCTAGGGCATATTTGCAACAGTATCCCACTTGCACTAGAGTCAATAATCTAGTTCACATCGCCATGTGATTAGCACTGATAGGTCACATCGCCATGTGACCAACATCCAAAGAGTTTACTAGTGTCACTAAACTAGTTCACATCATCATATGATTAGGACTCAATGAGTTCTGGGGTTTGATCATGTTTTGCTTGTGAGAGAGGTTTTTAGTCAACGGGTCTGCAACATTCAGATCCATATGTACTCCGCAAATCTCTAGGTCATATTGTAAATGCTGCTTCCACGCTCCACTTGGAGCTATTCCAAATGGTTGCTCCACTATACGTATCCGGTTTGCTACTCAGAGTCATTCGGATAGGTGTTAAATCTTGCATCGACGTAACCCTTTACGCCGAACTCTTTATCACCTCCATAATCGAGAAACATTTCCTTATTCCTCTATGGATAATTTTGACCGCTGTCCAATGATCCGTTCCTGGATCATTCCTGTACCCCTTGACTGACTCATGGCAAGGCACACTTCCGATGCGTACACAACATAGGATACTATAGAGCCTACGTCTGAAGCATAGGGGATGACCTTCGTCCTTTCTCTCTCTTCTGCCGTGGTCGAGATTTAACTCTTAACTTCATACCTTACAACTCAGGCAAGAACTCCTTCTTTGACTGATCCATCTTGAACAACTTCAAGATCATGTCAAGGTATGTGCTCATTTGAAAGTACCATTTAGCGTTTTTGATCTATCCTCATAGATCTTGATGCTCAATGTTCAAGCAGCTTATTCCAGGTTTTCTATTGAAAAACACTTTTCAAATAACCCAATATGCTTTCTAGAAATTCTACATCATTCCTGATCAACAATATGTCAACAACATATACTCATCAGAAATTCTATAGTGCTCCCACTCACTTTTTTGGAAATACAAGTTTCTCATAAACTTTGTATAAACCCAAAATCTTTGATCATCTCATCAAAGCGTACATTCCAACTCCGAGATGCTTACTCCAGTCCTTAGAAGGATTGCTGGAGCTTTGCATATTTGTTAGCGTTCTTCAGGATTGACAAAACCTTCTGGTTGTATCACATACAACCTTTCCTCAAGGATATCGTCGAGGAAACAATGTTTTGACATCCTATCTGCAAGATTTCATAAATCATGCAGTAATTTCTAATATAATTCCAACAGACTCTTAGCATCGCTACGAGTGAGAAAGTCTCATCATAGTAAACTCCTTGAACTTGTCGGAAAACATCTTAACGACAAGTTGCGCTTTCTTAATGGTTATACTTACCATCATTGTCTGTCTTCCTTTTAAAATCCATCTGTACCCAACGGCCTTACGACCATCAAGTATTTCTTCCAAAGTCATGGATCCTCTGTCGGATTTTATGGCCTCGAGCCATTCGTCGGAATCCGGGCCCACCATCCCGTCTCCATAGCTCGTAGGTTCATTGTTGTCTAGCAACATGACCTCTAAGACAGGATTGCGTACCACTCTGAAGTAGTACGCGTCCTTGTCGACCTACGAGGTTCAGTAGTGACTTGATCCGAAGCATCATGATCACTATCATCAGCTTCCACTTCAATTGGTGTAGGTGCCACATGAACAACTTCCTGTGCCCTGCTACACACTGGTTGTAGTGATGGTTCAATAACCTCATCAAGTCTCCACCATCCTCCCACTCAATTCTTTCGAGAGAAACTTTTTCTCGAGAAAGGACCCGTTTCTAGAAACAATTACTCTTGCTTCCGGATCTGAGATAGGAGGTATACCCAACCATTTTAGGTATGCTATGAAGATGTATTTATCCGTTTTGGGTTCGATCTTATCACGATGAAACTTTTTCACATAAGCGTCGCAGCCCAAAACTTTCAAGAAACGACAACTTAGGTTTCTCCAAACCATAGTTCAAAGGGTGATATCTCAACGGAATTACGTGGTGCCCTATTAAAGTGAGTGCGGTTGTCTCTAATGCCTAACCCATGAATGATAGTGGTAATTCGATAAGAGACATCATGGTACGCACCATATCCAATAGGGTGCAACTATGATGTTCGGACACACCATCACACTATGGTGTTCCAGGCGGTATTAATTGTGAAACAATTTCCACAATGTCTTAATTGCGTGCCAAAGCTCGTAACTCAGATACTCATCTCTATAATCATATCATAGACATTTTATCCTCTTGTCACGATGATCTTCAACTTCACTCTGAAATTACTTGAACCATTCAATAATTCAGACTTGTGTTTCATCAAGTAAATATACTCAGTATCTACTTAAATCATCCGTGAAGTAAGAACATAACGATATTCACTGCATGCCTCAGCACTCATTGGACTGCACATATCAAAATGTGTTACTTCCAACAAGTTGCTATCTTGTTCCATCTTACTAAAAACGAGGCTTTTCAGTCATCTTGCCCATGTGGTATGATTTGCATATCTCAAGTGATTCAAAATCACGTGAGTCCAAGCGATCCATCTGCATGGAGTTTCTTCATGCGTATACACCAATAGACATGGTTCGCATGTCTCAAACTTTTTTAAAACGAGTGAGTCCAAAGATCCATCAACATGGAGTTTCTTCATGCGTTTTACACCAATATGACTTACATGGCAGTGCCACAAGTAAGCGGTACTATCATTACTACCTTATATCTTTTGGCATGAAAATGTGTATCACTACGATCGAGATTTCAATAAACCATTAATTTTAGGTGCAAGACCATTGAAGGTATTATTCAAATAAACAGAGTAACCATTATTCTCCTTAAATGAATAACCGTACTGCGATAGACATAATTCAATCATGTCTATGCTCAACGCAAACACCAAATCTCGATGGTAGAGGGAGCGTGCGATGCTTGATCACATCAACCTTGGAAACACTTCCAACACATATCGTCAGCTCACCTTTAGCTAGTCTCCGTTTATTCCGTAGCTTTTATTTCGAGTTACTAACACTTAGCAACCGAACCGGTATCTAATACCCTGGTGCTACTAGGAGTACTAGTAAAGTACACATTAACATAATGTATATCCAATATACTTCCGTCGACCTTGCCAGCCTTCTCATCTACCAAGTATCTAGGGTAGTTCTGCTTCAGTGTCCATTCCCTCATTACAGAAGCACTTAGTCTCGGGTTTGGGTTCAACCTTGGGTTTCTTTACTAGAGCAGCAACTGATTTGCCGTTTCATGAAGTATCCCTTCTTGCCCTTTCCCTTCTTGAAACTAGTGGTTCCACTAACCATCAACAATTGATGCTCCTTCTTGATTTCTACTTTCGCGGTGTCGAACATTGCGAATAGCTCAAGGATAATCATATCTATCCCTGTTTTGTTATAGTTCATCACAAAGCTCTAGTAGCTTGGTGGCAGTGTCTTTGGAGAAACATCACTATCTCATCTGGAAGATCAACTCCCACTCGATTCAAGTGATTGTCTTACTCAGACAATCTGAGCACAAGCTCAACGATTGAGCTTTTCTCCCTTAGTTTGCAGGCTAAGAAAACTCGTCGGAGGTCTCATACCTCTTGACGTGAGCACGAGCCTGAAATCCCAATTCCAGCTCTTGGAACATCTCATATGTTCTGCGAAATTTCAAAATGTCTTTGGTGCCTCAATTCTAAACCATTTAACATTACCGAACTATCATGTAGTCATCAAAACGTGTATGTCCGATGTTCGCAACATCCACAGACGACGTTTGGGGTTCAGTACACCGAGCGGTGCATTAAGGACATAAGCCTTCTACTGTCCGCATAATTGCTACTGTCAACTTTCAACTATATTTTCTCTAGGAACATATCTAAAACAGTAGAACTAAAGCGCGAGCTACGACATGATTTGCAAAAATCTTTTGACTATGTTCAGGATAATTAAATTCATCTTATGAACTCCCACTCAGATAGACATCCCTCTAGTCATCTAAGTGATTACATGATCCGAGTCAACTAGGCCGTGTCCGATCATCACGTGAGACGGACTAGTCATCATCGGTGAACATCTTCATGTTGATCGTATCCACCATACGACTCATGCTCGACCTTTCAGTCTCTTGTGTTCCAAGGCCATGTCTGTACATGCTAGGCTCGTCAAGTTAACCTAAGTGTTTCGCGTGTGTAAATCAGGCTTACACCAGTTGTATGTGAACGTTAGAATCTATCACACCCGATCATCACGTGGTGCTTCAAACGCACGAACTTTACATAGCGGTGCACAGTTAGGGGAACACTTTCTTGAAATTTTAATGAGGGATCATCTTATTTACTACCGTCGTTCTAAGCAAATAAGATGTATAAACATGATAAACATCACATGCAATCAAATAGTGACATGATATAGCTCCCAAATACGGCTCTGCAATGTCGGTACGTCATTAGCAGGCCCCCAGTCTAGTCCCACATTGGCCCACGACGCCAGTTGAGGCGGAGGGCCCGGACAGAAGGCGGGGGAAGCCACCCACGTTGTGCCTCGGGGAGCTGTGACGTAGAACCACCTTCGTTGCCACAGATTAGACACCTCCGGGAAGGAACCTTCTGGCCATGGAACATCAGCGTTTCTGCTTATTGCGGCGCCTCCGCACTCCGCGTGTCGCCCCTCAATCACCTTCGACTTCACATTGAAGGTCTTGAGCCATAGGCCAAAGTGTGGGGTAATGTGGAGGAAGGCTTCACACATTCGATGATAAACGACGAGATGTGGAGGATGGAATCCGGAGCTAGATCGTGAAAATCTAGCCCGTAATAGAACATGAGCCCTCTCATGAAGGGATCAAGAGTAAGTCCCAAGCCTCAGAGGAAGTGAGAAACAAATACGACACTCTCGTTAGGATCATGAGTAGGGATGACCTGCCCAGGGGCGGGAAGCCTGTGCTTAACGTCGGCGGTCAAATATCTGGCCTCCCTGAGCTTCACAATGTCCTCCTCTATGACAGAGGAGGCCATCCACCGACCTTGAAGGTTGGATCCGGACATGATTGAAGATCCGAAGTGCCTAAGCTTGAGCTTCGGGTGTTGGAACTCGAGAGGCACAAAGGCGCAAGCCTAGTAAGAAAGCGATATGCCTTGACCCCTCTATAAAGGGGCAGGATATCAAGCGTCCCCAGCGTAACCGTTTGAGACTTACCTAAAAACACGGAGTCATGCCAACAGGCGTGGTGGGGTTACCCATACCAGTATTGATGAGGATCCCGCGATAATGGGGACATAATCTCTGCTTCGACAAGACGTGCCAACGAAACCGCCTCGCAATGTGTGCGGTAGCTGGTTGTAAAAAAAATGGTTCGAATAATGACCGGGCCGTGGCGTGATGTCACGCTACGAAGAATTGTGAGAAGATTAGATTTGTGGATTATTGTTCTCTCTACGGTGGTATGTGAAAATTTTCTTGCAGAGCCGAACACGACTTAAGTGTTTGAAATTTACCTTGGAGTATTCGGAGATGGAACCCGCCTTGCAATGCCAAAGACAATCTGCGCGCCGGACTCATCGTCATTGAAGCCTGGTTCAAGGGCTACTGAGGGAGTCCTAGATAAGGGGGTATCCGGACAGCCGGACTATGTACTTTGGCCGGACTGTTGGACTATGAAGATACAAGATTGAAGACTTCGTCCCGTGTCCGGATGGGACTCTCCTTTGCGTGGCAAACAAGCTTGGCGATTCGGATGATAGATCACCTTCTCTGTAACTGACTCTGTGTAACCCTAGACCCCTCCGGTGTCTATATAAACCGGAGGGTTTAGTCCGTAGGACAGCAACAATCATACCATAGGCTAGCTTCTAGGGTTTAGCCTCTACGATCTCGTGGTAGATCAACTCTTGTAATACTCATATCATCAAGATCAATCAAGCAGGAAGTAGGGTATTACCTCCATCGAGAGGGTCTGAACCTGGGTAAACATTGTGTCCCCAGTCTCCTATTACCATTAGCCTTAGACACACAGTTCGGGACCCCCTACCCGAGATCCGCCGGTTTTGACACCGACATGGAGTTTCAGGACTTTTGGAGCCGTGCAGAATATGTCCCTAATATTTTCTCCTTTTCCAGCCCAGAATTCCAGCTGTCGGCATTCTCCATCTTTATGTAAACCTTGTAAAATAAGAGAGAATAGCCATAAGTATTGTGACATAACGTGTAATAACAATCCATAACGCAATAAATATTGATATAAAAGCATGATGCAAAATGGACGTATCAGGTGCTATCCTTACTTGGACAAGCCTCCCACTTATGATTAACCCCTCTCGCAAGCATCCGCAACTACGAAAGAAGAATTAAGATAAATCTAACCATAGCATAAAACATGTGGATCCAAATCAGCCCCTTACGTAGCAACGCATAAACTAGGGTTTAAGCTTCTGTCATTCTAGCAACCCATCATCTACTTATTACTTCCCAATGCTTTCCCCTATGCACAAATCATGGTGAAGTGTCATGTAGTTGATAACCCACAAGTATAGGGGATCGTTTGTAGCCTTCTTCGATAAATAAGAGTCAAACCCAACGAGGAGCTAAAGGTAGAACAAATATTCCCTCAAGTTCTATCGACCACCGATACAACTCTACGCACACTTGACGTTTGTTTTACCTAAAACAAGTATGAAACTATTTCGCAAGAATAAAACTAGGAGTACTTTTCGAGAATAAAACTATGAATAAATTGCAAGGTAATAAAAGTGGATAGCTTTTGTCAACAAGAAAGTCATTTGTCCCTAGGCAATCGATAACAAGTATCGGTAATTTTATTCTTGCAATTTTACATGAGGGAGAGGCATGAGCTAACATAGTTTCTCTACTTGGATCATATGCACTTATGATTGTAAACCTAGCAAGCATCCGCAACTACTAAAGATCATTAAGGTCGTGAAACCCAACCATAGCATTAAGTAGCAAGTCCTCTTTACTCCCATACGCCATAACCCACTTATCGGCGTTTAGGCTGCTGTCACCCCTGAAACACCAACAATAAGCAAACCATGAACATATTGTAACACCCTACAGTGGGGATATCTCACGTTTGCACGAGACGGAGGTCACCGTAGGACCTCACCATAAATAAAATATACAATCAGACCAACCAAGATCATGATTAACCCACAGGACAAAACGTATCTATTCAAACATCATAGGATAGCCAAATATCATTGGGAAATAATATATGGAGTTTAGTAATGACCCACAAGTATAGGGGATCAATTGTAGCTCTTTTTGATAAGTAAGAGTGTCAAACCCAGCAAGGAGCAGAAGGAAATGACAAGTGGTTTTCCGTAGGGTAATGTCTGCAAGTGCTGAAATTGTAAATAACAGAGTAGTTTGATAGCAAGATAGTTTGTAATGGACAAGTATCGATAATAGTAACAAAAGTGCAGCAAGATAGCCCAATCCTTTTTAGGGAAAGTACATGCCAAAACGGTCTCTTATGATAAGCAAATCCTTCTTGAGGGTACACGGGATTTTCATCTAGTCACTTACATCATGTTGGTTTAATTCGTGTTCGGTACTTTGATAATTTGATATGTGGGTGGACCGGTGCTTAGGTGCTGTTCTTACTTGAACAAACCTCCTACTTATGATTAACCCTCCCGCAAGCATCCGCAACTACGAGAAAAGTATTAAGAATAAATCTATACCTAATATTAAAAGGAGATGATATTCTTGGTTTGGTCTTCTTGGTTCGGTTTGTTGTAAAAAATTATGCACGTCCCTCACATGTACGCATCGCAAGCTTCTCATTTGATTCACGCACGCACGCATACCCCTTCTGCTAACGTGGCTATTTTTAATTTTGTAGGCCCAGATTGTCTCAATCGCATATCAGTCCATGGACCAAGACTGGTGGGCCTAGAAACAATATCTTCCTACAACCGTAGTAGTAGTAGTAGTAGTAGTAGTAGTAGTAGTAGTAGTAGTAGTAGCGTTGCCATCCCCAATCCTGCATCTCGCATCCAATGGCTGGAGCCGCACCACCGCCGCCCACCCCGACGCTCCATGCAGCCACTCTCGGCGCCGTCATCGCTCGTCCCTGCCCTCACTTGTACAACGCAGCAACATGTTGGGGAACGTAGCAGAAATTCAAAATTTTCCTACGTATCACCAAGATCTATCTATGGAGAAACTAGCAACGAGGGTAAGGAGAGTGCATCTACATACCCTTGAAGATTGCTAAGCGGAAGCGTTCAAAAGAATGGGGTTGAAGGAGTCGTACTCGTCGTGATCCAAATCACCGGAGATCCTAGTGCCGAACGGACGGCACCTCCGCGTTCAACACACGTGCAGCCCGGTGACGTCTCCCATGCCTTGATCCAGCAAGGAGAGAGGGAGAGGTTGGGGAAGACTCCATCCAGCAGCAGAACAACGGTGTGGTGGTGGTGGGGGAGCGTGGCAATCCTGCAGGGCTTCGCCAAGCACCGCGGGAGAGGAGGAGAAAGAGAGGTAGGGCTGCGCCAACAGGAGAAGAACTTCGTGTGTTGGGCTGCCCCTTTGCCTCCACTATATATAGGGGGAGAGGGGGGGCTGCGCCCCCACCTAGGGTTCCACCCTAGGGGCGGCGGCCAGCCCTAGATCCCATCTGTGGGGGCGGCCAAGGGGGGGGAGGGGAAACTTGCCCCGCAAGTTAGGTGGGTGCGCCTCTTCCCCAAACCCTAGGCACCTTGGGCCCTTGTGGGGGGGCGCACCAGCCCACCTGGGGCTGGTCCCCTCCAAAACTTGGCCCATGCAGCCCTCCAAGGATGGTGGCCCCACTTGGTGGACCCCCGGGACCCTCCAGGTGGTCCCGGTACGTTACCGATAAAACCTGAAACTTTTCCGGTGTCCAAAACAAGACTTCCCATATATAAATCTTTACCTCCAGACTATTCCGGAACTCCTCGTGACGTCCGGGATCTCATCCAGGACTCCGAACAACATTCGGTAACCACACACAAACTTCCTTTATAACCCTAGCGTCATCAAACCTTAAGTGTTTAGACTCTATGGGTTCGGGAACCATGCAGACATGACCGAGACGTTCTCCGGTCAGTAACCAACAGCGGGATCTGGATACCCATGTTGGTTCCCACATGTTCCACCATGATCTCATCGGATGAACCACGATGTCGAGGATTCGATCAATCCCGTATACAATTCCCTTTGTCCAGCGATATTGTACTTGCCCGAGATTCGATCGTCGGTATGCCGATACCTTGTTCAATATCGTTACCGGCAAGTCTCTTTACTCGTTCCGTAACACATCATCCCGTGATCAACCCCTTGGTCACATTGTGCACATTATGATGATGTCCTACCGAGTGGGCCTAGAGATACCTCTCCGTTTACACGGAGTGACAAATCCCAGTCTCGATTCGTGCCAACCCAACAGACACTTTCGGAGATACCCGTTGTCTTTCAAAATATCAACGCGAAAATAAGTTATCCCTAGCCCATCATGCTCAAACATTGATCCATGCACGAAACACACTCGAATATTAGCTACACCCAATGCTTAAGTAAGATCATCTTGCCTCTTAGTTGGTGCTTTTATAAGAGAAGATGGAGACTCACATTCAAAAATAAAAATTGCATAAAGTAAAAAGAAAGGCCCTTTGCAGAGGGAAGTAGTGATTTGTAGAGGTGCCAGAGCTCAAAGCGATAAATAGAGATAAAAAGATTTTGGGAGGTGTATCCATCCCACCAACAAAAACGACTTAGAGTTCTGAATACTTGCCATGCTAAATATGCCATAGGCGGTTCCCAAATAGAAAATAAAGTTTATTCCTTTTTCCACCATACTTTCACTTTCCATGGCTAGCCGTATCCACGGGTACCTTACATACCAACACTTTCCAAGGAATTTCTTTTTTGACAACATAAAGTAAATTCATTTTTGCATTTCGGGACTGGGCATCCCTAAAATCTTTGCCTTACTCTCTTGCAATGACAAGTGAATGAACACTCATCATGAGAATAACATATCCAGCATGGAAAATACTAGACACCCATTACCGTTTCGCGAGCAAAACAAATACACAAAAGAGAAGATATTTTGAAAATTAGAGATGGCACATACAAATTTTCTTAGAGAGGCAAAAGAATACCGCATATAGGTAGATATAGTGGACTCATGTGGCAAAGCCAGTTTAAAGGATTTTGGATGCACAAGTAGAGATCATACTTGGTGCAAAATGAAGGCTAGCAAAAGATTTAGAAGCGTCCAACCAAGAAACGAATAATCTCATAAGAAAGAATGAAGCATAATTAACACCGAATAATGCACCACAAGTAGGATATAATTTCATTGCATGACTATTGACTTTCCTGCATGCATAGGGAGTCACAAACCTTAACACCAATATACTTACTAAAGCATAACTACTCATCAACATAACTCACATATCACATCATTATATCTCAAAACTACTACTAAGAATCAAGTTTATTTTGTCCAATGATCTTCATGACATTTTTTATCCTTCTTGGATATCTATCACTTTGGGACTAATTTTCATGTGTTGCTTTTCATAAGCTCAAACAAATATAAGTGAAGATCATGAGCATAACAACTTTTCTTTCTCTCAAAATAATTTAAGTAAAGTAAGAGAGAATTTCTTCAAAATTTTACTAACTATGAAATAAATCTAAGTGAAGTAAGAGAGCATTTATTTTAAAATACTAAGCACAACATGCTCAAAAAGATATAAGTGAAACACTAGAGCAAGTCCTAGCTCATAAAAGATTTAAGTGAAGCATAGAGAGCAATTTTAACAAGTCATGACATAATTTTGGCTCTCTCAAATAGGTGTGTCCAGAAAGGATTTATGACTTAAAACACAAAATGAAACAAGCAAAGAATCATATCATACAAGACGCTCCAAGCAAAACACATATCATGTGACGAATAAAAATATAGCTTCGAGTAAAATACCGATAGTCGTTAGAAGAAAGAGGGGATGCCACTCGGGGGCATCCCCAAGCTTAGTTGGTTGCTCATTCTTGGATATTAGCTTGGGATTCCGGGGCATCCCCAAGCTTAGGCTCTTCTATCCTTCTTTCATCCATCAAAACATAACCCAAAACTTGAAAACTTCAATCGCACAAAACCCAACAAAACCTTCGTGAGATCCGTTAGTATAAGAAAGCAAACCACTACTATAGGTGCTGAATCAAACCAATTCATATTTTGTTTTTTTATTATATCTACTGTATTCCAACTTTTATATGGCAAAAACTCATCAAAGAAAACCATAGAGCCATCAAAATAAGCACACAACACAAAGAAAATAGAATCTGTCAAAACAGGACAGTCTGTAGCAATCTGATAGTTTCAAATACTTCTGTAACTCCAACAATTTTGAAAAAAATAGGAAGACCAGGGTAATTTGTATATTGATCTACTGCAAAATGAATTGGTATTTTATCGCGTTCTAGTGATTTGTAATAATTATTTTCGTGAGCGCAAAGTTTTTGTTTTTCAGCAAGATCAAACAACTATCACCCAAGAAGATCCTATCAGTTCTGCTTGGCACAAACACTAATTCGAACACAAAAAACACAATCATAATAGTAGCATAATTGTGCTAACACACAATAATAGAAAGCAAAAGACAAAAATAAATTTTATTCATTGGGTTGCATCCCAACAAGCGCTGTAGTTTTATGCCCTTAGCTAGGCATAATATTTCGACGGTGCTCACAGAAAAGATAAGAATTGAAATAAGAATTGAAACACAAAGAGAGCATCACGAAACATATGACAAGCACATTTAAGTCTAACATACTTCCTATGCATAGGAATTTTATAAGCAAACAAATTATCATGGCAAGCAAAAACTAGCATCTGCAAAGAAGAGGAATAAAACATTAACGATCTCAACATAACGGGAGGTAATCTAGTAACATGAAAATTTCCACAACTATATTTTCCTCTCTCATAATAATTACATGTGGGATTATATTCAAATTCAACAATATAACTATCACGTAAAATATTCTCTTCATGATCCACATTCATGCAAAGTTGACACTCTTCCAAAATAGTGGGATTATTTTTAGCTAAAGTTGACACTCTTCCAAACCCACTTTCAATATTATCGCAAACATATTCATCATGCGGCTTAAATAAATTCTCAAGATCATAAGAAACATCACCCCAATCATGATCATTGCAACAAGTAGTGGACATAGCAAAATTAGCATCCCCAAGCTTGGGGTTTTGCATATTATTAGCACAATTGACATTAGTAGAATTGATTTTAAAATCATTGCAATCATGCTTTTCATTAAAGGAACTATCATGCATAACTACATAAATTTCTTCATCACAATTTTCAGATTCACGGATCTCAAGCAAACCTTCATAAAGATAATCTAGTGAACTCAATTCACTAGCAATAGGTTCATCATAATTGGATCTTTCGAAAAGATTAGCAAGTGGATGAGGATCCATATTAATAGATATTTAGCAAGCAAAGATGCAAGCAAATATAAGGCACATGACAACACAAGCAAACATGAGATCTCACGAGAAAAAGGCGAACGAAAAAGAGCGCGAATAAAAAAACAATTTTTTGTAAAGTGGGGGAGAGGAAAACGAGAGGCAAATGGCAAATAATGTAAATTGTGAGGAGATGAGATTTCTGATTAAGATCCTGGTATATATTGAAGGTCCTCCCCGGCAACGGCACCAGAAATTCCTTTTGATGTCGCTTGAAGCTACGTCGGTATTTCCCCAAAGATAAAGGGATGATGCAGCACATCGGCGGTAGGTATTTCCCTCAGATGTGAAACCAAGGTTATCGAACTAGTAGGAGAACCAAGCTACACAACATAAACGACCCCTGCACACAAATAACAACACCTCGCAACCCGACGTGTTAAAGGGGTTGTCAATCCCTTTCAGGTAACAATGCGAGAAATTGCGTGTTGACGAGAATAAATTGTAGTAGATTGAATAAATAGATCACAAATAAAATATAGTGCAGTAAAGTATTTTTGTATTTTTGGTTTAATAGATCTGAATAAAAGAGAAAATAAAATAAATCGGAAAGCAAATATATGAGAAATAAGACCCGAGGGCCGTAGATTTCACCAGTGGCTTCTCGCAAGAAAAATAGCAAACAACGGTAAACAAATTACTATTTGACCCTTGATAGAACCTCAAATAATTATGACGATATCCAGGCAATGATCATTACATAGGCATCATGTCCAAGATTAGTAGACCGACTACTGCCGACTGCTACTATTATTGCTCCACACATCGACCGCTGTCCCACATGCATCTAGTGTATTAAGTTCATGGAAAAATGGAGTAATGCAATAAGAATGATGACATGATGTAGACAAGATCCATTTATCTATATAGATCCCACCTTTTTATCCTTAGTAGAAACGATATATACATGTCATTTTCCTTTCTGTCACTGGGATCAAGCACCGTAAGATCGAACCCACTATTGGACATCTCTTCCCATTGCAAGACAAATAGATCAAGTTGGCCAAACAAAACCCAAATATCGAAGAAGAAATACGAGGCTATAAGAGATCATGCATATAAGAGATCAAAGAAACTCAAATAACTTTCACGGATATAAAAAGATATGACTGATCATAAACTCAAAGTTCATCAAATCCCAACAGACACAACGCAAAAAGAGTTACATCATATGGATCTCCAAGAGACCATTGTATTGAGAATTCAGTGAGAGAGAGGAAGCCATCTAGCTACTAACTACGGACCCGAAGTTCTACAAAGAACTACTCACGCATCATCGGAGAGGCACCAGTGGAGGTGGTGAACCCCATCCGAGATGGTGTCTAGATTGGATCTCGTGGTTCTGGACTCTCCAGCGGCTGGATTAATATTTCGTCGACTCCCCTAGTGTTTTGGGAATATTGGGGTATTTATAGAGCAAATAGGCGGTCCGGGGGCACCCGAGGTGGGCACAACCCACCAGGGCGCGCCTGGGCCTCCTGGCGCGCCCTGGTGGGTTGTGCCCCCTTGGGGCACCCCCAGGCGCAGCTAGGGCCTGTTATGTTCCTTCTGTCCCATAAAAATTCTCCGTAAAGTTTCATGGCATTTGGGCTCCGTCTGATATTGATTTCCTGCGATGTAAAAAACATGTGAAAAATAGCAACTGGCACTTGGCACTATGTTAATAGGTTAGTACCAAAAAATTATATAAAATGACTATAAAATGATTATAAAACATCCAAGATAGATAATAAAACAACTTGGAACAATAAAAAATTATAGATATATTGGAGACGTATCATATATCTACTTAGTGCGAAAGTTTTGGCTAGCAAAGATAGGGGGAAAGCACCACATGTTAAAGGATCCATGACAGTATGACTTCTATGTGAATATAAACAAACATAAACCATTAAGTTGTCTTCGTTGTCGAATGTCAACAATTTTGGCATATAATATTTTGATGAGGGCTCACAATCACAAAAGATTTCTAGGATAGTATATTTATATGTGAATCTTCTCGTCCCTTATTAATTCTTTCATGAGTTGCATCATTGACTAGTGCTATGTTTGTCAATCTCTATTAAAATTTTCTACTTATACTTTTCCTTATGTGGTGTCATCACCTACCATATGATTAGCATATGATCTTCTTAATTTATTTCCTTTCCTTTTGTTTATTTCTTTTCTTTTTATTTATAACTTTTCCTTTTATTTGCAAGATGAAAGTAAAGAAAGCAAAAACTCAAACTAACTTTATTATATAACTTGCACATGATTACAAGGGTAGATCACTAAGCAAACTCTCAAAGAAGAAAGAATCAAACTAAACTTTTATTCATCTAAAGCAAAAGATCGAACTCAAATAAGCAAAGGTAAAAAGATAGTGGGGATGATACCATACCGGGGCACCTCCCCCAAGCTTGGCGAAAGCCAAGGGGAGTGCCCATACCCGATACTTAATTTTCTTTTGGTGATGAAGAAGAAGGTGGTGGTGGTGAAGAAGAGATCTTGTCCTCGGGTTTCCATGGCAGTGGTCCACCATCATGAGAGGAGGAGTGAGTCTCATGGGTCCTGCAACTAGCAGCCAAACTCATACCTTTGAACATTGCCTCATATTCAAAGACCTGGTTTTGGAGGTCGTAGATCTGGCTTTGGAGGAAGTTGATTGGCTCGTTGAGGGTGAAGACGATGTACTTCGTGGGCTTGGAATCCACCTTGAGATCACGGGAGAGGTCCGTGATCATTAGGTGATTGGCATGGAGTCCACACTCCACCATCCCCTTGCACCGGAAGACATCTTGTTCCGTAGCTTCGAGCCTGGCCTCAACGGTTCCCGTCCCCTTGGGACAGGGAACATCGTGAAGGTGAAGCACCCCCTCATGCATCTGAATGACCTGAGGGTGCTGCACTACCTCCCGCAGATATGGGTTGATGGTGTTCTTGAAGAACTTGTCCTTGGAGGAGCTTGAAGCAGCCATTGTAGATGGGATCTGACAGAAAACAGCAAGGAAAAGAAAACAGAAGGTTTCTTCCCGATACGGTGATCAACAAGTTTGAGGAGTATATAAAGATTTTTTTATCTTGGGGGACAAGCAAACACTAGAGAAACTGAGTCCGGAAGGTGTCCTAGGTGGGCACAACCCACCTGGGCGCGCCAAGCAAGCCTGTCATGCCCTGGTGTTTTGTGCCCACCAGGGTACGCTTCCTGGAAGTTTCTTATTTTCCTAATTTCCGAAATATTCCAGAACTGATAAAAAATATTTTTATGGATTTTTTGGAGTCTATTTACTTACCGTATCACGTACCTCCTTATTTTCACGATTCTGGAGTGTTCTGGAAGGACTCTTTTATGTGTTCTTCCGGTGTCAAAGTTTGGATAATACTGCTTTCAACATTAATGGGCGTACTTGAGGTATAATATTTTATTCGTTGCCCATTACAACCTTCGGGTTAGTACATTAGGCATTATTTATTTTGATGGCTCAAGAATGATAAGCCTCCTCGATAAGATAAGGACCTTCTCATTTTGAGAGGAGTTTTCTTGCAAAGAATCTGAAACGAGAGTTGTACAAAGGAACATATTCTCCGACTTTAAACTCATGCTTTTGGATTCTTTTATCATGCCATCTTTTAACTTTTTCTTTAAATAATTTTGCATTTTCATAAGCTTGGGTTCTCCATTCATCTAAAGAACTAATATCAAATAACCTATTTTCGCCAGCAAGTTTGAAATCATAGTTGAGCTCTTTGGTTGCCTAATAAGCTTTATGTTCTAATTCAACAGGTAAATAACAAGATTTTCCATAAACCATTTTATAAGGAGAAATACCCATAGGATTTTTATATGCTGTTCTATAAGCCCAAAGTGCATCATCTAATTTCTTAGACCAATTCTTCCTGGACCTATTGACAGTATTTTGCCAAATTAATTTTATTTCTCTATTGCTAAGTTCAATTTGACCACTAGACCGAGGATGATAAGGTGATGCAATTCTGTGGTTAGCATCATACTTGGCAAGCATTTTACGGAAAGCACCATGAATAAAGTGTGAACCACCACTAGTCATTAAATATCTAGGGACTCCAAATCTTGGGAAAATAACTTCCTTAAGCATTTTAATAGAAGTGTTGTGATCAACACTACTGGTTGGAATAGCTTCTACCCACTTAGTGACATAATCGACAGCAACCAAAATATGTGTATACCCATTAGAGGAAGGAAAAGGTCCCATGTAATCAAATCCCCAAACATCAAAAGGTTCAACAACAAGTGAATAGTTCATAGGCATTTCTTGACGCTTACTGATATTACCTATTCTTTGACATTCATCACAAGATAAGACGAACTTACGGGTGTCCTTGAAGAGAGTAGGCCAATAAAATCTAGACTGCAATACCTTGTGAGCAGTTCTATCTCCAGCATGATGCCCTCCATATGCTTCGGAGTGACATTTCCAAAGGAATTGTCCCTATTCATGCTCAGGTACACAACGTCTAATAATACCATCTACTCCTTTATAAAGATGTGGGTCATCCCAAAAGTAGTGTCTTAAATCATAGAAGAATGTAAAACTAGGTGGTAAATATTTAGAAACAATGTAATTAGCATAGTCAGCATACAAAGGAGTACTATGAGCAACATTTATTGCAGCTAACTACTCATCAGGAAAATTACCATCAATAGGTAGTGGGTCATCAAGCACATTTTCAAGCCTAGACAAGTTATCAGCTACGGGTTCTCAGCTCCTTTCCTATCAGTGACATGTAAATCAAATTCTTGTAGCAAGAGAACCCATAGAATAAGTCTAGGTTTAGCATCTTTCTTTTCCATAAGTTATTTAATAGAAGCATGGTCGGTGTGAACGATAACTTTAGAGTCAATAATGTAAGATCTAAATTTATCACAATCAAACACCACTGCTAGGAATTCTTTTTCAGTAGTAGCATAATTCCATTGAGCACTGTCTAGAGTTTACTAGCATAATGAATAATGTTCAGTTTCTTATCAACTCTTTATCCTAGAACAACACCAACAACATAATCACTAGCATCACACATAATTTCAAAAGGCAAGTACCAATCAGGTGGTTGAATAATAGGTGCAGAAATTAAGGCTTTCTTGAGTGTTTGAAAGGCTTCTAAACAATCATCATAAAAAATAAAAGGAATATTATTTTGCAAAATATTCTTAAGAGGCCTAGAAATTTTAGAAAAGTCTTTGATATATCTGCTATAGAAACCAACATGACCTAAGAAACTACAAATACCTTTTATATCTCTAGGACATGGCATTTTCTCAATTGCATCAACCTTAGCTTTGTCCACTTCAATACCTCTTTCAGAAATTTTATGACCCAAGACAATGCCTTCATTAACCATAAAGTGGCACTTCTCCCAATTCAAGACAAGATTTGTTAGTTCACATCTCTGCAAAACTCGATCAAGATTGCTTAAACAATCATCAAAAGACTTCCATAGACAGAGAAGTCATCCATGAAAACCTCAACAATCTTTTCACAAAATTCAGAGAATATAACAGTCATACATCTTTGAAAGGTAGCGGGTGCATTTCATAAACCAAAAGGCATACATCTATAAGCATAAGTTCCAAAGGGACAAGTAAAAGTGGTCTCTTCTTGATCAGGTTGAGAAACAGGTATTTGTGAAAAACCAGAATATCCATCAAGGAAGCAAAAATGTGTGTGCTTAGATAATATTTCAAGCATTTGGTCAATAAAAGGCAGAGGGTAATGATCTTTTCTAGTTGCTTTGTTTAATTTTCTAAAATAAATTACCATTCTATAGCCTGTAACGATTCTTTGTGGAAAAAGTTCATCGTTACCATTAGGAACAACAGTTATACCTCCTTTCTTAGGGACACAATGAACATGACTTACCCATCTACTATCAGCTATAGGATAGATTATACCAGCTTCTGATGTCCACTACACAACCTTCTTCTTGTAGACGTTGTTGGGCCTGCAAGTGCACAGGTTTGTAGGACAGTAGCAAATTTCCCTCAAGTGGATGACCTAAGGTTTATCAATCCGTAGGAGGCATAGGATGAAGATGGTCTCTCTCAAACAACCCTGCAACCAAATAACAAAGAGTATCTTGTGTCCCCAACACACCCAATACAATGGTAAATTGTATAGGTGCACTAGTTTGACGAAGAGATGAAGATACAAGTGCAAAATGGATAGTAGATATAGGTTTTTGTAATCTGAAATAATAAAAACAGCAAGGTAACTAATGATAAAAGTGAGCGTAAACGGTATTGCAATGATAGGAAACAAGGCCTAGGGTTCATACTTTCACTAGTGCAAGTTCTCTCAACAATAATAACATAGATAGATCATATAACAAGCCCTCAACATGCAACAAAGAGTCACTCCAAAGCCACTAATAGCAGAGAACAAACATAGAGATTATGGTAGGGTACGAAACCACCTCAAAGTTATTCTTTCGGATCAATCTATAAAAGAGTTCGTACTAGAATAACACCTTAAGACACAAATCAACCAAAACCCTAATGTCACCTAGATACTCCATTATCACCTCAAGTATCCGTGGGCATGATTATATGATATGCATCACAAAATCTCAGATTCATCCAACCAACATAAAAGTACTTCAAAGAGTGCCCCAAAGCTACTACCGGAGAGTCAAGAACGTGTGCCAACCCTTATGCATAGGTTCCCAATGTCACGAAACCCGCAAGTTGATCACCAAAACATACATCAAGTGGATCGCAAGACATACATCAAGTGTTCTCATAAAAGACTCAATCCGATAAGATAACTTCAAAGGGGAAACTCAATTCATCACAAGAGAGTAGAGGGGGAGAAACATCATAAGATCGAACTACAATAGCAAAGCTCGGGATACACCAAGATCGTGTCATAGAGGGAACACGAGAGAGAACACGAGAGAGAGAGAGAGAGAGAGAGAGAGAGATCAAACACATAGCTACTGGTACATACCCTCAGCCCCGAGGGTAAACTACTCCCTCCTCGTCATGGATAGCGCCGGGATGATGAAGATGGCCACCGGTGATGGGTTCCTCCCGCAGGTGCTTGAACGGACTCCCGAGAGGTTTTTGGTGGCTACAGAGGCTTGCGGCGGCGGAACTCCCGATCTATCTTCTGTTCTGGAAGTTTTAGGGTCAAGAGTATATATGGGTGCAGGGGGTACGTCGGAGGAGCTACGGGGGCCCCACGAGGCAGGGGGCGCACCCAGTGGGGGCCCCACCCTCGTGGGCAGCCCGTATCTCCCCTAACGTGCACTCCAAGTTCCCTGGGTTGCTTTCCTTTCAAAAATAACTTCTCCAGTTGATTTTGTTCCTTTTTGACTCCGTCTGATATTCCTTTTCCTCGAAACACTGAAATAGGCATAAAACAACAAATCTGGGCTGGGCCTCCGGTTAATAGATTAGTCCCAAAAATAATATAAAAGTGGATAATAAAGCCCAATATTTCCTAAAACAGATAATAAAATATCATGAATGCTTCATAAATTGTAGATACGCTGGAGACGTATCAGCATCCCCAAGCTTAATTCCTACTCATCCTCGAGTAGATAAATAATAAAAGAAAGAATTTATGAAGTGTGAATGCTAGAGGTGCACATGTTTGATCAATGATAATTTCAATCACCTTTACTAGCATCATTATATGTCATAACAGTAGTTCATCTCATAAAACTTTTCACGAACTAGTAACAAGCAATTCACATGTTAAAAGCATAGACCATAAACTTTCTCGAAAACTAGCAGACTTCATTCTTAGTCATCAAAACAACTGCAATTCATCTTATTTTCAGGAATAGCAAACTCCACATACTCAACTATCATATAGTCTTCTACAATTGCTAACACTCACGCAATACTTGTGGTTCTGAAGTTTTAATCAGACACAGAGAAAGATTGGGGCTTGTAATGTTGCCTCCAAACGTATTCACCTTTGGGTGATGTCAACAATAATAGTTCATGCTAACGTACATACAATTGGATATATATATCAGGATCACCCCACCACGAACTGCTTGCCAAAGGATAAAATGAAAAAGGGAAAGGTGAAGATCACCTTGACTCTTCCATAAAGTAAAAGATAGGCCCTTCACAGAGGGAAGCAGGGATTTGCAGAGGTGCCAGAGCTCGATTTTGAAATAGAGATAAATAATTTTTGAGAGGTATGATCTCATTGTCAACATAACAACCAAGAGTTCCCAATATCTTCCATACTACATACATTATAGGCGGTTCCCACACAGAATGGTAAAAGTTTATACTCCCCCAACCACCAACAAGCATCAATCCATGGCTTGCTCGAAACAACGAGTGCCTCCAACTAACAACAATCCTGGGGGAGTTTTGTTTAATTATTTTGATTTGATTTTGATCTTTTTAATCATGGGACTGTGCATCCCGGTTACCGCCACTTTCTCGTGAATCAGGAGCAGAGTCCACTCCTCTTGAGAATAACCCACCTAGCATGGAAGACACTGACAGCCCCTAGTTGCTACATGAGCAATTCAGGCATACAAACCAGATTATAATTTGAAGGTTTAGAGTTTGGCACATGCAAATTTACTTGGAATGGCAGGTAAATACCGCATATAGGTAGTTATGGTGGACACTCATGGCAAAAACTGGGTTTAAGGATATTGGATGCACAAGAAGTATTCCCGCTTAGTACAGATATTTAGGCTAGCAAGGGGAGAAAGGCAAGCTCAACATGTTTGAATGATCCATGACAATATACTTTAACTGAGATGCGAGAAAACATAACCCATTACGTTGTCTTCCTTATCCAACATCAACTCTTTAGCATGTCATACTTAATGAGTGCTCACAATTATAAAAGATGTCTATGATAATATGTTTATATGTGAAATCTCTCTTCCTTCAATATTCTTTCATGAATTGTTCAAATGACTAATACAATGCTTGCTAACTGTCAATAAATTTACAACCTCTACTTCTTAGATGTGAAGTCATTACTCCCCATGGGATAAGCAAATCAAACATATATAATTTCAGATTTATGATATTCAACTTATTCAACCATTTACTCATAGGATATAAGTGAAGCACACGAGTAAATGAAAAGCTACTCCAAAAAGATATAAGTGAAGATCAATGAGTAGCTAAATAATTATGCAACTATGTGAAGACTCTCTCTCATTTAAGAATTTCAGATCTTGGTATTGTATTCAAGCAGCAAGCAAAACAAAATAAAATTACATTGCAAGGATAGCACAACTCATGTGAAGAAGCAAAAACTTAGGCTCAACCGATACTAACCGATAGTTTGTCGAAGAAGACAGGTGGGATGCCTACCGGGGCATCTCCAAGCTTAGATGCTTGAGATTTCTTGAAATATTATCTTGGGGTGCCTTGGGCATCCCCAAGCTTGAGCTTTTGTGTCTCCTTAATTCCTTTCATGTCACGGTTTCTCTTTTTATCAAAAGCTTCATTCACAACAAATTCAACTAGAACTCGTGAGATAGGTTAGTATAAACCAATGCAAAACCATGTCATCTTCTACTATAACAAATCACTAACATTATTATTCAACATTGGGTACTAAATGTCTCTGAATATTTAATACTCCTATCCTAAAATATAATCATTAGAAAGCAACCTATCGGTGTACAAGAGTAGGGGTACCCTTGTATCCCGAACTTGTGCACGGGCAGTTGCAGCACCCCGCGGCAAGGCTTGCCGGGTGACCGCCAAGATCCTCCATAGTTCCTTTGGAGCCATTCAAGAACAAAGTGTTCAAGTCAAGGAGACAAGGCCTCGGCAAGAGAAGCTTGCCGGTAAGGCAGACCAAGACCCCGGCAAGAGGAGCTTGCCGGGAAGGCCAACCAAGGCATCTCAAGGAACTTGCCGCGACGCGCCACGCGTCCCGGCAAGGCCCGGTGAGCGACAAGCTTCCGGACGCGACAAGACAACAACCGCGACAAGACCACGACCGCGGCAAGCAACCACTCCGTACCTGCGCTCCAGCACATCCAACAACGTGTCGCCCTGGGACCCTTCCAGGCGCGCGTGGCAAGAGGCTGTGCAGCCAGCGGTGCGCGGTACCAAGCGGCGCTGACAAGATAGCCATCATGGCAAGCGGTGACGTCCCCGACGGTCCCTTTTTGCACTGTTTACGACGAGACAGGCATTTAATGCCTTTGTCCCCGCCGCCGTGGTCGTATGATACATCGTACAAGTAGCTGTACCAACCGCAAGTCCCTTTTCCATTTTTGCCCTTGCCTACGTTGCCACCTGTCGGTGACCCCTTGAGCATATAAAAGGAGGCCCATGCGCAACGTAGAGGGGGGGGGGCAAACATTTTCTAGGGTTCGAGCCATTCGAGAGGTTCGAACAATCCGAAGCACTCACACTCGGTCTCGTTAGCAGCTAGGGTGTACTGTAGCACTCAGCGCTCCCGAGCAAGAACTCAATACATCCGACATGCAGCAGAGGAGTGTTATCTCCGGAGAGCTCGAAGCTGGGTAAATCGCCGTGTGTTTCGTCTCGATCTGCTCTTTGTGCGATCTCCGCCCCCTGCCGAACCGAAAGGGGCTCCGGTCCCATAGGTGTCCGTGGTGGGTCAGATTCCCCCGACATCTTTGGTGCGCCAGGTAGGGGTGCGTCGAGGTTGTATGAACCTGATCCGACGTTCACACGAGCTAGATCTTCATCATCTTCATCGACATGCCACCGAAGAAGAAGGCTTCGGCAGCAGCTGATCCGTCCGCGTCGATCCCACCGCCCCCGGAGCAAACGGGTGGTGGGGTAGACTCCGGCGGAAGAACGGACGTCGACGAGGGAGCCCACGGTGCTGCCAGGTCCAAGGACAAGGCTGCGCAGACCTCGGCGTCCAGACATTCACCGCGCCCATCTCAGGAGGCGCGGGACCGACAGCGTCATGGTATTCACAGTGCCATACGTTCGTTGGGCCAAGATCGAGCTGGTGGATCTCGCAGTGCTCAAGGCCAGCTTGCACGCCAACATGCTGGCACGAGCGAGGCACGGTCGCCCGGACGGGAGACTGCTCCTTCTAACATAGATAGAAGTCCGAGCATATCCCGCTCCTCGCACCGTTCACCACTGCCGCCCACCACTCGAGCAGAAGCTTTGGCGCGAGCTCAACTGCTCCTGGATTACCCTCCAACGTCAGACAAGATCGACGAATGGAGGGCCACCATTCAGAGTCTCATCGGCTTCGCCAACGGCGACACTTCACGGCAGCCGAGTACATCACTGCCGCGGCAGGACTGTCAGGCACGAGCCGGTGGCGACGAAACCGGTGGAGGTGCAACCACCATGCACTCTCCACCCCGAAGGCCAAGATCGCCGACTCGCCGGATCAACATCGACAGCGACTCCACCGCGTCATCAGATCCACGAGTTCGTCTATCAGCCAGCTTCTTCACGAACGACAAGAAGAAGACGCCGAACTCGCGATCGAAGCGCCAAGAGAAGCGCGGCGTCAATCAGACCAGCGCGCTGGGCCTTCTGTCGACATGCATGCGCCCGGGGAACCAGGCGACTTGCCGTACGCGGTAGGTTGCCCTGCGTTCACTCATGAGCTGCGGCGAGTCCAGGGGCCCAGCACGAAGAATTTCAAGCCAGATGTACCAGAGAAGTACGACGGCAAGTTGCATCCGTCGGAGTTCCTCAGCATCTACACCATCGCGGTGCAAGCTGCTGGGGGGCGCGACGACAAGATCCTAGCCAACTACTTCCCACTAGTGCTCAAGCCCAATGTCAGATCCTGGCTCATGCACTTGCCGGACAACTCCATATCTTCCTGGGCTGACCTATGCCATCAGTTTGTCGGCGCCTTTACAGGCGGTCACAAGCCGCATGGCCAAGAGAGCGACCTTCATCTGCTCGCCCAGAAGGAAGGAGAGTCCCTGCGCAAGTACATTCAGAGATTCAGCAACGTACAACACAACATCCCGGATATCCACCCTACCGCGGTAATCAGCGCGTTCCATCAGAACGTGCGAAACCATAGGATGCGGGAGGAGATGGCGATGTGCAAGATTAGGGACGTCAGTGAGCTATATGCCTTGGCCGAAAAATGTGCACGTGCTGAGGAGGGGAGGAAACTCCCCGGAGAGAATGCAGAAGCAGGAGGATCTGATAGCGAGGAAACTGCCCCGGCAAGGAAAAACCGGCGGCGGAACAACAGGAAGAAGAAAGGCAAACAAGTGCTAGTTGTTGAGCAGTCGGGCAACGGAGGTGGCGCCAAGAAAGCCAAAGCTGGAAGCTCCGGCGAGGAAGCTGTGGCGGTCGCCGACAAGCAGGACAGCACCAACAAGCAGTACTGCAAGATCCACCGCACCAAGGGCCATGATCTCCAGAGCTGCAAGAAGGTCGAGCAGCTTGTCGAGCAGCAAATGGCTGAGTACGAGCGGCGCGACAAGGAGAAGGCCCAGGAGGGTGCTGGAGGAGCCGGCAAGAAACATCCCGGCCGAGGAGGACGCCGCGGCAAGGCCAAGCAGCGGCAAGGAGACAGACCTCCCCGCGGCCACGAAAAGGATGAAGACGACGACGACGACGAAGATATGGAGGATGACGAGGCCGATGAGCAGGAGTTCCAGAAAGCCACAGAGGTCATGTGCGTTGACGGCGGTGCTTCTCTGCATACTTCACACCGCCAGCTCAAGCAATGGGTGCGGGAAGTCAATGCAGCAGAACCACCCATCGAGTCACGCAGGCCTCTGAAATGGTCCAGCATGCCTATCATCTTTGATATTGAGGACCACCCTGATCGCATAACTACGGTCGGGAGCTTGCCGATGTTGGTTTCACCAACTATCCCCAACCTCAAGGTCACTAAGATGCTAGTTGACGGCGGGGCCGGCTTGAACCTGATCTCCTCCGCGGTACTCCAGAAACTCCAGATCCCTGATAGCGAACTCGAAGAGATCGGCACATTCCAAGGAATCAATCCTGGAAGGAGCAAGCCGAAGGGAAAGATCACGTTGCCGGTAACATTTGGCAGCAAGTTGAACTTCAGGACTGAGAGGGTCACTTTTGACATTGCTGACTTTCCATTGCCTTACAATGGTATACTCGGCCGTCCAGCGCTCGCCAAATTCATGGCAGCCTCTCACTACGCGTACAACATGCTGAAGATGCCAGGCCCGATAAGTGTCATCTCTGTCCCTGGCGACAAGAAGGATGCTCTTATCTGCGCCGACAAGATCTACCGGGAAGCAGCAGCCGCAGCAGATCACAAGTCACTTGCCGCTGAAGCTCCCGGGGGAAAGAAGAAGTCCAAGTCCGGCAAGAGCTCTGATGCCCACTCCGGCAAGCGCACCTCTTTGGAGTGCTGCGCTACCGTCGAGGACGCACCATCGAGCTCCACCGGCAAGTGTAAGAAGATGATGGCAGCTCCGCCAGCGACCAAGAAGGTGTCCGCCAAGGAGGACGACACTGGTGGTACCTTCACCATCGGTGCCACTCTCGACCCTAAATAGGAAAGCGCGCTCGTTGCTTTCCTGCGGGCAAACGTCGACGTGTTTGCATGGCAACCGTTTGACATCCCCGGTGTTCCCAGGAAAGTAATCGAGCACCATCTTGCCGTCAGTCCTCATCGCGCGCCCGCCAAGCGAAAGTCGAAGTAAGCAAGTGAGCGCCAAGAATTCATCGCAGAAGAAATCAAGAAGTTGGAAGCAGCAGGCCTTGTCAGAGGAGTGCTCCATCCTACGTGGTTGGCCAATCCTGTAGTCGTGCGCAAAGCAAACGGGAACTGGAGGCTTTGTATCGACTTTACCGATGTCAATAAAGCTTGTCCCAAAGACCCATTTCCCTTGCCGCGCATCGACCAGATTGTTGACTCCACGGCCGGATGTGACTTGCTTTCATTTCTTGATGCATACTCAGGATATCATCAGATCTTCATGGCAGAAGAGGATGAGGAGAAGACCGCATTCATCACTCCATGTGGCACGTACTGTTTCGTACGGATGCCTTTCGGTTTGAAGAATGCTGGTTCAACATTTGCAAGAGTAGTCCATGACGCTTTTGAGCCGCAAATGCACAGAAATGTGGAAGCCTACATGGATGACATAGTGGTCAAGAGCAAGGACAAAGCGACTCTGATCCAAGATTTAGACGAAACCTTTGCAAATCTGCGCAAGATCAACCTCAAGCTCAACCCCGAGAAGTGTGTGTTTGGAGTCCCCTCCGGCAAGCTTCTAGGGTTCTTCGTGTCTCAGCGGGGAATTGAAGCCAACCCCGACAAGATCAAGGCCATTGAGCAGATTGAAGCACCAAAGCGCGTCAAGGATGTACGAAGACTTGCCGGTTGCGTAGCTGCTCTCAGCAGGTTTGTCTCTAGGTCTGCTGAGCGCGCCCTGCCGTTTTTCAAAATATTGAAAAAGGCAGGTCCAATGAAATGGACTCCGGAAGCGGAGGCTGCGCTGCAGGACTTAAAGAGATACCTGTCCTCCACCCCAACACTTGTCGCACCTAAGCCACAAGAGAAGTTGCTGCTATATATAGCGGCAACCAATCAAGTGGTTAGTGCTGCGTTAGTAGCGGAGAGGGAGGCTAGCAACCACGGCAGATGCATCCAGCGACAAGCAGAGGACTTCATCGACAAGCTCTGGTCCCGACAAAGATGGATCTGCGCAGGCACGAGAGAAGATGCAGAAAAGGATGGTGCAGCGCCCAGTTAACTTTGTCAGTTCCCTTCTGCAGGGGGCTAGGTCAAGGTACTCTGGTGTGCAGAAATTGCTTTCCGGCCTTCTCATGGCCTCGAGAAAGTTGCGCCATTACTTCCAAGCACATGAGATCATAGTCGTCACTCATTTTCCGCTGAAGAGGATTCTGCAGAATCCAGAAGCAACAGGCAGGATTGTCGAGTGGGCACTGGAACTGTCGAGCTTTGGCCTCAAGTTTGAAAGAACTTCAACTATCCAAAGCAGAGCATTGGCGGAGTTCATAGCAGAATGGACGCCAACACCAGATGAAGAAATTCCAGAAACGAGCATCCCCGTCAAGGAAGCGAGCAGAGAGTGGCTGATGTACTTTGATGGTGCCTTCTCGCTGCAAGGCGCCGGTGCAGGCGTGCTGCTTGTCGCACCCACCGGAGAGCACCTCAAGTACGTAGTCCAGATGCACTTTCCCAAGGAGCAAGCAACGAACAATACTGAAGAGTATGAAGGTTTGCTTGCCGGTCTCAGGATCGCAGCAGACCTTGGGATCAAGAAGCTCATTGTCAGGGGTGACTCACAGCTTGTCGTCCGCCAAGTGAACAAGAGTTATCACAGTCCGTTAATGGAAGCTTACGTTGATGAAGTGAGGAAGCTAGAAGAGCACTTTGACGGTCTGCAGATGGAACATGTTCCGAGAGCTCAGAACGACATTGCAGATGGCCCGTCGAAGTGCGCCGCACTTAAGTTACCTGTGGAACCAGGGATCTTTGTGCTCAAGCTGACTCAACCGTCCGTGACACCATCAACTGGACAGAGCAAGAAGACGAAGTTGATTTCTGGTGACTACTTTCCGGCAGAGCTCCCCGAAGCCGCCGCCAAGAAGGTCCCCAAGATCAACGCCAAGGATGATGAGGAGCAGTCTGCTCCGACAAGCCTTATGTTTTGTTCCGTTGAAGCAAACGCTCCCGACAAGTTTTGCTCCGGCAAGCTTGCCGGGGAATATCAAGCTCCGGCAGAGCCCCAGGTTCCCACCGTAGAAGCGGATGTTCCCGTAGCAGCAGATGTGCCTTTAGTCCTTGTTGTCGAGCCGCAAGCTCCAAAGATGGGCACAAGCAGATTGTCCTGCTTCTTCAGACAGAGAACTTCCCAAGAGCAAGAAGAAGCGGAAAGAGTAGCCCGCAGTCAAGTATGTACCAGTTTGTCGACAAAGACGCTGTAAAGAAGAAGACTCAATGGTGTGAAATTGAAGTGTATTCACGGGAAGATGGACAAAATCTGTTGGCAGAGATACATGGAGGCATATGTGGTCACCACATTGGCGAAGAGCACTTGCCGCAAAGCGTTCCGCAAGGTTTCTTCCGCCGACAGCCCTCCGTGATGCAACGCACAAGTAACCAAGTGTGAAGCGTGCCAGTTCCATTCCAAGCAGATACACCAGCCAGCTCAAGTCCTCCAGACGATCCCTTTATCTTGGCCATTTTCGGTCTGGGGGCTCGACATCCTCGGCCCCTTTCCCCGAGCTGTCGGGGGCTTTGAGTACTTGTATGTTGCAATCGACAAGTTCACAAAGTGGCCGGAAGTGGAAGCAGTGAGGAAGGTGACAGCACAGTCAGCAGTCAAGTTCTTCAGGTCGATTGTTTGCCGCTTCGGGATCCCGAACAGGATCATCACCGACAACGGCACGCAATTTACGAGCCGCACCTTCATGCAGTACGTCCAAGATCTTGGCACCAAGGTCTGCTTCGCTTCTGTTGCTCATCCGAGAAGCAACGGTCAAGCGGAGAGGGCGAATGCTGAAGTGCTGCATGGACTCAAGACCAGAACTTTCGACAGGCTGCACAAGTGCGGAAAGAACTGGATTGAGGAGCTGCCGGTGGTTCTTTGGTCGATCAGGACGACGCCGAATCGAGCCACTGGCCAGACACCTTTCGCTCTAGTCTATGGAGCAGAGGCAGTTCTCCCCACGGAACTCGTATACGGGTCGCCTCGAGTGCTCGCTTATGATGAGCTTGAGCAAGAGCAGCTGCGACAAGATGACGCGCTGCTCCTTGAGGAAGACCGTCTTCAGGCTGCTGTACGAGCTGCTCGATACCAGCAAGCTTTGCGCCGCTACCATAGCCGCAAAGTTAATGCCAGAAGTCTCGAGGAAGGCGACCTTGTTCTTCGACGCGTTCAGTCCACCAAGAATTCAAACAAGTTGACGCCGAAGTGGGAAGGCCCTTACCAGGTGAAACGAGTTACTAGGCCTGGCGCTGTCCGCCTTGAGACCGAAGATGGCTTTCCGGTGAGCAACTCCTGGAACATTGAGCATCTTCGTAAGTTTTACCCGTAAGGCGCGGTTGCCGGAACCTGTTCCGGCAACCACCTTTTGTACAAGTCTTGCCGATGTTGCATGTAATCCTTTGTACAAAGCCGGGCGCAGACCCCGTGCATAAGTAAAGCTCATGTGCTCCGCACATCTTGTTAGTTTCATGCTTTTTACTTTCTTTTGCATGCGTTATCTGACACTTTGTGCAACACCTATCCCCGGTAAGCAATAACGAGCCATAAGGCTCCATATCTTTATTTTCTCTTCTTTCTCTTTCTCAAAGAAAGGAATGTTCCCTCGCACACAAGTTTGCCGGGGGGAAAGGAGAAGATAATGGTGTGGACCAAGCGTCGCTCGAGGAAGTTTCGCCTTACCCGGAAGCAAACGACAGAAAAGCTAAGTTGCCAAAGTTTGAGCAATCAGTTCTAAATTTTTAAGTTATCTTCCTCGAACGACCGTGCTTTGTATGGAAAAGCTGTGCGCGGAGGAACCAACTCGTAGCTAGTTGCGCCCTTACTTTGTTTCGAGTCCGCTCAACAACTTAAGTGAGCTGCGACTAGTTGCGACAAGGTTTCTTGTCGGTAGAGGCACCGCCAGCAGGCTGCTGACGTCCCGCACTCAGCGCTCGCGGCTCAGGTGCCTGCTCCGACAAGTTCCCTAAAAGCGTAGGGCAAAAACATACAAAGGAAGGGATCAAGTAAAGGAAATAACATAGCAATTACTACCCAAAATAGAGTCATATTACAAGATAGCTTGTCGCAGCTCTAATAGATTGTTCTCATGACATGAACAACAGTGACAAGAAAAAGAGAAAACGGGCGGCCTAATCGACGCGGTCGCCCTCAACCCTCTTGATCCCGCTCACCTTGTCCACAATGGGTGCGACAAGGGCCTTGAGCGCTTCCAGATCAGCGTCAGGCGGCAAGGTCCGGAGGACGTTGGTGAGGTTGAGGCCTGGGTTGCGGAAGGCCACCTTCATCAGCACCTTTTGAAGAGCTCCCGCGCAAATCCGGCGCGACTCGTCGGCCAGCTGCTTTGGGATCTTCTCCCGAAGTCGCTGGAGGGCCGTCGCCACGCCTTTGAAGAACAAGCTGAGTTTGGCGCTGGGCTGGAGTTGCTCGTCAGAGGGATATCCAAGATCTTCCATCCCCAGCTGCGCCAGCTCCCTGTCGTTGGCGGCGGCAATATCCACGAGACCCTCGGTCCAGTGCTCCGCGTTATCCCTGAAAGTATTCTGGGTGACGGCAGCACTCGCCAGCAGCGCCTTGTCGTCCTTGATCCTCTTTTCCAAGACCGCCGCCTGCTTCCTGGCGCCGTCTAGCGTCTTGGTCAAAGTAGCTAGCTTCAATTCAAGATCCGCGTTGGAGTCCTTGGCGGCGCTCAGCTCCTTGCTCCTCTCGACGAGACGACCCTGCAGCTCGCCAAGAGTGTAGGCGTCCTTCTCACGCTCGCGCTTGAGTGCAGCAAGCTCCTCACCGCTCGCCTTGAGATCGGCCTCCAGCTACGCCACCTTCGCCGCCAGCTCCTTCTTGGCGACCTCGGCAGCTGCGGCAGCGTCCTTCGCTTCCTTGAGAGTCCCGCCAAAAGTCTGCTTGCACGCGGCAAGCTCCTCCTCGTGGCTGTCAAGATTGACCTTCCGCTGCACCAGCTCGCCTTGCTGCGCGGACAGCTTCTCGGCAGCAAGCCGCTGCTGCTCCTCGACCTCAGCTTTCTCGAGGAGGAAGGCTTTCCGCTCATCGGCGAGTTGCTCCTGCTCCTCCGCCAAGGACCGGAGAGCTTCCTGGTGGAGACCCCGGAGCTCCTCCGCGCGCTTCTCAATGTCCACGCCCGCCTTCGCGACAAGCGCTTCCCGGGAGGCCAGCTTGGCTTGGCGGGCGCGGTAGAGTGACAGCAGCTGCTCGTCCTCAGGCTCGCCACTGCTGCTGCTCGGCGCGTCAACCAGCGTCAGCCCGGCAGAGGCGAGAAGCTCCTCGTCGAAAGTTTCTCCTTCAACCGGCGCCCTGGAGCTCGACGCCCAAGGAAGCTTGATGAAGACGCCGTCGCCGGCCTTCAAGTAGGCGCCGGGCTGGGGCTTTTCGGAGCCTAACGCTGCGGCAGCGGCGGAGGGATCGGCGGTCGGTGTAGCGCCTGACGCTCCTGCGGCCTCAGGGCCGTCAGTGCGATCGCCGGACCCCTCGCCAGCTCCTGCGGCAGCAGCCTTGGCGGCCTCTCCGCCGGCGGGTTCATCAGCGCCGGCTCCTTCTCCAACGACCTCGGTCTCCATCGGCTCCGTGGCAGATGGACCTGACGACCGGAAAAGGAAGAAAAGTCAAGCAAATATTCAAAAAGAAGATCAGAAGAAGAAGAACCCAAGGGAAGTTTTCAAGCAAGAGGAATACCTGTGCTAGAATCGACAGTCACCCTTGCCGGGGAATTGTCCCTTGCCGGAGAATTCTCCCTTGCCGGGGAATCCTCCCTTGGCGGAGTAGTCGAAACAGATGGCCTGTCGGGAGCGGCTTCCGGGCACTCCTGGTGAGGCTGCTCTGCTCCTACACAAGCCAACAGTCAGATATCAACAAAGAAGAAACACCCAAGCGCGCCTAACAGCCCCCAGCGTAAGTGCATGGTTTACTTCCTGCTACCGCGGTGGGATCGGCCTCGATGACAATCACCGGGACCTTGGCTCGCTTCGCCGCTCTCTGGCCAGAGTCCTGAAAAGGAATGGATTCGGAGCCAAGCAAATCAGATACAAGACAAGACAACGAGAATTGAAGAACTACGAGCACAGCCAAGATTCTTACTATTCTTCTTCCTCGTCAGAGCTGAGCGCGGAGAGGTCGAAGTCCGGCCCACCCTCGGCGCGACAAGGCGGAGGAGAAGGGTCCCTTGGGCGCTTGGCGGGAGCAGAAGCGGTGGTCCGGGAGGGCCCCGCTCCAGTTGCTGCAGCGGCGTGAGGTGCTCCCGCGGCAACAGTGCTTACCGCGGTAGAGCACGTCGCGCGGCGCGGCGGCTGTTGACTCGTCTGCCGCCCCGCTACGTCCCCGGCCCTGCGGAGACGCCTCCTTGGTGGAGCTGGAGGCTCCGCTTGCGACGAGCTGCCTGAAGGTGCGAAGGTGGAGGAGTCGATCCTCGACGAATCGCCCGCGCCCTCGGCGGGCTCGCTCGACTCGGCTTCAAGCCCGGCAAGCTCTCCCTCGCCGGCAAGGTCTTCCTCATCGGCAAGCTGCCCACGCTCGACAAGGCTTGCCGCCTCTGCTGCCTCCGCCTCCTCCACGGTGAAGCCAAACTCGCCTGCGGCAGCAGCTGCCGCCGCCTCTTCCACCCTGGTGGCGATGCGCTGCATCTCCTCCTCGGTGGTGTCGCGAGTGAGGCCCTTCTGTTCATCGGAGCGAACCGGCACTTCTACCAGGCCGTTGAAGAACTCCTGCACGACGGCGTCTACAAGCTCTTGCCAAGTGGGGACGATTCCATGCGAATCGCACAGCGGCATCATTGCACGGATGCGGTCGAGCGCGGAATTGTTGCACAGCGGAACGACACTCCTCGGCAACTTGAACTCTTCCAGTGTTGGGGAACGTAGTAATTTCAAAAAATTTCCTACGCACACGCAAGATCATGGTCATGGCATAGCAACGAGAGGGGAGAGTGTGTCCACGTACCCTCGTAGACCGAAAGCGGAAGAGTTATAACAACGCGGTTGATGTAGTCGTACGTCTTCACGATCCGACCGATCCAAGTACCGAACACACGGCACCTCCGAGTTCAGCACACGTTCAACTCGATGACGATCCCCGGACTCCGATCCAGCAGGGTGGGGGGGATGAGTTCCGTCAGCACGACGGCATGGTGACGATGATGATGCTCCACCGGCGCAGGGCTTCCCCTAAGCTCTGCGACGATATGAACGAAGTGGAATATGGTGGAGGGGGGCACCGCACACGGCTAAGGAACGATCCGTAGATCAACTTGTGTGTCATGGGGTGCCCCCTGCCCCCGTATATAAAGGAGCAAGGGGGGGTGCGGCCGGCCCTAGAGGAGGCGCGCCGGAGGAGTCCTACTCCCACCCCTTTCCTAGTTGGATTAGGACTTGGAGGGAGTGGAAAGAGGAAGGGGGGCGCCGCCCCCCCTCTCCTTGTCCTATTCGGACTAGGGGGGGAGGGGACACGCGGCCTACCCTTGCCGGCCCTCCTCTTCTCCCTTATGGCCCACTAAGGCCCGTTAACCCCCGGGAGGGTTCCGGTAACCCCCCGGTGTTCCGGTAAAATCCTGATTTCACCCGGAACTATTCCGAAGTCCAAACATAGGCTTCCAATATATCAATCTTTATGTCTCGACCATTTCGAGACTCCTCGTCATGTCCGTGATCACATCCGGGATTCCGAACAAACTTCAGTACATCAATACTCATAAAATTGTCATCGTAACATTAAGCGTGCGGACCCTACGGGTTCGAGAACTATGTAGACATGACCTAGAACTATTCTCGGTCAATAACCAATAGTGGAACCTGGATGTTCATATTGGTTCCTACATTTTCTATGAAGATCTTTATCGGTCAAACCGCATAACAACATACGTTGTTCCCTTTGTCATCGGTATGTTACTTGCCCGAGATTCGATCGTCGGTATCCAATACCTAGTTCAATCTTGTTACCGGCAAGTCTCTTTACTCGTTCTGTAATACATCATTTCATAACTAACTCATGAGTTACAATGCTTGCAAGGCTTAGGTGATGAGTATTACCGAGAAGGCCCAGAGATACCTCTCCGACGATCGGAGTGACAAAACCTAATCTCGAATTATGCCAACTCAACATATACTTTTGGAGACACCTGAGAGTACCTTTATAATCACCCATTACGTTGTGGACGTTTGGTAGCACACAAAGTGTTCCTCCGTAAACGGAGTTGCATAATCTCATACTTGCAGGAACTTTGTATAAGTCATGAAGAAAGCAATAGCAACATACTAAACGATCAAGTGCTAAGGTAACGGAATGGGTCAAGTCAATCACATCATTCTCCTAATGATATGACCCCGTTAATCAAATGACAACTCATGTCTATGGTTAGGAAACATAACCATCTTTGATTAACGAGCTAGTCAAGTAGAGGCATACTAGTGACATTCTGTTTGTTTATGTATTCACACATGTATTATGTTTCCGGTTAATACAATTCTAGCATGAATAATAAACATTTATCATGATATAAGGAAATACATAATAACTTTATTATTGCCTCTAGGGCATATTTCCTTCAGCCTCCCACTTGCACTAGAGTCAATAATCTAGATTACACAAGAATGATTCTCACACCCATGGAGTCTTGGTGCTGATCATGTTTTGCTCGTGAGAGAGGCTTAGTCAACGGTCTGCAACATTCAGATCCGTATGTATCTTGCAAATCTCTATGTCTCCCACTTGGACTTGGTCCCGAATGGAATTGAAGCATCTCTTGATGTGCTTGGTCCTCTTGTGAAATCTGGATTCCTTTGCCAAGGCAATTGCACCGAGATTGTCACAGAAGATCTTTATTGGTCCCGATGCACTAGGTATAACACCTAGATCGGAAATGAACTCCTTCATCCAGACTCCTTCATTTGCTGCTTCAAGCAGCTATGTACTCCGCTTCACATGTAGATCCCGCCACGACGCTTTGTTTAGAACTGCACCAACTTACAGCTCCACCGTTTAATAAAAATACGTATCCGGTTTGCGATTTAGAATCGTCCGGATCAGTGTCAAAGCTTGCATCGACGTAACCCTTTACGACAAGCTCCTTGTCACCTCCATAAACGAGAAACATATCCTTAGTCCTTTTCAGGTATTTCAGGATATTCTTGACCGCTGTCCAGTGATCCACTCCTGGATTACTTTGGTACCTCCCTGCTAAGCTAATAGCAAGGCACACATCAGGTCTGGTACACAGCATTGCATACATGATAGAGCCTATGGCTGAAGCATAGGGAACTCCTTTCATTTTTTCTCTATCTTCTGCAGTGGTCGGGCATTGAGTCTGACTCAATCTTACACCTTGTAATACAGGCAAGAACCCTTTCTTTGCCTGATCCATATTGAACTTTTTCAAGACTTTATCAAGGTATGTGCATTGTGAAAGTCCAATTAAGCGTCTTGGTCTATCTCTATAGATCTTGATGCCCAATATGTAAGCAGCTTCACCGAGGTCCCTCATTGAAAAACTTTTATTCAAGTATCCTTTTATGCTATCCAGAAATTCTATATCATTTCCAATTAACAATATGTCGTCCACATATAATATTAGAAATGCTACAGAGCTCCCACTCACTTTCTTGTAAATACAAAGCTTCTCCAAAAGTCTCAGATAAAACCATATGCTTTGATCACACTATCAAAACGCTTATTCCAACTTCGAGAGGCTTGCACCGGACCATAGATTGATCGTTGGAGCTTGCACACTTTGTTAGCTCCTTAGGATCGACAAAACCTTCCGTTGCATCATATACAACTCTTCTTCCGTAAATCCATTCAGAAATGCAGTTTTGACATCCATCCGCCATATTTCATAATCATAAAATCGGCGATTGCTAACATGATTCGGACAGACTTAAGCATCACTACGGGTGAGAAGGTCTCATCGTAGTCAACTCCTTGAACTTGTCGAAAACCTTTTGCAATAAGTCGAGCTTTGTAAATGATAACATTACCGTCGCCGGTCTTCTTCTTAGAAATCCATTTATTCTCTATTGCTTGCCGATCATCGTGAAAGTCAACCAAAGTCCATACTTTGTTCTCATACATGGATCCCATCTCAGATTTCATGGCTTCAAGCCATTTTATGAATCTGGGCTCGCCATCGCTTCTTCATAGTTCGAGGTTCACCATGATCTAGTAGCATGACTTCCGAATAGGATTACCGTACCATTCAGTGCGGATTTTATTCTGGTTGATCTACTGAAGTTCAAGAACAACCTGATCTGAAGTTTCATGATCATTATCATTAACTTCCTCGCTAATCTGGTGTAGGTGTCACGTAAACCGATTTCGTGATGAACTACTTTCCAATAAGGGAGCTGGTATGTTACCTCATCAAGTTCTACTTTCTTCCCACTCACTTCTTTCGAGAGAAACTCCTTCTCTAGAAAGGATCCATTCTTAGCAACGAATGTTTTGCCTTCGGATCTGTGATAGAAGGTATACCCAATTGTCTCCTTTGGGTATCCTATGAAGACACATTTTTCCGATTTGGGTTCAAGCTTATCAGGTTGAAGCTTTTTCACATAAGCATCGCAACCCCAAACTTTCAGAGACGACAACTTTGGTTTCTTGCCAAACCATAGTTCATAAGGTGTCGTCTCAACGGATTTTGATGGTGTCATATTTAATGTGAATGCGGCCGTCTCTAAAGCATAACCCCAAAACGATAGCGGTAAATCGGAAATAGACATCATAGATCGCACCATATCTAGTAAAGTACGATTCGACGTTCGGACACACCATTACACTGTGGTGTTCGGTGGCGTGAGTTGCGTAAACTATTCCGCATTGCTTCAAATGTAGACCAAACTCAGAACTCAAATATTCTCCTCCACAATCAGATCGTAGAAACTTTATTTTCTTGTTACGATGATTTTCAACTTCACTATGAAATTCTTTGAACTTTTCAAATGTTTCAGATTTATGCTTCATCAGGTAGATATACTCGTATCTGCTTAAATCATCTGTGAAGGTGATAAAATAATGATATCCGCCACGAGCTTCAACATTCATCGGACCACATAACATCTGTATGTATGATTTTCAATAAATCTGTTGCTCACTCCATACAACCGGAGAACGGTGTTTTAGTCATCTTGCCCATGAGGCATGGTTCGCAAGTACCAAGTGATTCATAATCAAGTGATTTCAAAAGTCCATCCGTATGGAGTTTCTTCATGCGTTTTACACCGATATGACCTAAACGGCAGTGCCACAAATAAGTTGCACTATCATTATCAACTCTGCATCTTTTGGCTTCGACATTATGAATATGTGTATCACTACTGTCGAGATTCAACAAGAATAGACCACTCTTCAAGGGTGCATGACCATAAAAGATATTACTCATATAAATAGAACAACCATTATTCTCTGATTTAAATGAATAACCGTCTCGCATTAAACAAGATCCAGATATAATGTTCATGCTCAACGCTGGCACCAAATAACAATTATTTAGGTCTAAAACTAATCCCGAAGGTAGATGTAGAGGTAGCGTGCCGACCGCGATCACATTGACTTTGGAACCGTTTCCACGCGCATCGTCACCTCGCCCTTTGCCTGCTCGCTTATTCCGTAGTCCTGTTTGAGTTGCAAATATTAGCAACAGAACCAGTATCAAATACCCAGGTGCTACTACGAGCTCTAGTAAGGTACACATCAATAACATGTATATCACATATAACTTTGTTCACCTTGCCATCCTTCTTATCCGCCAAATACTTGGGGCAATTCCGCTTCCAGTGACCAGCTTGCTTGCAGTAGAAGCACTCAGTTTCAGGCTTAGGTCCAGACTTGGGTTTCTTTTCTTGAGCAGCAACTTGCTTGCTGTTCTTCTTAAAGTTCCCCTTCTTCTTTCCTTTGCCCTTTTTCTTGAAACTAGTGGTCTTGTTGACCATCAACACTTGATGCTCCTTCTTGATTTCTACCTCCGCAGCTTTTAGCATTGCAAAGAGCTCGGGAAGTGTCTTGTTCATCCCTTGCATATTATAGTTCATCACGAAGCTCTTGTAGCTTGGTGGCAGTGATTGGAGAATTCTGTCAATGACACTATCATCCGGAAGATTAACTCCCAGTTGAATCAAGTGATTATTATACCCAGACATTTTGAGTATGTGCTCACCTTGTGAACTATTCTCCTCCATCTTGCAGCTATAGAACTTATTGGAGACTTCATATCTCTCAATCCGGGCATTTGCTTGAAATATTAACTTCAACTCCTGGAACATCTCATATGCCCCATGACGTTCAAAACTTCGTTGAAGACCCGGTTCTAAGCCGTAAAGCATGGCACACTGAACTATGGAGTAGTCATCATCTTTGCTCGCCAGACGCTCACAACTTTCGGCGTTGTTCTGCAGCAGGCTGGCACCCAAGTGGTGCTTCCGGGACGTAATTCTTCATGCAGCAATGAGGATAATCCTCAAGTTACGGACCCAGTCCGTGTAATTGCTACCATCATCTTTCAACTTTGCTTTCTCAAGGAACGCATTAAAATTCAACGGAACAACAACACGAGCCATCTATCTACAGTAAACATAGACAAGCAAAATACTATCAGGTACTAAGTTCATGATAAATTTAAGTTCAATTAATCATATTAAAAACACCCACTTAGACAGACATCTCTCTAGTCATCTAAGTGATTACGTGATCCAAATCAACTAAACCATAACCGATCATCACGTGAGATGGAGTGGTTTTCAATGGTGAACATCACTATGTTGATCATATCTACTATATGATTCACGCTCGACCTTTCGGTCTCCGTGTTCCGAGGCCATATCTGCATATGCTAGGCTCGTCAAGTTTAACCTGAGTATTCGCGTGTGCAAAACTGGCTTGCACCGTTGTAGATGGACGAGAGCTTATCACACCCGATCATCACGTGGTGTCCGGGCACTACTGAACTTTTAGCAACGGTGCATACTCGGGAGAACACTTCTTGATAATTTTAGTGAGAGATCATCTTATAATGCTACCGTCAATCAAAGCAAAATAAGATGCATAAAGGACAAACATCACATGCAATCAATATAAGTGATATGATATGGCCATCATCATCTTGTGCTTGTGATCTCCATCTCCGAAGCACCGTCATGATCACCATCGTCATCGGCGCGACACCTTGATCTCCATCGTAGCATCGTTGTTGTCTCGCCAACTATTGCTTCTACGACTATCGCTACCGCTTAGTGATAAAGTAAAGCAATTACATGGCGTTTGCATTTCATACAATAAAGCGACAACCATATGGCTCCTGCCAGTTGCCGATAACTTGGTTACAAAACATGATCATCTCATATCATCACGTCTTGACCATATCACATCACAACATGCCCTGCAAAAACAAGTTAGACGTCCTCTACTTTGTTGTTGCAAGTTTTACGTGGCTGCTACAGGCTGAGCAAGAACCGTTCTTACCTATGCATCAAAACCACAACGATAGTTTGTCAGGTTGGTGCTGTTTTAACCTTCGCAAGGACCGGGTGTAGCCACACTCGGTTCAACTAAAGTGAGAGAAACAGACACCCGCTGGTCACCTTTAAGCAACGAGTGCTCGAAGCGGTGAAACCAGTCTCGTGTAAGCGTACGCGTAATGTCGGTCCGGGCCGCTTCATCTCACAATACCGCCAAACCAAAGTATGACATGCTGGTAAGCAGTATGACTTATATCGCCCACAACTCACTTGTGTTCTACTCGTGCATATGACATCAACGCATAAAACCAGGCTCGGATGCCACTGTTGGGGAACGTAGTAATTTCAAAAAATTTCCTACGCACACGCAAGATCATGGTGATGGCATAGCAACGAGAGGGGAGAGTGTGTCCACGCACCCTCGTGAGACCGAAAGCGAAGCGTTATAACAACGCGGTTGATGTAGTCGACGTCTTCACGATCCGACCGATCCAAGTACCGAACGCACGCACACGCTCAGCTCGATGACGATCCCGGACTCCGATCCAGCAGGGTGTCGGGGATGAGTTCCACAAGACGACGACGGCGTGGTGACGATGATGATGCTCCACCGCGCAGGCTTCGCCTAAGCTCTGCGACGATATGACCGAAGTGGAATATGGTGGAGGGGGCACCGCACACGGCTAAGGAACGATCCGTAGATCAACTTGTGTGTCATGGGGTGCCCCCCTGCCCCCGTATATAAAGGAGCAAGGGGGGGGGGGGTGCGGCCGGCCCTAGAGGAGGCGCGCCGGAGGAGTCCTACTCCCACCGGGAGTAGGACTCCCCCCCCCTTCCTAGTTGGATTAGGACTTGGGGGAGGGGAAGAGGAAGGGGGGCGCCGCCCCCCCTCTCCTTGTCCTATTCGGACTAGGGGGGGAGGGGGCGCGCGGCCTGCCCTGGCCGGCCCTCCTCTTCTCCCTTATGGCCCACTAAGGCCCATTAACCCCCGGGAGGGTTCCGGTAACCCCCCGGTGTTCCGGTAAAATCCTGATTTCACCCGGAACTATTCCGAAGTCCAAACATAGGCTTCCAATATATCAATCTTTATGTCTCGACCATTTCGAGACTCCTCGTCATGTCCGTGATCACATCCGGGATTCCGAACAAACTTCGGTACATCAATACTCATAAAATTGTCATCGTAACGTTAAGCGTGCGGACCCTACGGGTTCGAGAACTATGTTGACATGACCTAGAACTATTCTCGGTCAATAACCAATAGTGGAACCTGGATGTTCATATTGGTTCCTACATTTTCTACGAAGATCTTTATCGGTCAAACCGCATAACAACATCGTTGTTCCTTTGTCATCGGTATGTTACTTGCCTGAGATTCGATCGTCGGTATCCAATACCTAGTTCAATCTCGTTACCGGAAAGTCTCTTTACTCGTTCTATAATACATCATTTCATAACTAACTCATTAGTTACAATGCTTGCAAGGCTTAGGTGATGAGTATTACCGAGAAGGCCCAGAGATACCTCTCCGACAATCGGAGTGACAAAACCTAATCTCGAATTATGCCAACTCAACATATACTTTTGGAGACACCTGTAGAGTACCTTTATAATCACCCAGTTACGTTGTGACGTTTGGTAGCACACAAAGTGTTCCTCCGGTAAACGGGAGTTGCATAATCTCATAGTTGCAGGAACTTTGTATAAGTCATGAAGAAAGCAATAGCAACATACTAAACGATCAAGTGCTAAGCTAACGGAATGGGTCAAGTCAATCACATCATTCTCCTAATGATGTGATCCCGTTAATCAAATGACAACTCATGTCTATGGTTAGGAAACATAACCATCTTTGATTAACGAGCTAGTCAAGTAGAGGCATACTAGTGACATTCTGTTTGTTTATGTATTCACACATGTATTATGTTTCCGGTTAATACAATTCTAGCATGAATAATAAACATTTAGCATGATATAAGGAAATAAATAATAACTTTATTATTGCCTCTAGGGCATATTTCCTTCATCCGGATGTTGAGGATCCCACTTGAACAGTTCCTGGAGCATCGCGTTCAGTTCCAGGACGGTGAAGTTGAAGTTGAGGCCCGGGCGCAGCCTCATAATATCCGCCGCGTTCTGGAACTCCCAGGCGGGTCTCCTCCTCTCCTGCAAGGGGGCGATGCGGCGGCGAAGAAAGTCTGCTCCAACAGCGCCTACGGTGAGCCCGGTAAGCCTGAGGCGTAGGATCAGGGTGATGGCAATCTTCAGTCTGCCGTCTTCCGGGGCCACGTTGCTCCAGTCGTTGCCGCGTGCTACTGGGGTTTGGCGCAGGGCGGTAAACGGCTGCGGGTCCTCCTCGACGATCCAACACCAATCTGCCCTCCACTCATCCCACTTGCTGCGGAGCTCTCCCTCCAGATAGGCTTCTTTCTTGCCGGTCCTCGAGATCCAGGCGATTCCGCCGGATAGGGACTCTCCTCTCTCAACTCGAGGCATGAAGAAATGGCGGAAAAGAGCTACGTTGGGATGGACTCCGACAACGTTTTCGCAGAGATGTGCGAAAACTGCCATGGTCAGAACAACGTTGGGGGTGAAGTCAAGGAGGCGGAGCCCGTAGGTGTTCATGATATCGCAGAAGAATTCAGAGAAGGGCGGGCAGAGCCCGCAGTAGAAGAACAGCGCGAAGAAAGGATAGCCATTCGGAGCCTGTTCTGAAGCGGCGGCGGGGAGTACCTTCGTGCGTGGATGCGCTCGCGTCTCCGTCGACCAGAAGAGGTAGTAGTTCTCCCTCATCTCCTTCGCGGCGAGCTGAGGGGGAAAGGTTGCCCGCTCCTTTTGCAGCACCGCAAGCCGCTGTGCCTCGGCCGACTTCACGACCTTCCCGGCTTTTGGAGCCATGGCGGAGGTGGTGAGGGAGATTGGCGGCGTTGGTGGTGACGGTGGCGATGAGGGGCGGAGCGCTGCTCTCTTTCAACTTCGGGAAGAAGGGGGGGAGCGGCGGAAGTTTTTGAGATTGGAGCAATAATCGGCGAGATGGGCGAACTGCCCCTGGTTCCCCTGCTTATAAAGAGGGAGGGGGCGGACGTTCCGCTTTTCCTAATAAAGAAGCCACCCACGATCTCTCCCACGACGCCGCATTCGACGCGTGCCGTTTGGGAGGTCGCGGTGGATGCGGAGTAAGATACGGCGTAACCCAGACCGCGTGTGCCCGTGCCCTGTTTTGGGCCTGGCACAACAGCGCTCGGCACCGTGTGTGGCCCAGGCCTGGGGGCTCCTGTCGGTGTACAAGAGTAGGGGTACCCTTGTATCCCGAACTTGTGCACGGGCAGTTGCAGCACCCCGCGGCATGGCTTGCCGGGTGACCGCCAAGATCCTCCATAGTTCCTTTGGAGCCATTCAAGAACAAAGTGTTCAAGTCAAGGAGACAAGGCCCCGGCAAGAGAAGCTTGCCGGTAAGGCAGACCAAGACCCCGGCAAGAGGAGCTTGCCGGGAAGGCCAACCAAGGCATCTCAAGGAACTTGCCGCGATGCGCCACGCGTCCCGGCAAGGCCCGGTGAGCGACAAGCTTCCGGACGCGACAAGACAACAACCGCGACAAGACAATAACCGCGACAAGACCACGACCGCGACAAGGCGCTTGCCGCGGCAAGCAACCACTCCGTACCTGCGCTCCAGCACATCCAACAACATGTTGCCCTGGGACCCTTCCAAGCGCGCGTGGCAAGAGGCTGTGCAGCCAGCGGTGCGCGGTGGCAAGCGGCGCTGACAAGATAGCCATTGTGGCAAGCGGTGACGTCCCTGACGGTCCCTTTTTTGCACTGTTTGGGCGACGTAGACGGGCATTTAATGCCTTTGTCCCCTGCCGTCAAGGTTAGGTATGATACACTGTACAAGTAGCTGTACCAACCGCAAGTCCCTTTTCCATTTTTGCCCTTGCCTACGTTGCCACCTGTCGGTGACCCCTTGAGCATATAAAAGGAGGCCCATGCGCAACGTAGAGGGGGGGGGGGAAAATTTTTCTAGGGTTCGAGCCATTCGAGAGGTTCGAACAATCCGAAGCACTCACGCTCGGTCTCGTTAGCAGCTAGGGTGTACTGTAGCACTCAGCGCTCCCGAGCAAGAACTCAATACATCCAGACATGCAGCAGTAGGAGTGTTATCTCTCCGGAGAGCTCCGAAGCTGGGTAAATCGCTCGTGTGTTTCGTCTCGATCTGCTCTTTGTGCGATCTCCGCCCCCTACCGAACCGAAAGGGGCTCCGGTCCCATAGGTGTCCGTGGTGGGTCAGATTCCCCCGACACAACCATAGGCAAACAATGCAACTATAACAGCAATCTGCCAAAACAGTACAGTCTGTAAAGAATGCAAGAGTATCAATACTTCCCTGACTCAAACAATTATGAAATAAAATTCCCACTGTAATAAATTTATCAGAGCTTAATATGCAAAAAGGTTCAACATTATACCATTTTTTGACTTTTCTAGCAAATTTTTGCAACAGCGGTAAACTTTCTGTTTTCAAACAGCAACATGTATACTAGCAAAATAAGCATGGCAAAGGCTATCCTTGACTTTTTTATTGAAACTAAAGATGCAAAACACTAATATAAATAACATAAAGCAAATACTAACAAAATAAAATGACGCTCCAAGCAAAACACATATCATGTGGTGAATAAAAATATAGCTCAAAGTAAAGTTACCGATAGACGAAGACGAAAGAGGGGATGCGTTCCGGGGCATCCCCAAGCTTAGGCTCTTGGTTGTCCTTGAATATTACCTTGGGGTCCTTGGGCATCCCCAATCTTAGGCTATTACCACTCCCTATTCCATAGTCCATCGAATCTTTACCCAAAACTTGAAAACTTCAACCACACAAAACTCAAAACAAAACTCGTAAGCTCCGTTAGTATAAGAAAATAAAACCACCACTTAGGTACTTTAATGAACTCATTCTAAATTCATATTGGTGTAATATCTACTGTATTCTAACTTCTCTATGGTTCATACCACTTAATACTAGCCATAGATGTATCAAAATAAGCAAACAACACATAGAAAACAGAATCTGTCAAAAACAGAACAGTCTGTATTAATCTGTATAAAACGTATACTTATGGAACCCCAAAAATTATGAAATAAATTTCTGGACCTGAGTAATTTTTATATTAATCATCTGCAAAAATAATCAACCTAAAATCACTCTCTAGTAAAAAATGGCAGCTAATCTCGTGAGCACTAAAGTTTCTGTTTTTCACGGCAAGATCACATAAACTTCACCCAAGTCTTCCCAAAGGTTCTACTTGGAACTTTATTGAAACAAAAGCTATAAAACATGATTACTACAGTAGCATAATCATGTGGACACACAAAAACAGTAAGGATAAATATTGGGTTGTCTCCCAACAAGAGCTTTTCTTTAATGCCTTTCTAGCTAGGCATGATGATGGCAATGATGCTCACATAAAAGATAAGAATTGAACCATAACGGGAGCATCATGAAGCATATGACTAGCACATTTAAGCCTAACCCACTTCCTATGCATAGGGAATTTTTGATCAAACAACTTGTGGGAACAATAATCAACTAGCATAGGATGGCAAAACAAGCATAACTTCAAAACTTTAAGCACACAGAGAGGAAACTTGACATTATTGCAATTCCTACAAGCATATATTCCTCCCTCATAATAATTTTCAGTATCCTCATGAATGAATTTAACAATATAACCAGAACCTAAAAAATTCTTTTCATGATCTACAAGTATAGAAAATTTACTACTCTCCACATAAGCAAAATTCTTCTCGTTCGGAATAGTGGGAGTATCATAAGAGACTTGAACACTAAAAATTGTTTCCACATTAAAAGAGTAATGTTCAGAAAAAGGATAATCATAATCATGACAAAATTTGTAAATATAATCATCACTACTTTTTATAGCATAAGTTTCATCACAATAATCATCATAAGTAGCAACTTCGTTCTGATCATAATCGATTGAAACCTCTCCCAAGATAGTGTAATCACTAAATAAAGTTGACACTCTTCCAAATCCACTTCCGTATTCATCATAAGTAGATTCAACATCCTCCAAAATAGTGGGATCACTACTTCCTAAAGTTGACACTCTTCCGAACCCACTTTCATCAATATAATCATCATAGGTAGGAGGCATGCTATCATCATAACAAATTTGCATATCAAAACTTGGGATGCTAAAAATATCATCTTCATTAAACGTAGCGTCCCCAAGCTTGGGACAATCATTAATTTCAGCAAATATATTGTCAAAAATTTCATCCTCATCAAACATAGCTTCCCCAAGCTTGGGCCCTTTCATATCATAAGCATAATCACTCTCATTAAAAATATGGATAACACCAATAGTATAGCAATTATCATCATCACAAGTAGTAGTAGGAGCAACATCATTTGGGAGGGATACCTTTTTACCTTTGTTGCTCCTTCTTTTCTTTTTCTTCTTCACATTATGTGTAGGTTCAACCTTCCTCTTTGAGCTCCTTATTGATGAGATTGGCTGAATAGAAAGCTCGTCCTCGTTACCTGATTCATCATAAAAATTATAGGAGGAGATTGGGAAGCCTCTTCCCTTTCATTAGTATTCTCATCATCTTCCATTTGCTTTATTTTCTTTAGGTAATTGGCAATATAAGGATTTTCAATGCAATTCTCCGCACAATACATATAAATTTTCTCTAGATCAAAATCAAGAATTTTATCAATACTAAATTTTGGAATACCCTCAGTTATACGTTTCATTTCTTCATAACCCAAAAGAAGGCTAAGCTCTTTATGATGCTCAAGGGTAATCAAATTATCACAATATTTGGACACGATTTGATCATGAAACAAATAGCATTGGAGCTTTAAATGACCATGTTCATTGCAAAGTTCACAAGGAGCGCGAAAAATATTGAATCCCGGAATAAGGGGACACAATCTCTGCTTTGACAAGACGTGCCAAGGTAACCGCCTCGCTAAACGCGCTGAGGTGGGACAGTAAAACGATTCGAATAAAGGCTTGACCGTGGCATGATGTCACGCTGCGGAATACGTTAGCAAATTAGATTTGTACAAATATTATTCTCTCTACGATGGTATGTGGAACTTATTTTGCAGAGCCGGACACTATCCTTGTGTTCAACATATTCTATGAAGTATTTGGAGGAGGAACCCGCCTTGCAATGCCGAAGACAATTTGCGCTCCGGACTCGTCGTCATTGAAGCCTGGTTCAGGGGCTACTGAGGGAGTCCTGGATTAGGGGTTGTCTGGATGACCGGACTATGACCTTTGGTCGGACTCCTGGACTATGAAGATACAAGATTGAAGACTTCGTCCCTTGTCCGGTTGGGACTTTCCTTGGCGTGGAAGGAAAGCTTGGCGATACGATATGTAGACCTCCTCCCATTGTAACCGACTCTGTGTAGCTCTATCCCTCTCCGGTGTCTATATAAACCTGAGGGTTTTAGTCCGTAGGACGAACAACAATCATACCATAGGCTAGCTTCTAGGGTTTAGCCTCTCTGATCTCGTGGTAGATCTACTCTTGTACTACCCATATCATCAATATCAATCAAGCAGGAGTAGGGTTTTACCTCCATCGATAGGGCGCGAACCTGGGTAAAAACATCGTGTCCCTTGTCTCCTGTTACCATCCGCCTAGACGCACAGTTCGGGACCCCCTACCCGTGATCCGCCGGTTTTGACACCAACACCGCTGCCGCTCATACTGCGGAGGTCTCCGGACCAAAGCAGAGCCTGGAGCGCACCGAGGAAGAACTCGGCCTTGTGAAGAGGCAGCTGGAGGAGAGCCAAGGTATATTGTACTCTGCCTGTATACTTATTAGTGATAATTGGTTCGCGCTGACGAAAGCGTTACGAACTGTTGTAGGGGCCACGACCGAGGTGGCGACCCTGAAGAAGGCGTTAGCCGAGGCTGAAGAAAAGGCGGCCATGGAACATGCCCCATGCGAGAAGCATGAGGCCCGGGTCGGTGAGGTGCAGCAAGAGCTCCAGGATGCCGTCAAGAAGTGTGAATCCTTGGAGCGTGACTCGAAGACTAAAGAGTCCGAGCCTTCCAAGGCTCTCCAGAGCGCACAAGACGCCAAAGCCGAAGCCCAGAGAGCCCTCCAGGAAGTCCAAGAAGCCCAAAAGATTGCGACGGGTAAGGCATTTGTTATGCAAAGCAAGCATGTGAAGGAAACATTGTTTTTTCTTACCCAAATTCAGAGTTCTCCAGGAGCATTTGCGGATTTGCCGCACAGCATATCAGACGCCGCAGAGTTATACCGAGCCAAAGAAGGGAGCTCGGCAGAGAAGTTGTTTTGGTCCCAGTACCTTGGGCCAGAGCATCCGCGGCCTTTGAGCGACCAGCTGAAGCAGTTAGTCGAACTGCACAAGGCGACCGAACTGGCCATGAAGGACCTTATAGTCCGGCTGTGGCCGCCTGAGCCCCTGCCTAACAGTTACTTCGAACTCGTTAAGCGGCTTGTAAGTGTCTGCCCGCGACTTGACATCATAAAGCGGTCGGTGTGCATTGAGGGTGCGCGGATGGCGTTTTCCCATGCGAAGATGCATTGGGCAAAGATGAATGCCAAGGCACTGATGACCGAGGGACCGCCAGAGGGCAAGGAGCACCGTCGTCCCGAGATGTATTATGACGGAGTCCTGGAGGGAGCCCGCCTTGTGGCGGAACAATGCGCGAAGGATATAATCTTTGAATGAATACATTCATTTTATCCTATCATGTAATATAAAACAAGTTCGCTACGCAATATGCATTGCATGTTTATTTAAAATTGTCTCTCCTGTGCGGCCGTTTATGAAATTTTGAGAGTTGGCCAGTCGTCGGCTTCTGCCCCCACATAGCTAGTACAGGGGCGTTCGGGATGAATCTAAACACTCTTTATCCAAGTCTTTTGGTACTTTATGGAGGTGTTTAGTGTGACGAACAAGGCAATCAGACTATACGACTTTATCACTCTCACTTAGTCATAGGAGCTCTATAACTTTAAATTTCGGCGAAGCCCCTAGTATTCAGAAGGCCGAACTTGGGGCGCTATACACGCCTAAATCGGGGAATAACCAATCCCTCGCTTGAAGCGGAAAAAATCTTTAAGGATTTTGAGACCTCTCGAACAGCGACCAGCTCTCGCTACATCATGACAGTCAGTATTCAGCTTTCTCTACTGAGGTGCTCGTCCGGAAGAACCGGGACACAATCGCAGTAGTTCTCCCTATGCCGCCTTAGCCGATATAGCAGAACGTAAGGTGGCAAAACATGGGAGCCGGGCAAACCCAACATTTGAGGAAAGACATGATTCGGAGCCAAGCTATACTATAAAGTGTTCGGACTTTTCTCGACGTGTTATGGGTGCACTGAAACCCCTAGCGAACTAAATGTACCAGAATGTACGGGTGCAATTTTGTAATAAATACACAGTCGAGGAAAATGAATGAAATAATAAGATGATGTTGTAAATTGTTTTCCATTGTTATTTGAATGATACGTCGAGGCGTATGTATACAATTGGTGCGATAAGCAAGTAGGGCTATTTGACATGCCTTTACCAAGAGCGAGCTGCATGTGGGTATGTAAAACAGGTATAACGATCGTTAGCAGAGACCACCTGGGGATTCCCTTGTATGTACAAGCTCCTTAATTCCTTGGTATATCTGTCCCGCTATGGGTCTGATGGTCAGGTTACCGGAAGAGCCTCACGAAGAGAAAAACCTGAAAGAGAGAAAAAAGGTGAAGGTGTGAGGATCTTGGGGTGGTTGACCCGCATTGTGGACCGCCGTCTAGCTGTGCCTCCGTCTATGCCCATGGTATCTCAAGTGCGTAGTTATGTACGCGCGGCACAAATTGTGCCGCTTGACTAGGACTAGAATGGAGGCCGAATTGCTAGGTGAGCTCTGGGCGAGCCGAATGGTTTTGTTGCAGAGCAGTTCGGACTCGTTTAAGATTGTCCGGGGGCCTTATTGCCGAATTGAGGTTCTGCCTAAAAAGGCCACTCTGTGCTTCTGCTGCCAGTGCCGCGGTGTGCTCCTCAGTGCGGAGGGAGCGCTCCGTATTCCCGTTGAATGTTATGACACCACGGGGTCCGGGCATCTTTAGTTTGAGATAGCCATAGTGTGGCACCGCATTGAATCGAGCGAATGCAGTTCGTCCAAGCAGTGCGTGATAACCACTGCGAAAGGGGACGATGTCAAAGATTAACTCCTCGCTTCGGAAGCTATTCGGGGATCCGAAGACCACTTCCAGTGTGATTGAGCCTGTGCAACGGGCCTCTACACCTGGTATGACACCTTTAAAGGTGGTCTTGATGGGTTTGATCCTTGATGGATCGATACCCATTTTATGCACTGTATCTTGATAAAGCAGGTTCATGCTGCTGCCACCGTCCACAAGGACTCTTGTGAGGTGGAATCCGTCGATGATGGGGTCAAGGACCAGTGTGGTTGAACTGCCATGACGAATACTGGTCGGATGCTCTCTGCGATCAAAGGTGATCGGACAGGAAGACCATGGATTGAATTTTGGTGCGACTGGCTCCATCGCGTAGACGTCCCTTAGTGCGCGCTTCCGTTCCCGCTTGGGGATATGGGTGGCTTATATCATATTCACCGTTTTAACTTGGGGATGAAATTTCTTCTGTCCCCCTATGTTCGGTGGCCGGGGCTCCTCGTCGTCATCGCTGTGCAGCCCCTTTTCCTTATTTTCGGCATTTAACTTGCCGACCTGTTTGAACACCCGACACTCTCTGTTGGTGTGGTTGGCTAGTTTATCGGGGGTGCCATGGATATGACATGGACGATCGAGGATGCAGTCCAAACTGGACGGACCCAGATTGTTTCTTTAAATGGCTTCTTCCGCTGACAGGACTTGGAGCCACTGAATCCGGCATTGAAGGTCGTGTCTTCGGCATTGTCGCCATTATTTTGACACTTGAATCTATTGTGTCGGGGTTTGCCGTTGCTGTCTCTGGCGTCTGAAGCGCCAGGCTTTCCTGATGTGCTGCTGCTATGGGCTAACCAGCTATCCTCGCCCGCACAAAAGTGGGTCATGAGTGTCGTGAGGGCTGCCATGGATTTCGGCTTCTCTTGGCCGAGGTGTCGGGCTAGCCACTCGTCGCAGATGTTGTGCTTAAAGGCCGCTAGGGCTTCGCCATCCGGACAGTTGACCATTTGGTTCTTTTTAGTTAAGAACCGAGTCCAGAATTTCCTGGCTGACTCTCCGGGCGGTTGGGTTATATGACTTAAGTCATCAACGTCCGGTGGTCGTATGTAAGTGCCCTGAAAGTTGTCGAGAAATGCGTGTTCCGGTTTCTCCCAACTGCCAATGGAGTTTTCTGGCAGACTGTTTAACCAGTGTCGAGCTGGTCCCTTGAGTTTTAGTGGGAGGTACTTGATGGCATGAAGATCATCACCGTGGGCCATGTGAATATTGAGAAGGAAGTCTTCAATCCAGATTGCGGGATCAGTTGTTCCATCATGTGGTTCAATGTTCACGGGTTTAAACCCTTTTGGTAATTCATGCTCCATTACTTCATCCGTGAAGCATAGGGGGTGTGCCGAGCCAATTCGCGACATAGTTCAGATGTAGCTGGTCTGCTGTATTCGGCTCTGGTGGTTTTGTATGTATTGTATTGGGCATGACGGTCATCGTCACATGTTGAGGCGCACCCCCGTGATCCGTAGATCGATCTTGGCTGTCCTGCTTTGTCTTCCAGTTCGTCTTGCAGGTTATGCGTGTAGCCCAAGGTCTTGGTGTTTTTAGTTTTTCGGCGATGTGGTGTGGGCTGGTGTTCGGGCTGATACGTCACTTTATCTCGGCCATGGGGTGGCCGGTCAGGCGCATCCTGTGCTAGTGCCTCGTCCTCGAATTGAGGTAACAACTTTCGCCTCGGGTAGCTTTTGTTTGGTCGTTCGAGTACGTATTCCTCTGCTGCCAGGACTTCACTCCATCTATCAGCTAGCAGATCTTGATCAGCTTGAAGCTGCTGCTGCTTCTTCTTCAGGCTTTTCGCAGTGGCTATAAGCCGTCGCTTGAAGCGTTCCTGCTCGGCGGGATCCTCAGGCACGGTAAATTTGTCATAACCGAGGCTCACCTCATCCTCGGAGGGGGGCCTGTAGTTTTCCTCCTCTGAGTTATCATTCGTGGCCTGTTCATCAGGGCTCGCTTGCCCATCCCACTGTCCGGCCTGTTCAAATCCCGGCTGGGCGGGGTCGTCTTCATTGTCTTCGGCATCGTCCAGATTGCTATTGTCTCCTGTGCCGGTATTGCTATTTTTACCATGGCATGGTTTAGAGCGGCACCGCTGACTTCGGCGCTTCGGCTGCTTCTCGGGAGGTTTATCCTCACCTGTATCCTTTTTGTCCTCGCCATTATCTTATTTCGGGGTATCCACCATGTTAATGTCATATGACGAAGTGGTTGTCCATCGCCCTGTGGGCGGTGCTTCCTTTTCTTCTCCCGCATCGTCGTCCATACCGTCGATGTCTTCAGAGTCGAAGTCGAGCATGTCAGTCAAGTCGTCGACAGTGGCTATCAAGTGGGTGGTGGGTGGGCAGCGAAGTTCTTCATTGTCCGTTTCCCTCTCAAGCCAGACATAGTTCGGCCAAGAATCTCTTGACAAGGAGAGAGATCTTAATGAATTTAACACATCGCCCAAGGGCGAGTTCTGAAAGATGTCTGCGGAGGTAAACTCCAAGATCGGCGCCCAATCCGTTTCGATGGGCGCGGACACACGCAATTCCGATCCCATATCCGGAGACGAGTCCGGGGGTCCGACGACACCGACCTCGATAGAGGCTGAATCTGTGTTCGGCTCCAAAGCCGTAGAGTATGCGGTCCCCATGGTGGGGTCCAGCCCCCCGTCGACGGACGGCACGATCTGATATGGATCTAGGGACAGGGCAGTCACATGCGCGGTCTCCTGAGCGTAGTTCGATGACCGATTTGAGTCGTGTTCATCGTGGCTGCAGGGAGCTGCCGTCATGGGTTTGAATAAGATCAAGTCTCCGCGGATGTCGGTGATGTAATTCAAACTTCTAAACCTGACCTGATGGGCAGGGGCGTAGCTGTCGATCTGCTCCAGATGGCCAAGCGAGTTGGCCCGCAGTGCGAAGCCGCCGAATACGAAGATCTGTCGAGGGAGAAAAGTCTCACCCTGGACTCCATCGTTAGAGATGATGGAGGGAGCCATCAAGTCTATGACGATGACACAGCGGAACTCTCGATGAAAGAACCAATGTCGATGTCAAAACTGGCGGATCTCGGGTAGGGCGTCCCGAACTGTGCGTCTAAGGCTAATGGTAACTGGAGGCGGGGGACACGATGTTTACCTAGGTTCGGGCCCTCTCTATGGAGGTAATACCCTACTTCCTGCTTGATTGATCTTGATGATATGAGTATGCCAAGAGTTGATCTACCACGATACCAAGGAGGCTAACCCTAGAAGCTAGCCTATGATTATGATTGTTGTTGTTGTTGTTGTTCTACGGACTAAACCCTCCGGTTTATATAGACATCGGAGGGGGCTAGGGTTACACAGAGTCAATTACAGAGAAGGAAATCTACATATCCGAATCGCCAAGCTTGCCTTCCACGCAAAGGAGAGTCCAATCCGAACACGGGATGAAGTCTTCTATCTTGTATCTTCATAGTCCAACAGTCCGACCAACGTATATAGTCCGGCTGTCCGAGGACCCCTTAATCCAGGACTCCCTCACCCGTGACCGCAAGAACAAAACTAACTACTCACAAATAATAATCATGCTCAAGATCAGAGGGGTATTAAATAGCATATTGGCTCTGAACATATAATCTTCCACCAAATAAACCATATATTAATCAACTACAAGATGTAATCAACTACAAGATGTAATCAACTACAAGATGTAATCAACACTACTAGTCACCCACAAGCACCAATCTATAGTTCCGGTAACAAGATTGAACACAAGAGATGAACTAGGGTTTGAGATGAGATGGTGCTGTTGAAGATTGCCCTCCCCAAGATGGGAGAGTTGTTGGTGATGATGATGGCGATGATTTCCTCCTCCGGGAGGGAAGTTCCCCCGACGGAATCGCTCCGCCGGAGGGCAGAAGTTCTCCTGCCCAAGTTCTGCTCCAAGATAGCGGCGCTCCGCCCCGAAAGTCCTCTTTTTATTTTTTCTAGGTCAAAAGGACCTATATACCAGAAGATGGGCACCGGAGGTGGGCCTGGGTGAGCACAACCCACCAGGGCGCGCCTAGGCTCCCTAGCGCGCCCAGGTGGGTTGTGCCCACCTGGTGGGCCCCCTCTGGTACTTATTTGCTCCAATATTCTTCAAATATTCCATAAAAATTTTTCGTGGAGTTTCAGCTTCTTTGGAGTTGTGCAGAATAGGTAGCCTGACATAGCTTTTTCAGGTCCAGATTTCCAGCTGCCACAATTCTCCCTCTTGGTGTGTACATTGCAAATTATGAGAGAAAAGGCATTAGAATTACTCCAAGAAGCATTATTATACATAAAAACATCATAAATAACAGTAAGAAAACATGATGCAAAATTGACGTATCATTGAGCACCATGTTTAAGTAGAGATTATAGTGGGTGAAGGGTTGTTACACCGCTGCATAGAGGGGGAGAAAGTTGGTGTTGACAGTAGCAAGATTGTTGATGTAGATCATTGTCACGATCCTTGCCCCGGCGGCATTCCGGCTCCACTGGGAGAGAGGGGGAGAGAGAGCCCCCTCCTTCTTATGCTTCCTTGGCCTCCCCCCCTAGACAGGAGGAGAGTTCCCCCTCCGAGATTGGATCTCCCTCTCTATTCTCTTCTATTTCAAGCTCCCTAGATCTGGCCCTTCACCGTTTCTTAAATTCCCGGAGATCTGTTACTTCGATTGTGCTAAAATTTTTGCAATTTTTTTTTCATAAATTATCTTTCTTGCTCTAGAAGAAGGGCCAACCGACGTTCGAGGAGGGCACAACATACCTGGCGCGCCAGGGGTGCCCAGCGTGCCCTTGTGGGTTGTGGTCACTGTGGGCCCCCGTTTGCATTGATTCCACCTCCAAAAAATCATAAATATTCCGAAATAATTCTCTGTAAATTTTTATCGTGTTTGGACTTTGTTTGATATGGATTTTCTATGAAACAAAAAACATGCAACAAGCAGGAACTAGCACTGGGCACTGGATCAATAGGTTAGTCCAATAAATCATATAAAAAGTTACCAAAAATATGTGAAAGTTGTATAATATTGCCATGAAAAAATCAAAAACTATAGATACAACGGAGACATATCAGCATCCCCAAGCTTAATTCCTGCTCGTCCTCGAGTAGGTAAATGATAAAGAAAGGATAATTTTTGATGTGGAATGCTACCTAGAATAAACTTGATCATATATCTAATCATGGCATGACTATTAAGACATAAGTGATTCAAAGCAATAGTCTATAATTTGACATAAAGACAATAATATCCAAGCATCCCAACAAAGGATCATGTCTTCTTAACACATATAATCTTGATCATATATCTAATCATGGCATGACTATTAAGACATAAGTGATTCAAAGCAATAGTCTATAATTTGACATAAAGACAATAATATTCAAGCATCCCAACAACGCTAAAGAAAGCTATCCCTACAAAATCATATAATCTTGTCATGGTGTGTCTTCTTAACACAAAGTATTCATCGTGCACAACCCCGATGACAAGTCGAGCAATTGGTTCATACTTTTTAACGCACTTCAGCTTTTTTCAACCCTCATGTAATACATGAGCGCACGGTGGAATAGAGTATGATGATATGGTAAATATTGAGAAGACAAAAAAGTAAGAAAGTCTCACATCGACGCGGCTAAACAACATGCTATGGAGATGCCCATCAATTGATATCAATGCAAGGAGTAGGGATTGCCATGCAATGGACACACTAATAGCTATAAGTGTATGAAAGCTCAATATGAAAACTAAGTGGGTGTGCATCCAACTTGCTTGCTCACGAAGACCTCGGGCATTTGAGCAAGCCCATCATCGGAATATACAAGCCAATTTCTATAATGAAAAATTCCGACTAGTATATGAAAGTGACTATATAAGAGACTCTCTATATGAAAAACATGGTGCGACTTTGAAGCACAAGTGTGGTAAAAGATATTAGCAATGCCCCTTCACTTTTTTTTTCTTTCTTCTTCTTTTTTTCCTTTCTTCTTTTTTTCTCTTTTTATTCTCTCATTGTCCGGAGTCTCATCCCGACTTGTGGGGGAATCATAGTCTCTAATGATGATCATCACAGTTCTATTTACTTATAACTCAAAAGAAATAAAAATTACAACTCGATACCTAGAACAAAGTATGACTCTATATGAATGCCTCTGACAGTGTACCAGGATGTGCAATGATCTAGCATAACAACGATATCAAAAAACGGACAGCCATGGAAATATCATGCTAGCTATCTTATGATCATGCAAAGCAATATAACAATGAATGCCAAGTCATCAAAATGGAAGCGATGGAAGTTGCATGGCAATATATCTCGAAATGGATATGGAAAGGCCATAATAGGTAGGTATGATGGTGGCTGTTTTGAGGAAGATATAATAAGGCTTATGTGTAATAGAGCGTATCATATCACGGGGTTTGGATGCACCTGCGAAGTTTGCACCGACTCTCAAGGTGAGTGAGGGAAATGCACGGTACCGTAGAGGCTAGCAAATTGCGGAAAGGTTAGAGTGTGTATAATCCATGGGCTCACATTAGACATAAAGATCTCATATACTTATTGCAAAAGTTTATTAGTCGTCGAAGCTAAGTACTACTACACATGCCCCTAGGGGGATACATTGGTAGTAAAAGACCATCGCTCGTCCCCGACTGCCACTCATAAGGAAGAAAATCGATAATAAATCATGCTCCAACTTCATAGCATAACGAGAGACTATACGTGTGTAGCGACCCGACCTCAGACGGTCAAGCCTCTGTGTATCTGTGCCATCCCTGGATCAGTATGCTGGCACACACAGTACATCAATGTATATATCAAAGTGCAATCACATGTATAAATAACGTAAAATGATATATACCTCATAATACTCAGCGGAAACAATCAAACGGGTGTGGAGTCCCATCAACGCCATCGGCAGGTTGAGTGTAGACCGTAACCCTGTACCGTACTCTTACTCGTCGGAAGAAACATATCTGCAACATGATACGTTGCAGCCGTGTAGGTCAGTACATTGAATGTACCGGCAAGATCACAATAAAAGAAACAGATGATAAAACTATACTATATGCAATATGGCTTTGTGGCTCTGTGTCTGATTTTTGTTTTGCATAAAAGCTGGTTTTATTTTCCCTACATCAAAGGAATAAATGAAGTCTGTACTATGGAGTTTTTCTATCATGACATGGTTCCGCCAACCGATGTCTTATAGCCCAAATCATCATAAGTTGCCCACAATTAAGTTATCAGTCCGGTGTTGAGAGTTCCGAGATAGATCCAAGTCCAGATGCTCAAATTGCCCGTAACCGGGGACACGGCTAATCGATTAGGTTTAAACCCTCTGCAGAGGTTTGTACACTTTACCCGCAAGATTCGATCCCTCTTTTTACGTTCTCGCACTTGAGTGTTTGAGAACAAGATGACCAAACATGGTCTTCCAAAGAGTTCCTCGACCCTTGTCCGTACTCATCCCATCCTACCGTAGTTCTACATCTGCTAGTACCGTCCCAGCCAGAGTCACAACTAAGGTCAACCAAGCGAGCCCATAATGACTTGCGGTTGCAGGTAAGCTTCCGGGCATGAAGTATTCTTCCGTCTCTTTGAGTCTGGGTGAAGCTTTCCGCAAGATGTCATGGCGCTTCTCCATGCATCCCGGCCAACCACTGGTTTCTCCAGGGTGCCCGTCAACCGTCCTTCACCCAGTAGTGTGTATTGAATTCTCGTCTTGAGTCTTGAAGTCTTGAGGTCTTGAAACTGCAGTCCTTGCAGGTGCCATCATGGAGTTGTCGTCATTGACGTAGAGTCCTCCTTCTTCACACCACTCTCGAGCACTCATACCAAACCCCGTCTACTATAGCGTAGCAGTAAAATAAATAACGTCCCGGGCTTGGTAACAGGGGGATGGGTTCCTACCTCATGCATACTACTTAACTACAAGGATTCAATAACACTACTGAGGGGTGGTTGCAAAGTTGCCACTAAGTGCAATAAATCATAGGTATGAAAGCATGGTCAAAGTGAACTTGCCTTGTTGACGATCTTCGAAAACTAGGGATTCGTAGCAGCAAGCTTCGCACTCCGGAAAATTCTACCGAGGCAAACAATAATCACAATAAGCATATAGCATAGGATCACATAACACAATAGCATAGCAATAGCAACATAACACATCAAAACAACCAAATCAAAATCCAAGGGAAAACTCAAAGAAAACCAACTCAAGTTTCCTACTTCAAACAACAACTAGAATAGTTTTATATAACAAAAACTTTCTCAACATAACCTAATCATGGTTTTTATGTTAACTTAACAGAAAAGATTACATTAAGCAACTAGGAGCAAAAAGAATTAATTAAAAATCTATTATGAAACTCCTATTAGGCCTAATTAAATTTCTATTTAGAAAAATAAAATAAAACTTTTATTTATTATAAATAAAAGTTCATCCTATAAAGTGACAGAAACTATCCTAGAATAATCAATCACATGTTAAAAATAAATTTATTTACTAATTAAAATAATAGGAAAACAGTAGCTAGTTAATTAATTAGGATTAACAAGATTCTGCTTAAAACTATTTTTTATGAATCCTAAAATACCCAAATTAATTCCTATGGTTTGGCAATGTGAAAATAAAGTTGGGACAAAAGAATTATCCAAAATAATTTTTCTAACTCATGTTATAACAGATTTACTATTCTGACTAAAACTAAAATAAAGCAATTTTAGTTAATTTTAACATAGCTAAATATACATTCTACAGAAACTATAGAAAATTTGCAAACCAACAAAAAAAGAATCACCTAAAAATATTAAACAGAATAAAATATATGAATTTTTCAAAACAGGAACTATTCTGTTAAAACAGAAAACGAAATTAATTGAAAAAGGGCCTAATGGGCCTAAACTACGCACTGAGCGTAATATAGCCTAAACGGGCCTAGGGTTAAAATAGTCGGGCCGGCTAAAAAAATAAAACCCTAACTAATTTAAACCGTAACCAACCGGCCGGTTTTTTTATAAAAAAAACATACCCCTTCGGGGTTCTAATCTACACCGTAGATCGGTGATCGAGACGGCGGGGGTCTCGGTGACTCACCGTCGCTCGGCGGCGGCGGTGTGGCGAGTGTGCCGACAGCTCCGGTCGTCGGGAGGGCGGCGGAGTGGCTCGGCGGAAAGTGACGAGCTCGGGAGGCGTCTGGTGGAGTCAGGCGAGCTCGGGAGGGCTAGGGCGGCGACGGCGATTAAAATGGCGGCGGGGAGGTTCGGGCTCCAGCGACGCGTGAGAGAGAGGAGGGATCCGGCGAGGGTAAGGGGAATGGGGTGCGGGGCCCGGCTTATATAGGCGGGGCCTCGGTGTTGCAACGGGGCGATCGGGAGGATCGGCATCCGGATCTTGAGATCCGCGATCGGCGGCGTGGCGTGGCGTGGGGCGGGGTTGAAGACGGGCGGGTCCACCTGCCAGAGAGAGAGGAGGGGCTGGTGCGGTCGGGCGACCCGGCGCAAGCGCTTTCAGGCGAGGGTGGGTCGGTCGGTCTTGTGAGGCGGCTGGCTGTGAGGCCCGGCTCGGTGGCCTGGCTGGTGGGGGCTTCGGCGCTGGCTGGGCCAGGGGGCCTGGCTGGCGCCTGGGGGGGTTTTCTATTTTTTTGAATTTATTTTTTTAATAAAACAAAAACAGAGATAAAACATAAACTATAAATATTTTATATAGGGTATATATATACCAAAATGATCAGGGAAATATTCCTATGATTTGAACATTTTCCAAAGGCAAAATCCAAACTTTATAAAAATTCATTTTTTTCAAATTCAATTAAAACTCAAATTTGAATTCAAAACTTTTGGCATTGTTTTCCTCTGATATTTTTGGAGTGTCATATTTACTCCTCTCATACTTTTGCTCAAGTATTTATCAGGCATAGATTTTGATATGATTCCCACTTGCCAAAGTTTGAATTCAAATTCAAAACTCAAATTTGAAAGAGGGTTTCAAGGCACTTTCAAATGACTTTCAATTTGATACTTTTAACTTCCAACTCATATTTCATATAATTGAAGAAGTCATTTTATCTTCCCTCATGAAAATCATTGAGTTGCATAAAGCTTTGAATTTGAAATATTCCCAAATGAAATTTAAACCTTTTCCAAAACCCTATTCATTTCAAAATGGAAGAAGTCATGTCATCTTCACTCTAGGGTTTGGTGTTGGAATGAACTTGAATTCATTGGGATCCAAAAGACAAAGGGAAAGTTTTGGGAAAGTCATTTCATTCCCTCTCATTCAACTTTCAAAAGTTTCAAATTCCACTCAATTTCACTCAATCAGTCAAACAAACAATCAGACAACAAGCATAGTTATTTATTTAATATAACATTCCAAAATTTAGAATTTTGGGATGTTACAACGTGCATGCTTGGGGAATCACAAACCTTAACACCAATATTCTTACTAACCACAACTGTTTACTAGTACCTCCCACATATTCCATGTCTATATCACAAAACTATTGCAAGGAATCAAACATATTATTCAGTGATCCATAAGTTTTATGTAGGATTTTATGACTAACCATGAGAATGACCAATTCCTTTTGACTCTCTACATAGATATATGTGAAGCAAGAGAGTTTAATTCTTTCTACAAAATACCATGCTCTAACAAATATAAGTGAAGCAAAGGAGCATTCTGAAAATAACGGTTTTCTATGTGAAGCGAAAAGGAATTCAAAACTTCAAATGATATAAGTGAAGCACATGAAGCATTCTATAAGGCCACACTCAAAAGATATAAGTGAAGTGCAATGAGCATTCTATAAATCAACCATGGACTATCTCATACCATCATGGTGCATCCCCAAGCTTGAGATCTTGCCTCTCCTAGTTCTCCTCATATCGGGACGTCCTCAATTTTGGATCACTTCATCCACACAAATCTCAACAGAAAGCTCGGTAAGATCTATTAGTATAATAAAGCAAATCACTACTCTAAGTATTGTTGCAAACCAATTCATTCTTTTTGCATTGTAGCTGCTATATTGTAACTCTTCCATGGCTTATACCACGAGGAACCTGGCTCTGATACCAACTTGTAACGCCCCGGACACACTCATCGGTGGTCGTTACTCCTGGCAGGATCTAGACTGGTCCCACAGATCAATACTAGTCATTTCTTTGCACTTTGTCCTCACTCGTGCGCACCCGGGACCAACTTCCTGGTCGGTCACCTATCCTAGAATTGCCCCAAACCAAGCACGCTTAACTTTAGAGTTCTTTTCGAATGGGCTCCCGAAAAAGAAGGAATTCCTTATTGATATGAGTAGTCTAATATCCCTATTAATCCAAGCTATCACACTCATAATCTTTAATCTTAACTTTAATAGTAGGTTCCCACTCATCATACAGCTTTCTAGGGATTGAAACTTCCAACTCAAGTCTTTCTTCAAGAGATTTCATCATAGCATCAACGATATGTTTAGTAAAAGCCTTATTTTGATTATAAGCATGGGGTGAATTAAGCATAGATTGTAAAAAGGAAATACAATCAATCAAAGAACAATTACGATAATTAAATTCCTTGAAATCCAAAAGAGTGGGCTCATCAGTAGTTAAAGTTTTGACCTCAGCAAACACCACTTTAATCATTTTTTTCATTAAGATCTTCACCCTCCGAATTATTGGGATGCCTTCTAGATAAAGTTAGCTCCTCTATAGTCCCTTATTTATCAAGTTTTATATTATCAAAGATTTAATAGGATTCACACCAATCACTTTAAGATCTCCATCATGATTATCGCAAAAATTAGAAGAACATACTTTTTCTAGCCATTCTCTCTTATCACGCATCCTAGTGGTTCTCTCCCTACTCTCATTAATAGAAATTTGAATAGATTTCAGAGACTCATTAATATCAATCTTGGGTGGCATAGATCTAATCATAAAAGAATCAATCCCATGAGAAATTCTATCAACGTTTCTAGCCACATCATCAATCTCAAGCAATTTGTCTTCTACCATAGCATTGAAAATATTTTGGGAGTTAATAAAATATTTAAAATTATTCTCAAGATCAGGGGGTATCTTATTATAATTTTTATAAAATGTTTATTAGGAATTACCATAATTATTAGAGGAATTACTAGGAAACGACCTAGGATTAAAATTGCCTCTATACGCGTTATTACCAAAATCCAACCAAATTCACATCCATAGATTCATTATTATTCTCAATAAAAGTAGACAAAGGCATATCATTAGGATCAATAGGATCACTCTTGCTAGAAATCAATTTCATAAGTTCATCCATCTTCCCACTCAAAGTATTAATTTCTTCAATAACATGCACTTTTTTTACTAGTAGAAGATCTTTCGGTATGCCATTGAGAGTAATTTGCCATAATATTATCTAGCAGTTTAGTAGCTTCTCCTAATGTGATTTACATAAAAGTACCACCTGCGACAGATCTAAAAGATTTCTAGATGCAAAATTCAATCCAACATAATTTTTTTGTATGATCATCCATAAGCTTGAACCATGAGTAGGGCAATTTCTTATCATTACCTTCATCCTCTCCTATGATTGTGCAACATGTTCATGATCAAGTTTCTTAAAATTCATTATATTGTTCCTAAGAGAGTTGATCTTAGCGGGAGGAAAATAATTGGAAATAAAAGCATCCTTAAACTTATTCGATGAATCAATACTATTTTTAGGCAAGGTTGAAAACAAGGTTTTAGAACAATCTCATAATGAGAACGGAAATAGCTTCAATTTAATAATATCATTATCCACATATTTTTTATTTTGCATATCACAAAATTCAACGAAAGTATTAAGATGGGATGGAACATCTTCATTAGGACTACCAGAAAATTGTTCTTTCATAACAAGATTCAACAAAGCGGCATTAATTTCATAAGATTCTGCACTAGTGGTGGGAGAAATCGGAGTAATAATAAAATGATTATTATTAGTGTTGGAAAAATCACACACTTAGTATTCTCTTGAGACATCGTGACAAAGAAAGCTATCTAGCACACTGATGTCGCTTGAAGCTATGTCAGTATTTCCCCAAAGAGGAAGGGATGATGCAGCACAGCGGCGGTAGGTATTTCCCTCAGATATGAAACCAAGGTTATCGAACCAGTAGGACAACCAAGCTACACAATGTAAACAGCCCCTGCACACAAATATCAACACCTCGCAACCCGACGTGTTAAAGGGGTTGCCAATCCCTTTCGGGTAACGATGCCAGAAATTGCGTGTTGATGGGAATAAATTTTAGTAGATTGAATAAATAGATCACAAATAAAATAAAGTGCAACAAAGTATTTTTGTATTTTTGGTTTAATAGATCTGAATAAAAAGAGCAAATAAAATAGATCAGAAAGCAAATATATGAGAAACAAGACCTGGGGGTCGTATATTTCACTAGTGGCTTCTCTCAAGAAAGATAGCAAACGTCGGGAAAACAAATTATTGTTGGGAAATTGATAGAACCTCAAATAATTATGAAGATATCCAGGCAATGATCATTACATAGGCATCACGTCCAAGATTAGTAGAACGACTCATGCCTGCATCTACTGCTATTACTCCACACATCGACCGCTATCCAACATGGATCTAGTGTATTAAGTTCATGGAAAAATGGAGTAATGCAATAAGAATGATGACATGATGTAGAAAAGATCCGTTTATCTATTGCATAGATATAGATCCCATCTTTTTATCCTTAGTAGCAACGAAACATACGTGTCGATTCTCTTTCTGTCACTGGGATCAAGCACTGTAAGATCGAACCCACTACCGGGCACCTCTTCCCATTGCAAGACAAATAGATCAAGTTGGCCAAACAAAACCCAAATACCGGAGAAGAAATACAAGGCTATAAGAGATCATGCACATAAGATATCAAAGAAACTCAAATAACTTTCATGGATATAAAAAGATATGACTAATCATAAACTCGAAATTCATCTGATCCCAACAAACACAGCACAAAAAGAGTTACATCATATGGATCTCCAAGAGAGCAATATGTTGAGAATTCAGCGAGAGAGAGGAAGCCATCTAGCTACTAACTACGGACCAGAAGGTCTACAATGAACTACTCACGCATCATCGGAGAGGCACGAATGGAGGTGGTGAACCCCATCCGAGATGGTGTCTAGATTGGATCTGGTGGTTCTTCACTCTGCGGTGGCTGGATGAACATTTCATCGAATCCCCTAGGGTTCTGGAAATATTGGGGTATTTATAGAGCAAAGAGGCGGTCTGGGGGGCACCAGAGGTGGGCACACCCCACTAGGGCGCGCCTAGGCCTCCTGGCGCGCCCTGGTGGGTTGTGCCTCCCTCGGGGCACCCCTAGGTGCAGCCACGGCCCAAAGTGTTCTGTCTGGCCCATAAAAATTCTCCGTAAAGTTTCGTGGCATTTGGACTCCGTCTGATATTGATTTCCTGCGATGTAAAAAACATGCAAAAAACAGCTACTCGCACTTGGCACTATGTCAATAGGTTAGTACCAAAAAACGATATAAAATGACTTTAAAATGATTATAAAACATCCAAGATTGATAATAAAACACCATGGAACAATGAAAAATTATAGATACATTGGAGACGTATCAGCATCCCCAGGCTTAACTCCTGCTCGTCCTCGAGTAGGTAAGTGATAAAAACAGAATTTTTTATGTGGAGTGTTGTTGATGATGTCATATCATATTCTTTTCTTTATAGCATGGAGATTTGGACTTTTAAGTGATACAAAGCAAGCATAACAACAAGCAACCATGTCCTTCAAAATATCGACGCTAAAAAAGGTTATCCCTAGCCCGTCATGCTCAAACATTGATCCGTTCATGAAACACATTCGGATATTAGCTACACTCAATACTTAAGTATGATCATATTGCCTCTTAGTTGGTGCTTTGATAAGAGAAGATGGAGACTCAAATTCAAAAATAAAAATTGCATAAAGTAAAAGAAAGGCCCCTTATAGAGCGAAGTAGGGATTTATAGAGGTGCTAGAGCTCAAAGAGAAAAAATTAGAGATAAAAACATTTTGAGAGGTGTATCCATTCCACCAACAAAACTGACTTAGAGTTCTGAATACTTTCCATGCTAAATATGCCATAGGCGGTTCCGAAACATAAAATAAAGTTTATTCCTTTTCCAACCATACTTTCACTTTCCATGGCTAGCCGTATCCATAGGTGCCTTCCATACCAACACTTTCCAAGGAATTTATTATTTGAAAACATAAAGTAAATTCATTTTTGCATTTCAGGACTCGGCATCCCTAAAACCTTTGCCTTACTCTCGTGCAATGACAACTGAATAAACTTTCATCATGAGAATAGCACATCCAGCATGGAAAATATTAGAAACCCGTTACTGTTCCGCGAGCGAAACAAATACACAAAAGAGAAGTAATTTTGAAAAATTAGAGATGGCACATACAAATTTTCTTAGAACGGCAAAAGAATACCACATATAGGTAGATATAGTGGACTCATATGGCAAAACTGGTTTACAGGATTTTGGATGCACAAGTAGAGATCGTACTTGGTGCAAAATGAAGGCTAGCAAAAGATTGAGAAGCGTCCAACCAAGAAACGGATTATCTCATAAGCAAGCATTAAGCATAATTGACATCGAATAATGCACCATAAGTAGGATATAATTTCATTGCATGACTATTGACTTTCATGCATGCATAGGGAATCACAAACCATAACACCAATATTCTTACTAAAGAATGAATACTCATCAACACAACTCACATATCACATCATCATATCTCAAAACTATTACTAAGAATCAAGTTTATTTTGTCCAATGATCTTCATGAAATTTTTTATTTTATTTTATCCTTCTTTGATATCTATCACTTTGGGACTAATTTTCATGTGTTGCTTTTCATAAGCTCAAACAAATATAAGTGAAGATCATGAGCATAATTTTTTTTCTTTCTCTCAAAATAATTTAAGTGACGCAAGAGGGAATTTCTTCAAAATTTTACTAACTCTCAAATAAATCTAAGTGAAGCAAGATATCATTTCTTTAAAAATACTAAGCACACTGTGCTCAAAAAGATATAAGTGAAGCACTAAAGCAAGTCCTAGCTCATCAAAGATTTAAGTGAAGCATAGAGAGCAATTCTAACAGGTCATGACATAATTTTGGCTCTATCAAATAAGTGTGTCCAGCAAGGATTGATGACTTAAAACACAAAATAAAACAAGCAAAGACTCATATCATACAAGTCGCTCCAACCAAAACACATATCATGTGACAAATAAAAATATAGCTTCGAGTAAAATACCGATAGTCGTTAGAAGAAAGAGGGGATGCTACTCGGGGGCATCCCCAAGTTCAGTTGGATGCTAATTCTTGGATAACCCGAAACTTAGGCTCTTCTATCCTTCTTTCATCCATCGTAAGATAACCCGAAACTTGAAAACTTCAATCACACAAAACTCAACAAAACCTTCGTGAGATCCGTTAGTAAAAGAAAGCAAACCACTACTATAAGTGTTGTATCAAACCAATTCATATTTTTTTTTGTATTATATCTACTGTATTCCAACTTTTCTATGGCAAAAACTCATCAAAGAAAACCATAGAGCCATCAAAATAAGCACACAACACAAAGAAAATAGAATCTGTCAAAACAGAATAGTTTGTAGTAATCTGATACTTTCGAATACTTCAGTAACTCCGAAATTCTGAAAAATTAGGACGACGAAGGTAATTTGTACGTTGATCTACTGCAATTGGAATGGGTATTTTATCGCTCTTTGATTAAAATTGAGAAAATTTTCGTGAACGCAAAGTTTCTGTTTTTCAACAAGATCAAATTAACTTTCACCCAAGTCGTCCCAAAGGCTTTACTTTGCACAAACACTAATTAAAACACAAAAAACACAATATAACAGTAGCATAATTGTGCTAACACACAAGAACAGAAAGCAAAAAGCAAAAATAAATTTTATTCATTGGGTTGCCTCTGAACAAGCGCTATAGTTTTACGCCCTTAGCTAGGCATAAAGCAAGTGTCTAAGTTTTGTCATCCTTGTCCTACTCTTCAATCAAACACTTATGATCCTTCAAAGATTTAGCATAAAGACTTCCAATAGCAATACTTCTAGGAGTAAATTTAAACATTTCATTCTTGCAAAAAGGATCTCTTATCACTTCGACAAAATCTGGGTGAATACTAATCATCTTAAGATCTTCTTTATTACTATTACTAGAAGTTGCACCCTTGTTCCTGGCGGCTCTACCACTCTTTATGTGATTTTTTTCAATAGTTTTAGTGGAAAAAGCCATGCTTAGATTACTAAAGATTTCTTCAATTTTATCAATCCAAGATGAACTTTCTTCTATTCTTTCATGGATTATGGTACCCTTCTCTTTTAACAACTTAAAAATATATCCCGCTTTTGACCCAATATTAGTGGAAAAATTATGCATCTTTTTATCTATAATTTCCATATGATCTTCGGTGAGCATTTTCTTTTCAATAGCATCTAGTCTTTCCATAACATGCTCAAGCGTCAAAGTTGTTCCATTAATCATGAGAGGTGGTGATCCCACTAAATTTCTCATAGCATTAAAAGCATCAAGAGAAGGACACATCAAGAAATTTCCACTGGTAATCGTATCAAGGACGAATCTATACCAAGTGGTGATGCCAACATAAAAACAGCGAAGAAGAACAACGGTAGATTGCTTACGGATAGATCTATTATGAGCATTGCAAATTCTATACCAAGCATCTTTCAAACTTTCTCCTCCCCTTTGTTTAAAGTTGAGAACCTCATTCTCGGGAGTGCAAGCAATAGAGGAAGAACTATCCATAGTAACGGTAAACAAGGTTGCACAAAAAAAACAGATTTGGCAAGAAAACGACGAACGGAAAAAGAGAGGCGAATAAAACGGAATTTTTTTGTGAAGTGGGGGAGAGGCAAACAAGAGGCAAATGGCAGATAATGCAAATTTCAAGGAGATGAGATTTGTGATTAGGAACCTAGTATAGGTTGAAGATCCTCCCCGGCAACGGCGCCAGAAATTCCTTCTGATGTCGCTTGAAGCTACGTCGGTATTTCCCCCAAAAGGAAGGGATGATGCAGCACAACGACGGTAGGTATTTCCCTCAGATATTAAACCTAGGTTATCGAACCAGTAGGAGAACTAATCAACACAACGTAAACAACCCCTACACACAAATAACAACACCTCGACGTGTTAAAGGGGTTGTCAATCCCTTTCGGGTAACGATGCCAGAAATTGCGTGTTGACGGGAATAAATTGTAGTAGATTGAATAAATAGATCGCAAATAAAATAAAGTGCATCAAAGTATTTTTTTTATTTTTGTTTAATAGATCTTAATAAAAAGAGCAAATAAAATAGATCGCAAAGCAAATATATGAGAAAGAAGACCCGAGGACTGTAGATTTCACAAGTGGCTTCTCTCAAGAAAGATAGCAAACAGCGGGTAAACAAATTACTGTTGGGCAATTGATAGAACCTCAAATAATTATGACAATATCCAGGCAATGATCATTACATAGGCATCACGTCCAAGATTAGTTAGACCGACTCCTGCCTGCATCTACTACTATTACTCCACACATCGACCGCTATCCAGCATGCATCTAGTGTATTAAGTTCATGAAAAAACGGAGTAATGCAATAAGAACAATGACATGATGTAGACAAGATCCGTTTATCTATTGCGTAGATATAGATCCCATCTTTTTATCCTTAGTAGAAACTATACATATGTGTCGTTTGTCTTTCTGTCACTGGGATCAAGCACCGTAAGATCGAACCCACTACCGGGCACCTCTTCCCATTGCAAGGAAAATATATCAAGTTGGCAAAACAAAACCCAAATGTTGGAGAAGAAATACGAGGCTATAAGAGATCATGCATATAAGAGATCAAAGAATCTCAAATAACTTTCACGGATATAAAAAGATATGACTGATCATAAACCCAAAGTTCATCAGATCCCAACAAACACACTGCAAAAAGGGTAACATCATATGGATCTCCAAGATACCATTGTATTGAGAATTCAGCGAGTGAGAGGAATCCATCTAGCTACTAACTACAGAGCCGAAGGTCTACAATGAACTACTCACGCATCATCGGAGAGGCACCAATGGAGGTGGTGAACCCCATCCGAGATGGTGTCTAGATTGGATCTGGTGGTTCTGGACTCTGCGGCGGCTGGATGAATATTTCGTCGACTGATGTCTACTACGCAACCTTCTTCTTGTAGAAGTTGTTGGGCCTCCAAGTGCATAGGTTTGAAGGACAGTAGCAAATGTCCATCAAGTGGATGACCTGAAAAATAATAATACTTCAAGCATACTAACTAAGCAATCATGTCTTCTCAAAATAGCATGGCCAAAGAAAGTTCATCCCTACAAAATCATATAGTTTGGCTACGCTCCATCTTCGTCACAAAAAATAACCAAATCATGGACAACCTTGGTTTCAGCCAAGCAATTGTTTCATGTTTTAGCCTTTTCAAACTTTTTCAACTTTCGTGCAATACATGAGAATGAGCCATGGATATAGCAATATAGGTGGAACAGAGATGATGAGGTTGTATGGAGAAGACAAAAAAGGAGAATGTATCACATTGACGCGGCTAATCAACGGGCTAGGGAGATGCCCATCAATTGCTGTCAATGCAAGGAGTAGGGATTGCCATGCAACGGATGCACTAGAGCTATAAATGTATGAAAGCTCAACAAAAGAAACTAAGTGGGTGTGCATCCAACTTGCTTGCTCATGAAGACCTAGGGCATTTGAGGAAGCCCGTTGTTCGAATATACAAGCCAAGTTCTATAATGAAAAATTCCCACTAGTATATGAAAGTGGCAAAATAAGAGAGTCTCTATCATAAAGGTCTGATGCTACTTTAAAGCACAAGTGTGAAAAAAGGTAAGATTGTCCCCTTTTTTCTCTTTTTTTGGCCTTCCTTTTTTTATTTGGCCTTTCCCTTTTCTTATGTGGCCTTTTTTTCAAGGGACAATGCTCTAATAATGATGATCATCACACTTCTATTTATTTACAACTCATGAATTACAACTTGAACAAAATATGACTCTATATGAGTGCCTCCGGCGGTGTACCGGTATGGGCAATGAATCAAGAGTGACATGTATGAAAAAATATGAATGGTGACTTTGCCACAAATATGATGTCAACTACATGATCATGCAAGGCAATATGACAATGATGAAACATGTCATAATAAATGAAACGGTGGAAAGTTGCATGGCAATATATCTCGGAATGGCTATGGAAATGCCATAATAGGTAGATATGGTGGCTGTTTTGAGGAAGATATAAGGAGGTTTATGTGTGATAGAGCGTATCATATCACGGGGTTTGGAGGCACCGGCGAAGTTTGCACCAACTCTCAAGGTGAGAAAGGGCAATGCACGGTACCGAAGAGGCTAGCAATGATGGAAAGGTGAGAGTGCGTATAATCCATGGACTCAACATTAGTCATAAAGAACTCATATACTTGTTGCAAAAATTTACAAGTCATAAAAACCAAGTACTACACGCATGCTCCTAGGGGAAGGGTTGGTGGGAGCTAACCATCGCACGACCCCGACCTCCACACAAAGGATGACAATCAATAAATAGATCATGCTCCAACTTCATCACATAACGGTTCACCATACGTGCATGCTACGGGAATCACAAACGTTAACACAAGTATCTCTCAAATTCACAATTTCCCCACCAGCATGACTCTAATATCACCATCTTCATATCTTAAAACAATAATAAGGAATCAAACTTCTCATAGTATTCAATGCACTTTATATGAAAGTTTTTATTATATCCCTCTTGGATGCCCCTCATATTAGGACTAAATTCATAACCAAAGAAAATTACCATGCTGTTTAAGACTCTCAAAATAATATAAGTGAAGCATGAGAGTTCATCTATTTCTTCAAAATAAAACCACCGTCATGCTCTAAAAATATATAAGTGAAGCACTAGAGCAAATGACAAACTACTCCAAAAGATATAAGTGAAGATCAAGGAGTAGTCGAATAATTATGCAACTATGTGAAGACTCTCTAACATTTAATAATTTCAGATCTTGGTATTTTATTCAAATATCAAGCAAAACAAAATTAAAACAAATGACTCTTCAAGCAAAACACATATCATGTGGTGAATAAAAATATAGCTCCAAGTAAAGTTACCGATGAATGAAGACGGAAGAGGGGATGCCTTCCAGGGCGTCCCCAAGCTTAGGCTCCTTGAATATTACCGTGGTGTGCCTTGGTCATCCCCAAGCTTAGGATCTTGCCACTCCTTATTCCATAGTCCATAGAATCTTTACCCAAAACTTGAAAACTTCACAACACAAAACTCAACAGAAAACTCCGAAGCTCCGTTAGTATAAGAAAATGAAACCACCACTTAGTTACTGCTGTGAACTCATTCTAAATTAATATTGGTGTAATATCTACTGTATTCCAACTTCTCTATGGTTCATACCCTCTGATACTACTCATAGATTCATCAAAATAAGCAAACAACACATAGAAAACAGAATCTGTCAAAAACAGAACAGTCTGTAGTAATCTATATCAAACGTATACTTATGGAACTCCAACAATTCTGAAATAAATTGGTGGACTTGATGAATTTGTATATTGATCATCTTCAAAAAGAATCAACCTAAAATCACTCTCCAGTAAAAAGTGGCAGCTAATCTCGTGAGCGCTAAAGTTTCTGTTTTTTCACAGCAAGATCACAAAGACTTCACCCAAGTCTTCCAAAAGGTTCTACTTGGCACAAACACTAATTAAAACATAGAACCACATCTAACCAGAGGCTAGATGAATTGTTTATTACTAAGCGGAAACAAAAATCAAAGAACAAAAATAAAATTGGGTTGCCTCCCAATAAGCGCTAACGTTTAACGCCCCTAGCTAGGCATGATGATTTCAATGATGCTCACATAAAAGTAAAGAGAGCATCATGAAGAATATGACTAGCATATTTAAGTCTAACACACTTCCTATGCATAGGGATTTTGTGAGCAAACAACTTATGGGAATAATAATCAACTAGCATAGGAAGGCAAAACAAGCATAACTTCAAAACTTTAATACATAGAGAGGAAACTTGATATTATTGCAATTCCTACAAGCATATGTTCCTCCCTCATAATAATTTTTAGTAGCATCATGAATGAATTCAACAATATGACCATCACATAAAGCATTATTTTCATGATGCACAATCATATAAATTTACTACTCTCTACATAAGCAAAATTCTTCTCATTCGTAATAGTGGGAGTATCATAAGAAACTCGAATACTATAAATTGTTTCCACATTAAAAGAGTAATGTTCAGAAAAAGGGTAATCATAATCATGACAAGTTTTATAAATATAATCATCACTACTTTTTATAGCACAAGTGTCATCACAATAATCATTATAAATAGGAGGCATGCTATCATCATAATAAATTTGCTCATCAAAACTTGGGAGGCTAAAAATATCATATTCGTTAAACATAGCATCCCCAAGCTTGGGACAAACATTAATTACAACAAATATATTCTCAAACATGTCATTCTCATCAAACATAGCATCCCCAAGCTTGGGCCTTTTCATATCATAAGCATAATCACTCTCATCATTAATAGTATGGATAGCACCAATAGTATAGCAATTATCATCATCACAATGAGTAATAGGAGCAACATCATTTGGGAGGGATACCTTTCTACCTTTGCTTCTCCGTCTTTTCTTGTTCTTCTTCACATCATGTGTGGGTTTAACCCTCTTTTTTGAACTCCTTATTAATGAGATTGGTTGAATAGAAAGCTCCTCCTCGTTACCTGATTCATCATAAGAAATAATTGGAGGATATTGGGAATATTCATTAGGATTCTCTTCATCTTCTATTTGCCTTATTTTCTTTATGTAATTGACAATATAAAGATTTTCAACGCAATTCACCACACAATACATAAAAATTTCTTCTAGATCAAAATCAAGAACTTTATCAAGGGCAAATTCTGGCATATCCATAGTTATACGTTTCATTTCTTCATAACCCAAAAGAAAACTAAGTTCATTTATGATGTGCAAGGGAAATCAAGTCATCATAATTTTTGGACACGATACAAACATGAAACAATTTGCATTGAAGATTTAAATGATCACGTTCATTGCAAAGTTCACAAGGATGGCAAAGAAATTTTTAATTTTCAGCACAAGCATCTAGCCTTTCTTGCAACCATTTGGTTTCTAAATACTTATGCCTCTTGCAAAATCTGTCCTCCCTATTTGGTGTGTACTTGCAAACTCTATGCACTCCACAGAAATTGACATGCTTATAAGAGACTAGTGCAATCATCATTAGTACTATGGATATTCAAAGAGTTCGTACTAACAATATTGCAATCATGCTCATCATTCAAAGATTCAGTGCCAAACATTTTAATACATTCTTCTTCTAGTACTTGGGCACAATTATCGGAATCCTTACTTTCATGAAAGATATTAAAAAGATGAAGCATATGAGGCACCCTAAATTCCATATTTTTTGTAGTTTTCTTTTATAAACTAAACTAGTGATAAAACAAGAAACTAAAAGATTCCATTGTCAGATCTAACACTACTAGGAAAATCCTTATACACAGAACTTTAGCAGTAGCGAGGGTCAAAAAAGCACGCTGGTGCTAAGTAGCAGTAGCGCGCCTGAGCAAACCGCGCTGCAAATAAAGTTCTAGCAGTAGCGCGTCTTGCTCTAAACACGTTACTACTAAAATTCCCACGGCGTAGCCGATAGGCTACACATAGTAGTAGCGACCTATAACGAACCGTGCTACCGCTACTTTATTTGTAGCAGCGCGTTTTAATCTAAACTCACTACTGCTAAAGGATATATAATTAAATGGAAAGAAAATAGAAAGGTAATTGAAAATGAAAGAAATAGAATAAGGTGAAAGGAAAAAAATAAAATGTGAAGAAAACTAAATGAAAAAGGGGAAAAAATAGAAAGGAGTAGCAGTAGCGTGTATCCCAGAACGCGTTGTAGCTAATGTAGCAGCAGCGCTCTTCCTGGAACGCTCTAATGCTACTTCTAACTTAACCACGGGGTTCGTCCTTCCCCACGGCAACTTCCCCCAAATCAAACTCTCCACTCTCGCCGCCGTCGTCGCCCGTCGGCCACCGCGCGCTCTCCGCACACCCTCTACGCCGCCACGATCCCAGATTCAACGCAGCCCCCGCCCCCGACCTCAACGCCGCCCCGGACGCCGCCCCCGACCCCGACCTCGACGCCGCCATCCGTCGCGCGCCCGAGCCCCGACCCTGACCTCAGCGCCGCCCTGCCCCTCCCTCGTCGCAGGCACCCGAGGTGAGCACGCCTGCTCCTCCCTCTCCCCTACCTCTGCCTAGGGTTTCTTTATATTTTAGTTGCATCAAATTAGTTAGGGTTCATGTAAGAGTGGAAACAAATGAGATACGGATGCGGATCAAATGAGTTAGGGTTCAAGTAAGGGTGGAAACGAATCAAATTTCTAAGATGAATCATAAAACGAGTAAAATTTGACCACTTATTTCACTTTATAGTTGGATAATCGGAATATCCGCTAGCACTTTCCACCCCTATAGGTTCATCAAATTAGATGGTAATTAGGGCAGTAGTTCCTAGGTACTAATTAGTTAGTAAGAACTAGGTACTAATTAGGTACTAGAATATTTTTATTTATAGTAAGTTTATTTTTAGTAAAAACTAGTTGAATTAATAGAACTAGTTAGTAAGAACTTGTTGCTATTTTTTTAGTTAAAGCAATTTTTCCCGCCCCAACGTGGACGATGCCTATCCCGCATCCTCGTCGTCGAGTCGGCGGAGGACGACACCTGCTTGACCAGATGGGCCATGTCCGGGACTGGGCTCCGCCGGGGTGGTACTGGGAGGCGCTACCTACCGGGGGGCGCAGGTTGGTGAGGAGCCAGCCTATCGTTGACCCGAACCTTCTTTGGTGGTGGTCGCGTGGGTCAGTGACGGTCCAGAGGCTCGAGGACTCTGCGGAGGTGGTGCGTCACCGTGTCAGTGAGGAGGACGCGCATGTCCATTGCTACTTGTTTGCGTTGGAGCACAGGTTCTCCAATACCTGGCAGGTTCTCCAGGGATCTCACTGGAGCTGTGATCCCATGATGGTTCCTTCTCTGTGGGTGTCCACCGCCCGTGCCGATACCCGTCGTGTGCTAGGGTTTTAGTTGTATTAGTGATGTTATATGTATGACACTATGCGTGATGTATTAGTGATAATATTCGATGATGTATGGACGCATGAGATGATTTACTTTTGCTTATTGAATGCATGCTAATTTGAGTCCTATAAGATATTTTGAAATGTATATCTTGTGTTGCTCAATATCCAAGTGGCCGGTCATGTTTGCAGGTTACACCTTCGAGTGGCCTATGTTTTGCCGGAGTGTTGATTCATTTCCGTTCCGGCAAATTTAAGGCGCTCGATATGTCCTATTTTAGCAAAGGTCATGCCGCATTTTTCCGTGAATTTTGGCATGACTTGTGCCAGAATATGTAGGAAATATCGAGTGCCCCGGATTTGTGTGTTGAGTATCCTGGTAGTTGTCTTCGATCGATTTTCAATTAATGTTTTAACTATGAACATAGGAAATGTCTGACGACGAAAAGGATTTCGGTATTTGCAAATACTGCGAAGACGAGCGCGGCCTGTGCGACCGAATCTTTCTAGATGATGATAGGCGCTTCAGCATCAAGCTGGACGAGAATTTCGAAGTGGATACAGTAAGTCACAACGACAAGTCTTCTTTCGTAATTAAGCATGACATTTGCTTCATTTGCTTCAACTTATAATTTAAGCAGGACATTAAGCATGACAAGTCTTTTTTTACTATTCTACTAGCGTATCCCCTGCCATGCAAGAGTTTTTGTATTGGATAAGATAGGTTTCAGTCGTACTATGGAGGAAAAGAAATTTTACTTGAAGACCGAGCATGGTTATATTTTCAACGTAAAATTATACAATTCAGATGACTACACCTATTTTGGATGCAAAACATGGCGAGCACTATGCAAGACTTATGCATTTGAGCCTGATATGGTTATCACATTTGATATTCGTCCGGAAGATGATATTGAAGGTAATACCGACATCTGGGTCGATGTGCAGACGCCTCCAGTTATACCATTATGTAAGTTTCTCAACCATATTTATGTCTTTGATATTGTTTATTCAAAAATAGTTGACAACTAATTTGTATTGTCAGCTTATTTCGGTGCAAGCAAACATGTCCAGCGCTTGGTAAACATGACCTACTACTATCCCGAGGCTGAACTAAACTGCGAGGAGCTAAGTCATTATGTTTCATGGCTTGAGGATCTTGATACTGTCAAGACAAATTTTCTTCCTGGATTTAGAAATGTTAGTACTGAAAACGTGCGACCAATAGTGTTTGTAATGAACTACGACCACATCCATTTAGGAAGGATGGTAAGATTTTTACTATTTGTCCTCATTGCATCTTTTCCATACATTATTTTTGAAGCTAAACTTCATTGCTAAGTATGTTACCATACGATGTTCTTCAACAGGGACTCCCGATGAATGTTGTGCCTTATGGGATCGAGACTAAAGGTACCATGAGTATTATCAGCTTACGACCAAGATAACCTACAAATTACTTTAGTGCATTCAAGATTAGCGACGGATGCTTAATAGTGCAAGACTGGACCAAATATGTGATGGGGGAGCGCAGAGAAGCACTAGGGGGCAGCAAATAGATGCTCTACCCACGATTAGGAGACAGGTTCATCTGCATGCTCCAACTTGATCAAGGAGGAGAGCTATACATGTTTTATGTTATTTTACCTAAGAGAGAGCAGCAGGAGTGATTAGCTAGCTAGAAATGAGTTTGAGGATGATGATGTGCTACACTATTACTATGATGATAAAATAGCTAGTGTTGGTGGTAATGATTATGATGATTATTAGTAGCTAGTGTTAGTGGTGATTAAATAAATACTGTTGGTGGTAATGACTATGACGATGATTAAATAGCTTGTGCTGGCGGATTTGATTCAAGTGGAGGAAACATGTGGTGCACATCGAAAGTACTACTAGTCCAAACTAGATCAAGTTTGGATTAGTAGTATACTTTTGACATGCACCACATATTGCCTCCACTTGAACCTAATCCACCTTCATTTGACACACTGTTATGGACATAATGATGTAAACCTCATAACTGGTATTGTACCAATATTTGTACGATGTCGCATAAATACACTAAAAATAAAAAAATAAAAAAAGAATACTAGTAGCTAAGGAGAGAAAACACGCTGCCAGTAGTTACATTAGCAGTAGCGTGGGAGTGAACAAACGCTGTAGCTATTTGTCCTAGCAGTAGCGCGTGCGGGCACGCGTTACTGCTAAGCAATAGCTGTAGCGCCTTATTAGTAGCGCGCCTACCCGCGCTACTAGTGAGCACAAAACCATCGCTACTGCTAGGGTTTTCCCTAGTAGTGTAAAGAAATACCTTCAAGCACTCACCTCCCCGGCAACGGCGCCAGAAAATAGCACGATGTCTACTACACAACCTTCTTGTAGATGTTGTTGGGCCTCCAAGTGCAGAGGTTTGTAGGATAGTAGCAAATTTCCCTCAAGTGGATGACCTATGGTTTATCAATCCGTGGGTGGCATAGGATGAAGATGGTCTCTCTCAAGCAACCCTGCAACCAAATAACAAAGAGTCTCTTGTGTCCCCAACACACCCAATACGATGGTAAATTGTATAGGTGCACTAGTTCGGCGAAGAGATGGTGATACAAGTGCAATATGGATGGTAGATATAGGTTTTTGTAATCTGAAAATATAAAAACGGAAAGATAACTAATGATAAAAGTGAGCACAAACGGTATTGCAATGCTTCGAAACAAGGCCTAGGGTTCATACTTTCACTAGTGCAAGTTCTCTCAACAATAATAACATAATTGGATCATATAACTATCCCTCAACATGCAACAAAGAGTCACTCCAAAGTCACTAATAGTGGAGAATAAACGAAGAGATTATTGTAGGGTACGAAACCACCTCAGAGTTATCCTTTCTGATTGATCTATTCAAGAGTCCGTAGTAAAATAACACGAAGCTATTCTTTCCGTTCGATCTATCATAGAGTTCGTACTAGAATAACACCTTAAGACACAAATCAACCAAAACCCTAATATCACCTAGATACTCCAATGTAACCTCAAGTATCGCGGGTATGATTATACGATATGCATAACACAATCTCAGATTCATCTATTCAACCAACACAAAGTACTTCAAAGAGTGCCCCAAAGTTTCTACCGAAGAGTCAAGACGATAACATGTGCCAACCCCTATGCATAAGTTCACAAGGTCATGGAACCCGCAAGTTGACCACCAAAACATACATCAAGTAGATCACGTGAATATCCAATTGTCACCACAGATAAGCACATGCAAGACATACATCAAGTGTTCTCAAATCTTTAGAGACTCAATCCGATGAGATAACTTCAAAGGGAAAACTCTATCCATTACAAGAGAGTAGAGGGGGAGAAGCATCATAAGATCCAACTATAATAGCAAAGCTCACGATACATCAAGATCGTGCCAAATCAAGAACATGAGAGAGAGAGAGAGAGAGAGAGAGAGAGAGAGAGAGAGATCAAACACATAGCTAATGGTACATACGCTCGGCTCCGAGGGTGAACTACACCCCCCTCGTCATGGAGAGCGCCGAGATGATGAAGATGGCTACCGGTGAGGGATCCCCCCTCCGGAAGGGTGCCGGAACAGGGTCCCGATTGGTTTTTGGTGGCTACAGAGGCTTTAGGCAGCGGAACTCCCGATCTATTGTGCTCCTGGATGTTTTCGGGGTACATGAGTATATATAGGAGGAAGAAGTAGGTCGGTGGAGCTGCGAGGGGCCCACGAGGGTGGGGGGCGCGCCTAGGGAGGGGGGCAGGCGCACCTCCCTGCCTTGTGGCCTCCTCGCTTCTTTCTTGACGTCGACTCCAAGTCCTCTGGATCACATTTGTTCCAAAAATAACTCTCCCGAAGGTTTCATTCCGTTTGGACTCCGTTTGATATTCCTTTTCTGCGAAACACTTTAATAGGCAAAAAACAACAATTTATACTGGGCCTTCAGTTAATAGGTTAGTCCCAAAATAATATAAAAGCGTATAATAAAGGCCATTTAACATCCAAAACAGATAATATAATAGCATGGAACAATAAAAAATTATAGATACGTTGGAGACGTATCATCGACTCCCCTAGGGATCTGGAAATATTGAGGTATTTATAGAGTAAAGAGGCGGTCCGGGGAGATCCGAGGTGGGCAGAACCCACCAGGGCATGCCTAGGCCTCCTGGCGCGCCCTTGTGGGTTGTGCCTCCCTCGGGGCACCCCCCGGGCGCAGCCAGGGCCCAAAGTGTTCCTTCTGGCCCATAAAAATTCTCCATAAAGTTTTGTGGCATTTGGACTCCGTCTGATATTGATTTCCTGCGATGTAAAAAACATGCAAAAAACAACAACTGGCACTTGGCACTATGCCAGTAGGTTAGTACCAAAAAATGATGTAAAATGACTATAAAATGATTATAAAACATCCAAGACTGATAATAAAACAACATGGAACAATACAAAATTGTAGATATGTTGGAGACGTATCACACACAAGCAAACGAAAAGGCGAACGGAAAAAAGGCGAATAAAAAGGAAAATATTTTTGTGCTTCTGAAAACGTTTTAGAAGTGGGGGAGATGAAAACGAGAGGCAAATGGCAAATAATGTAAGTGCAAGAGATGAGAGTTTATGATGGGTAGTTGGTAGGCTTGATGTAGATCCTCCCTGGAAACAACACTAGAAATTATTTGTGCTACGTTTTGAGCTTGCATTGGTTTTTCCCTTGAATGTCTAGGTGTAGTTTTCAAGATGAAATATGGTGACTACAAAGAGAAATGCACTAGTTTGTTGCCTCATATGTCAGTTAGATTGAATAGATGGGATGAGGTGCTACAAAAAGTTTGTCACGTAAAATGAAAATATGTGTTGTGTTGTTACTAACGAACTTAATGAGCTACTCATGAAACTCGTTAGCTCATTCATTAAGCTCGTTAGGCTTAACAAGCTGAAATCAATGGTTGGCTCTGTTCATTAAGTACCGAGCTACAACCTTAACGAGCCGAACTATCGAGCGCTCATTAAGCTTGCGAGCTACGAGCTTTGGTCCAGCCCTAGTTGAGAACCAAGGTATCAATCCAGTAGGAGGAACACACAAGTCACTAATGGTTGCACCTACACAAACAAATAAATACTTGCACCCAACGTGATAAAGGGGTTGTCAATCCCTTCACGGTTACTTGCAAGGATGAGATATGATAGTGATATATATAAAAGATAAATAAAAGTGCAAAATAAGATAAGCATAAATAAATAGTATTTTTGTGTTTTTGATTTTATAGATATGAAAATATAATGATAAAAATAGACCCAGTGGCCATAGTTTTGACTAGAGGCTTCTCTCTTGAAAGAACGCATACAATAGGTAAACAATTGAGCAATTGATAGAAAAGCACATAGTTATGATGATATCTAAGGCAATGATCATGAATATAGGCATCATGTCCGTGACATGTAGACCGACTCCTGCCTGCATCTACTACTAGTACTCCACACATCGACCGCTATCCAGCATGCATCTAGTGTATTAAGTTAACAAGAACAGAGTAACGCCTTAAGCAAGATGACATGATGTAGAGGGATAGATCCAATCAATATGAACAAACCCCATCTTTTTACCCTTAATGGCAACAATACAAATAAGTGTCATGTCCCCTTCTATCACTGGGAATAAGCACCGCTAGATTGAACCCATTACAAAGCAGCTCTCCTATGGCAAGAAAATTCAATCTAGTTGGCCAAACTAAATCAAAAGATCGGAGAGGAATACAAAGCTATCTTAACCACGCATAAAAGAGTTTAGAGAAGACTCAAATAATATTCATACATAATCTGATCATAAACCCACAATTCATCGGATCTCAACAAACGCACCGCAAAAGAACATTACACCAAATAGATCTCCAAGAACATCGAGGAGAACATTGTATTGAAGATCAAAGAGAGAGAAGAAGCCATCTAGCTACTAGCTATGGACCCGTAGGTCTGTGGTAAACTAATCGCACATCATCGAAAGGGCGGCAGGGTTGATGTAGAAGCCCTCTGTGGTCAAATCCCCATCCGACAGAGTACCGAAAAAGGCCTCCAAATGGATCTCGCAAGAACAGAAACTTGCGTCGGTGGAAAAGTATTTTTGGTGTGCCCTCTAGTCTACGGGGAATATTTTGTTATTTATAGAAGAAGAATTAGGGTTAGAGGGGCTACGACGGGACCCACAAGCTTGGGGGGCGTGCCCTCCAAGCTTGTGGCCACCCCGTGGCTCCTCTGGCCTCCTCCCGAAGCTTCTAGGGTGTCTTGTGGTCCATGTAAAATAGTCAAAAAGTTTCATTCAATTTGGACTCCGTTTGGTATTGATTTTCTGTAGAAGCAAAAAGAAGGAAAAAATAGCAAGTGACACTTGGAATTAGGTTAATAGGTTAGTCCCAAAAATGATATAAAATAGCATAATAATGCATATAAAACATCCAAGATTGATAATACAATAACATGGAACAATTAAAAATTATAGATACGTTGGAGACATATCAGTTCCCGTGCACCCTCGTCGTGGATGGTCCTTGGCCTCCTGCCAGCACTGAGTGGCATGCTCATGTACTCCACCCAGCCAGGAACCACCACCCTCTTTAGCCACCGGTTCGTGGGATGAGGTCCTCCGCACCCTCTACGCCATCGAAACCTGTGCTCCTCCGTCGGCTCTGTCCAACTCCATCTTATTTATCTTGTCAGCAAGGTGGAAGACAATTAGCAACAAAGAGAGATGATCATTGGCAGTGCAAATGCCAATGATCAGAGCTCACATTCATGAGTGATCTGTTGGGGAACATAGCATGCAATTTAAAACATTTCCTATGATCACGCATGATCTATCTAGGAGATGCATAGCAACGAGAGGGGGAGAGTGTGTGCACGTACCCTCATAGATCGAAAGCGGAAGCGTTAGCTTTAACGCGGTTGATGTAGTTGAACGTCTTCATGATCCAACCGATCAAGCGTCGAACATACGGCGCCTCCGAGTTCTGCACACGTTCAGCTATTTCAGCTCGATGACATCCCTCGAACTCTTCATCCAGCAGAGTGTCGAGGGAGATTTTCGTCAGCACGGCGTGGTGACGGTGTTGGTGATGTGGTCCATGCAGGGCTTCACCTAAGCACTACGACACTATGAACGGAGGAGTAAACTGTGGAGGGGGCACCGCACACGGCTAAGAGAATTATGATTGTGCTTTGGGCTGCCCCTTGCCCCCATATATAAAGGAGGGGAGGAGGCTGGCCGCTAGGGGGCGCGCCAAGAGAGGGGAGTCCTACCAGGACTCCAGTCCTAGTAGGATTTGGACCCCCTTTTTTTCCTTCTCATGGAGGGGGAAAGGGGGAAGGAGAGGGATTAGGAGAAGAAAAGGGGGGTGGCGCCCCCTTCCCTAGTCCAATTACGCTTCCTCCATTGTCACTACTAGGGAAAACCCTAGTAGTAGCGCTTGTTTTATAGCTAGTAGTACCGCTTGTACAAGCGCTACAACTAGCGCACTACAGCTTACTAGGTTAGCAGTAGCGCTTTCATTGGGAAAGCGCTACTGATAGTAGTAAGTAGGAGTAGCGTTTCTTCTGAAAGGCGCTGCTGCTAACTTTTCCTGTATTTTTTTAAATACAGCTTATTTTCGTTGTGGTTTTCTGTACATTACTTTCATCATATGATTTTATGACCATGATTAGTTATTATATGTAATAGTGGGTGAAATGAACGTGGAGTAGTATCATAAACATAACATCACTAATACAGCTAAAACCCTAACGAACGACGGGTATCGGCGCGGGTGGTGGACACCCAAAGAGAAAGAAAAATCACAGGATCATAGCTCCAATGAGATCCCTGAAGAACCTGCCAGGTATTGGAGAACCTGCCCTCCAATGCAACCATGTAGCATCGGACGTTCTCGTCCTCCTCGCTGACACGGTGACGTACCACCTCCGCGTGGTCCTCAAGCCTCCGCACCATCACTGGCGCATGCGACCGCCACCAAAGAAGGTTCAGGTCAACAACGGGCTGGCTCCTCACTAAGGTGCACCCCCCCAAGGTAGCACCTCCCAGTACCAGCCCGGCGGAACCCACTCCCGGACATGGCCCCTCTGATCAAGCAGGCCTCCTCCACCGAGTCGATGATGAGGATGCCTGATAGGCATCATCGACATCGATGCAAGAATAATTGCTTAAACTGAAAAAATAACAACAAATGTGACATGTTCACTTCAAAACAAATCAACCTAGAATTATGTTAAATACACCTAAAGCACCTAAATTCTATTAACTACACCTAATTAAAAACCTACATTTTGAAAATGGTTCGATCATAACTAGGTTTCATACTACATTATTCTAAGATTAAACACCTAAAATACCTAAATTAAATTAACAACATGGGGTGGCTGGTGTCGGTGTCAAAACCGGCGGATCTCGGGTAGGGGGTCCCAAGCTGTGCGTCTTAGGATCAATGGTAACATGAACATGGGATTTTACCCTGCTTCGGGCTCTCTTGATGAGATAATACCACTAGTGCAGAACCGACCTTTAGTGCCGGTTCGTAATGGCCTTTAGTGCCGGTTCACCAACCGGCACTAAAGAGTGGGGACTAAAGGCCACCCCCTTTAGTACCGGTTCGTCACGAACCCGCACTAAAGTGACACCACGTGGCACGAGCCGGGCCCGTGTGCGTGTAGGACATTAGTACCGGTTGGTAACACTAACCGGTACTAAATGTTTGGGTATGTTTTCTTTAATTTTTCCTTTAATTTTGTGTTTTCAATTTAATTTAGTGATTGTTTTACATTATAATGAGTTGTTAAATCATTAGGTGAAAGTACCGCAGATTAGTTTTGACTAATGCATTCCTATATATAGCTATATATACTAGCTAGCTAAGTGATCAAGAGTATGCCTATATCCATATATATTATACTTGATCACCTAATTAGGTGATCAAGTATAATATATATGGATATGGCATATACTTGATTACTGCTATCTAATCACCACCAACACTAGCTTAAAGAAGAAACATTCACTTGTACCAGAAACAAAAATATCATCGAGTTCAACATGATGGTCTCATGATTTTATAAAGCGTTCATAACACCACAAAAGCAAATCACTCTTTGAGATTAATTAAGTTCAGGACGAAGAACACGGACTTGAGAGGGCAAGTACTATAGGAGTATGAAACTAGCTAAATCACTCCTGCTGCTCTCTCTCAGGTAAAATAGCATAGAACATGTATAGCTCTCCTAATTCATCATACTGGAGCATGCAGATGATCATGTCTCCTAATCGTGGGAAGTGCTTCCCATTGTTGCCCCTAGTACTTCTCTTTGATCGTTAACAATTTTCCTCCAATCTTTCACTATTAAGCATTTATCACTTCCAGAAATCCTGAATGCACTCATGTGCAATGAAGGATATCTTGGCCGTAAGCTAACAATTGACATGCGACCTTTAGTCTCGATTCCCTGAGGCACAACTATCATCGGGAGTCCCTGTTGAAGAACATCATATAGTACTTAATTAATATACTTAGCAATGAAAGTTTAGCAAAAAAAATTATGTATGCAAAAGATGCACTGAGGACAAATAGTAAAAATCTTACCATCATTCCTAATAGATGTGACCGTAGTTCAATACGATCACTATTGGTCGCACGTTTTGAGTACTAACATTTCTAAGTGCAGGAAGAAATTTTGTCTTGACAGTATGAAGATCCTCAAGCCATGAAACATAATGACTTATCTCTTCGCAGTTTAGTTCAGCTCCGGGACAGTAGTAGGTCTTGTCTACCAAGCGCTGGACATGTTTGCTTGAATGGAAATAAGTTGTCAATAGAAATTAGTTGTCAATTATTTTTCAATAAGCAATATCAAAGACAAAAATATAGTTGAGAAGAACTCACATAATGGTAGAACTGGAGGCGTCTGCACATCGACCCAGATGTCTCTATTACCTTCAATATCATCTTCCGGTCGAATATCAAAGGTGATAACCATATCAGGCTCAAATGCATAAGCCTTGCATAGTGCTTGCCAATTTTTGCATTCAAAATAGATATACGTGTTTGCATTGTATACTTTGACGTTGAAAGTATAACCATGCTTTGTTTTCAGGTAAACTCTCTTTACCTCCATAGTTTCCATAGCTTTGAAACCTATCTTATCCAAGACAAAAATTCTTGCATGGCAGGGGATGCGCTAGTAGAATAGTGAAAATTAAAAATTATAAGTTGAAGCAAATGAAGCATATATAAGTCATGCTTAATTACGAAAACAGATTTGTCGTTGTGACTTACTGTATCGAATTGGAAGGTCTCATCCAGCTTGATGCTGAATCGCCTATCATCAACAAGGAAATTTTTGTCGCACAGGCCGCGCTGGTCTTCACAGTATTTGCACATAATGAAATCTTTTTCATCATCAGACGACATTTCCTATGTTCATATAGGCGAAACATTAATTCAACTAGTTCAACTAAGCATTTACTAAAAATAAACTAGTTCTATCTATTAATTCAACTAGTTCAAATAATCTCATATACCTAAATTTTGTTACTAAAATAAACTAGTTATATTAATTCAACTAGTTCAAATAATATCACATACCTAAATTTTGTTACTAAAAATAAACTAGTTCTATTAATTCAACTAGTTCAACTAAGCATTTACTAAAAATAAACTAGTTATATTAATTCAACTAGTTCAAATAATCTCATATACCTAAATTTTGTTACTAAAAAGAAACTACTTCTATTAATTCAACTAGTTCAAATAATCTCATATACCTAAATTTTGTTACTAAAATAAACTAGTTCTATTAATTCAACTAGTTCAAATAATATCACAGACCTAAATTTTGTTACTAAAATAAACTAGTTCTATTAATTCAACTAGTTCAACTAAGAATTTACTAAAATAAACTAGTTATATTAATTCAACTAGTTCAAATAATCTCATATACCTAAATTTTCTTACTAAAATAATCTAGTTCTATTAATTCAACTAGTTCAAATAATCTCACATACCTAAATTTTGTTACTAAAAATAAACTAATTCTATTAATTCAACTAGTTCAAATAATCTCATATACCTAAATTTAGTTACTAAAAATAAACTAGTTCTATTAATTCAACTAGTTCAACTAATCTCATATACCTAAATTTTGTTACTAAAAATAAACTAGCTAGTTATATTAATTCAACTAGTTCAACTAAGCATTTACTAAAATATATAAACTAGTTCTAATTCATCTAACATTAACATTCTAACATTCTTATCTACGGAATTCATCTAACATTAATCTAAACAATAGAAACAGAAAATAAGTAAAAAAATACGTGTGTGTGTGTGTGTATGTGTGTGTACGTACATGTGTGTGTAGTGTGTGTGTGTGTGTGTGTGTATGTGCGTGTGTATGTGTGTGTGTGGGGGGGTATACGAGCGGCGTACCACTACTAGGGAAAACCTTATATACAGAATCTTACCAGTAGCGCTTGTTAAAATGAGGCGCTACTGCTACTTAGCAGTAGCGCGTCTAACAAAACCGTGCTAGTGTTAACCCCTTAATAGTAGCGCGGCTGGAACTGAACGCGCTACTACTATAATTGCCACACCGTTCCCGACGTGCTAGGTATAGTAGTAGCGCCCTTCTAGAAACGGCGCTACTACTACCGGTTTTAGCAGCAGCGCGTTTTCCCCTCGCGCGCTGCTATTATATATATTCTCACCTCACCCCCCGCGTGGCCTGATTCCCTCCTCTTCCTCCCCCAATTCACCACACTCTCTCTTCTCCCCCTCGTCGCCTCCGCTTCGCCGCCGTCTCACCGCCGTCTCCCCCGACCCGCCTCGCAGCCGTCTCCCCCGACCCGCCTCGCTGCCTCCCCGGCCCGCCTCGCCACCATCTCCTCGATCCCGCCACGCCTGCCTCCCCGACCTCGTGATCACCGCCATCTCCCTCGACCCCGCCTCGCCGCCGTCTCCCCGGCCCCGCCTCGCCGCCGTCTCCCTCGATCCGCCTCGCCGCCGTCTCCCTCGATCCGCCTCGCCGTCTCCCCGACCCGACCTCGCACGCCTACCCCGACCCCATCTCTCTCCCCGCCCTCTGTAAGCACTCTCCCCTTCCGATCCCTCTTGTTAATTTGCTTAGTATAACCCTAGCTATTTAGTGCTAGTTAGTATGAATCCTAGGCTATTTTTAGTGTTAGTTAGTTAATTTAGTTTTAGTTAGTTAGTTAGTATGAACCCTTAGCAGTAGTTCCTAGGTACTAATTAGTTAGTAAGAACTAGGTACTAATTAGCTAGGTACTAGTTTATTTTTATTTATAGTAAGTTTATTTTCAGTAAGATCTAACTGAATTAATAGAACATGTTAGTAAGAACTTGTTGCTATTTTTTTAGTTAAAGAAATTTTTCCCGCATCGACGTGGACGATGCCTATCCCGCATCCTCGTCGTCGAATCGGTGGAGGACGACACCTGCTTGACCAGATGGGCCATGTCCGGGACTGGGCTCCGCCGGGGTGGTACTGGGAGGCGCTACCTACCGGGGGGCGCAGGTTGGTGAGGAGCCAGCCTGTCGTTGACCAGAACCTTCTTCTGTGGCGGTCGCGTGGGCCAGTGATGGTCCAGAGGCTCGAGGACCCCGCAGAGGTGGTGCCTCACCGTGTCAGTGAGGAGGACGCGCACGTCCGTCGCTAATTGTTTGCGTTGGAGCACAGATTCTCCAATACCTGGCAGGTACTCCAGGGATCTCACTGGAGCTATGATCCCGGGATGGTTCCTTCTCTGTGGGTGCCCACCGCCCGCGCCGATACCCGTCGTGTGCTAGGGTTTTAGTTGTATTAGTGATGTTATATGTATGACACTATTCAGGATGTATTAGTGATAATATTCGACGATGTACGAACACGCATGAGATGATTTACTTTTGCTTATTCAATGCATGCTAATTTGAGTCCTATAAGATATTTTGAAATGTATATCTTGTGTTGCTCAAATATGATATGTGCTTGCCCAAGTGGCCGGTAATGTTTGCAGGTTACACCTCCGAGTGGCCTATGTTTTGCCGGAGTGTTAATTCATTTCCGTTCCGGCAAATTTCAGGCGCTCGATATGTCCTATTTTAGCAAAGGTCATGCCGGATTTTTCCTTGAATTTTGGCACGACTTGTGCCAGAATATGTAGGAAATATCGAGTGCCCCGGATTTGTGTGTTGAGTATCCTGGTACTTGTCTTCGATTGATTTTCAATTAATGTTTTAACGATGAACATAGGAAATGTCTGACGACGAAAAGGATGCAAAACATGGCGAGCACTATGCAAGACTTATGCATTTGAGCCTGATATGGTTATCACCTTTGATATTCGTCCGGAAGATGATATTGAAGGTAATACCGACATCTGGGTCGATGTGCAGATGCCTCCAGTTATACCAAAATGTGAGTTTCTCAACCATATTTATGTCTTCGATATTGTTTATTCAAAAATAGTTGACAATTAATTTCTATTGATAGCTTATTTCAGTGCAAGCAAACATGTCCAGCGCTTGGTAGACAGGACCAGATATCGTGCCGGGCTGAACTCAATCTGCGAGGAGCTCATCATTATGTTTCATGGCTTATGGATCTTGGTACTGTCAAGACAATTTTTTTCCTGGATTTAGAAATGTTAGTACTGAAAACGTGCGACCAATAGTGTTCGTACTGAACTACGGTCACATCTATTTAGGAAGGATGGTAAGGTTTTTAATATTTGTCCTTAGTGCATCTTTTCCATACATTATTTTTGAAGCTAAACTTCATTGCTAAGTATGTTACCATACGATGTTCTTCAACAGGGAGTCCTGATGAATGTTGTGCCTTACGGGATCGAGACTAAAGGTACCATGAGTATTATTAGCTTACGGCCAAGATATCCTACAGATTTCTGTAGTACATTCAAGATTAGCGAAGAATGCTTAATAGTGCAAGACAGGACCAAATATGTGACGGGGGCAACAAACAGAAGCGCATCCCGCGATTAGGAGACAGGTTCATCTGCATGCTCCAACTTGATCAAGAAGGAGAGCTACACATGTTTTATGTTATTTTACCTAAGAGAGAGCAGCAGGAGTGATTAGCTAGCTAGAAATGAGTTTGAGGATGATGATGTGCTACACATTTACTATGATGATAAAATAGCTAGTGTTGGTGGTAATGACTATGATGATTATTATTAGCTAGTGTTAGTGGTGATTAAATAAATAATGTTGGTGGTAATTACTATGATGATGATTAAATAGCTTGTGCTGGCGGATTAGATTCAAGTGGAGGCAACATGTGGTGCACATCGAAAGTACTACTAGTCCAAACTAGATCAAGTTTGGATTAGTAGTATACTTTTGACATGCACCACATATTGCCTCCACTTGAACCTAATCCACCTTCATTTGACACACTGGACATAATGATGTAAACCTCATAAACTGGTATTGTACCAATATTTGTACGATGGAGAGAAAACCGCATAAATACACTAAAAAGAAAAAAGAAAAAATGAATACTAGTAGTGATGGACAGAAAACGCGCTGCCACTAGTTTCATTAGCAGTAGCGTGGGCATGGACAAACGCTACAACTATTTGTCCTAGCAGTAGCGCGGGCCGGCACGCGTTACTGCTAAGCAATAGCTGTAGCGCCTTATTATTAGCGCGCCTACCCGCGCTACAAGTAAGCACAAAACCAGCGCTACTGCTAGGGTTTTCCCTAGTAGTGTACGGGCGGCGGGGGCGGCGGGGACGGCGACGACGGGCGGTGGGGCGGCGGGCGGGCGGCGACGATGGGCAGCGCGAGGGCGGCGACGACGGGCGGCGGGGCGGTGAGGGCGGCGGGACGGCGATGACGGGTGGCGGGCGGCGATGGAGGGCGAAGGCGGCGGCGGCGGCGTCGGTGATAGATCGATGTCGCGCGAGAGAAGTGGAGAAGAAGTGTCGATGGAACTGATTTTTCGTAAGTGCCATATATATAGGAGGGGCCTTTAGTACCGGTTGGAGCCACCAACCGGTACTAAAGGCCAATTTTGGCCAGGCCAAGCGGCGGGAAACGAGGGCCTTTAGTACCAGTTGGTGGCTCCAACCGGTACTAAAGGACAACCCATTAGTATCGGTTGGAGCCACCAGCCGGTACTAATGGTCGTGCGCTGCCACCCCCGGTGCACTATGTTTAGTCCCACCTCGCCGAGCGAAGGGCAGCCGCACTGGTTTATAAACCCAGTCGCGGCTGTTCTTTCGAACTCCTCTATATAGCAGGCTTCTGGGGCTAACTAGGGCGCGCTGCCCTGTGAGCCTGCCGGCCCTTCTGGGCCTGAATTTGCACACCCTAGGTCTGGCAGGCCCATCGGGCAGCGCCCCAACTATTCTTTTGCTGTATTTAGTTTCTTTGTGAATATTTTTGCTTTATATAGTTTTTTTTCTTTTCTGCATTATTTATTTTATTCTATTTATTTTTGAGTAATTTTTTAAATAGTATTTTCTTTTCTTCTTTATTTTTTTCTTCTATTTATTTCTGAGTAGTTTTTTTTGCTGTACTTAGTTTCTTTGTGACTATTTTTGCTTTATATAGTTTTTTCTTCTCTGCATTATTTATTTTCTTCTATTTGTTTTTGAGTAATTTTTTTATATAGTTTTTTCTTTTGTGCATTATTTATTTTCTTCTATTTATTTTTGAGTAAATTAGTTTTTTTGCTAGCATTTGCACAGTTAAAGGAACAACAACGAAGAAGTAAAAATTACAATCAAGACCGAAGAAACCTTTGAACTTGACACCAACGCCCGCCATAGGCCTCCGGTACCACCATAGCAGCCACGCCAAAGGAAATAATGACAGATCACCTTCACAGCTGAGCTCGAAGCGGCTCCATCGCTGATATGCAGCTTTGCGGACCTCCAAGGTGGTTCACCAAAGACGCCAGAGGAGAAAAGCATACCTGCCATCCACGAACCACGAACCCACACGATCCACCATCTTCCAGATGTCGCCGATGCAGACCACAATCTGCATCCGCTCCTGGACTACCTCCCAAGTTCCGCGTCGGCGCTGGAACAAACGCCGTCGCAACAGCGAAGCTCGAGGACACAGGTCCACCGAAGTCGCTGAGGGAGGGGAGCCGCCGGAGGCCGGCGGCGGAAGCGAGTCCTGTATCTCTAGAAGCTAGATCGCCTTTTTCTTTCTTCACGAGAAAGAAAAGCGAATAGTTCACGTACCCCCACGACGCAAGTTGCCCACGTAATGCTTGTGATACTTTGAGAAGTAACATATTTGAATTGTGCATCTGAACACGTAACAAAATACATTGATCAAGACCGCGCCTTTCAGCCAAAGCGCCATTGCTACTGAGAAGTACATAAAATACATTGATCATCAATGATCTTTTTGTATAGAATCTAAATTGTCAATAGGAATCTACCCCGATTTAAGAACCGGCGAAGACTCCTATTGCAGCCACAGATCCTACACATAGAGTTCAATGAAGACCAAATGCTTGTGATAGTTTGAGAAAGTAACATATTTAAGGTGGAAAAATTCTTGCTAGGGGAGCGAGGTGGGACTAAAAATAGACCTGCAACCACATCTTTACTACCGGTTCGTGCCATGACCCGGTACTAAAGATGCTGGTGGAAGGCCATCACCTTTAGTACCGGTTCGTGGCACGAACCGGTACTAAAGATTTGCATTGAACCGGTACTAAAGATATCCTCCCGCCTAGCCATTTGAACCGGCACTAATGGGCACATTAGTGCCAGCTCAAATGCAAACCGGTATGTATCTAGATTTGACCCTTTTTCTACTAGTGTACCCTACATGCTGCTTGATTGACTTTAATGAGTATAGGGGTTACAAGAGTTGATCTACCCCGAGATCATATGTTGTGGTCTAAACCCTAGAGGTATGATGAGTAATGTAATAATCATCTATCGACTAGCCTGGCTTCGGTTTATATAATGAACCAGAGGCCTAGGATAACAAGAGTCCTAGACAAATACGTTGGTGGGGGAGGAGTCCTTGTCTTGATCACCAAGTCTTGTGGAATCTTCCTTGTATGCGGCAACTGTCCGAACTGGCCCATGAGTATGCGGCCATGGGGGTCCTCGGCCCAATCTAACTGATCGGGAGATGACGTGGTGAGTCCCCCCTAGTCCAGGACACCGGCAGTAGCCCCCTAAACCGGTCTTGAAGTTGGGGACGCTCCTCGATTCTTCCGAACTGTTCTTCATCTTCGGTCGTCGGTCTTGAAAACTGGTTCAACAAATCTTCTCATCTTCGATCTTGAGGATCGCTGAAGTAAATCCGAAGTTGTCGGCCTTTATCAATGCCTTGTTATTTTAATGCCACACCTCGGGTTTGCAGTTGTTCCCGGGCGGCAGTGTCCTCTTGCGTCCAAGCTCCAACGCTGGATTGCATTCGAGGTAACTTTTGCAGCCAAGCACCGACGCCGGACTGCTTCCGAGCTCCAATGTCGGGATGTATCCAAGCTCCAACGCAGGACTGTATCCGAGCTCCAACGCCGGACTATATCCGAGATGTCATAGATCATCTTGGTTCAAAAAAGTTGAAGGAGTTTAGCCTAGCTTAATGCCGGAAATGCCCTCTATGGAGCCAGTCACTGGAGCCCGAGCTTTATGCCGGACTGCTTCCGAGGAGGTGCACCACCCCTGACTGCGGGCTGATTTTTTGATTGGTGCAATTTATTCTCTGCCGAGATATATAGCCAGTAGCCCTCAAGGTGTGTGTTTCAGTCTAAAACCCGAGATGCACCTGAAAGAAAACATGAAACAGCTGTTCCTAGTAGCCCCTGAGACGCAGGTCAATGCGTGAAATCGGCCTGAGGATCAACTCCTAGCTCGGCAGCATACGTAGGAATAGAAACGCAATGTAATATATTAGAGATAAGAGTGATCGGCGAACGGGCCCTTGAGAGACGGTCTTGAGAAGTTGCCGCAATATAGTAGCTTCATGCCGGATAGGTCCATATGGTACCTATTGTTGTCCGAAGACGCGTTTGCCCATAGTTCGGTCAAGCCGAATACTGAGCACTTTGAATTTTCTGCATTGAATAGGCAATGCAGTAGCCCCGAGACACTGGTCGGGTGGCAACACCAGATCGCACTACAAAAAAATACACTTCCGTGATGATACGTGTTTGTCACAGTAGGTCGCGTTTTTTGTCATGCATGTACATCCATGACAAATTTATGACGTAATCAAGATAGTCATTCTGTCGGTTGTCGTAGAAGTGTTCCATGACATTACCAAAATTATCATCACGAAGTGTCCACTTCCATGACGATAAATCGCGCGTCACGAAGTGCTTTCGCCAAGGGTGACCGACACGTGGCATCCACCGTAATGGAACGCCGTTAAGCTATCGGGTCGGGTTTTGGATCTGATAACCCGTTAACAGCCCCGACCAATTGGGATTTTCCACGTGTAAAATCATCATTGGCTGGAGGAAACACGTGTCGGCTCACCGTTGGGACAGATGTCATCCGCTCATTGGACCGAAGCCGCCTATGATACGGCGACACGTGGCACGGCCCAACAGAGGCCCATTCCTGTGAAATGGCCGGCCCATTTGACTTGGTCAAAAGGTGGCTGGCCGGCCCACGGAAAGCCTATTAACGGCCTGTTCGCATATAGCCCATTTACAGCCCGCTAACCTAGGGCCCGTTACGCCCTATCCGAATTAGGCCCAGTAGCGTCATCTGGGCCATCCAATATGATTCAGCCTGTTTTGACTTCCGGCCCATGTGTGGCCCATGACTTCTTTTGGCCCATATGAGGACCTTTGTAACTCTTGGCCTATTAATGGCCTGTGGTGAAACTGGCCCGTAATGAACAGTGTATCAGTTTATACCCATTAACAGCCCGTTATTCCATTGGGCCATTTCCAGCTCAAGTTATCTTTCAGCCTTCTTAGGGCTCACTTGCAGCATTCGGTTACATACGGCCCGTTACTGTCATTTTCTGCTTGTGGGCCAAATTTAGCCCGTCGTTACAGTCGGCCCGTTTGCGGACCGTTAATACGTTGGGCCGTTTTCGTGTCAAAAAAAAACCCGTTGGGCTGTTTTCATAGAGTTATCAAATGCGGCCTATTAACGGCCCATTATGGTCCACGAATAGTACGGCCCATGATTGGCGAAATGATGATACGCCCCGTAGAAGGCCCATGGATCCTACGGCCCGTATGAGGCCCATGTATAGTACGGCCCGTAGAAGGCCCATGGAACATACGGCCCGTAGAAGGCCCATGGACCCTACGGCCCGTAGAAGGCCCATTGATCCCCAAGGCCCGTATAGAAGGCCGATGGATCCTACGGCCCGTATAGAAGGCCAATGGTCCTACGGCCGAACGAAGGCCCATGGATCATAGGCCTACAGGAGGCCCATGGTTACAACAGTCCGTGTGTTGCCATGATTATTTTGTCCTAGTTACCAAAAATAGGCTATTGTGGCCACTAGAAAAATACAGAAAAAGAACTGCAGTGACTACAAGCAAACAACTAAACAAGACAATAAGGAAATAAATAAGCAAGCAATTAAGGCTAGCCTATTACCGCTATTACACATATTACATCCATTGGGCATCAAAGTTCGCCACCAGTGCAAATATAGGGAACAAAGCAGCATATTACATACACTGGCCGTCAAAATTGGCCACCAGTGCAAATAAACACGGCAGCAAAACAAGAGCATAACTGAAACAACTTCAGAAGAGCTCAAGAAACGTTATCCTGGGTATCCACCATGCTGGCAATAAGCTTAGCAAGCTGATTAGCTTTGTCCTGTTTGGCGCTAAAATCCTCCAATGCTTGCCATTGCACCGGAAAGTATGCATCTGAATGCTCCAGGGACTTCCGCAGTCCTTTCGCTTCTTGTCGCAGCACAGCTGATCGATGTCTTTCAGCTTGTTGTTGAGACTCAAGAAACCGAACGGATTCAGACAGTGAGTTTGAATAGCTTGTGCAAGCGGTAGTGGCCAGTAACTCGAACACTACACCAAGACAGGACTTGGGGGTTGTCTCGCTGTCTTCAAGATAGTCTTCCTTAGCTGTTTTATCAGCTTTGTTGGAGACCAACAAGGATGTGTCACTATCCTGAAGCTTATCTGCATTACTTCCTTTACCATTGCTTAATAAGGCACTCTTCCCCAATATTCTGTCAGCATTCTAAAAGAAGAAACAAGCAGACACATAACAAGTTTAGCATGTACTGAAGGAAATATGCCCTAGAGGCAATAATAAAGTTATTATTTATTTCCTTATATCATGATAAATGTTTATTATTCATGCTAGAATTGTATTAACCGGAAACATAATACATGTGTGAATATATAGACAAACAGTATGTCACTAGTATGCCTCTACTTGACTAGCTTGTTAATCAAAGATGGTTATGTTTCCTAACCATGAACAAAGGAGTTGTTATTTGATTAACAAGGTCACATCATTAGTTGAATGATCTGATTGACATGACCCATTCCGTTAGCTTAGCACACGATCGCTTAGTATGTTGCTATTGCTTCCTTCATGACTTATACATGTTCCTATGACTATGAGATTATGCAACTCCTGTTTACGGAGGAACACTTTGGTACTACCAAACGTCACAACGAATCGGGTGATTATAAAGGAGTACTACAGGTGTCTCCAAAGGTACTTGTTGGGTTGGCGATTTGAGATTAGGTTTTGTCACTCCGATTGTCGGAGAGGTATCTCTAGGCCTTCTCGGTAATACACATCACATAAGCCTTGCAAGCATTGCAACTAAATAGTTAGTTGTGAGATGATGTATTACGGAACGAGTAAAGAGACTTTCGATAACGAGATTAAACTAGGTATTGGATACCGACGATCGAATCTCGGAAAGTAACATACCGATGACAAAGGGAACAACGTATGTTGTTATGCGGTTTGACCGATAAAGATCTTCAGAGAATATGTAGGAACCAATATGAGCATCCAGGTTCCGCTATTGGTTATTGACCGAGAATAGTTCTAGGTCATGTCTACATAGTTCTCGAACCGTAGGGTCCGCACGCTTAAGGTTTCAATGACGGTTATTATGAGTTTATGTATTTTGATGTACGAAGGAGTTCGAGTCCCGGATGTGATCACGGACATGACGAGGAGTCTCAAATGGTCGAGACATAAAGATTGATATATTGGATGGTTATATTCGGACACGGAAAGGTTCCGGAAGTTTCGGAGAAAACGGAGTGCCGGAGGGGTTACCGAACCCCGGGAAGTTATGGGCCTTATTGGGCCAAGAGGGAGAGAGAGGGCTGCACCAAGAGGTGGTGCCCCCCTCCATGGGGAGTCCGATTGACTAGGAGGGGGCGCAGCCCCCTTTCCCTCTCCTCTCCCTCTCTTTCCTTCCCTTCCCTCTTCCTAGTAGGACTAGGAAAGGGAGTCCTACTCTACTAGGAGGAGGACCCCCTTCCTTGGTGCGCCCCAAGGCTGGCCGCCCTCCCCTTGCTCCTTTATATACGGGGCAGGGGGCACCCTAGAAGACACAAGTTGATCTACGGATCGTTCCTTAGCGTGTCGGTGCCCCTCCAACATATTCCACCTCGGTCATATTATAGCGGTGCTTAGGCGAAGCCCTGCGACAAGAGAACATCAAGATCGCCACCACGTCGTCGGCCGACGGAACTCCTTCCCCGACGCTTTGCTGGATCGGAGCTCGGGGATCGCCATCGAGCTGAACGTGTGCCAAGAACTCGGAGGTGCCGGAGTAACGGTGCTTGGATCGGTCGGATCGTGAAGACGCGTCGACTACATCAACAGCGTTAATATAACGCTTCGCTTTCGGTCTCACGAGGGTGCGTGGGACGGACACTCTCCCCTCTCGTTGCTATGCCATCACCATGGTCTTGCATGATCGTAGGAAAATTTTGAAATTACTACGTTCCCCAACAGTGGCATCCGAGCCTGGTTTTATGCGTTGATGTCATATGCACGAGTAGAACACAAGTGAGTTGTGGGCGATACAAGTCATACTACCTACCAGCATGTCATACTTTGGTTCAGCGGTATTGTGAGATGAAGCGGCCGGACCGACATTACGCCAGACGCTTACGCGAGACTGGTTTCACCGCTGTGAGCACTCGTTGCTTAAAGGTGGTGGCGGGTGTCTGCTCTCTCACTTTAGTTGAACTGAGTGTGGCTACGCCCGGTCCTTGAGAAGGTTAAACGGAGTCTATTTGACGAAGTATCGTTGTGGTTTTGATGCGTAGGTAAGAACGGTTCTTGCTCAGCCCGTAGCAGCCACGTAAAACTTGCAACAACAAAGTAGAGGACGCCTAACTTGTTTTGCAGGGCATGTTGTGATGTGATATGGTCAAGACGTGATGCTATATTTTATTGTATGAGATGATCATGTTTTGTAACCGAAGTTATCGGCAATCGGCAGGAGCCATATGGTTGTCGCTTATTGTATGAAATGCAACGCCATGTAATTGCTTTACTTTATCACTAAGCGGTAGCGATAGTCGAGAAGCAATAGTTGGCGAGACGACAACGATGCTACGATGGAGATCAAGGTGTCGCGCCGGTGACGATGGTGATCATGCGGTGCTTCGAGATGGAGATCACAAGCACAAGATGATGATGGCCATATCATATCACTTATATTGATTGCATGTGATGTTTATCCTTTATGCATCTTATCTTGCTTTGTTTGACGGTAGCATTATAAGATGATCTCTCACTAAAATTATCAAGTAGTGTTCTCCCGAGTATGCACCGCTGCCAAAGTTCGTCGTGCCGAGACACCACGTGATGATCGGGTGTGATAAGCTCTACGTCCATCTACAACGGGTGCAAGCCAGTTTTGCACACGCAGAATACTCAGGTTATACTTGACGAGCCTAGCATATACAGATATGGCCTCGAACACGGAGACCGAAGGTCGAGCGTGAATCATATAGTAGATATGATCAACATATTGATGTTCACCATTGAAACTACTCCATCACACGTGATGATCGGTCATGGTGTAGTTGATATGGATCACGCAATCACTTAGAGAATTGGAGGGATATTTTTCTAAGTGGGAGTTCTTAAGTAATATGATTAATTGAACTTTAATTTATCATGAACTTAGTCCTGGTAGTATTTTGCAAATTATGTTGTAGATCAATAGCTCGCGTTGTTACTTCCCTATGTTTTTATATGTGTTCCTAGAGAAAATTGTATTGAAAAATGTTAGTAGCAATGATGCGGATTGGATCCGTGATCTGAGGTTTATCCTCATTGCTGCGTAGAAGAATTATGTCCTTAATGCACCGCTAGGTGACAGACCTATTTGCAGGAACAGATGCACGTTATGAACGCTAGCTCAATATGAGCAGATCTGACGTTATGAACGTTTGGCTAGCTCAATATGATGACTACTTGATAGTTTAGTGCACCATGCTTAACGGCTTAGAATCGGGACTTCAAAGACGTTTTGAACGTCATGGACCATATGAGATGTTCCAGGAATTGAAGTTAATATTTTTAAATACCCGAGTTGAGAGATATGAAGTCTCCAACAAGTTCTATAGCTAAAAGATGGAGGAGAATCGCTCAACTAGTGAGCATGTGCTCAGATTGTCTGAGTACTTCAATCACTTGAATCAAGTGGGAGTTAATCTTCCAGATAAGATAGTGATTGACAGAATTCTCTAGTCACCATCACTAAGTTAGTAGAACTTCGTGATGAACTATAGTATGCAAGGGATGACGAAAAAGATTCTCGAGCTCTTCGCGATGCTAAAATCGCGAAGGTAGAAATCAAGAAAAACATCAAGTGTTGATGGTTGACAAGACTAGTAGTCTCAAGGAAAATGGCAAAGGGAAGAAGGGGAACTTCAAATGGAACGGCAAGCAAGTTGCTGCTCGAGTGAAGAAGCCCAAGTCTAGACCTAAGCCTGAGACTGAGTACTTTTGCTGCAATGGAACTGGTCACTGGAAGCGGAACTACCCCTGAATATTTGGTGAATAAGAAGGATGGCAAAGTGAACAAGAGTATATTCGATATACAGATTATTGATGTGTATTTTACTAGTGTTCGTAGCAACCCCTCGGTATTTGATACTGGTTCAGTTGCTAAGAGTAGTAACTCGAAACGGGAGTTGCAGAATGAACAGAAACTAGTTGAAAGGGAAGTGACGATGAGTGTTGGAAGTAGTTCCAAGATTGATATGATCATCATCGCACACTCCCTATACTTTCGGGATTAGTGTTAAAACTAAATAAATGTTATTTGGTGTTTGCGTTGAGCATGAATATGATTTGATTATGTTTATTGCAAAACGGTTATTCATTTAAAGTCAAAGAATAATTGTTGTTCTGTTTAAATGAATAAAACCTTCAATGGTCATACACCCAATAAAATAGTTTGTTGGATCTCGATCATAGTGATACACATATTCATAATATTGAAACCAAAAGATGCAAAGTTAATAATGATAGTGCAACTTATTTGTGGCACTGCCGTTTAGGTCATATTGGTGTAAAGCGCATGAAGAAAACTCCATATTGATGGACTTTTGGAATCACTTGATTATGAATCATTTGATGCTTGCGAACCGTGCCTTTTGGGCAAGATGACTGAAAGGCAAGTATCGTTATTTTCTAACCTTCACATGATGATTTAAGCAGATATGGGTATATCTACTTGATGAAACATAAGTCTGAAATAGTTGAAAGGTTCAAAGAATTTCAGAGTGAAGTGGAAAATCATCGTAACAAGAAAATAAAGTTTCTGCGATCTGATCGTGGAGATGAATATTTGAGTTACGAGTTTGGTCTTCAATTAAAACAAAGTGGAATAGTTTCACAACTCACGCCACATGGAACACCACAACATAATGGTGTGTCCGAACGTCGTAAACGCACTTTATTGGATATGGTGCGATCTATGATGTATCTTACCGATTTACCACTATCGTTTTGGGGTTATGCATTAAAGACAGCTGCATTCACGTTTAATAGGGCACCATCTAAATCCGTTGAGATGACACCGTATGAACTATGGTTTAGCAGTAAACCTAAGCTGTCGTTTCTTAAAGTTTGGGGTTGCGATGCTTATGTGAAGAAACTTCAACCTGATAAGCTTGAACCCAAATCGGAGAAATGTGTCTTCATAGGATACCCAAAGGAGACAATTGGGTACACCTTCTATCACAGATCCGAAGGCAAGACATTCGTTGCTAAAAATGGATCCTTTCTAGAGAAGGAGTTTCTCTCGAAAGAAGTGAGTGGGAGGAAAGTGGAACTTGATGAGGTAATAGTACCAGCTCCCTTATTGAAAGTAGTTCATCACGTAAATCAGTTTCGTAACACCTACACCAATTAGTGAGGAAGATAATGATGAAGATCATGAAACTTCAGATCAAGTTGTCACTGAACTTCAGAGATCAACCAGAACAAAATCCGCACCAGAGTGGTACGGTAATCCTATTCTGGAAGTCATGCTACTAGATCATGATGAACCTACGAACTATGAAGAAGCGATGGTGAGCCCAGATTCCGCGAAATGGTTTGAGACCATGAAATCTGAGATGGGATCCATATATGAGAACAAAGTGTGGACTTTGATGGAGTTGCCCGATGATCGGCAAGCCATATTATATAAATGGATCTTCAAGAGGAAGACAGATGCTGATAGTAGTATTACTATCTACAAAAGCTCGACTTGTCGCAGAAAGGTTTTTGACAAAGTTCAAGGTGTTGACTACAATGAGATTTACTCAACTGTAGCGATGCTTATGTCTGTCCGAATCATGTTAGCAATCGCCACATTTTATGAAATCTGGCAAATGGATGTCAAAAATACACTCTTTAATGGATTTATTAAAGAAGAGTTGTATATGATGCAACTAGAAGGTTTTGTCAATCCTAAAGGAGCAAGCTCCAGCGATCCATCTATGGACTGGTGCAAGCATCTCAGAGTTGGAATACACACTTTGATAAGTTGATCAAAGCGTATAGTTTTATACAGACTTGCGGTGAAGCCTGTATTTACAAGAAAGTGAGTGGGAGCACGACAACATTTCTGATAAGTATATGTGAATGACATATTGTTGATCGGAAATGATGTAGAATTATTCTGCAAAGCATAAAGGAGTATTTGAAAGGAGTTTTTCAAAGAAGGACCTCGGTGAAGCTGCTTACATATTGAGCATCAAGATCTATAGAGATAGATCAAGACGCTTGATAAGTTTTTCAATGAATACATACCTTGACAAGATTTTGAAGTAGTTCAAAATGGAACAGTCAAAGAAAGAGTTCTTGCCTGTGTTACAAGGTGTGAGATTGAGTAAGACTCAAAACCCGACCACGGCAGAAGATAGAAAGAGAATGAAAGTCATTCCCTATGCATCAGCCATAGGTTCTATAAAGTATGTCATGCTGTGTACCAGATCTATTGCATACCCTACCACTAAGATTGGCAAGGGAGTGCAATAGAGATCTAGGAGTAGATCAATGGACAGCGGTCAAAATTATCCTTAGTAGAATAAGGATATGTTTCTCGATTATGGAAGTGAAAAAGGTTCGTCAGTAAAAGATTACGCCGATGCAAGTTTTAACACTAATCTAGATGACTCGAGTCTCAATCTGGATACATATTGAAAGTGGGAGCAATTAGCTAGAGTAGCTCCGTGCAGAGCATTGTAGACATAGAAATTTGCAAAATACTTACGGCTCTGAATGTGATGTAATCCGTTGACTAAAATTATCTCACAAGCAAAACATGATCACACCTTAGTACTCTTTGGGTGTTAATCACATAGCGATGTGAACTAGATTACTGACTCTAGTAAACCCTTTGGGTGTTGGTCACATGTCGATGTGAACTATGGGTGTTAACCACATATAGATGTGAACTATTGATGTTAAATCACATGGCGATGTGAACTAGATTATTGACTCTAGTGCAAGTGGGAGACTGAAGGAAATATGCCCTAGAGGCAATAATAAAGTTATTATTTATTTCCTTATATCATGATAAATGTTTATTATTCATGCTAGAATTGTATTAACCGGAAACATAATACATGTGTGAATATATAGACAAACAGTATGTCACTAGTATGCCTCTACTTGACTAGCTTGTTAATCAAAGATGGTTATGTTTCCTAACCATGAACAAAGGAGTTGTTATTTGATTAACAAGGTCACATCATTAGTTGAATGATCTGATTGACATGACCCATTCCGTTAGCTTAGCACACGATCGCTTAGTATGTTGCTATTGCTTCCTTCATGACTTATACATGTTCCTATGACTATGAGATTATGCAACTCCGTTTACGGAGGAACACTTTGGTACTACCAAACGTCACAACGTAATCGGGTGATTATAAAGGAGTACTACAGGTGTCTCCAAAGGTACTTGTTGGGTTGGCGATTTCGAGATTAGGTTTTGTCACTCCGATTGTCGGAGAGGTATCTCTAGGCCTTCTCGGTAATACACATCACATAAGCCTTGCAAGCATTGCAACTAAATAGTTAGTTGTGAGATGATGTATTACGGAACGAGTAAAGAGACTTTCCGGTAACGAGATTAAACTAGGTATTGGATACCGACGATCGAATCTCGGAAAGTAACATACCGATGACAAAGGGAACAACGTATGTTGTTATGCGGTTTGACCGATAAAGATCTTCGAGAATATGTAGGAACCAATATGAGCATCCAGGTTCCGCTATTGGTTATTGACCGAGAATAGTTCTAGGTCATGTCTACATAGTTCTCGAACCGTAGGGTCCATGCACGCTTAAGGTTTCAATGACGGTTATTATGAGTTTATGTATTTTGATGTACCGAAGGAGTTCGGAGTCCCGGATGTGATCACGGACATGACGAGGAGTCTCGAAATGGTCGAGACATAAAGATTGATATATTGGATGGTTATATTCGGACACGGAAAGGTTCCGGAAGTTTCGGAGAAAACGGAGTGCCGAGGGGTTACCGGAACCCCGGGAAGTTATGGGCCTTATTGGGCCAAGAGGGAGAGAGAGGGCTGCACCAAGAGGTGGTGCGCCTCCATGGGGAGTCCGAATTGGACTAGGAGGGGGCGCAGCCCCCTTCCCTCTCCCTCTCCTCTCTTTCCTTCCCTTCCCTCTTCCTAGTAGGACTAGGAAAGGGAGTCCTACTCTACTAGGAGGAGGACTCCCCCCTTCCTTGGTGCGCCCCAAGGCTGGCCGGCCCTCCCCCTTGCTCCTTTATATACGGGGGCAGGGGGGGCACCCTAGAAGACACAAGTTGATCTACGGATCGTTCCTTAGCCGTGTGCGGTGCCCCCCTCCAACATATTCCACCTCGGTCATATTATAGCGGTGCTTAGGCGAAGCCCTGCGACAGTAGAACATCAAGATCGTCACCACGCCGTCGTCGACGGAACTCCTTCCCGACGCTTTGCTGGATCGGAGCTCGGGGATCGTCATCGAGCTGAACGTGTGCCAAGAACTCGGAGGTGCCGGAGTAACGGTGCTTGGATCGGTCGGATCGTGAAGACGTACGACTACATCAACCGCGTTAATATAACGCTTCCGCTTTCGGTCTACGAGGGTACGTGGACGGACACTCTCCCCTCTCGTTGCTATGCCATCACCATGGTCTTGCATGATCGTAGGAAAATTTTGAAATTACTACGTTCCCCAACATGTACTAGTATATGAAACTCATTTCGGTGAACCAGTTCATTAGTAAGGTGGACAAGATTAAACTACCAAGTCTTATATTGTCAAGTAATAGTACATAATAAAAGCATCAAACAAACATATATCTATGTCCTATGGTCACTGCATTGTCTTGCCAAATCAAAATAGAGACACGGTTCAAATCATATCAGTTCAAGACAAAGCAGCAGTGAAAGAATACAAAGCGTGGGAAACTACATGGCACAACAAGATTTCAGATGGGTACCATGAGTCTACATGTACAAGAACACTATTGGCCCTGTTGTGATGCTGGTAATGTGCATGCTATGAAAGTCAACTGTATACACAATTGAAATTGAAATCAAAAGAGCTATTGATAAGAGCAAACCTGTTAAAGAAACATGCGTGAACATACCTGCTGTGCCATTGGAGTTTCGATTGGATCCTTCAATTTAAAAATAAGTTTGTATCAGTAAATACAGTGATACAAGAGCAAAGCAATCATAGTTAAAAAAGGCGCGCCTAAGCGAGCGCTTAAGCGCGCCTAGGCTCTAGGCGTTGGCAAAACGCATTGCGCATAACTACGCTTAATCTGTGCATAACTGCTCATAAGCATGCGCTTTGGTCAGTGAAGTGCAAGGCTGTGGAAAAACGCACAATTAACGCCTAGCGCTTTTTTGAACTATGATAGCAATGGAATCTTAAATTAGAACAGTTGTTCTTCAGGTTTAGGCACTTGTTCTACATGAACAGAGTACAGTAAGACGCAAGAATATAATACTTAAAAATAGAAAATGAGCTCATAGACCTTACCACATTCTTGGTTCGGGACCAAGATCTGAACAAAGCGTTCCCGATCATCGTCCGATAAATGTGTCTCAGGAGAACGTAAGGGAATTTGATGAGTTTCTTTGCCGGTGAAGTACGTTTTCTTCAGGTAATTCCGATACTGCCACCAAGCATTCTTGAAGATAGCAGAGGTATTAGCACAGGTTACCTCATCCTAAGTTTCCAAATCGGTCCTTCTCTATAGAGAAAAATAGGAAAATTTGCTGTATTGGGACGAAGCAAAGTAATTGCCATGAATAACATTACTTACACATAACTCCTGGACAAACACCTGCCACTGGCATTTTCCTTCATCTTCAGTATAATATTTCCAAGATGGGAAGATACGCACATACGATTTAACAACATCAAATGCGATAGATGCTAAACTAACTGGCTGGTTGTGCTTGCTCCACAGGAATAGGCGTACTAACTGGTGGAGTTGGGGTTCGCCGTGATAGTACTAGCCCTTTGGGGACTGGAGCTGCCTTACTAACTGCTCTTGTTTGGGAGCTCTGTGGTGGAGATGGTGTTGTGTCAACAGGAACTGGGTTACTATCGGCTGGGGTTGGGGTTAGATTGGGTGAAGCTGGTTCTCTGTCCATCGCAGTAGGGGTACAATCTGCGAGAGTTTGGGTTATGTGTGGTAGGGCTGGTTCTTGTGCATGTACAACCGGTGTGCTATCTCCACCAAGAGGTAGCACTGTTTTATTTGAAGGCCGTGTTTTTATTCCGCTTGATACTGGCATCACCCGCTCCAATTCAAATGGCGGATAAACAGGAAACATAGTTGAATGTACACACATTGTATGAGAGACAGATGCAATAGATAGTGTGGAAAAAAGAGGCATGAAATAGTTGACATGTATATTGTTTAACTAAAACGGATAGCATGACATAATTTCACATATATGATGTCTATCTGAACTGGATAGCATAGCATAACATAATTCAAAGATATGATGAATAACTAAACAGGATCGCATGACATAATTCACCTACATGTTATCTAAGAAATCAGGATCGCATCATTTAATTCACATATGTGATTTATATGCTAAACAAAGGGCATTCGATATGATGTCTGAACTAAGAACATGGTGATGAATATTGTTTATATGATGTCTAAACTATGCAATGCAAGACACCGTATGCATGATATGAGCAGTATAACCGTGCCAAGTTAGAGCATACACCTCAGTAGGGGAATAGGACTAGTCATCTGTCTCTGAATCCATCTCTGAGGAGCTATCGGGACCCAACAAGAGATCTGCTTCGACAGGTAGCACTGTCTGCTCTGAAGGCCTGGTTTTCACTCCAGATTTTTCCATCTCCCAACCAAATGTCTGATTCACAGGAAGAGTAGTTTAATGTACAAACATTGTCGACAAATGGAAATGTAATGAAGAAAAGGATGGGCAAGATATCACTCAAATATATGATGCCTGGTTAAACAGGATGGCATTGCACATTTCACATATATTATGGCTTGCTAATAGACATGAGACTTCATAATTCCCATATATGATATAGAAATTAAACAGGTGGCATTATAGAACATGTCTAAACTAAGCAGATGACATATATGATGTCAAAATTAGGCACTGCAAGGCAACATATGCATGATATGACTAACATCATTATGCCAAGGTAGAGCAAACACCTTGGGGGGTAAATAGGAGTGGTCAACGGCGTCTGAATCCGCCTCAGAACCGATATCTTCCTCTGGATTACAATCTGGAGAGGGGTGGGGAGGGTTTGCCATTGAACCCACCATGGAGCGATGTCTGCATGACATTGTATTGCCGCGCAAAACTCTTCTCTTTTTCTCTACATGTTCAGCATGACTGTGTACAATATCTGACATGCATACGAAAAAATATGGTGACATTATGTAAGGAGAGCATGCAGAAATTTAGAGTGATGGTAACAACCAGTGAATGGATCCAAAAATAATGATAGCAGGCTGATGATTGCTTTAAATTAATAAAAAGACAGATGATGATTGCTTTACTATTTGTTTCCCACCCAAGATGAACAACATAGGCATACCCTAGGTGAACCAGATATTAGACAGACATACTATTCATTGCTGCCTCGATATGTGCCCCACAACTAATTTAGAACTCAAGTTTGAACATTAATTTGGACCTGAGTTGGGAGTCCAAGAGCTGAACAGGATGATAAAGTAGCAGGTAAGTTTAAGCAATGCATAACATAACCAGAAACAAAAGAGTGCGATCTCTCTTGTGGACCCGTGTACTCCTCAGGTTCATCTGCTGAGTCGATGATAGTGATGCCATTGGGGTGGGTGCCGGCGGCAGGGAAGGAGATCTGAGGCGGCGAAAGACGGTCAGGAGTCGTGATGTCTAGTTTGGTGGATGCTTCTGTCGATGGAGCAGCTCAGGTGAGGTGGACGACGTCGCGGCAGGAGCAGGACAAACCACACAAAGTTCCCTTCGACACGTACCTGTAACTGAAGTATTTCCGTAAGGGCTCATTTGGCTTGCATGATTCTTAAAACGCAGGGATAGGAAAAACACCGGAATAGGATAGGAAAATGCACATGGTAAACAGAGCATTTGTAAACACAGGATTTCTGTCAACTTGGGTGTTTGGTTTACAGGAATTGGAAGAGCAGAGGAATGCAAAGAAACATGGCCAAAATAAAGAGAAACCATATGAAAGCGTGTACAGTTAGAATGTTATTCTGGCACTAATACACTTGGTCTTGTTTTCATGCATAGGATTTTGAAAAGTAGGTCCAGGTGGATGTTTTGCTTCATTCCTTTCAACAAAATGTATGAAAAATTGAATAGTAGAGTGCCACTTGGAAATTCCCTATTGCTATTTTTTTCGTTGAACCAAAATAGCCCTAATGGATCGACGTGAATGTATAGTAATAAGTGATGAAACAAGTGTACAATCTCTTTGCCGTAGCCATGTCGACCTCAGCATCATTGGGTTGGTCGCTGAAGCAGTTGAGGCAGAGGTGGCTGTCGGAGGTGTGGAGGAAGATCTGAGGAATCAGAGGCGGCGCCTGTGGCACTGCTGTGTTGTGATGGATCGTTCTGTCGTTGGAGCAGCTCCGGTGAGCCGTAAGACGTCAAGGCTGAAGCAGCACAAGACAGACATCATCAATCTCAAGTGCAATTCTAATAGCATCTCCAATAGATGATGTAAAATGGATGTAAAATTAACATCACCAAAAACCACCTGACTACAACAGATGAGTAAAAAACTGTTGACTCTGAACTTAACTGTCGAAACTGAAATTTACTATGGAATCTGAATGCTACTGTCGAAACTGAACGCAATGGTAGCAGAGAGGAACTTGACATGTAGTTTAGGGAGCGCATGCAGTTCATCTTCAACCTGCACCCCCCCGAGCCGCCAGCCACCACCGGCCGAACCGCCGGCCCTTGTGCCGCCTCGCCACCCCGAAACAACTCGCCACCGCCGCCCCGGCCAGCCCTCTAGCCCTCCCCGGCCCCCACCCAAAACCCTAAGATAGATAGTGGGGTACCTCTTCGGCGAGCCCCCGTCCCCGCTACGGGTAGTTTTTCCTTAACTCCGTCGAGCCCCCCCCCAACCCCTGAAAATCGACTGACCCAAAAGTCGATTCAGTCGACTAAAGTGTGGCTTAATCGGAGCAGAGCAGCAGCACGAGCGAGGGGGAGAGAAGCAGCAGCAGCAGCAGCAGCGCGAGCGAGCGAGCGAGCAAGAGCCGGAGCAGCAGCAGCAGATCCGGCTGGTATGGCCGCCGCCACCGAAGGGGCCTCACATTGGGGGAGAGCCGCCATGGAGATGTCGCTCGCGGCGCCGGCTTCAAGGTATCCGCTCCATGGGGGTGCGGGATTGGCGCCGGGAGGTCGAGTTAAGGAGAAGGTGCGATGCGATGAGTGTACAACCTCTTTGGTGGCACTGAGTAGGCCTCGGCTTCGTGCGAGGAGTCGGTGAGGATGCTGCGGTTCCGGTGGAGCAGGTTAAGGCAGCACTGTGGGGATGGAGCAGCCGCGATAGACGAGGCGATCGTTAGAGCAGCTCCTTGGAGGTGGAGGACGGGGCGGCTGAACCGGCTGGACGGCGAGATGGATGACGGATCCTCATCCGGGGAGGTGGACGAGGGACGTCGAGCTGTTCCGGTGGACAACATCGTCGGGGAAGAGGCTCCGGCTGGGAAGCGGTGACATGGCGGACGGAGGAGCGTGGGGATTCGCTGCTGGCGCGTAGAGGTTATGGCGGCCTGGGATTTCGAATGGCGAAAAGGGGGCGATGGGAGGGGTTGAAACATGACTTAGGGACGCGCTTGTCCAAAATGTAGGGTGTTTTACAAAAGTACCCCCACCGATTTGAACTAGCGCCCCTTTCGGCTCAGGGTTAGAAGGGGGATTTCGCGTGTCAGGATTTGGCAGCTGGAGGGAGTTTTCGCGCGCGTTGTAATTTCGGGATAGCAAGGCGCGGGTTGTCAAGGGGCCAGTTTTGGGAGCACGATATCTGAATTTTCGGGATATAAAAATACGCGGGTTGAATTTTAGGGACAAGCCTAACGTGTAGTAATATTGTACTTGTACGTACCAAATCAATTCGCGCTTCCCTCAACCAAAAAGAAAACGAAAAAAAATAAAACTATTCACACCACACAAAGAGAGAGTCTTGCCCCGTTTTACTATACAAATGCTATTCAAAGCTACTCCCTCCTTCCATCTATATAGGGTCTAATGCGTTTTTCCATGCTAACTTTGACCAAATATTAGAGCAATGATATATGACATGCAACTTACACAAAGCACACCGTTAACTTCGTCTGTGAAAGGTTCTTTCAATGATATAATTTTCACATTGTGCATGTCATGTACTATTAATCTTGTCAATAGTCAAAGGCGGTCTTAAAAATCTCATTACGCCCTATATAGATGGAAGGAGGGAGTATGAATCCATGTTATGTCCGATTAAATTTTTTCGCTTGTTGTGTAATGCATGTAACCTACTCATACCAACATCTTAGTGCATTCCAAATGTCTATACTACCGCTGCAATTTGAACTAAATTTGAATTCGTTTCTCTATTTCGATAAGAATCTACAATCATGATTGTTGCCAACTTACACCATCATTCGTGTATTACCTTAATAACACACCACATGATTACTATAGAGATAGATATGAACTATGTGTACTACATGAACTCGAATTCTATTTTTTGAATACACTTGATGTTGATTCCAAATAATAGTACATTTGATGTACTAACTATATATTCATAATCTAAACCATGTTCCATACGTACACCGAGTTTATCACACAAAGTATAGTGCCCCGCCCCCTACATTATGACAAGTATTTAGACCTGAGTTGCAAAAGCCACACATTAGCCCGAATTATAATCAATGTTCTACATTATGATATCTTCTTCAAGTATCCGTATCCACATTTTTATAATGAATTATGATCTTTGTTCGTCTTTTACACCTTCACGATCCTCTTCTATTTATAGCTAGCTAGCGCTAACTTTCTATCGTGCATGCACACGTCCGCCGCCCTCACACACCCTTAGCGTCCCCTCCATCGCGCACGTTCATTATTTCTCTTTAGGTCGTCCACCAGCGTGTGTGTAGGCCCCGACTCCTTCTTTTCTGCACACACGGTCGATATACCTCTCTAGCCAAGTGTGCCTACAACAAACACATATATACTTCCCCTCTCCTCTTCTCACCGTCCATGCCCCCGTATGTCATTCCACACGGGATGAGGGGAAGACATGCACGCCGGTGGATCTTACCCGGGTTGGGGGCTCTCCTTGGAGATAATACCCCTACAACTGCTCTGCGGGGTCTCTGCATGATCACTAGATCGACAAGAAGCTACAAGAGGCTCCTTGAGTTGTTCGGTGTGAGGAGGAAGAAGGTCAAGGCTAGCTCTCTTCTCTCCTTGTAGTAGTGTCTAAAACTATCTGAGATCAACCCTTTGCATGGGTGCCCTTGGGGGTTTATATAGGCCTAACCACTAGGGGTACAACGGTAATCCGGCTGGGCACAGGCCCTAGCCGTCAGTGCCTATGGCCGCCGGCTACTCCGCCGGCTGCTGGGGCCTGCCGACTGGTGGGTCCCGCCAGCTGCCGGCCCATTGGTCGACAGGACGGCCCCACCTCATGGGGGTCTTGTCGGAGACTGCTTACTGTTGCCTCGCCTCTGATGACGAGGGCTTTGTCGAGGTAAGCATGGCTACAGTGCCGCCGCCTTGCGGGCTCTCACTGTAGCCTTACCTCGTCTTGTCTCCTAAATGGCGTGCGTGCCTCGAGGAGGGGAGCAAGCTGGCCATAGGAAGCCGGTCATGCCCCAGGCCGGCTGGGGGAGGCAAGGCCGCCTTCGGGCATCTCTCTGACCGAAGGGGCCCGCCGCCTGCGGGCCGTACTGGTAGCCCGTCATGGAGGGCATCATGATCAGCATGGGAACATTGCCACGCCGGACGGGCGATGGCTGTCCCGTACGGCGTACTGTAGCCATGCCTGCTCCGGGATTCGGGGGTGGCAGGCTTCACTGTTGCCACGCCCTGTCCCATCATCGTTATGGGGGTGCAGACTTTGAGGGCACGGTCACGGCCGCTTGCCAGGGCCGGCCTCTTGGAGTCAGTCTTCTTGTGTCGGCTTCTTGGAGTCGGTCTTTTCGTGGCTGGCTTCTTGGAGTCGGCCCTATCGTGGCTTCCTCCATGAAAATTGAGGGCTGGGCCGCCTTCCGGTAGTCGGGTTGTGAGGTAGCCAGCCGGAGGAAGGCGGCCCCGCGTCTTGGGTGCTCTAAGGCTCGATCGGCCTGTTGTTTCTTTCGAAGGGCCAAAGGGAGCCGGCTAGGCTACCCGTGGTCATTTACTCCGACAGTAGTCCCCGAAGCTGGTTGGGCTTCGTGGCTATAACGGGGACGAGAAGCTCAGTCAACTTCCTATCCCAAAGAGCCGGCAGCTAGGAGCCGGCCTTGATCAGTCATTCCATCTCGGCGGGGCTTTTTGAAGCCTGAAGGCGGGAACCAGCTGGCGCGCCTGCCAGGCTGCAGGCTGGCCGCCCGCCGCCTACATGCCACGTGGCTCCCTTCGTCTGGAGGCGCCTGCCAGCCCACGCGCGCGACGGGACATCGCCGCAGGCCGGGGCCCGCCACCTCCTTGCCTCGACCCAAGTGCGGATTTTCTGCGGCCCGAACGGATCGCTCGTCTCCCGACGGTAGTTTCTGCACGTCGTTTAGGGCGAAATAATCGCGGGACGTGGGGGAATGGGCGCAGTTAATCCCACGTCCCCCCACGCCTCGCACCCTCGGCTTCGTTACACGAGGCTATAAGTAGGGCTGGGGAGGGGGAGCGGCAAATGCTCGCACGCTCGCCCTCGCTCCGCCTTTCTCTTATTCCTCTTCTTCTTCCTCTCCATCACCGCAGCTGCCCGCCGCCGCGCCGCGCCTTCGCCAATCTTCTCGGTGTGCCGTAGTCTAGCGGTGGTCGAACCGCGCACCTTCCACCGTCAAGCTTTCTCCGTCGCTTCTTCGTCCTCATGGCGCGGTCCAGCTCCTGGGACGGCTCCAACGTCCATGAGGACCATGTAGATTTTTTCCGCAAGACGCGGCGGCTGCCGGGCAAGGACAACGTGCGGGTCCGTCTTGCGCCGGAGAGGGAGATCTCGCCTGCGCCGGAGGAAGACGAGCGGGTAATCTTCCGCTCGCAATGCCTGCGCGGCATCGGCCTGCCGGCGAGCGGTTTCTTCCGCTCCTTCCTCGAGTTTTACCACCTCCAGCCACACCACCCCACTCCAAATGCGGTGGTGCTGCTGTCGGCCTTCGTCACTCTGTGTGAAGGCTTTCTCGGCGTCCTCCCCAACGCCGAGCTTTTGGGGGAGTTCTTCTAGTGCAAACTTTGCACTGTCGTTGCGGGCGTGCCCGCTCCCTGCGGGGCCTTCATCGTTGTGCGGAGACCGACGGTCGACAACCCGTTTCCACCCATCGCTCTGATCCAGTCGGTGAAGCTCTGGCAGAAGTCTTACTTCTATGTGAAGAACGTCGCTCCGCAAGGCGACTTTGTCAATCTGCCGGCTTACGCAGCCGGCCCGCCGGCTGGGAGGCCGACTTTATGGTCCTTTCGGGCCAGGTCGTTGTCTCCAGCTGGAGCGGCCGCCGTCGCCCGTCTCCGGGTGATGGTCCAATCGGAGGGCCTGACCGGGCCCGACCTGATAGCCGCCTTCGTGGAGCACCGGGTGCTCCCTCTTCAAGGCCGCCCTCACATGATTTGCCAGATGAGTGGCTGATTCGACCCGAGTCGGCTAAGCACCAAGGAGATGCCTCACGCTGAGGTATCTTACATGGTAAATTATATTGCCAACTGCAAGCTCACCGAGGAGTGGCAGTTCGGCAAGGAGCCGTACTCTCGCACCAATCCTCCTCCTTCGGTAAGCTTCCCTTCTTTTTTTCTTCTGTTGTTGCCGAGTTCAGACTGGCCGACTCTTGACCAGTCGGCATGTTTTAACAGAGCCCCATTCTCCGACAGGCCGCCGAGGCCGCATGGGTGGAGCGCCAGTTTGTCCCCGGCCGAGCGACGGACGGCCTCAACGATCCCGACTTGGAGGCGGCCGCCCTGGACGACGACAGCGTAGGCGGAGGCGGCGAGGCAGGTGGCTCGGGTTGGGGCGGCGAGACTGGCAGACGGCAGCGAGGCCGGCGTTTTTCGCGCCGTCGGCGGCGCCCGATCATCAGGGCGCAAGCTCATCTGCCGCGGCGGCGGCTCGTGGCGGCGCGTCGAAACGTCAGGCCGCGCCGGCCCTCTTCGGCAGCCGGCCGATGAAGCCCAGGGGTTCTACGGCGGTGACCAAGCGGGATGAGGCGGCCGCGAAGGCAGCCCGCTTCCGCAAGGTGGTGAAGCAGCCACAGGTGGTTTCGGCGTAAGTGTTCATTTTCTCACGTCTTTCTTTTTTCTTTTTTCGGTTGTCTTTCTTCTAAGCCATTTTCTTTTTTCTTCTAAGCCTCCGTAGTTGGAGCGGGAGGAGGGCCCGCGAGCTCCCGCCGCGTGGACCCCCGCGCCGATCTTCAAGTGGTGATGGAGCGGAACGCGCGGGAAGTGCGGAAGGCGGAGGAGCAGAGGGCGGCTACCGCCAGGGTGGCACAAGAGGCGACGGAGGAGTCGGCGGAAGCGCGAGCCGACGCGGCGGCCAAGGCCCAAGCGGAGGCCGCGGCCGCGGAGAGGGCAGCAGAAGCCCTGCGGAATCAGCCTCCGCAACTCGTCATCCTCTTCCGCACCGTGGCTCCCGATATCCCAGTGCCCCCGCCAGAGGAAGCCGGCCGTGACCAGCCAGTGATGGAGAGGGAGGAGGGCGACGCAGTCGTCCTGGAGAGTAGGGCGGCTCCGCCGTCGCCGACTGGAGCGGGCCGAGGTATCCGGCCTGATGTGCCGCCTGAGAAGCTGGCTAGAGGCGAGCCGTCTGCGAGGGCGGATCTTGTGGTCCTATCGCTGTCTCGTCGGCGCGTGGGGAAGGCGACTTTAGCGCCGGATCCGCAGGTGGCCGCGGGCTCTGGCCCGTCGGCCCAGGATCTGGAGACGGCCAGCGCCAGCTCGCCAGGGTGGACACCGGGCGGTGGGACGGCCGTCCTGAACGTGGCGGCGCAGGACGTCCATGATCGGCTTCGGTCCCAGGCCGCCGCGCTGAAGCAATATACCCAAGAGTTTCTTGTGATGCGATCGACCATTCGGGTAAGTCTTCTCGCTTTATGTTGATTGCTCTTGTTGTCTTCCGTGGGGGCGCGTCAGTGCATCCACTGGGTGTAGTCCCCGAGTTCCGAGTCAGCTGCTGAGCAAGCGGCTTGGAACTTCTTAGTAAACTTTGATTGATGTCTTATTCTTATTCGCACTTCTGCCCTGTTGGCAGGACTACCACAACCTCAACTCCTAGGTCCGGGAGCTAAATCAGAAGACCACCGATCTGACGGAGAGCCGGAGTAAGTGCTTCATTTTTTATCTCATGTGGGGGCGCGTCAGAGCACCCACTAGGTGTAGTCCCTCAGATTCGGGCCGACTGCTGAGTAGTCGTGTCGGATCTTTTCTACCGACCACTTTCTTATTGCTTTTCTTCTTCTTCATATCTGCAGGGGCCAATGCCGACCTGAGGGAGCACCTGGGCGGGGCCCAGACTGCCCTTCGCACCAAGGAAGCCGAGTGCAACACCTTGGCCCAGGAGCGTGATCGTCTGGCCAAGAAGTTGGCCGACCAAGAGGAGAGCCACAAGGCGGCCTTGAAGGCGGTGCAGGACAGTGAGGCCGCATACGAGACTGAGGCGGCAAGCTGGGCAGAGGCGAGGCAGGCACTGAGCGAAGGCTACAGCTGGTTTGAAGATCTGATTGACGGTAGGCCGCCTTGTTCCTCGTCCGTTTGCTCACCACTCGGCCTCTGGTCTTTCTTCTAACTTCGAACTGCTTTTTTCTTCTTTGTGCAGATTAGTTCCCTGGTTACTCTGTTGCCGCCAACCAAGCCATCGAGGCCCACCATGAAGCACGACGGCAGGCTGGGGTTGAGATCGCTCCAGACACCGGTCGGTCACTTGAGGAGCAGCTTCGGGCGATTCAAACCCGCCTCCAGCTGGCTTATCACACACTCCGCCGTCTTCAGCGTGCTGGGGCGCAGGTGCTAGCCACTCTCTGGCCCGGCGAAGTGGTTCCCCGCACCCCTAGTCGGACTTTCCGACTGGCTGCAGGTTGCAGTCGGCCGCTTCGAGGCCTGGAAGGCTTCTGCGGCTCGGTCCCGCGCCAGGCGGGCGCTGGAGTTCGTCCGAGCTTGGTATCCTGGGCTAGACTTGGCTCAGCTGGCCACCTGGTGGCAGCAGGCCAACGAGGAGCTGGAGGCAGTGCGGCCGGCTATCATTCATCGCGCCTCGGCAATCGCCGACTACACCGACACCAGTGTCTTTGCCCCTGGTCGCCGCCTTCCCTGCTGGACAGTTGCTCTGCAATATGTGGCTGCGGAAGGACTTGGCCGTTTGAGAGGACAAGTACTCGAGCTTTCTTAGATTGTGGCAATACGAACGGGAAGCCGGCCAGCCGGCTGCTCTGACAGCCGGTTGGCGGGGGGGGGGGAGCCGGCTTGTGTTATGTAAGTTCGTTAGTCCTTAGCCGTTTTTCATGTGGGCCTCCTTTCCCGCCTTTGGCTCTTGCCAGTCGGACAACCGATTCTTCGAGCTGCGACTTTCAACAAGAGAGGGCTTGGGTGCCGGCACATTATTTGTCTGACTGCAGGTAGAACTTGGACATAACTCAAGGCGGCAAGTCCCCAGGACGACTGATCGAACCGGTGCGGGACAAGGAAAACGAAGGTAGTAACATAATCGTAGGCATGGTGCTTATCATACATAGATAAAAAGGACTAGTCCCCAAGTGCTCCTCGGGGGACCCGTTGTCTTGTAGTTAATACAAAAGGTAGCGTGGTACATACTGCATTTTAACTGTAAAATCTTCGAAGGAGATTGGCGTTCCATGGTCGTTCCGACTCCTTGCCGGAATCATCCCTCTTGCGTGCCTTCGGCTTCTGCGCATCGATCAGGTAGTAGGAGTCGTTGCCTAGGGATTTGCTGATAACCAAGGGGCCTTCCCAAGGGGTCGAGAGCTTGTGCTGGCCGGCTGTTCACTGGATCAGCCGGAGCACAAGATCACCCTCTTGGAAGGATCTTGGCTTGAGCTTCCGGCTATGGTAACGACGTAGACCCTGCTAGTAGATGGCGGACCGGCTGAGGGCTAATAGCCGGCTTTCTTCCAGCAGGTCGACGCCGTCTTCTCGTGCTTCCTTGGCCTCAGCCTCCGTGTACATGGTGACCCGAGGTGAGTCGAACTCAATGTCGGTTGGGATGACGGCCTCGGCACCATATACAAGTATGAAAGGGGTGAAGCCGGTTGACTTGTTCGGGGTAGTGTGCAGACTCTAGAGGATGATCGGCAGCTCGTCGAGCCGACTTCCGGCCGAACGCTCCAGCGGCACGACCAATCGGGGCTTGATGCCGGAGAGGATGAGGCCGTTTGCTCGCTCGACTTGGCCGTTGGACTGCGGGTGGGCAATGTGAAGGAAATATGCCCTAGAGGCAATAATAAAGTTATTATTTATTTCCTTATATCATGATAAATGTTTATTATTCATGCTAGAATTGTATTAACCGGAAACATAATACATGTGTGAATACATAGACGAACAGATAGTCACTAGTATGCCTCTACAAGACTAGCTCATTAATCGAAGATGGTTATGTTTCCTAACCATAGACATGTGTTGTCATTTGATTAATGGGATCACATCATTAGGAGAATGATGTGATTGACATGACCCATTTCGTTAGCTTAGCACTTGATCGTTTAGTATGTTGCTTATGCTTTCTTCATGACTTATACAAAGTTCCTGCAACTATGAGATTATGCAACTCCGTTTACGGAGGAACACTTTGTGTGCTACCAAAGCGTCACAACGTAATGGGTGATTATAAAGGTACTCTACAGGTGTCTCCAAAAGTATATGTTGAGTTGGCATGAATCGAGATTAGGTTTTGTCACTCCGATTGTCGGAGAGGTATCTCTGGGCCTTCTCGGTAATACACATCACATAAGCCTTGCAAGCATTGCAACTAATGAGTTAGTTGTAAGATGATGTATTACGGAACGAGTAAAGAGACTTACCGTAGCGAGATTGAACTAGGTATTGGATACCGACGATCGAATCTCGGGTAAGTAACATACCGATGACAAAGGAACAACGTATGTTGTTATGCGGTTTGACCGATAAAGATCTTCAGTAGAATATGTAGGAACCAATATGGGCATCCAGGTTCCGCTATTGGTTATTGACCGAGAATGGTTCTAGGTCATGTCTACATAGTTCTCGAACCCGTAGGGTCCGCACGCTAACATTTCGATGACAGTTCATTATGAGTTTATAAGTATTGATGTACGAAGGTAGTTCGAGTCCTGGATGTGATCACGGACATGACGAGGAGTCTCGAAATGGTCGAGACATAAAGATTGATATATTGAAGCCTACATTTGGACATCGGAAATGTTCCGAGTGAAATCGGGAATTTACCGGAGTACCGGGAGGTTACCGGAACCCCCCGGGAACTATATGGGCCATAGTGGGCCTTGGTGGAAAAGAGAAAGGGCCAGCCCTAGGTGGCCGCGCGCCTCCCCTTCCCTAGTCCTATTAGGACTAGGAAGGTGGCCCTGCCCCTCTCTCTCTTTCCCCTCCGGGAATCCTATTCCAACTAGGATTGAGGGGAATCCTACTCCCGGAGGGAGTAGGACTCCCTGGCGCGCCCCCTCTTGGCCGGCCAGCCCCTCCCCTTGGCTCCTTTTATATACGGGGCAGGGGCACCCTAGAACACACAAGTTGATCTACGGATCGTTCCTTAGCCGTGTCGGTGCCCCTTCCACCATATTCCACTTCGGTCATATCGTCGCAGAGCTTAGGCGAAGCCCCGCGCGGAGAAGTCATATCATCGCGGAGCTTAGGCGAAGCCCTCGTCGGTGGAGCATCATCGTCGTCACCACGCCGTCAGGTCGACAGAACTCATCCCGACACTTTGCTGGATCGAGTCCGGGATCGTCATCGAGCTGAGCGTGTGCAGAACTCGGAGGTGCCGTGACGTTCGGTGCTTGGATCGGTCGGATCGTGAAGACGCACGACTACATCAACAGCGTTGTTATAACGCTTCCGCTTTCGGTCTATGAGGGTGCGTGGACGGACCTCTCCCTCTCGTTGCTATGCCATCACCATGATCTTGCGTGATCGTAGGAATTTTTTGAAATTACTACGTTCCCCAATGATGGTATCGAGCCTGGTTTTATGCGTTGATGTCATATGCACGAGTAGAACACAAGTGAGTTGTGGGCGATATAAGTCATACTGCTTACCAGCATGTCATACTTTGGTTCAGCGGTATTGTGAGATGAAGCGGCCGGACCGACATTACGCAGACGCTTACGCGAGACTGGTTTCACCGCTCGAGCACTAGTTGCTTAAAGGTGACCGGCGGTGTCTGTCTCTCTCACTTTAGTTGAACCGAGTGTGGCTACGCCCGGTCCTTGCGAAGGTTAAAACAGCACCAACTTGACAAACTATCGTTGTGGTTTTGATGCGTAGGTAAGAACGGTTCTTACTCAGCCCGTAGCAGCCACGTAAAACTTGCAACAACAAAGTAGAGGACGTCTAACTTGTTTTTGCAGGGCATGTTGTGATGTGATGTGGTCAAGGCGTGATGCTATATTTTATTGTATGAGATGATCATGTTTTGTAACGAGTTATCGGCAATCGGCAGGAGCCATATGGTTGTCGCTTTATTGTATGAAATGCAAAAGCCATGTAATTGCTTTACTTTATCACTAAGCAGTAGCGATAGTCGTAGAAGCAATAGTTGGCGAGGCGACAACGATGCTACGATGGAGATCAAGGTGTCGCGCGGTGACAATGGTGATCATGGCGGTGCTTGGAGATGGAGATCACAAGCACAAGATGATGATGACCATATCATATCACTTATATTGATTGCATGTGATGTTTATCCTTTATGCATCTTATCTTGCTTTGATTGACGGTAGCATTATAAGATGATCTCTCACTAAAATTATCAAGAAGTGTTCTCCCGAGTATGCACCGTTGCTAAAAGTTCATAGTACCCAGACACCACGTGATGATCGGGTGTGATAAGTTCTCGTCCATCTACAACGGGTGCAAGCCAGTTTTGCACACGCAGAATACTCAGTTAAACTTGACGAGCCTAGCATATGCAGATATGGCCTCGGAACACGGAGACCGAAAGGTCGAGCGTGAATCATATAGTAGATATGATCAACATAGTGATGTTCACCATTGAAAACTACTCCATCTCACGTGATGATCGGTTATGGTTTAGTTGATTTGGATCACGTGATCACTTAGAGGACTAGAGAGATGTCTGTCTAAGTGGGAGTTCTAAAGTAATATGATTAATTGAACTTTAATTTATCATGAACTTAGTCCTGGTAGTATTTTGCAAATTATGTTGTAGATCAATAGCTCGCGTTGTTGCTTCCCTATGTTTATTGTTTTCATATGTTTATTTTAATATTTTCCTAGAGAAAATTGTATTGAAAAATGTTAGTAGCAATGATGCGGATTGGATCCGTGATCTGAGGTTTATCCTCATTGCTGCCTGTAAGAATTATGTCCTTAATGCACCGCTAGGTGACAGACCTATTGCAGGAGCAAGCGAGACATTATGAGCGTTTGGCTAGCTCAATATGATGACTACTTGATAGTTTAGTGCACCATACTTAACAGCTTAGAATCGGGACTTCAAAGGCGTTTTGAGCGTCATGGACCATATGAGATGTTCCAGGAATTGAAGTTAATATTTCAAGCAAATACCGAGTTGAGAGATATGAAGTCTCAACAAGTTCTATAGCTAAAAGATGGAGGAGAATCGCTCAACTAGTGAGCATGTGCTCAGATTATGCAGGTACTTCAATCGCTTGAATCAAGTGGGAGTTAATCTTCGAGATAAGATAGTGATTGACATAATTCTCTAGTCACCATCACTAAGTTACTAGAACTTCGTGATGAACTATAGTATGCAAGGGATGACGAAAACAATTCCCAAGCTCTTCGCGATGCTAAAATCGCGAAGGTAGAAATCAAGAAAAACATCAAGTGTTGATGGTTGACAAGACCACTAGTCTCAAGGAAAAGGGCAAAGGGAAGAAGGGAACTTCAAGAAGAGCGGCAAGCAAGTTGCTGCTCAAGTGAAGAAGCCCAAGTCTGGACCTAAGCACGAGACTAAGTGCTTTTGCTGCAATGGAACTGGTCCTTTGAAGCGGAACTACCCCAAGTGTTTGGCGGATAAGAAGGATGGCAAAGTGAACAAAGGTATATTTGATATACAGATTATTGATGTATATTTTACTAGTGTTCATAGCAACCCTCGGTATTTGATACTGGTTCAGTTGCTAAGAGTAGTAACTCAAGCGGAGTTGCAGAATGAGCAGAAACTAGTTGAAGGGAAGTGACGATGAGTGTTGGAAGTAGTTCCAAGATTGATATGATCATCATCGCACACTCCCTATACTTTCGGGATTAGTGTTAAACCTAAATAAATGTTATTTGGTGTTTGCGTTGAGCATGAATATGATTTGATCATGTTTATTAAAACGGTTATTCATTTAAAGTCAAAGAATAATTGTTGTTCTGTTTAAATGAATAAAACCTTCAATGGTCATACACCCAATAAAAATAGTTTGTTGGATCTCGATCGTAGTAATACACATATTCATAAAATTGATGCCAAAAGATGCAAAGTTAATAATGATAGTGCAACTTATTTGTGGCTTGCCGTTTAGGTCATATTGGTGTAAAGCGCATGAAGAAACTCCATGCTGATGGGATTTTGGAATCACTTGATTATGAATCACTTGATGCTTGCGAACCATGCCTTATGGGCAAGATGACTAAAGACTCGTTCTCGGAACAATGGAGCGAGCAAATGACTTATTGGAAATAATACATACTTGATGTATGCGGTCCGATGAGTGTTAAAGCTCACGGCAAGTATCGTTATTTTCTGACCTTCACAAAATGATTTGAGCAGATATGAGTATATCTACTTAATGAAGCACAAGTCTGAAACATTTGAAAAAGTTCAAATAATTTCAGAGTGAAGTGGAGAATCATCGTAATAGAAAAATAAAGTTTCTACGATCTGATCGTGGAGGAGAATATTTGAGTTACGAGTTTGGCCTTGATATAAAACAATGTGGAATAGTTTCACAACTCACGCCACATGGAACACCATAACGTAATGGTGTGTCCGAACGTCATAACCGTACTTTATTTTGATATGGTGCGATCAATGATGTCTCTTACCGATTTACCAATATCGTTTTGGGGTTATGCATTAGAGACAGCTGCATTCACGTTTAATAGGGCACCATCTAAATCCGTTGAGATGACACCGTATGAACTATGGTTTAACAATAAACCTAAGCTGTCGTTTCTTAAAATTTGGAGTTGTGATGCTTATGTGAAAAGTTTTCAACTGATAAGCTCGAACCCAAATCGGAGAAGTGCGTCTTCATAGAATACCCAAAGGTAACTATTGGGTACACCTTCTATCACAGATCCGAAGGCAAGTTATTCGTTGCTAAGATGGATCCTTTCTAGAGAAGGAGTTTTTCTCGAAAGAAGTGAGTGGGAGGAAAGTGGAACTTGATGAGGTAATAGTACCAGCTCCCTTATTGGAAAGTAGTTCATCACAGAAATCAGTTTCGTAACACCTACACCAATTATGAGGAAGATAATGATGATGATCATGAAACTTCAGATCAAGTTGTCTTTGAACCTCGTAGATCTTCAGAGTAAGATCCGCACTGAGTGGTACGGTAATCATGTTCGGAAGTCATGTTACTAGACCATGATGAACCTACGAACTATGAGGAAGCGATGATGAGCCCAGATTCGCGAAATGGCTTGAGGCCATAAAATCCGAGATAGGATCCATGTATGAGAACAAAGTATGGACTTTGATTGACTTGCTCGATGATCAGCAAGCCATGTAGATAAATGGATCTTCAAGAGGAAGACGGACACGATAGTGGTGTTACTATCTACAAAGCTCGACTTGTCACAAAAGGTTTTCGACAAGTTCAAGGTGTTGACTACAATGAGATTTTCTCAACTGTAGCGATGCTTAAGTCTGTCCGAATCATGTTAGCAATTGCCACATTTTATGAAATCTGGCAAATGGATGTCAAAACTACATTCTTTAATGGATTTATTAAAGAAGAGTTGTATATGATGCAACAGAAGGTTTTGTCAATCCTAAAGGTGCTAACAAAATGTGCAAGCTCCAGCGATCCATCAATGGACTGGTGCAAGCATCTCGGAGTTGGAATATCGCTTTGATGTGTTGATCAAAGCATATGGTTTTATCTGACTTTTGGAAATGCCTGTATTTACAAGAAAGTGAGTGGGAGCACTACAGCATTTCGATAAGTATATGTGAATGACATATTGTTGATTGGAAATAATGTAGAATTATTCGCAAAGCATAAAGGAGTGCTTGAAAGGAGTTTTTCAAAAGAAAGACCTCGGTGAAGCTGCTTACATATTGAGCATCAAGATCTATAGAGATAGATCAAGACGCTTGATAAGGTTTTTCAATGAATACATACCTTGACAAGATTTTGAAGTAGTTCAAAATGGAACAGTCAAAGAAAGAGTTCTTGCCTGTGTTACAAGGTGTGAGATTGAGTAAGACTCAAAACCCGACCACGGCAGAAGATAGAAAGAGAATGAAAGTCATTCCCTATGCATCAGCCATAGGTTCTATAAAGTATGTCATGCTGTGTACCAGATCTATTGCATACCCTACCACTAAGCTTGGCAAGGGAGTGCAATAGTGATCTAGGAGTAGATCAATGGACAGCGGTCAAAAATTATCCTTAGTGGAATAAGGATATGTTTGTCAATTATGGAAGTGAAAAAGGGTTCGTCGTAAAGGGTTACGTCGATGCAAGTTTTGACACCGATCTGGATGACTCTAAGTCTCGATCTAGATACATATTGAAAGTGGGAGCAATTAGCTAGAGTAGCTCCATGCAGAGCATTTTAGACATAGAATATTTGCAAAATACATACGGCTCTGAATGTGACAGACCCGTTGACTAAAATTATCTCACAAGCAAAACATGATCACACCTTAGTACTCTTTGGGTGTTAATCACATAGCGATGTGAACTAGATTACTGACTCTAGTAAACCCTTTGGGTGTTGGTCACATGTCGATGTGAACTATGGGTGCTAACCACATATAGATGTGAACTATTGATGTTAAATCACATGGCGATGTGAACTAGATTATTGACTCTAGTGCAAGTGGGAGACTGAAGGAAATATGCCCTAGAGGCAATAATAAAGTTATTATTTATTTCCTTATATCATGATAAATGTTTATTATTCATGCTAGAATTGTATTAACCGGAAACATAATACATGTGTGAATACATAGACAAACAGATATTCACTAGTATGCCTCTACAAGACTAGCTCATTAATCGAAGATGGTTATGTTTCCTAACCATAGACATGTGTTGTCATTTGATTAATGGGATCACATCATTAGGAGAATGATGTGATTGACATGACCCATTTCGTTAGCTTAGCACTTGATCGTTTAGTATGTTGCTTATGCTTTCTTCATGACTTATACAAAGTTCCTGCAACTATGAGATTATGCAACTCCGTTTACGGAGGAACACTTTGTGTGCTACCAAAGCGTCTAGCGAATCGGGTGATTATAAAGGTACTCTCAGGTGTCTCCAAAAGTATATGTTGAGTTGGCATGAATCGAGATTAGGTTTTGTCACTCCGATTGTCGGAGAGGTATCTCTGGGCCTTCTCGGTAATACACATCACATAAGCCTTGCAAGCATTGCAACTAATGAGTTAGTTGTAAGATGATGTATTACGGAACGAGTAAAGAGACTTACGTAGCGAGATTGAACTAGGTATTGGATACCGACGATCGAATCTCGGGTAAGTAACATACCGATGACAAAGGAACAACGTATGTTGTTATGCGGTTTGACCGATAAAGATCTTCGTAGAATATGTAGGAACCAATATGGGCATCCAGGTTCCGCTATTGGTTATTGACCGAGAATGGTTCTAGGTCATGTCTACATAGTTCTCGAACCCGTAGGGTCCGCACGCTTAACGTTCGATGACAGTTCATTATGAGTTTATAAGTATTGATGTACGAAGGTAGTTCGAGTCTGGATGTGATCACGGACATGACGAGGAGTCTCGAAATGGTCGAGACATAAAGATTGATATATTGGAAGCCTACATTTGGACATCGGAAATGTTCCGAGTGAAATCGAATTTTCGAGTACCGGAGGTTACGGAACCCCGGGAACTATATGGGCCATAGTGGGCCTTGGTGAAAAGAGAAAGGGCCAGCCCTAGGTGGCGCGCCTCCCCTTCCCTAGTCCTATTAGGACTAGGAAAGGTGGGGCCCCTCTCTCTCTTTCCCCTCAGAATCCTATTCCAACTAGGATTGGGGGGAATCCTACTCCCGGAGGGAGTAGGACTCCCTGGCGCGCCCCCTCTTGGCCGGCCAGCCCCCTCCCCCTTGGCTCCTTTATATACGGGGGCAGGGGGCACCCTAGAACACACAAGTTGATCTACGGATCGTTCCTTAGCCGTGTGCGGTGCCCCCTTCCACCATATTCCACTTCGGTCATATCGTCGCAGAGCTTAGGCGAAGCCCTGCGCCGGAGAAGTCATATCATCGCGGAGCTTAGGCGAAGCCCTGCGTCGGTGGAGCATCATCGTCGTCACCACGCCGTCGTGCTGACGGAACTCATCCCCGACACTTTGCTGGATCGGAGTCCGGGGATCGTCATCGAGCTGAACGTGTGCAGAACTCGGAGGTGCCGTACGTTCGGTGCTTGGATCGGTCGGATCGTGAAGACGCGTCGACTACATCAACAGCGTTGTTATAACGCTTCGCTTTCGGTCTCACGAGTGCGTGGACGGACACTCTCCCCTCTCGTTGCTATGCCATCACCATGATCTTGCGTGATCGTAGGAAAATTTTTGAAATTACTACGTTCCCCAACACAATGGACGCTAAGTCCAGTCGCATGCCCTGTGTCGCGCAGAAACGTGCCAGTGCTCCCTTGGCAAAATTTGTGCCGTTGTCGGTGATGATGCTATGTGGTACTCCATACCGGGTTGTATTATCTGCGCTGAATGTCACGGTAGTCGGCCCATTCAGTTTCTTGATCGGCTTTGCTTCAATCCACTTGGTAAATTTGTCCACGGCGACAAGCAGATGTGTCATGCCGCCGTGCGCCATCTTGAATGGGCCCACCATGTCCATTCCCAAGACGGCAAAAGGCCAGGTGAGGGGGATGGTCTTGAGTGCAGAAGCCGGCAGGTGCTTCTTGGAGCCGAAGATTTGGCACCCTTTGCAGTGTTTCACTAACTCCTTGGCGTCCTCCAAAGCAGTCGGCCAGAAGAATCCATGGCGGAAAGCTTTGGCGACGAGTGACCTTGAGGCCGCACGGTGGCCACATTCGCCCTGGTGGATGTCTTCGAGGATTGCTATGCCTTTCTCTGGCTCGACGCAGCGCTGGAAGACTCCAGTGACACTGCGCCTAACGAGCTCTCGGTTCGTTATTGTGTATGCTCCGTCTCGGTGTTGCACTTGTCTTGCCGAGATCTCGTCAGTCGGCAGCTCTCTGTTTACCAGGAATTTGAGGATGGGTTGGGCCCATGATGGATCTGTGACTTCTTCTATCGCCAAAACGGCTACTGCAACCAGGGCGGGTGGGCTGGGTTGTGAAGAGTTGGAGTCGACCACCGGCTCCTGTGTCGGTGCAGTCCCCGGGCCGGCTGCAGTAGTCCTCGGGCCGGGTTCAACTATGGCAGTCCCCGAGCCGCCTGCTTGGTTCCCCAAGTCGGATCCGACTACGTCGGGGTCAGGCGGCACGAAGATGGAAGTAGATTCCGGAGTGGCTTGAGAGACGGCTTGAGGAGGCGTTGGAGGGCGACGCCGGTTGGTATAGCTTGTCGGGTGGAGCCTATTCGTGCCAGGGCATCTGATTGCTTGTTGTCGGCCCGTGGCACGTGGAGGAACTCGCACCCCTCGAAGTATCCGCTGATTTGCTGAACGAGGAAACGGTAGCTTGCCATTTTTGCGTCCTTGGTGTCCCAGTCGCCAGATGACTGCTGGACCACCAAGTCCGAGTCGCCATAGCACAGGATCCGGCGGATGCCGAGTTCCTTGGCCAGCCGGAGCCCGTGTATGAGTGCCTCGTACTCGGCTACATTGTTGGAGGCGGCAAAATGGATTTGCAATGTGTATCTGAGTTTGTCGCCTTTGGGAGAGGTGAGGACGATGCCGGCTCCCAAGCCGATGTGCATCTTGGATCCATCAAAATGCATCCGCCAATGAGTGGAGTCGGGGGCTGGCGGCAGGTACTGGGTCTCGGCCCAGTCGACAAGGAAGTCGGCCAACGCCTGGGACTTGATGGCGGTGCGGGGCTGGTAGAAGATTGTGTAAGGAGCCAGCGCAATGGCCCATTTTGCCACCCGGCCGGGTGCATCCCGGCTGCCTATGATCTCGGCGAGCGGGGCAGTGCATACGACCGTGATGGGATGCTCTTGAAAGTAGGGCTTGAGTTTCTTGGAGGCGAAGTACACACCATAGCACATCTTCTGATAGTGCGGGTAGTTCTGCTTCGAGGTGGACAGTACTTCGCTCAAATAATATACCGGCCTCTGGACTAGCTGAGCTCGACCTTCTTCTGGTTGCTGAACCACGATAATTGTGCTGACCACCCGGCTAGTGGTGGCAATGTAAAGGAGCATGGGCTCTTTCTCAGTCGGTGGAGCCAAGACTAGTGGCGTACTCAGCATCTTCTTGAGCCCGTGGAAAGCTTGGTCTGCTTGGTCATTCCACTCGAAGTGAGTGGACTTCTTCATGAGTCGGTAGAGGGGGAGAGCCTTCTCTCCTTGCCGGCTGATGAAGCGATTCAAGGATGCCAGGCATCCGGTGAACTTTTGGACGTCTCGTAGCTTGGTAGGAATCTTCATTCTCTCTATGGCCTTGATTTTCACTAGGTTGCATTCGATGCCGCGTTCGAGACCAGGAAGCCTAGAAGTTGGCCGGATGGTACCCCGAACACGCATTTCTCAGGGTTGAGCTTGATCTGAAACCGACGCAAATTTTCAAAGGTCTCCTTGAGGTCTTCTAGCAAGGTGCCACGCTTCTCCGTCTTCACCACGACATCGTCTACATAGACGTGGGCATTTCTGCCGAGTTGCTTGAGGAGGCACTTCTGCATGCAACGCTGAAAAGTGGCACCGACATTTCTCAAGCCGAATGTCATAGTCAGGTAGCAGAAAGCTCCGAATGGTGTGATGAAGGCGGTCTTCAGGCGTTCATCTGGGTCCATGTTTATCTGGTGGTAGCCTGAGTAGGCATCCAAGAAGCTCAACAGCTCGCAACCGGCTGTGGAGTCTATCACTTGATCTATTCGAGGTAAGGCAAATGGATCTTTGGGGCAGGCTATGTTGAGGCTGGTGTAATCTATACACATACGCCACTTGTTATTCTTCTTCAATACAAGGACCGGGTTGGCAAGCCACTCTGGAAAGAACACTTCCATGATGAAGCCGGCCGCCAGAAGCCGGGCTATCTCTTCTCCTACAATCCTTCTCTTTTCCTCTGATCGTCGACGGAGGGGTTGCTTGACTGGTTTTGCATCGGCTCGGACATGCAATTTGTGCTCGGCGAAATCCTTCGGAACACCCGGCATGTCCTTGGGGGACCATGCGAAGATATCCCGATTCTCACGGAGGAAATCGACGAGCTCGCCTTCCTATTTGCTGTCCAAGTTTGCTCCAATGGCAGCAAACCTCTCCGGGTGCTCTGGGTCCAAAGGTATCCTTTTTATCTCTTTGGCCGGCTAGAAAGAACCTTGAGTATCAGGCTCCTTGGGATCAGGGGACAGAGCCGGCTGCTTGCCAGCCATGGCTACGACTCGATCCAGCATCTTTTTCTCTTCGGCAATCACGAGGGACTCGGCCAGCCGGCTGCTAGCTACTGCACACTCAGAAGATTTCTTGTAGTCTCCGGCCATGGTGATGATGCCCTTGGAACTCGGCATCTTCATCTTGAGGTAGGCGTAGTGGGGTACAACCATAAACTTGGCCAAAGCAGGTCGGCCAAGCAATGCGTGGTACGGGCTCTCCAAATCGACTACCTTAAACCATATTGCTTCTCGGCGGAAATGATCCTTGCCCCCAAAGAGAACATCCATCTTGATCTTGCCGATTGGTGAGCAGGATAGGCCGGGTATGATGCCATGGAACACAGTCCGACTTGGCATGAGCTGCTTTGGCTTGATGTTGAGCTTCTCCATGGTGTCACGGTATAGTATGTTGATGCTGCTCCCACCATCTATCAGCACGCGAGAGAAACGGGCAGCTCGCCTTTCTGTTGCGAGGGTGGCGTCCAACACCAATGCGTAGGATCGAGGAGACTACATCACCTCTGGGTGATCCGCCTGACTCCAGCTGATAGGCTTCTCCGACCAGTGCATGAACTCGGGGTTGTTGGAGGCAACCGCGTTGACTTCTTGCTGCTGTCGGCGCCGGTTGCGCCAGTCCTCAGTCTGGCTAGTAAAGACGATGTAGGCGGCATGTTCATCGGGGAACTCGTCTTGAATAGCTCCGACCGCTGGCCAAGCGACCGGCTGCTGAGGGGCTGGAGGCGGCTGGCCTGCAGGCGGAGGCGGCAACAGCCCTTCGCCCTTGGAGATTCGTGTGAGCCAATGGCATTTCCGAGTTGTGTGGTTGGACGGCTTCGCGCCGCTGTGGAACTTGCAGGGGCATCAAGGGTTTGCTCGTAGGAGAAAGCCGGCTGCCAAGCCGGCCTGCCGCCCTTCTGCTTCTTGGGTGCCAGCCGCCCCTCAAGTTGTTCGCCTTCGACTGTGGCCACCTGCCGGCTGGTGGAAGACGGCATAGGGGCCTTGCTCTTGTGGTCGTTCTGGTACGAGCGTCGGCTGAATTCTCCAGCCGACGTCTTGGGAGCCGGAGCTAGCACCTTTCCGGAGGCGTCTACTCGGAGCTCGGTCTTCATTGAGGTGTCGGCCGTGGCGTATTGGTCTGCTATGATCAGCAGCTCGTCGAGGGTAGTCGGCTCGTGGCAGAGGAGTTGGTGCTTGAGGAGGGTGCCTTCTCTGCACCCGGCGGTGAAGTATTCTATGGCTTGAACCTCGTGCACCCCCTCGCAGGAGTTACGGAGCTTGGCCCAACGCATGAGGTAGTCGCATGTCGATTCGTTGGGCTTTTGAACACACAAAGAAAGCTGGCGAGGCTCGGGAGGCCGCGTGGTGGTGAAGTTGCGGATGAAGACTTCCGTGAAGTCTAGCCAGCTGTTGACGCTATAAGGCTTGATGCTGTTGAGCCAGGTGCACGCCGTGCCTTGGAGCATGAGGGGGACGTATTTCACGGCAACACGCCTGTTGCTGCTTGCTATGCGGACTGCAGTGGAGTAGTCGATCAACCAATCTTCCGGCTTCACGGAGCCGTTGTACTTGGGCGTGTCTCTTGGGAGCGAGAACCCTTTGGGGAAGGGCTCGTCGCGGATGCGGGGGCCGAAGCAGGGCGGGCCCACACCGTCTTCTTCTTCTAGTGCCAGGGATCGCGCTAGGCGGTCGATCCGGTGGCGGGCGTCATTCTCGCCGACTCCTTCTCGGTGGCCCAGTCGGCCGCTGAGGGTCGGATGCGTGACAGGCGGCGGGGTGGGATATCTCTCCCCACGAGGCGGAGGAGGAGGCGGGTCGCCTCGTCGTTCCACACCTCGAGGGCGGCCTTCTGCGTCGCGCTTGATGGTGATTCGAGTCCGACTGCGGCTAGCAGCCGGCTCCTTCTCTTGTCTCGCACGGGCGACGCCTGCAGTCGGCGTCCGTGATGTCGCACCGTGCTCTTGGCGCGGGGGAGGAATTCCAGCGTGGGCGTTGGCTTCGTGTCGCGCTGCGGCCGCGTCGATTAGCTGCTGGATGCGTCTGGTCATGTAGGGGAGCTCGTCAGCCCCCAGTCCGTTTAGCTCATCTACGGCCTCCTGGGCGGCTCGTAGGTTCTCGAGGGGCGTGGCGTAGACTGGGCGATCTGCTCCCAGCATGCTGGCGATGGCCGCGCCGTGCTTCTTGACGACGCCGGCTTGGCTTGGCCCTTCAGGAGGCGGCGTACCGAAGGCGGCGTGGTCAACTTCGCGCTGGTGAGCTTGAGTGAGGCGTCTCATGGAGGCTATCCGCTGGCCCTTCGCAAGGAGGGCGAGGAGGCGTGCCTCCAGCGTCTCGGCGTCAGCGTCGGCCGGGATGGGGGCGGACAGATCGTGCAGCGTTGCTTGCAGAGGATCATTGGCGTTTTCGCCAGAGGTGACGCCGTGGCTGATGACTAGCACCTCGGTGACGGTGCTGCCGCTACTGTCGGCTCGAGGAAGAGGGTCGTCGAAGATGATCACGTTGGTGGGGAAGGCGTCGAGCGACACCATGTCGGAGTCGACAAGCATCAGGTCGGTGGAGCCAACCGACTCCAAGTCCGCGGTAGGCTCGCTGGAGATGTGGAGTTGGTCGAGGAGGCCGACAAGGCGGCTCTCGGGGCAGCCTGTGCTCGTGTCGGATGCAGGCTCGTCGGAGATGCGAGCCTCGCCAAGAAGATCGACGAGGCGGCTTGCTGCGCAGGCGTCCTCGACGCTTTGCAGCGCGTCGGGGCAAGCACCATCGGGCGTGCTGGGCTGGCTATGCTCGTTGGGGAGGAAAAGGGTTCCCGTCCAGAGCAGGTCTCCGGACGATGGTGCACCTGGCCCCATGGTGGGCGCCAAATGTCGGGTGGTAGGTGCGACATATGCCAACGAGTGGCTTATCATTGTGGGAGCCAGTAAGACATCGCCGGTGCCTGGAAACGGGATGAGGCGAAGACATGCACGCCGGCGGATCTGACCTAGGTTGGGGGCTCTCCGTGGAGATAATACCCCTACTCCTGCTCTGCGGGGTCTCGGCATGATCACTAGATCGACAAGAAGCTACAAGAGGCTCCTTGAGCTGTTCGGTGTGAGGAGGAAGAAGGGCAAGGCTAGCTCTCTTCTCTCCTTGTAGTAGTGTCTAAAACTATCTGAGATCAACCCTTTGCATGGGTGCCCTGGGGGGTTTATATAGGCCTACCCCCAGGGGTACAACCGTAATCCGGCTGGGCGCGGGCCCTAGCCGTCAGTGTCTATGGCCGCCGGCTTCTCCGCGACTCTTTGGGGCTGCCGACTGGTGGGTCCGCTTGTTGTCGGCCCATTGGTCGACAGGCCGGCCCCACCTCTTGGGGGTCTTGTCGGAGGCTGGTTACTGTTGCCTTGCCTCCGATGACGAGGGCTTTGTCGAGGTAAGCATGGCTACAGTGCCGCCGCCTTGCGGGCTCTCACTGTAGCCTTACCTCGTCTTGTCTCCTTAATGGCGTGCGTGCCTCGAGGAGGGGAGCAAGCCGGCCATAGGAAGCCGGCCGTGCCCCAGACCGGCTGGGGGAGACAAGGCCGCCTTCGGGCGTCTCTCTGACCGAAGGGGCCCGCCGCCTGCGGGCCGTACTGGCAGCCCGTCGTGGAGGGCATCATGATCAGCATGGCAACAGTGCCACGCCGGACGGGTGATGGCTGCCCCATACGGTGTAATGTAGCCATGCCTGCTCCGGGATTCGGGTGTGGCAGGCTTCACTGTTGCCACGCCCTGTCCCATCATCGTTATGGGGGTGCAGACTTTGAGGGCACGGTCCCGGCCGCTTGCCAGGGGCCGGCCTCTTGGAGTCGGTCTTCTTGTGCCGGCTTTTTTGGAGTCGGTCTTTTCGTGGCCGACTTCTTGGAGTCGGCCCTATCGTGGCTTCCCCCATGAGAATTTAGGGTTGGCCGCCTTCCGGTAGTCGGCTTGTGAGGTAGCCAGCCGGAGGAAGGCGGCCCCGCGTCTTGGGTTCACTAAGGCTCGATCGGCCTGTTGTTTCTTTTGAAGGGCCAAAGGGAGCCGGCTAGGCTACCCGTGGTCATTTACTCCGACACTGCCTCTCCGGACCTTATTTGCTTCTAACACATGCAGGCGTGTATATGAATTGATCTCCCTACATATAGCCAGGCCGACTATAATTCGTTTTCACCAAGCACCAATACACTTACCTCGCTAGTTATGTCTCTCCTTTTCTCGAACACACGACGGTTGATCTTCCTATGTAGTTACGCATGCTTACCACAACCATATCTTCTCCCCTCATCATCCTTGAATACCTCCCAACCCATCTCTCACAGGCACATGCATAGACAGACAGACATCCCCCGCTCTCTCTTATTGATATTGCACTCATACCCTCCATTTGTCTAGCAGGCCTCACCCACCATTTGTGAGACGCCACTCCACCACCAACCCTCCGACGCTCTACCTTTGTCTTTTTGCCAACCATATTCCTCTGCTACACATATCCATGGATGTCGATCGATCTCCCTCAATACATAGCTAGGTCTCTCTCCTTCCCCACACATATACTAGTCGGCGGTCTCTACCCCCCATACTGTTGGTGTCAAAACCGGTGGATCTCGGGTAGGGGGTCCCGATCTGTGCGTCTTAGGCTGATGGTAACATGAAGCAAGGGACACAATGTTTACCCAGGTTCGGGCCCTCTCGATGGAGGTAAAACCCTACTCCCTGCTTGATTAATATTGAAGATATGTGGAATACAAGAGTAGATCTACCACGAGATCGTAGAGGCTAAACCCTAAGAGCTAGCCTATGATGGTATGATTGTAATTGTGATCGGCCTTCTAAGGACCATGCTAGTCGGTTACAAGGAAGGAAACATAATATGCGGATCGCCAAGCTTGTCTTCCACGCAAAGGAGAGTCCCATCCGGACACAAGCTGAAGTCTTGAGTCTTGACGCATCTATAGTCCGGACGATGAATATAGTCCGGCTGTCCGGATACCCCCTTATCCAGGACTCCCTCAGAAGCCCCTGAACCAGGCTTCAATGACGATGAGTCCGGCGCGCAGTCTTGTCTTCGGCATTGCAAGGCGGGTTCCTCCTCCGAATACTCTAAGATGGTCATCGAACACGTAAACCGTGTCCGGATCTGCAAGATGATCTTCACATACCCTTAGCATAAATCTGTTCTGCTGGCAATCTTCGTACGCCGTGCCCTTGCATCGTGGCCTGGTCCAACACGAACCAGCGTTTCCTGCTCCACCTCGACTCGCGTTGCGAGGCGGTTTTATCAGCACGTCCTGCCAAAGCTTAGATCGTGTTCCTCTTAATATGGGATCTTTCATCAATATGGGCATATGTGACCCCACGGCGACCGTTAGCATAACTCCGTGTATTTTAGATAAGTCTCAAGTTGTCACGCTAAGGACACTTGGTATCCATCCCTTTTATAAAGGGGTCAAGGCCTACGCCTCGTTTCCACCTCTCCTGCTCCTTCTCGCACCTCGAGCTCCATCGTCCAAAACCTAAGCTCCAACACCCCAGATCCTCCAGTATGTCCGGATCCGGCGCAGCAGGCCGGTGGATGGCCTCCTCGATTTGGGAGGAGGATATTGCGAAGCTTAGGGAGGTCGAATGCCTGACTGCTGATATCCAGCACAGGCTTCCTGCTTCGGGGCAAGTCATCCCCATGCTGGAGCCCAATGAGAGCGTCGTGTTTACTCCACACTTCCTCCGAGGCCTAGGCCTCACCCTCGACCCCTTTGTGAGGGGGCTCATGTTCTACTATGGCTTGGATTTCCATGATCTGGCTCCAGACGCCATCCTCCATATCTCGTCTTTCATTATTGTGTGCGAGGCTTTTCTCCATGTCAACCCACACTTCGGCTTATGGCTAAAGACCTTCAATGTGAAGCCGAAGATGATCGAGGGGAGACATGCGGAGTGCGGAGGCGCCATAATAAGCAGGAACGCTGATGCCTCATGGCCAGAGGGTTCTTTTCCGGAAGTATCCGACGTATGGCAACGAAGATGGTTCTATGTCGCCGCTCCCAGAGGCACAAAGTGGGTAGCTGCCCCCGAGTTCTGCTCAGGCCCTCCATCACAGTTGGCGTCTTCGACCGATGTGGGACGGAATTACGGGCCTGCAGGCGATGTGCCAGAACTGCAGAATCGCATCCGGGAGCTTATTAGGAGGGACATAAATCTTGTCAGCATAATTCAAGTAATGCTAGTCCGGCGGATGTTGCCGTGCAAACGTCGGCCTCTCCGTATGTGGGAGTTTAATCCGGAGGGTCCGCAGACTATTAAGCACTTCTTCGGCCTGACGCTCGAAGGAATGTGTAAATTATTCTTCGGACGACAAGCAAAGTGTCCGGACACCACCGAGGATGCGGGCCTAAGCTGCAATCACCTAGATGCCCAAGTAAGTAACCTTGAAGCTGGACACTTCATTTATATTTATAATAACCATTATTCTGAAAATTCTTCCGTGGCCAGGAATGGCTCAATAAGGCGGAGAGAATCAGGTGTCCGGTGCCACTTCCTGAAGGCTCGCCTGGTCCCACTATTGCAAAGATGCTGGGCCGGGCGCTCGGCAAAATCCCTTCAGGGAAGGGCGAAGGAAAGGGCAGTGAAGCCGAACTTCACGCGATATGCATCCAGACCGGGGAAATCGCTACCCATCCTATGGAGGATAGCAGGAAGGGGGAGGCCAAAGCCTCCTCCCCACGCGGGAACAAGAGGGCCGCCTCCGAAGACTTGGAGGCGGAGACACCCAAGCAAGGCAAGAAAACATCACCAGAGGGCTCTGCCGCGACGGGCACCCTCACCGCGTCATGCCCTCCCACGGGCCAGCCCTCCACCGAGCCGTAACTTATTTATAAGTTCGAAGGTGTAATGTTACTCCAAGATCCATAACCAGGACATCGTCTTTTGTAGTCCGGCGAGCAGCTCTTCTCAACAGAGTTCGTCTTCGGGGGACCTTCGTCCGGAGATGATGGAGAGTGATACTCCACCCAACTCTCCGCCTCATGAAGCGGGCGACACGGAGGTGTCGTCACGGAGGAGTCCGGATCTGCTGAAGCCGGAGGCTAACACGTCAGCCTCCCAGAGCCTGGAGCGTTTGGCTCCTATGGGGGGCGATGAGAAGGGTCCGGCGCAGTTTAGTGTCTGGCCAGACACACTGACAGGCCGTCTGGAGTGAGCCGCGCTCTCGGAGGAGCACTTCTCTTTAATGAGCACCGTGCTCACGAAGATTTCATCCGCTACCAGCGGTTTGAATGAGGCATTTACAAGCCTGCTCAAAGGCTTTGAGGTATGTAGTGAAAAATGCACAACTTTTTGGTTATGAAGCACGCGCTAGGTGCGCTCCCTATAGATAGTAGCCCCTGAGACTCTGGTTGCCCGCCATAGGCGACAAACGGGGGATCATATACTAATGGCTGCACTGTACATGTGCGCAGGTATACAAGGATCCGGCAGCCGACCAGTCTGTTGAAGTTGCCGAACTAAGGAGGCAAATCGGATCCATCGATGCCGATATCACGCTGGTGAATAAACGGCTTGAGGAGTCACAGGGTATGTGCTTGGTTTTTATTATAATGTATGGGAAAATGCCAAAGGGGCATAATATTAATGCAATATGTTTGCACTGCAGATGGTGCTGCTGCCGTGGAGGCCATGAGGGCGGAACTTGCTCAAGTCACGGAAGAAGCTCTGGCTAGCAGTGCGGCTTCCCTAAAGGCGGCCGAAGAATTGAGAGCCGAACAGGCTGCTCATCGCCGAAGCGAGGAAAAAATGGCCGAAATGGCTGGGGAGTTAAAAAATGCTGCCGACCGGTACGCACTCTTGAAAAGGAGAATAAGGCTAGTTCGGCCGAGCTGGGCAAGGCACGTAATGCCGCCTACGAGATGCGGACCGAGATCCGGAGTATGCGGGAGGAGCTCCAACAGGCTGACAAAATCGTGGCTGGGGGCTCGTACGTACCGCGGACGAAGTTCTTGGATCCGAAGTATGCTCCCCTGGCGGGTCGCATGAGTCCTACAGACGCATATGCGGACTTGGCAAATAGTACAGCTGACGCTGTCAAGTTCTTCGAGGGTCAAGGTGATGAAAAAGTGGAGAAGCTGTTCTGGTCGCAGTTCAATGCTCCCACTCGCCCGCTGCCACTGAATGAGAAGGTGGCTGCTATGGCGGAGTTCCACAGGCTGTCCGGACTTGCAATGTGGTCTGTAATAGACCATCTTTGGCCGAAGGGGCCTAAGTTGGGCAACTACTTTGGTTTGGTGCAGCAATTCCTTGGAGCCGTGTCCCGGATTGACGCCATGAGGAGGTCGGCGTGCATAGAGGGTGCACGGATGGCTCTAGCCCGCGTTAAATCCTATTGGACGGATATGGAGGCCACTGTAATAGCGAGCCAGGATCCGATGGGAGGCCAACATCCAGCCGAGCACTATTTGGCGCAAGTCACAGAAGGTGCCCGCCTGATAGATGTGCAGTTCTCGAAGAGTGTTTTATTCGAGTGATAAGTCGAATCATTGTAGAAAACAATGTTCAGTTTAATTATGAGGCTATGTTTATACTTTTGCCCGGAAGTATGATTGTCCCCCTTTGTGGCCGTTCTTATATGTATAAGTACTCCGAAAGATAGCAGTCGTTGGCTTCGGCCCAAAGCAGACAATGCGGGGGTGTTCGTGAAAAAATATGCATAATCACACTTGATCCAACGTCTTGGTCCGTTAAGGAGGTGATCGCACGCCGAACTAGGCAACCAGACTATATAGCTGTAACACTTTCGCTTAGCCATGGGAGTCGAATGGTGGGGCTACTATGTCGCCCCTGGTGCATGCGCACGCATCCGAATACGGGTGCATGTGTGCATGGCCGGGAAACGACCCTTCGTTAATGCGGAGGCATCTTTAGGGATTCCGGTGAGTCTTCGAGTGGTTGAATAGTCTCTCGCTGTATCATGACAGTCAGTTTTCGGCTTTCTCTACTGAGGCGCTCATCCGGAATAACCAGGGAACAATCGCAGTAGTTCTCCTTTGGCCTGCCTTAGCCGGATGATAGAGGAACGTAAGGCGGCAAACCCAGGAGCCGGGTAAACCCAACATTTGACCAAAGACATGATTCGGAGCTGATGCATATACAGCCAAACTCGTGACGTCGAACACTCCCGAGGGTATTCGGTCTTTTGTAAAAGAAGATAGGCTGACAAGGGCCTATTATAAGCCCTTTATTTCTAGGTACGTGCAATTTAGTCTTCCGTGGCCAAATGCCAAAACGGCAGTATCCTCTGTGGGTATAGAACCCATGGGATGGTTAAACAACAAGAGGCAGTAGAAAAGGTTTACACAGGGGCTTAATCTAAAAAGAAACCTGTTGCATGGGGCCCTGCTGCACGTCTGCGCCTTTGTCTCCATTGTGCCGTATCCTAGAAGGGTATCGCGCGAACGTTGTGTGTAAAAAAGAAAAACTCGTAGGAGGGTGCAACGTGAGTATGCGATTAATAATAAAAGTGTAAGATGTTGTCCTGCCAATAAGGTCGAGCTAAGCGTGGGGCTGTATTAAATATAGACATTCCCTGGTTTCCGTTATGGGATTACAAATACGGTGCCCTGTTTGAATTTTATCCGGGCTACCGGACTCGTCTAACCGTGTCTGTGGTCGTAATGACCAGTCATGTTTTCTAATACTGGAGGCCGCTTATAGTCCGGCCGCCAAGTCCGTCGCGTGTTCCTCTGCTCGTGAAGGGCGCTCTATGATTCCCCTAACGGTGATGACGCCACGGGGACCGGGCATCTTGAGTGTAAGGTGGCCATAGTGCGGCAATGCGTTGAAGCGAGTGAAGGCCGTTCTTACTAGCAATGCGTGATAGCTGCTTTGGAAGGGTGCGACAGTGAAGAGCAGCTCTTCGCTTCTGGAGTTGCCTAGGGAGCCGAATGTTACTTCCAGCACGACGGAGCCCCTGGCGCAGACTTCAACACCTGGTATCACCCCTTCAAAGGTGGTGTTGCTTTGTCTAATTCTGAATGGGTCTATCCCCATTCTGCGGACAGTGTCCTCGTATATTATATTGAGACCACTGCCGCCGTCCATGAGGACACGGGTGAGACGGTATTCATCGATTATTGGGTCAAGCACCAAGGCCTGTGATCCTCCTTGCCGAATTGTAGTTCGTCCGTCCATGTGATCGAAAGTGACCGGACGAGACATCCAGTAGTGAGACGTGGGTACGACGGGCTCTACATCGTGCGCTTCTATGGGCGCGCGTTCATGCCTTCTCGTGGATATGTGAGTCGCGTGGATCATGCTTACTGTTTTAACCTCTGGCGGGAATTTTTTCTGTCCCCCAGTGTTCGGTTGGTGAGGTTCATCCTCGTTTTTGCTTAGTGTATCCCTCCCCTTGTGTTTGACATTTAATTTGCCGGCCTGCTTGAAGACCCAGCACTCTCTATGGGTGTGGTTCGCAGGTTTCTCCGGGGTGCCATGAATTTGGCATAGTCTGTCCAGGACTCTGTTCAGACCAGAGGGTCCATCTTTACTGCCTTTGAATGGCTTCTTTTGCTGATCAGGTCGAGAGCCCCTGAATCCGGCGTTGACCATGAAGAGACCGATAGTCGAGCGTTGTAGGTAGGTATCCATGCCACAGAGAAGAACTGCACCTCTGCCCTCTCAAATTCCAGTAGGCCAGCCGCCTTGTATCTTTGACATGGGCAAACACAAATTCGATGGCACTCTTTATTGATCACGCAGCCACACACTTCATCCCTGTTTTCAATTCTATCGATATCTCACGTCCATGACTCCGTTTCACACACATTGCATATGTTACGTTTTTCTGATTGAGATATCATCAACACATTGCCTCATTTACGCACAAACCATCTCTCTCACACCCACCCACGCACGTACCTGCACCTAAAGAAGAAGTGCACGCAGGGCGCTTGCGTACTCACGTCTCGTTCGGCCACACCCGCGGGTAGAGCGGTGGAGTTCGTTTCTGTACGAAAAGGCAACCCACGTGATAATTTGACGCGTGTAGCAGTTGTTTACTCAAAGGAGGGTCGTGTACCACGCCTAGAATATAAAACGATTGCCATGGGGAAAATGGAAAAATGGGTTTGTCTCTCGTGAGTCTCGTCAGACAATCTCACACAAGGGCGCCGTGGCCTCTCACTCTATGCATTGATCAGTGATCCGGCCGCATCCCGTCCACCTGCGGAAAGGGAGGATGTGCATCGTCTCTCCGTTCGACGGCGTTGAGGCAGCTCGTCCCAATCTGCGGTACCCGTCGTCCTCTCTGACCAAGCTCCGGCGCGGTAGGGCCTTCGCCACTTGCTCGCTGTCGCAGTATGGGCAGATCCCGGCCGCCGGCACCCTCCTAGTAACATCCCGACGACCCTCAGGTACAGCTTCCTCCGGCCTTGCTCCACTGCCCATCTTTCCACGTTGCTTCATGTGGATCTTCTTTAGTTGTTTGCTTAAATCGTATCTCGGCCGGCGTACTTTCCATCTTGCAATCTTGTCCTCAAACCATTTTTGATAAACCACCATGTGCTATCTTTCCCTTTTTACATGGAACATGCTTCTTTTTTGTCGGCGTATGTGCTTCAACTCGTGTTATTGGGCAGCAATTGTTTCCTTTTGACCTCCTTTTGCAAACAGGGCTATCCATTTTCACCTTGTTGCTATTGAGACCTTCTGGTGAACTGCACAAATCACTTTTCTGAAGAGTGTTTTGTGCAGTTCCGCCAGAATGTCACACGGGCAACATTTTTACATTTCTGTGGGACTGCGGAAAGGGAGATTGGTTTTGCTATCCTCCTCATCCAACTCCGTGCCTAATCTTCTCCAACAAGAAGTTAGTCCTAAAGAGAGATCGTAGAGCTGATCGGCTTCTATTTATGTGTGTTATGTTTCATCATCTTGTTCCACTAGTATTGTAATCACACTGACTGGATATCTTTGCAAACAGGGATGGTCCGCCCGATTTTAGCGGAGCTGCACAAAATGATCGGATTGTGGTGTCCTTCATACACCTCTTTTTGGGCTACAGAGCTGGGTGAAACTAGCTGCTAAGCAATGAACACTGTGCCAAGAAAATGGAGCCATGCCTACAAACAACATCGATCAATTATTAATTTTTCTTTATTTGTACACCTTCTCACAACTTTGTCTTCAGTTGTGATGTGAATATTGGCGCTGATCTGCGAACCATTGAGATGCATTAGCCATGGTAGTTTCATTTGTATTTGATGGAATGTTGTAACGAGATAATCTCGAGGCAAGACACATGAATCCTAAGTCGAAACCTTTTTTTTCCTGCGGGAACCAGAGTTGAAACCTTCATAGCATCACAGTACAATTTCATCAAAATTATGCGTACATATAAACAAATCCTGAAGGATTGATAGCAATGCCAGAAACAATTCAAGTTCGTTTCGCCGACATGTTGGACATCCTTCATCCGACACCACCTATCATGCAGCAATATTGAGTGCACAACACAACTTCAGGGAAAGATTCACCCCTGTCGTTGCGCCGCAGTAGTTATGGCTAGTGAGCAGTCAAATCACAGAGCCCCACCTTCGCCACAGTAAGTTGCTCGGACGAAGCAACCATCATTTCTCTATTCCTTGAATCCGCTGGTACTCCCATATTCCACAGTAATAAGTTGCTCAGGCGAATCAACCATCACTATATACGCTCACGTGTGATGACCACAGGAGCTATCCATTCAGATTGCATGTTAAAAAAATAAAGGTCGATAACTAATGCGGCAAACTTTCAAAAAAAAACTAATGCGGCACCTCGGGCCAACGCGGCCAGATCGCATTTTGCACGAGAAATTACACACCATGTTTCGTTGACATGTGGTCCCGTTCCAACATATAAGTGAGAAGACGGCGAGTAGTAGGAGTATTTCCGAACCGACGTGTAGGCCGGGGCGCCCCTTCGTGAGCCGTGGCAAACTGGCAACCGTCCACCGACTCTTCGCCTTTCCCTCTCGATTTGTAATTGCTGTCGCACGCTCTTCCTCTCCCTCCTCCATTTTCCTTCAACCCTTCACCCTTTCTTCTGCCATTGTTTGATCATCTTCTCCATGGAGGAAACAGGACGGAAACGACCCCGTTATTCTTGCCCCGATCTGAAATATGACATGGTGGAGGAACTCATTGATCGGTGCGACGTCATCACCTCGGCTAGCATGGCAGGTTCGTTCAAGCCCATTCTTGACTCAACTAATAACATCATTATAAGGAACCCAAGAGTCAAGGAGCGGTTTGATCTCCCCTATCTTCTTAGCTGTGACCATGATGACTGGCGCCGTCACGATGGAGTCCTCGCCCTGTGCAAGTTGATGCTGCTTGATAATGATACGTATGATGTTAAGATGCCATCACTTGAGGGAAAGGCTTGGGTAGGCGCAAATGGAGATTGGGTTGTTTACATTGGTTCCAACTGCGAGTGGGAACTTGTGAATGTGTACACTCGTGACCGGGTTCCACTTCCAAAAATCTCAGCAGACTGCCCAGAGGTTGAGCACACCGGTATTGTATGCACGTTCAAATACAATCATGGTGACTGTCTTCTATGAAAGATAGCAATTTCTCGAGTTCCCAACCGCTCTTGGAATTACAACAACTATGAAGTTGTTGCTATCTTCAACAAGCTTGTTGCCGTCCTTGCTGGTTTGACTCGATGGATATTGCTCAAAAATCAGTTTATGTACATGGATGAGTACTGTGATGCAATTGAATACGAGGGCCTTGTGTTTGCTGCCACCACTCGTGGCACTGTTTTTGCATGGAGTCGTTGTTTCGGTACATTTGTCTTCCACCATAATTATAATTGTTTCATCCACATGCATGTGGGTTAGCAAGTTTCCCTTTACTAATTAACCTTCTTCTTGTGTTTCCAAGGTCCTGCGAACATTCCACCACCTATACTTGAAGATTTTTATAACCAAGGGGGAGATGACGATGGTGATGATCACGAGCATGAGGACGAGCAACGTCCATATACTATTTGGCGCCTGGCAACTAATTCCGATGGATCACCTATTCTGGTGTCTATACAGCCCACTGATGATGTTACTGCTAAGGAAGCAGGTGTAGTCTCCCATGGTCGCACTCTCCGGACCTATTCCAACACCCGTTGCATGGTATTCGAGATGGATCTAGTGTGCTAGCGCCAACTCCTTCTCCCTGGTATAGAATTGATAGTCTTGGAGAAAACTCGCTCTTCCTTGGACAAAATATCCAATGATGGTGATAGGCGATCCAACTGCTGTTGACACAACGTTACTACCATTTATGAGAAGCAACTGTGTCTATACCTCGGACATTTGGGTGGTTCCCTACCCCGGTATGCGATATAGTAGGCCGCTTCAGCTGGATGATTAGTCCTGCGTTGGTCTCGGATCGACAATGGATGGCCCGTCCCAGAGAATCACTTGTGGTTCAAAGCAAGCGTTTCCAATGCCGAGGAATGGTTGAGTCGAAGTTCATTTCATTGCTTGTTATTTGTTGTGTGGTGAAAACTTTAGTATTTATAATGTATCTTCGTTGTCGATGTGGGTTGATGACCTGTTGTATGTAATAAAATGATATGTCTGTGATAAACTTACTAAATTTATGAATGGCTTTCGAGTCGCTTTTGTGAGTGAGTGGTGCGACGAGGAAAAAAAATATTTTCCGAATACATAATTGTACGTGCATTGCAACAGGTTTTCGGATGAGGCCAATCAACAATAGTAGTACACTATTTGTACTAGCTTCACATGCTTCGCGCGTTGTGCAGGTGTTTTTACTGTAGCCATATTGTACTCTACTACGTAACAAGCACCTCGAATCCTCGATACTAGTAGTACTATATAGTAAGTATAAGGAGTAGTAGGGTGGCATGGGCCAGAACAAGCAATCACGTCCAGGAGTATGGCACACGCCACCAGCACGACTTCCATCTGACACCATATTTCTTGGAGTCCGTGCTAGAGCAATCTCTTCAACCTCATCGTTTCTCTAACTCAGCCATCGCGCGACGGGCGAGTTGGGGGTTTGCCGATAGTCGCTTTCCTTAACTGCGGTCCCACTTGTAAGGCCAACTGCAATGCACGACCCCAAACGGACCTCCATTTTGCCCGAACTCCAACGATAATTTTGACTAGAAAAGCAAGACCAAAGAAAACAAGAACCACAAGAATACATTTTACTACTCCAGTAAGTTGGATTAGTGCCTTCTCGATGCATTCATTGTTGATCTGCGGCAACTCGATCTTGCGTCCTTCTTTCTTCTTCGAGTGTAAAGAAGTAGACATTGCTTCCTCGCATCTAGTCTCATGCCTAGCCTCTATTCTAGTACTCCATCCGGTCCGTGTTTCTCTGCGTCTAAGCAGCAACACGCATAACAAGTAGGAGTATCAACAAGTGCACTAATCGCATCTATAGCCTCTGTGCTAGCTAAAAGTGATAGAACATCTACTAAATTGCGCTCTATCAATATATGGATGTACTCTTCTTCCCAATACAAAAACTTGCATCCATTCTACTCCCTCCGTTGCACAATACATGCCTTCTATTTGTCAAAATATATATGTATCTAGACATGTTTTAGTATATAGGTACATCCATTTTTGGACAAATGGAAGTCAAGTATTTTGGAATGGAGGGAGTACATAATAAAATTTTTAAGTTAGCTCAACTAGTCTAATCTGAGAGCACAACCGAAGATTTGGTCGGGTTTTTCCTTCTTTTGCCGACACGTGGGACATCCAGCATCCAGGTCATGTCATGAAAGAAAATAGAGTGGTAGTTGAAACCACGAGATGTGCATCTTGGGTTAAACTGTAAATAGAATCTTACTACTCTTGAGTAACTCCAAAAGCGGCCACCGAAGATCTTTCTTGGATTTGTTTTTCATCACCAGAACGTCGAGGTGAAAGATGTGCAGTTTCAGTGGGTCCGCTTGCGTTTTCACTGACATGTGGGGCCGCATGTGAGCAAACAGACAATGGGCTCCGCGCGTCCGCTGGCTGGCTGAGACGAGAGATTGAGGACGGCTGAGCACGGACTGTAGGAAATTTTTTCTACATAACCAGCACCTTGATATTCGCATGTGGTTGTTTCTAGAATAAAAAAAAGGAGGTACCTCTACTTATGTTACTCCCACTACGCCTAGCCTAAGGTTAGTAGGTGACCTTGCGCTTGGCTCTTCGCCTCTTCGGGAAGTCGATGGTTCTACAGTAGTGCTCTGGTAGTCTGACACCAAATGAACTGTTTCACGTCCAACGCTTGTAAGAAAAAGTTTCTCCTCGTGCTGCGAGCCCCCGCGCACGCGTTGGCGAGGGAGAAGGCGTAATCAAGCTTCTCATCATTCTGCGAGTTGATGGGACACATCAAAGTTATTTACTAGTAGTACGTACTCTCTCCAAAAAAGGGCTGACCAAATCATTGCTACCATCCCGTGCTCCGTCGTTGAGTACGTGCACAATTCACGTGCCATCGAGGAGAAAAAATATTGTGTAGGTTCCAGCAAAGTGCATGACTCACTTACGGAAAAGGGTTTCCCCCCGCTTCCCCCATACGACTCACTTACACACTGCTTATCTGATTATCTCCATTTTCTTGCATGACACGTGCACCTTGATGCTAGATGTCTCGCGTGTTGGGAAAAGGATGAACAAAGCTCACGTAAAAGAAAAGAGTTGAAGAGCATAGATTTACGACGACCGAGGAGGAGCAAGGAACCTCGCGGTGGAGCGTCTGCAAGGAACCTTGCATGTTTTCCCATGTTTTTTTGCCGCCTGCCCACCTATAAACAACTAAAAGAACATGAACTTTTCGCTAACCACTAGAAACGGTACATCAGGATGCTAAGTTGAAGATTTTTTATACTCCCTCCGTTCCCAAATATAAGTCTTTTTAGATATTTCAATAAGGGACTACATACGAAACAAAATGAGTGAATCTACACTTTGAAATATGTACACAAGCCAACGCACTAACTCCATCCAATCCAACTCATGCAAATATCGCTGGCGTGGAGCACACAGCATGCGTACACAAGGCGTGCATGCACACCTTCGGCCGCAGAATGCGTGAATAACACATGCATGCGCACACTTTCGGCTGCATGGAGGCCTGCGCCATCCGCGGCGACGTCTGGTCCGTCGTGTACGCGGTGGCTTCGCGAACATAGGGCGCATCGCATCTCTTGCAGCACCTCTTTGTCGTCGTTGCTCAACTACTAGTCGGAGACGAAGACGACCGCAACCTCGGGCTTAGAGCTAGCACCGACGGAAAAACACGCACGCTGCACGCACACGAGCACATACGGAGTTCCCACGACGTGGTGGTGGTGTGTCCCCGGTCGCCTCTCCTTCTACGCACGTTGTCTATCAAGGTGGCTGCATGCTAATGATGATGTGGGTGAGATCTTCTAGGACTCAGATGATGACGAGGAAAATTATGAGACACAAGGTGACGTACACCGTCAAGGTCCACGGTCAAGGGGGTGCTAACAAGTGCTTAGATGTGCTTAGAGAAAGTACAATAGAGCTGAGTCAGTGGGCTATAAGGAATAAACAGTAGTATATTTCTGCTTAGGCTGGTTGTAATGGGGAGTATCATATACTAGTATCATGCATATGATACTAGTGTATGATACTACCTCCGTAATGCATAGTATCATATAGTAGTATCATGTATTACTCTATTTATTGCTATGCATGACACAAAGTATCATAGCATTTATTATGATACAATATCATGATATGATACTCCACTCTTTCTTTCTTCATTTAATGCTATGACACCTCGTCAAAATTGCCTAGTTGGCATGCATGATACTAGCTATGATACTACCATTACGACCAGCCTTAGTTGTAGGAAAGAGAAGAGGAGAGAGAAGGTAAGCGGGCTCTTCGTGAAGAGCCACCTCTAGCACGTGCTCCTAGGCACTTTGTACATGTTGACTATAAGATGGGTTGTAGGCTTATAGCCAGCAGCTGGCTATACTATTAATGCTCTTTAGATGAGGTGCTAACTGCATTAAATGGCTTAGTAACTCAAGTGTTCAATGCATAGGTGCTTAGTTTATTGGTGCCACATCATATTTTATGCCTACGTGGCAGGCTTAGTAGCTATACATGGTGGATCACTGGGAGAGGCCAAGGCTGGTCATAGTGGGGAGTAACTTGTACTGTAACATATTAATATGTTACTCTAAACATCTCTATAAACCGGAAAGGAGGGAGTAGTAACATAGACTAGTGTCATATGCAGAGTATGGGAGCACATGATATTTCCCCGTCCGGACCGATCCCAAGTTGGCTTCTCACCTTCTTGGCCCAACAAAAACCCCCCCCCCCCCTCCCACGCGCGCTTGCCGCCCGGCGCCAGCTGAGCCCGCTGCTCCACATTGATGGCAAGTCAGGGCGACGCGACCTCTCACTGCTTCCGCCGTTGAAGCGGCGCGCCGACCGAGGGCACCACCCGCTGCACGCCCGGCATTTCAGACTACACAGTGGATAGTAACTTTTAGAGCAAGTACTATAATTAGATGGCATAAGCAGGCTATAAGGATTTAAATATAGTATTTGTGATTAGTTGAAGGAGAGAGAAGAGGAGAGAGAAGAGAAGCGGATAGTAAACGTGTAGCCGGTTATACTCCAACATACTCTACTTTGTGAGACAAAAGGTGGGGCCATTAATGATATTGTATTTATACTAAAGGGACTAACGGACGCCTTAATTACTCTATTTTTTTAGACAAACCTTGGTGGGGCTATTATTGACTTTTTTTAGCTATTATTGACTTGGACTTGGGGTTTGGGGGCCAAAGGCCTACTATTATACTCCGACCTAGCATGCTCTACCCTAGCCGCCGCTGTATCATATGGTTTCGCACCGTTCCAGATCTTAGCGCCGCCACGCAATACTTCTCCGACCTCGGTAACCTCTTCATCAACGACATGAGTGACAACATCAACCACATCGATTCTGCTCCCGCTGTACAGTATGTGATTCTGTCCTCCTGGTTTAGTCCGCATCATTACTTTGATGTTTGCAATTGTCGTCATGATCTATTTACTGCTGATTCGGATTAAATCTCATACTAAATTGCTCATATATTCAACAATCCAATCCAAAAACCTGATCACAGGCAATTTACTCCAAGTGGTTTTGCTGCGCTTTTGAAGCCGCCTACTTTTAAGGGGGTGCAATATAAAAGGTGGCGTACAAGAGCAGTATATTGGTTTCAGATCATGTACTGCTATGACGCCACTAATGGTAAGCCTGAGGGCGATCTTAATCCTACACAGCAGGAAGCTTTTCAGAACATGGATACCCTCTTGAAAGCCGCCCTGCAGAGTGTTCTTGACGATTCCATTGTGGATTCGTATATGTTGTTTGACAGCGGCAAAGACATGTGGGCTGCGCTCGAGGCCACGTTTGGGCCCTCGGGCGCTGGCAACGAGTTGTACGTCATGGAGCAATTCTGTGACTACAAGATGACTGATGAGCGCTCTGTTGTTCAGCAGACTCATGAGATACAGTCACTCTCTAAGGAACTTGAGCACTTTAAGTGTGTGTTGCTGGACAAATTTTTTGCTGGGACCATCATTGCCAAGCTTCCACCTTCGTGGAACGATTTTTCTACTTCTCTGAAAAACAAGAGACATGAGTTTACTGTTTTGGATCTCATTAGCACTCTTGATTTTGACAAGAAGGCGAGAGCAAAAGACACACGTGCTCGGGTCGCCGAGGGAGCTTCTAGTGCCCACATGGTACACGAGAAGAACTTCCAGCCCAACCAGCCCCAAAACAACAAGAACAAATCTCAGGGGAAAGGAAAGTTTGATGTAAAGAACAAGCCGTCACATTCTACCAACTTGAAGAAGAATTCTCATAATGGGAAGGGATACAAACCTCAATTTTGGTAGCACCGCACAAAATTTATATGGCTGCATCTACCTGCTGTCAGCTAACCTCATGGTGCTCTAGGTAGTCCTACATTCGTAACTAGGTACAATGACCACCGCAAGATGAAATTAGCTTATTCGTATGTTGACTTGCTGAATGCAGTGCGGAACGATCCTGTCATGTGTGCAGGAGCAAACAAGCAGTGCAGCCGAAGGTGGAAATCAACCAAGGACTTATGAAATTATATGTAATCTTCCTCAGGCAGGTCAGTATCCCCTTCGTCCAGATGATCGTGTTTTGTCAAGCCGAGTTATTGATATGTGCTACAGTTTTGCAACACCGTTTAAGTATAGCTACTGTTTTCCTATCTTTTCATATTCAGGACAATGAATATGATATCAGGGGAACTGCACAATATGGACCCATGTTGAGTCATCTCTATTGCCTCATGTGTTTGCTGCAGATGTGTCAGCATCAATTGCAAGATGAGGTAGCTAGCTAGCTGTGGAGTTACCAACATGCTCAAAGTGCTCGCAACATTGAGAACAAACAAGCATGCCCAGGAAATTAATGCATGCGCAGGGAGGCCCTTTGCTCAAAGAAGCATCTACCGATTTTCTTTATTTCCACACTGTCACAGCCCCAGATCAGCCCTAGAGCTTGCTTGTAGCTAGTAGCATTGCATTCATGTAATCATGTTTAATTTTCATGAAATTTGAAATGGGGATTGCCTAAACCCTAGCATTAAAAGAATTCAAATAGGCTCAACCAAAAATAATTGGTCACTGGATTAATTCATCATTTCTGGAAAAAAAAATGCTTTAAACCAGAACCAGAGGTGCTGCACATTTTTCATGCCATATTTGGTCACTGGATTAATTCATTAAGTATTTGCATTTGGGCATTTAATGCTAATAAATAATTTAAATGCTCAAATAATCCCAAACTGAAATGTTTACTGTAGGATATCTTTCCAACAGTGGTCATGAGCAGTGGCATGAATTTTGGGATTGATTTAGTATTTTTAATAAAGCCCAACAGATGCAGAATAATAGAAAACAGGATTTAAATAGAAATAGGAGAGAGAGAGAAGCCACTTGGGCCAGTTACCTAGCAGCCCACTTACCTGGCGCCACGAAAGCCCGCCCCCCCTCGCTGGCCCAGTTGGCCCAGCCCACCAGCCGCCTCGCCGCTCGTCGCCTACCTCTGCCAGTAGGCAGAGGAGGGACACGGCGCACGCGCCGAGCTCGCCACGCCTCCTCCCTGCCCGCCTGCCTCACAGGGACGCCGCTCGCAGCGCCACGAACCCCCCCTCGACCCCCTGTACCCTCTCGATCTCTCCCTCTCCCTCGTTCCCTCCTCTGTCTCGCTCTCTCTCCCGTACCCGAGCGGCCCCGTCGCCACCGTCGCCGTACCCGCGGCCACAGCCATCCCCGAGCCTCCCCGACATGCCCCCGAGCTCCGCCTAGTCTCTCTCCCCCTCCTCACCGAGCCTCCCGACACCGGAGCGCCCCGAGGCGCCGCCCCGACGCTTTTCCCCTCCTCGGCCACTGAGGATCGCCGTCGTCGAATTCGCCGCCGTTCGGTCTTCCCCGAGCCCGCCATCCACCTCTACGGGATCCACGTGAGCTCACCGTCCGTTTCCCCCTCTTCCCACGGTCGACTGCTCCCCCTAACCACGCCAACCACCGCACCCGAGAACTCTTCACCGCCGGCCATGGCGCCCGCGTGTGAGGCCACCGGCTGCGCCGAGCACATCACCAAGTTCGCCGCCCTCCCAGGAGCCCGCAGCGCCCCTCCGTTTCCCCTCTAGTGCACCGCAGCGTCGAGCCCGAGCTTGCCCGAGCTCCGGCGGCCGCCTAGGTCGCCGCCGGCGCCGATTCCGGCCGCCCCGAGCTCAACCCACTCCACCGAGAGCTTCGGCTCGTCCCCAGCTCCACTTAGACGCTTTCCCCGATCCATTTGGTGGCCGGAGTGGCCAAAACCACTCTCGCCGCCGCGTCGGGCTCGCCGGCGGCTAAACGCCGGCAGCCGACTTTGACTTTGACCCGGGTGGGCCCCGGTTGACTCTCTGAGTCAATGACAGGTGGGGCCCAGCCCTGTTAACTAATCAGGTTTAGCTTAATTGATAATTAGCTAAACTAATCACACTGACATGCGGGACCCGCTGTCAGGTTTGACCGGACCGTGACCTGTTGACCACTGACGTCACACTGACATTAGGCTGACGCAGTAATACCTTTTTCTGGATTTAATTTAATTCAGGAAATTCCAGAAATTTTCCTAAACTTCAAAAAATCATAGAAAATAATCTATAACTCCAATGGAAATAAGTTATATATGAAAAATGATCAGAAAAATATGAAGAATCTGTTTATGGAATTTTCATGCATGTTTGAACAAGTTAACCTCGCTGAATAGGATGAATCATGATTAGGTTAAATTATGAACTAGCATTTGGAGTTGGAGTTTAACCTTGTTTGAATTCCACTTCAATTAACTTGGCTTACTGCTGCATTAGGTAAATTCAGTTCCTTAACATGATCATGCATCATATATGTGCATTGCATTGATTGTGTTCTTTCTCAGTTGCCGGTGTCTGTCCCTCTCGATAGAGCGTGATTTCAACGATGAGATCGATGACACTAATGAAAAGCTATATTATCTTGAAGTGCGTGCAAGCAAAACCCCTTGTTCATTCGATATAATCCCACTCTCTCGCTCCTGCTCTATTTTACTGCATTAGGACAACAACGACTCATGTGTTACTTGCTGCGGTAGCTGAACCCTTTATCCTCTGCATGACCTGTCATTCCACAGTAATTAGATGAAACCCACTAGCATGAGTAGGAGTTGTTTGAGCCTGTTGTGCCTACTCATTCATGCTTGTTTGTCATGCCTGCTCTTTGCTTAGAGTTGAGTCAGGTCTGATTCATCGGGAATGAATTGGAATGGTTGTGTGAACATGTCCCTCGTGTGTGAGCTAAAGGTGTGAACACAATTTGGTAAAGGTAGCGGTGAGAGGCCATGTAGGAGTACATGGTGGGTTGTCTCATTGCAGCCGTCCTCGGGAACTGAGTTACGTGTTTGTGATCCATGAAACAGTTACTACCACGCATTGGGCCCGAAACCAATGGACCCTCTCGGCTTCTTAACCACCCTTGTTCTCTGTCCGGGAGTTGCAACTAGTTTACGGTGTTTGTAGGATATGTGTTGGAGGCCGTGCGTGGCGCTGACCCTAGGGGTGGGCTATGATGCGGTAGATACACCGTGGCCGGTGTGCGAATGCCCGTTTGGTATCTCGGGAACCCTGCACACATCGTTCGGGCTGTATGGGAAACCTCGGCGGACTCCTGTGGATGGAACCCGAATAGGCGATAAACCTGGACTAGGGACTTGAGTGTTTAGGTAGGCTGTGGCCAACACCCACGTTGGGCTTCCGCTTGAAGGTTGCAGTACATGTCGTGTAAACGACGGTAAGTGGTGAGCGTGTGTGAAGAAGTACACCCTGCAGGGTTAATATGATCTATTGAATAGCCGTGTCCACGGAAAAGGACTTCTGGGTTGCCTATATCAGTTCATAGACAAGTGAAAGTGGATACTCTAAAATGCGCAAGATAAGCGTGAGTGCTATGGATGGCGTTCTCGTGGGAGGGAGACGGAGCGGGTCCATAGTGGTGTATTGATATGGTGAATATGTGGACTCGTGCGCCACCTCAAAGAGTTACTTGCGATCGTAGTTCAGGATAGCCACCGAGTCAAAGCTGGGCTGCAGTCAAACTCCACCACCCCTTTTGATAATGATGCATATGTAGTTAGTTCTGATGTAAGTCTTGCTGAGTACAATTGTACTCACGTTTGCTTATTTTATGTTTTGCAGAGAGATGTCAGTCTCGCTAGTAGTTCCACGTGGACTTCGACGTTTAGCTTGTTACCTCAGCTACGATCTTGTGCCCTCGGCAGGATCTGGTAGATAGTCAGGCTTCTCAGCCTTTTTCATTTATAGTTATGCGTACTCGGACATGTTTAGCTTCGCTTGTGCTTTGACTTGTATGCTCTCGAGTGTAGGGTCATGAGACCCATGTTTGTAATTTCTCGCTCCTCGAGCCTAATGAATAAATATTTGAGTCGAGGGTTATGTTGTGATGCCATGTCGTATTTACACATATTGAGCATATTGTGTGTATGTTTGAAATGCTTGGTATGTGTGGGATCCGACAAACTAGTTGTTTATCCTCGGCAGCCTCTCATATGGGGAAATATAGTCTCGTGCTTACGGCGATAGTAGTCCGCTACAGCCCGGTTCACGAGTCCTGCTAGCCCAGCACTACTGCTTGGACACTTGACTGGCGGCATGTGTTTCACTTCGTTCCTATGTCTGTCCTTCGGGAAATGTCACGCGGTGTTATTGAGTCCTACCTAGCCTGCTACAGCCGGGATACCGAGTCCTGTTAGCCAGTGCTACAGCCCGAATTTATCGTTGATGACCGACATGCTCGATGTGATTCATGTATGCTGTCCCCATGGGTTAGTGCCGCTTTGGGTTCACGACTAGCCATGTCGGCCCGGGTTCTTTGTCATATGGATGCTAGCGACACTATCATATCGTGCGCCAAAAGGCATAAACGGTCCCGGCCATGGTAAGGCGACACCCGTGGGAATACCGTGCGTGAGGCCGCAAAGTGATATGATGTGTTACATGCTAGATCGGTGTGACTTAGGATCGGGGTCCTGACAGCATTGATATCAGAGCCTGACTGCTGGTAGGTTTACCAAGCCAAACTGGTCGAAGTTGTGTCTAGAAATGCTTTAGTTATGTAAGGGAATTGATTGTGGAAGGGCGAAGGCTCCTTTTACTCCTTATATCTCATGGCCTTCGATCTGAGTCAACCTCTTCTCTTCTACGGGTTTAAGAACTAGGCTTCTCATCTATCTATCAGGATGACGTGTTACTAATCCATAGACCTTTAATATTGTTGGTTTTAAGCCTCAGTTCGGTTCCTACCATTTCTGTATGTTTACTGTTGATCTCGGAACCTTGATATTGTGATGTTGAGTGGTTATGCCACCATTTTTGCAGGACGTCTCAAATCATTTTGAGCATTTACAGCCGTTATGCTGTCCGAGTCATCCCAGGTCTCTAAATAGTCTGATGCATTTGCAAATTCCTTCTTCCCGTACCTGATGTCCTTTTGGTCAGAATAAGCACACTAATCGGTACGTTGAGGTACTTTGTTGCCTCGACATATATGTTGGAGTTATTATTATGACCCTAGGTGTTTAGGAATTCACCTAGCAATTTAGCAATGCTTTTGTATCCCCAGTGTTATGATTCTAGCCATTATTCGTGAAAGCGTCCCGTGATGTTATTAGTTAGTAGGCATTCTATTCCTGGGTTTCTGAACACGAGATTCATCCTACTTCATGTTGTTAGTATTTGCTAGTTCCTTTAGGATATTAGTAACTTTGCGATAGTCCTCGAGGTCCGTGGTATTTCCTTCTTCCAAATGCCATGAACCATTTAAGGCAGAAGTTAGTTGAACCAAAACATCACAATAAAAGTGGCCTCGATGAGTTCTCCATTTATTTGTGACTCTGCCAGTTCAACCTCTCTGCATGGGTTATCCGGAAGAAATGTTGAGCTTTGCTCGACATACTAATCTGTGCATCCACAACTCAGAAAATTATATGTTCCTTTGAGTTGCTCTCTTTAGTTGTATCCCGACCATCCTCTATCAGTTGATAATCAAGGGTATGCGTGCATTTGTTTATCGATGCCTATTATCCTTGTGGTCCGACAAGCCATTCTATTCCGGAATGTCTAGGAGAAACAAACTCCAGTACCTTGTCCATTTCGAGGATTGGGTCAAAGTAGATGTATTCCGCAGATTAAAATGCCAATCCAGCTTTGATTCTGCTCTACCTTGGAGTGTTACCATCTTTATGTCAGGAACATCATGAGAATTGCACCTTCTCTTATGAATTCCTAACGCAGTGATACTTCTCGCCATCATTATTCATTCCTCGGTCCTCGTGTTGTTGTAACCGGAATGCCGACAAGTGAATTGTGATGTGTGAAATCAATACTCCGAGCAACTCGTTGCTTGGCAGCTAATGGGCAATATCCTCCTCCTTAGCGTGTTGGTTATTAAATCATCATCCTAAGATTGATCGTGCTACCTAGTCCTTATTTCTGGTGCACCCTTCGATTGATGAGTTAGGATCTTGTCAGGTCCTCACTCATTTGTTCATATCGTCTTGCCTCAAAGCAAGATTGTTCTCGAGCTTAGTAACATACCGGTGGTTCGTGACTTTCCGAATGTCTTCTTGGAAGTGTTACCGGGTTGTTTCCTGACTGTTATGTTGAGCTCGTGATCAAGTTGGTTTCTTGTGAACCACCCTTTCTCCAAGAATCTATGTTGGATATCCCTGAGCTAGTTGGTTAAGCCAAACAATAACTTGGAGAGTTGGAAGACAAAAGCTTGCCTAACTTAGTTCGTTCCGAAGGGATATTCTTGTGTAGTGTGTGTTGAAGAAAGATGATATCTTCATCGATTGGTCCCTGTGATCAGTTGCTCGACCTATTGTCTTATCAATCCTTTGATTGAGTGTGGGTTATCGTCAAATCAAATCAGAACCAACGATATTCGTGATGTTGTCTTACTCGTGGCTGATCCCTCGAGCATACACCATTACATCTTTGGTCTGACCAATGCTATCACCGTGTTCACATGATGGTGGAAGTACAGTGATATGGAAATTCCGATGAATTGTTGTTGAGCCCATCAGCAACATTTTGTCTTCCCCATGATTCACGTTGAACATCAACCTAGTGTTGAAAACTTCGTAAGCAATGCCTTCGTGTTCCGTTCATGAAGCCTATGCTTGGATGGAAGAAGTGACTTCCTCGAATTCATGTGCTTTAGGTGTAAGTTGCCGCCATGAATTTGAGAAAGGTTTGTTTTGTTTCGTATGGTACCATCCCAAGTCAGTCATGCACGTGCGAAGTGCTCTATGGTTTGATAGGTTGGCCGCCTCCACTCCATACGTGTTCCTAGCACACCAAGCCACTGATTGATTTGTTCAAGGAAAGGAAGTTCCTTCTTAAGAGCATGCCTTATGCAAGGACTTCAATATCCTCGATTATGGTTCCCCACCTGAACTCGGTAGTGTTTTATTATAAGACTACCATGTGGTCATGCTTGTCTAGGACAGTGTGTTCACAGGTTTGTAGCGGAACCAGCTCATATTTTGGAGCTTGCTATCATAGTTCATATCTCGGGAATCTCGCAACGTCATCTCGTCGATTTGTGTTGCGACCCTTCCTTTTCAGACATGCTGAGTTTGAAGTATCTTATTACCAATAGGATCTGAATCTCAGGCAGATATGATGGTTGGAGCATTCCAACAGTTGCATTTCGTTCCCAGCTTGCACCGTCCTTGTGCCATTTCACTATGGGCTGCCTTCTTAGTAATTCTTACCTAGGATCATCCTCAAAAGTGGACTTACCATGGGTCCCATCCATCTCCGATGATAAGCAAAAATCATCTATTGCGTTGTCTTTAACAAGGTAGTCCACATCATCCATCCTAGTCCGGGTGTACCATTCTTTGCATTCCACCAAACGATCGTTGTGAATTGCCTTAGGCTGGTATGAAGAGTTTCAATGATCTTTGTATCAAAAGTAATTATTTTTGCCACTTAAGGGAATAGTTCCTCGCGTCACCTCCCCTGAGGTGCCCCGCTATTGAATCATGACAATTATTTCCTCGCCACCTTGACACCATCCATCATCTCTTTAAGCGTGGAATGGTTGCCTACCAAATTGAACCTTCCTTATCCATTTCGTTACCATCATTCCTAATGTGTGTCTGGTGTCTCAACTCAAGAGTTGTTCTTACGTCACTTCATGAACTGATCTTGAATTGCTCGATCTTCAAGAAGATTAAATCATATAGGGTTTCCCCCTTCTTTCTGTTGTCGTGTCGAGTGAAGATTTCGATAGCAAAGACATTAAGACCAAGATGATGGAGTAAATCAACATCTTCGAGAAGGGCAAATGGATCATAAAGATTGTGGTAGTTTGTGACTCCCCTTTTCCTCTTACCTCACGTCTTGAATCTCGGGGCGAGATTCTTGTTTAGTGGGGGTGAGCTGTCACAGCCCCAGATCAGCCCTAGAGCTTGCTTGTAGCTAGTAGCATTGCATTCACGTCATCATGTTTAATTTTCATGAAATTTGAAATGGGGATTGCCTAAACCCTAGCATTAAAAGAATTCAAAAAGGCTCAACCAAAAATAATTTTCAGTGATTTCAAATGGCTTGGGAAATGTTCATCATTTCGGAAAAAATGCTTTAAACCAGAACCGGAGGTGCTGCACATTTTCATGTCATATTTGGTCCTTTGGATTAATTCATTAAGTATTTGCATTTGGGCATTTAATGCTAATAAATAATTTAAATGCTCAAATAATCCTAAACTGAAATGTTTCTTGAGGATATCTTTCCAACAGTGGTCATGAGCGATGGCATGAATTTTGGGATTGATTTAGTATTTTAATAAAGCCCAACAGATGCAGAATAATAGAAAACAAGATTTAAATAGAAATAGGAGAGAGAGAAGCCACTTGGGCGATTACAGCAGCCCACTTACCTGGCGCCACGAACCGCCCAGCCCCCCCTCGCTGGCCCGGTTGCCCAGCCCACCAGCCGCCTCGCCGCTCGTCGCCTACCTCGCCAATGGCGAGGAGGGACATGGCGCATCTTGCGCCGAGCTCGCCACGCCTCCCCTGCCCTTTGCCTCACGGGGCGCCCCTCGCAGCGCCACGAACCCCCTCGACCCCCTGGACCCCCTCGATCTCTCCCTCTCCCTCGTTCCCTCCTCTGTCTCGCTCTCTCTCCCGTACCCGAGCGGCCCCATCGCCACCGTCGCCGTACCCGCGGCCACAGCCATCCCCGAGCCTCCCCGACATGCCCCCGAGCTCCGCCTAGTCTCTCTCCCCCTCCTCACCGAGCCTCCCGACACCGGAGCGCCCCGAGGCGCCGCCCCGACGCTTTTCCCCTCCTCGGCCACCGAGGATCGCCGCCGTCGAATTCGCCGCCGTTCGGTCTTCCCCGAGCCCGCCGTCCACCTCTACGGGATCCACGTGAGCTCACCGTCCGTTTCCCCCTCTCCCCACGGTCGACTGCTCCCCCTAACCACGCCAACCACCGCACCCGAGAACTCTTCACCTCCGGCCATGGCACCGCCGTGGCCAGGGCCACCCCAGCTTGCGCCCGAGCACATCACCAAGGTCGCCGCCTCCCAGAGCCCATGGCGCCCTCCGTTTCCCCTCTAGTGCACTGCAGCGTCGAGCCCGAGCTCGCCCGAGCTCGTGGCCGCCTAGGTCGCCCGCCGGCGCCGATTCGGCCGCCCCGAGCTCAACCCACTCCACCGAGAGCTTGGCTCGTCCCAGCTCCACTTAGACGCTTTCCCGATCCATTTGGTGGCGGAGTGGCCAAAGCCACTCTCGCCGCAGCGTCGGCTTCGCCTGGCGGCTAAACGCCGCAGCCGATTTTGACTTTGACCGGGTGGGCCCGGTTGACTCTCTGAGTCAATGATGTGGGGCCCAGCCACATTAACTCAATCAGTTTAGCTTAATTGATAATTAGCTAAACTAATCACCTGTGACATGCGGGACCCGCTGTCAGGTTTGACCGACCGTGACCTGTTGACCATCGACGCCACATGCGACATCAGCCGACGCATAATACCTTTTTCTGGATTTAATTTAATTCGGAAATTCCAGAAATTTGCCTAAACTTCAAAAAATCATAGAAAATAATCTATAACTCCAATGGAAATAAGTTATATATGAAAAATGATCAGAAAAATATGAAGAATCTGTTTATGGCATTTTCATGCATGTTTGAACAAGTTAACCTCGCTGAATAGGATGAATCATGATTAGGTTAAATTATGAACTAGCATTTGGAGTTGGAGTTTAACCTTGTTTGAATTCCACTTCAATTAACTTGGCTTACTGCTGCATTAGGTCAATTCAGTTCCTTAACATGATCATGCATCATATATGTGCATTGCATTGATTGTGTTCTTTCTCAGTTGCCGGTGTCTGTCCCCTCTCGATAGACGTGATTTCGACGATGAGATCGATGACACTAATGAAAAGCTATATTATCTTCAGAAGTGCCAGGCAAGCAAAACCCCCTTGTTCATTCCGATATAATCCCACTCTCTCGCTCCTGCTCTATTTTACTGCATTAGGACAACAACGACTCATGTGTTACTTGCTGCGGTAGCTGAACCCCTTTATCCTCTGCATGACCTGTCATTCCACAGTAATTAGATGAAACCCACTAGCATGAGTAGGAGTTGTTTGAGCCCTGTTGTGCCTACTCATTCATGCTTGTTTGTCATGCCTGCTACTGCTTAGAGTTGAGTCAGGTCTGATTCATCGGGAATGAATTGGAATGGTTGTGTGAACATGTCCTACTGTGTGTGAGCTAAAGGTGTGAACACGATTTGGTAAAGGTAGCGGTGAGAGGCCATGTAGGAGTACATGGTGGGTTGTCTCATTGCAGCCGTCCTCAGGAACTGAGTTCTGTGTTTGTGATCCATGAAACAGTTACTACCACGCATTGGCCCGAAACCAATGGACCCTCTCGGCTTCTTAACCACCCTTGTTCTCTGTCCGGGGAGTTGCAACTAGTTTACGGTGTTTGTAGGATATGTGTTGGAGGCCGTGCGTAGCCCTGACCCTAGGGGTGGGCTATGATGTGGTAGATACACCGTGGCCGGTGTACGAATGCCCGTTTGGTATCTCGGGAACCCCGCACACATCGTTCGGGGCTGTATGGGAAACCTCGGCGGACTCCTGCGGATGGAACCCGAATAGGCGATAAACCTGGACTAGGGACTTGAGTGTTTAGGTAGGCTGTGGCCGACACCCACGTTGGGCTTCCGCTGAAGGTTGCAGTACATGTCGTGTAAACGACGGTAAGTGGTGAGCGTGTGTGAAGAAGTACACCTGTAGGGTTAATATGATCTATTGAATAGCCGTGTCCACGGAAAAGGACTTCGGGTTGCCTATATCAGTTCATAGACAAGTGAAAGTGGATACTCTAAAATGCGCAAGATAAGCGTGAGTGCTATGGATGGCATTCTCGTAGGGAGACGGGAACGGGTCCATAGTGGTGTATTTGATATGGTGAATATGTGGACTCGTGTGCGCCACCTCAAGAGAGTTACTTGCAGTCGTAGTTCAGGATAGCCACCGAGTCAAAGCTGGCTTGCTGCAGTCAAACTCCACCACCCCTTTTGATAATGATGCATATGTAGTTAGTTCTGATGTAAGTCTTGCTGAGTACAATTGTACTCACGTTTGCTTATTTTATGTTTTGCAGAGAGACGTCAGTCTCGCTAGAAGTTCCACGTGGACTTCAATGTTTAGCTTGTTACCTCAGCTACGATCTTGTGCCCTCGGCAGGATCTGGTAGATAGTCAGGCTTCTCAGCCTTTTTCATTTATAGTTGTCTGTACTCAGACATGTTTAGCTTCCGCTTGTGCTTTGACTTGTATGCTCTGAGTGTAGGGTCATGAGACCCATGTCTGTAATTTCTCGCTCCTCGGAGCTTAATGAATAAATATTTGAGTCGTAGGGTTATGTTGTGATGCCACGTCGTATTTACACATATTGAGCATATTGTGTGTATGTTTGAAATGCTTGGTATGTTTGGGATCCGACAAACTAGTTGTTTATCCTCGGCAGCCTCTCATATGGGGAAATGTAGTCTCGTGCTTCTGAGCGATAGTAGTCCGCTACAGCCCGGTTCACCGGAGTCCTGCTAGCCCAGCACTACTGCTTGGACACTTGACTGGCCGGCATGTGTTTCGTTCCTATGTCTGTCCCTTTGGGGAAATGTCACGCGGTGTTATTCGGAGTCCTGCCTAGCCTGCTACAGCCCGGGATACCGAGTCCTGTTAGCCCAGTGCTACAGCCCGAATTTATACGTTGATGACCGACATGCTCGATGTGATTCATGTATGCCTGTCCCCATGGGTTAGTGCCGCTTTGGGTTCACGACTAGCCATGTCGGCCCGGGTTCTTTGTCATATGGATGCTAGCGACACTATCATATCGTGAGCCAAAAGGCTAAACGGTCCCGGGCCATGGTAAGGCGACACCCGTGGGAATACCGTGCGTGAGGCCGCAAAGTGATATGATGTGTTACATGCTAGATCGGTGTGACTTAGGATCGGGGTCCTGACACATACCTTCTCACAGTTTTGTATATTGGTTATAGTATGGTGAATCATTGAGATGCATAGACATGCTGAAGTTTTGTTCTTCTGAATGTTAGTTTAATGTGAGTGTCTGCATCCAGTACTGCATCCTCTAATTTGGTGGATGCACATAGAGAAAATAAATGTCCTTAATTTACTCCATAACCACCCTATTAAATAGGCCTAGTAACAAACCAGGCGCATGCAGTGGCCGGCGGGCACATGCATCCTGCATGCATGGCCAGTCATGCAACAACGCAAAAGAAGAGAGCGGTTCTTGGGAAAAAGCGAGTAGTTAGTGCAGCGGGCCTTATAAACACGAACAACTCGCTCTCCCGCTTCCGTCTCCCCACCCAATTCCCTCCGCTCCCCAATCTTCCTCACTCGTCCAGAAAACCCCGCTCACCTTCTTCCTCACTCGTACAGAAAATGCCTGCTCCTCTTCTTCCAGTCCTACAGAAATCCCCAGCCCTCCTTCTTCCCCACTCGCACTGCCACTAGGCTCGTCTCTGGTTACTCTGCTTAAACCCGTGAGCTCGGCGCGACGCCCACAAGGAAAATGGAGTCGGCTGGCCCCAGCGCCAAGGAGATGAGGCTCCCGCTAGCGGCGACGCCGGTTGTAGATCCCGCGCCCGGTAGCGCGGGGAGAAGCGGTGAGCCCCCCACCGCACTCAGATCTGAGGAACCGGTAGAATCTCCGGTGGACCGCATCAGCGATCTCCCAGACGTCATCCTTGAGGAGATCATCTCGCTTCTCCCCACCAAGGATTGCTGCCGCACACAAGTCCTCTAAGCTCGGTGGCGCCCTCTATGGCGCACGGCGCCCCTCAATCTCGACTGTTATCAGATATCTGTCCTTCCTGAATTTGATCTCATCAGAGCCATCGTCTCTTCTCACCAGCAGGGCCCCGTTCAATGCCTCTGCATCCCGAAAAGCTACCTGCTGTCCATACCCGGCAAGGTGGACGCTTGGCTGACATCCCGTGAATTTGGAAAACTCCAGCAGTTTGAGTTCTACCATTACCACGAAAGTTTTATACCACGAACATACCAAGAATTCGTTCCCACACCACCTTTGTCCATTTCGCGGTTTTCCACCTCTCTCCACACCACCACCTTCCCCCGGTGCCATCTACCAAAAGATATGGTACAAATGCTTCGACTCCTACTGCTAAAAAAACTTTCGCTTGTGTTGGTTTATCTGTCGGAGGCCTCACTGCACAGCATCATCCACTCCAGTTGTCCTGCCCTGGAGCGCTTGCTGATTGTTTTGGGAATAGAAATCGGTATCAGTTGTCTCCAAATAAAGTCGCCTCACCTTAAAAGCATTGGAATTTGTTTTGAAGGACAGCAGCTCATCATCGAAGATGCCCCTTCACTAGAAAGGTTGCTCCTTGATAATTGTTATACACCTTGAAATAAGCTGCGTCTCTACCAGCTGGAGACCTTGGGTGTAATTCATGCCCCGTTTAATAATCACACGGAGTTGGTGTTTGGCTCCTCACCTTTTCAGGTACCGTATATTATCATCTACACATTTGTAATCATATGCTGCATTTTTCATTTGTGCGCATAAGTTTTATATCATCTTGGAGTACACTTTGGGTACTAATATTATGTTATATGCTCAATGAAGAGTTTGTCCATTGATAGCCTATCAATGTTGTTGGATTCTGTCAAGATCATATATATCAAAATGTATAGTTTTGATCTGGACATAATTATTGGCTTGCTGCGATGCTTTCGATCTCTGGAGAATTTATACATAGAGGTGATGATTTCATCCACATTGAAAGCCCGTATATATTGTACTAGAATTAACTGTTCAGCTGTCGTTCTTTTGACATACTCTTTTTTCAGACCTTAACTGTTTTCAATTTTCATGTCTACTTAGGCAGAACCACATGGAGAAAAACATATAACCAATCGTTGGCGTAATAAGCACAAGGATTTTCTCAGTTCTCATGACATTCGTTTGAGTACAATAACGGTGGGACGATATGCATCCAACCAAGCAAACAGAAGCTTTGTCACATTCTTCCTGTTGAATGCGAGGTTACTATTGTCCATGAGGCTTAATTTTTACAGCAAGAGATTTCTCACGGACGAACATATTGAAAAGCAAAAAAAGAAGTTTCAGGTGGACAAATGGGCTTCTAAATGTGCTCGGCTTCTATTTACAACAAGTTGTAGACATCCTAAAATAATTTTTTTTGCACAGGATGTTGATTTTATGGATCAGACTGATCCATTTGTTTGTGACTGCAAAAAAGAGTGGTTGGGTTAGATGTTACTGTCATGTTCAATCTGGGTTTTGTCTAAAAATTTGATGAACAATTAATCCTTGGCCTTTTAGTACCATTTGTATGCTTGACTTGCATGTTGTTGCCCTCGTACTCCTCTCCACCTGCCACTACACTTCCGCATCTTCCATGGCTGCTGTTCGTTCCCGTCCGAGGCCTTGCCGTCGTTCTCCGCCTTGGTTAGCTCGCTGTGCTCGCCGCCGTCTGGTGTTGTCAACATGGTCAACAACCCAGAGGAATCAAGAGATGACTATACGTGGAGAGGCTGACAGTAGGGACCCACCAGGGTCATTGCATTTTGCAAGCAGGTCCCTCGTTATTACAAGCCAAAACAATACTTCCTCCTAATTGTTTGACAACTAGGTTCCACGCCATTGTCAATGTAGTCAATAAACGAGAAAATTACACAACGAGCGGATAACACCAGGGACCCAGCAGCTCGCCCAATTGTTTTTCAGTTTTAGAGACGGAGCTCAAATGTGCGTTGTGCGGGGGCTGTGGCCCATCTAGCCCTCGCTTACGCTTTTATTAAGCACATGACGAGCCCAGTTGATATTTTTTTCTTTCTGAAATTGGCTAGCCCAGTTCTTTTTTTTGGAGAATACCAAAACCGAGGCCTACTTGCTTTTCTTAGCTCTGCTGGGCTGCAAATCTTTCAAGACGAGGAGGGATAAGAAATGGGCTTCCCCAAAAAATGGGCTATAAGTTGTAAGAAATGGGTTGTAAATTTTTAAACCAAAGCCAACCGGCAATTGCATTAAAATATCTTTTTTTCAGGATTTCTCTACTCTCTACTCTTATAAAAACCAAAGCCAACTGCCAATTACATTAAAATATCATCTTTTCACCCACAAGATAAACTACTCATACAAATGCATCTTCATGTTCCGTGCAACGAACGAGCATCTTGCTAGTTAAGATTCTAAATTTCATTCATTTTTTTGCGGACAATTGTTTTTTGAATTTTATTTTTATATAATTTTTTGAAAACTATTTTTAACATGACTCGAAATTTCGTGATTAAAAGAGTTCGGACCCCACCGATATATGCAAAATTTCGTTGAATTTTTTAGCAGTGCCCAGAATATATGGTCTATAATGCTAATAAAAAGAATATGGGCTTCAAATATCCTTAAGAATTAGCAAATGGGCTGTAAATTATTGAAAATAATGGCTAATGGGATGTATGCTGTTTTCCACAGATTTGGAGGCTGACTTCTGGGCCTACTAGGTTGAAGATGACGCTGTCCTAAAATTTTTTTTGACGCGTACGCAAGGCTTTGTCAACTTAGTCAACAAGAAACAGTGACTGTTGGATGACCATCCAACGGCCGCTGTGCTTCTTCAATCTCTGATCTTCCTCTCCAGCCGCCCAAACCAGCACTGGCGAGACTGCCTGCTCCCTCCTCCCATGGCTGGCTGTGCTGCCGCTAGGCCATCCCTCTAACCACCCACACATCCTGTTATTTTCCGGCGACATCAGCCTCACCCTCCAGCCGACCACTCAGCGCTCGTTCTCCCCTCAGCGTGGGCATCCGCTGCGGTGGCTTCGCCGGCTCCGGGTGGATCTGTTCCTGGGCCCCGCCCTCGTCCACCACGTTTGTGCTCTCGGCGCGGCGAGGTCAACATGGTCAACAAACAACAGCCATCGGAAGAGGCTGACAGTAGGGGCCCACACAGGAAAATGCCTCCTTATTACGTGCAAAATAATGATTCCTCCACCTGATAGCTGGGACCCACCGGAAGGGTCTCTGTATTTCACGAAAAAAACGTTCCCCCTCCTGTCAGCTCGGACCCACCGGAAATGCCTCATTAAGCACAAAAAAATGAATACTCCCCCTGCTTGCTGGGACTCACCTTGGTGGGAGGCTGACTTGTGGGCCTACTAAGTTTACGGGGACGGAGGGCTTTGTCAACTTAGTCAATATGAACGACTCTAGCACCTGTGACCGTACGATGTCCATCCAACGGCCGTAGTGCTTCTTCAACCTCTGGTTTTCGTGCTCCAGCCGACCAAAGCAGCGCCGGTCGTGCCGCGTGCTCCTGCCTCCCGTGGCCGGCTGTGATGCCGCGGAGGCCTCACCGCCCCCTACTACTCCCACCGCTGGCTAGGCCATCCCTCTACTCACCCACACCCCCTGTTATTCTACGGCGACGCCAGCCTCACCCTCGTACTCCTCTTCGCGTGGGCATCCACTGTTGCGTCTTCCTCGGCTCCGCGTCGTCCCCTTCCTAGGCCTCGCCGTCGTCCACCGCCGTGGTGCTCTCGGCGCGGCGTGGTCAATGTGGTCAACGAACGACTTCCATCGGAAGAGTACTGTGCATGGAGAGGCTGACAGCTGGGTCCAGGGCGGTCGCAAGGAAGTGCCTCCTTATTACGCGCAAAATAATTATTCCTCCACCTGATAGCAGGGACGCACCGGATGGGCCACCAGTATTTCACGAAAAAAAAGTTTCCTCCCTGACTGCTGGGACCCACCAGCTACATCTTCGCACGCAAGGAAGTGCGTCCGGGCAAAAAAAAACAAAACGATTCGCCCCCCTGACTGCTGGGACCCACCAGCTACATCTTTGCAGGCAAGGAAGTGCCTAACAATCGGGACCCACCTGGTCGAAGCGTACATAGCGTTGTCATTCTGGTCGCGAAAGTGTACGTACATACTGGTCGATGTAGAGGCACGCACGTGTCGCAGTAGAGGCGCGCACGTGTCGATGTAGAGGCGCGCACGTAGCATGTATACGTACGTACATCGGCGAGGGTGCAAGAAAGAAAATACGGCCACGTACGTACATACGGGCAGGGTCTTGAACGCCTACTCGCGCATACGTACATGGCTGGGTCAGAACGGAGAAACAGCATTGTCGTCGTGTTTATGGGGAGCCAACCGGCTGGGTCAGAACGGAATGCGTGGTCGTGTTCATCGGGAGGGCTTGGACGGAACAGGCGATGGAAACAAGGCCTGGCATACCGCACAACGGAGGAAACAGACCTCCTACATTCGGAACGGGGTCCTATTGATCGGGAGGGGTGTGGCGTACCGCAAAACGGAGGAAACGTACCTCCTACGGTCAAAATGGGGGTCCTGTTGATCGGGAGGGGTGTGGCGTACCACAAAACGGATGAAATGGACTTGTGTTGGAGCGCTACGGTCGAAACGGGGGTCCTGTTGATCGAGTGGGGTGTGGCGTACCGCAAAATGGACGAAACGGACCTCCTACGGTTGAAACGGGGGTCCTGTTGATCGGGAGGGGTGTGCCGCAAAACGGAGGAAACGGACCTCCTTCGGTCGAAACGGGGGTCCTGTTCCATCGGGAGGAGTGTGGCGTACCGCAAAACGGGACTCCACGGGATACTGTTCATCTCCACCGTCGACCTCCTCCAGCCTCCACGGGCTCTTGTTCATCCAGCCTCCACCGTGCGCTACTCCACCGGCTACTGTTCAACCACCCCTCCATCGTCTACTGTTTATCCAGCCCTCCACCGTCTCATCGCTCATCCAGCCCTCCACACCACGGGTCATGTTCAACCACCCTCCACGGCCACCCTCCACCGCTCACTGTTCATGCAGCCCTCCACACCACGGGTCTGTTCATCCGCAGGTAACGCCACCGCCACTATTCATCCAACCCCCGCAACGCCATTGCTCATCCAATCGATCGGCTTCGATTAGCAGCAGAGCGGCGAATCGCCCATCGGGTTCGATTAACAGCCATCGATCGATCGCTCGGGTTCAAGAACGTAGAGTAGCGCGCAGGCAATCGCCGGGTTCGATTAGAGCCCAACGCTCGCTTTCGGGTTGATTAGAGCTAACGCCGCACACTTTTGCAGCGCGTACGAGAAAGCGTGCATCGCCGCCCCGACCTCCCACCGTAACCGGCAACTCCCCGAATTTTTCCACCCCCTCGCTTCTACCATGGTTTTTTCTGTCATGGACGGCCCAAAGAATGTCATGCAGCTGGGTCTCCGGCCCGCCCAGGACGAAAAGCCCATTTTCTGCCATGATTTTTAATCATAGAAGTAGGAGCCCACCACATCAATGATGATACCGGGTTTTGTCACAATTATCGTCATAGAAGTGTCATATGTATGACAGAAAAAATTTCGTTCGGCCCAAAATGTCACGGATGTGTCTTTTTTTTGTAGTGTCGGGGGATCGATGTGTCCTTTTAATATTTATAAATAATGAGCATGAAGCCTAGTAGCCCCCGAGCCTTAATGTGGGCACGGGTGGCCAGATTAAGGATCGATATCCATAGTAAAATCACAGATTATGTGTAATGATTATATGTATACAAGTACTCTACATCATTAATACTCGAATCCGTATTGTACAAAACTTTGTTGACCGACCATCGGCTTCAATCTCCTCGACCAGCAACCGAGGAGTGTTTGTCCTACTTTATAAAGCCTTTATGAGGGCAAAGATTTACGGCAAACAAGGCAATCCGGTCATACGGTTTTATAAACAAAGGTACGCAGAGAGACATGTTATATTATTGTTTAACATAAGAAACGTCGTCCAAAGAAAATAGTCCCGCTATCAGTTCCTTTCTTTGGGTTGTCATGCTAAGCATGATCACGAAACCTCAGCTCCGATCAATATGGGAGGAAAATACTAAGGATTTAGTTCGGGGAATGCTTCCAAACTCTGTGGTCTAGATGAACCCAAATTTTCACTTCCGTTGTGAGCGTTTATAATCTGAAAGTTGCGGCTTCTACCCCCTTGTAGATGCTACGCAGGTTGTTTCCGAAATAACAAAACAACCCTTAGCCGATGTCTCGGTGCCCGAAGGCGGTTGTGTTAGCGGAAACGAGGCAATCAGATATGCGGGCTTTATAACTTTCACTTAGTCATAGGAGCTTAAAGTTGGGAGGCTAGCAAGTAGCCCCCCGCTTAGTGTTCGGCGACAACCGAGGTCAAGTCGTAAACACTTCGGCCAATGTTATAAACGGCCCGTCATTTAATACAGTCATCGGATTGCTGACCAGTTTACGCTTATTGTGACAGTCAGTTTTTGGCTTTCTCCACTAAGGTGCTTAACCATGCGAGCTGGAAGCACAATCGCAGTGGTTCTCCCTTTGCACACCTAGCCGAACAAAGCGGAACATAGGAGGCAAGCATAGGAGCCGGGCAACCCAACTATTGACCGAAGACACAATTTGAACCGATGCATATGTAGCAATATCCGAGAATTTTAGCTGAATCACTAAAGGTGTCCGGCGTTACACTGCGAGACTCATGAGGAAAACACACAAAATAGTTGAAAAGTGCTATAGGATTGGAAAACAAAAAAAACGTCAGTAAAAATTCGACGTCCGAACTAGATCAATTGTTCGGTGTCAATCAGAAAATTGGTCTTAGAAAAAAATTGTGCTTCTATCGTGCTTTAACATGACACATCCTATCTCAAGACTTCAAGTGGGTTAGCCTATGGCTTCAACCTCCTATCCCGAAGGCGGAGTACTTCTCGTTAGGCCAGTTTAGCAAACTTTAGCGGCTTTGAGAGGGAAATTAGGCTCCCCGGCTATTGACCACACACTCTCGTCGAAAAAAGGAGTGATAGAAAAAAGACTTTGCGACGACTAGGAAGAAGAATACTTATTATAAAACAGCTCTCACAAATTTAAGAGCCCCCGAGTGACTTGGGTAAAATAATTTCATGTTATAATGATTGTGTGTACCGAAGTACTTATATCATATATGTGTTCACCCGAACTTTAGACGCGTCTTAACCGACCGTCGGCTTCTCCCTCTTCGGTCAAGGACCGAAAAGTGTTATGTACTCCACCTGTCGATAATATCGACGGTGTTTCCGATAACCAGGCTGTAGCGACCAGACCCGAATGGATCTAGCGCTCTGTGCTCAATGTCATCCCCGGATCAAGAATGCCGACACCACACAAGATTTCAAGGATTTATAGCAGAGTAGCAATCACACACTTATTACATCGTTGTCCACAAGGGAACTGAATACAAAATATGGCTTAAGGCCATCTAATGATAACAGCGGAAGGCTTGGAAGATAAGCGAGTCCATCAACTCCAACGGCATCACTGAGTATAGAACCACGACCTAACACCTTACTCGTCGTCTGAAAAGTCTGCAACGTGAAAAGTTGCAGCCCAAAACGGGTCAAGACATGGAATATGCCGCAATGTAACACATAAAGAGCAATGAATGAATAAGCCTATACTACATGCTTATTTGGCTGGTGGTAAGGCTCTACGGTTACATTTGCATAAAGCTGATTTTTCCCTACATCAAAGGAATAATTTTATTTAACTATCATGGTGGTTGTTAAACATTGAGAATGGTTGACAGCATTCTCAATCCCAATTAAAAAGTACTCATCAAAACCCAATAACTTTTATTTAGAAGTAACATGTTGAGATTCACATGATAATCAAGTACCGGATACTCAAATTGTCCATAACCGGGACACGGCTAATCATGATTAGTTTATACACTCGCAGAGGTTTGCACACTTTTCCCCACAAGACTCGATCGCCTCCGCTTGGTTCTCGTGACTACATGGTGTTTGAGAAACGGATGACCGAGACATAGTCTTTCGTAAGCGCTTAGCACCTTACATGTGGGTAGACCGTACCAACCTATATCCCCTACATCAGCTAGCCTACCCGTAAGAGTTCGTGACGACTTAGTCAACTACGCCAGAGCCCATAATTGGCTTGTGGCTGCACACGGAAGTTTCCAGCTTGAAAATCTTATGATCCCTTAGAGCCTGGGTGGCGGTCCAAGAAATACAGCAAGTCCTCGATAGAAACCAGGTGCCTCAATCCACCCAGATGTGTGTTAGGTTGCCACCTTAGATAAACCATTAATTAAACAATCTCACATCTGTCATGGATATTCACTCACCCAATCCACGCCTACAAGCATAGCATGGCATGAACAAGCAAACGAGAAGTAACTCCCAAGGTTTCATAAGTAAAACAGTAATAGGTACTACCTCAATCTACTTCCCAAACCCACAATTTAATTAGATCCTAATCATGCAAGTGTTTGAGGGTTTGATCTAATGCATAAAACTGGGTATGAGAAGAGTATGATCAAAGTGTTACTTGCCTTGTCGATGATCCATGAGTCCTAGAGATTCAAGTAACAAGCGGCGACCGGTGATCTAACGCAGACAAACAACAAGCATACAATAAGTACTCATCTAATGCACAGGAAATCTCGAATAAAAGATCTAACCAGAAAGTTCAACTTAAGAACCCTGGTTGCAAAAGAATCGAATCAAAACAAACTCCGAAAGTCGAAACTCGAGAGAGAACGCTCGGTTTAGCGATCTGAAATTAGGTCAAAATTTCACAGTGGCAAAACTCTGTGAAAGTAGGGTAATCGAACGGCGGTTTCATATTTAAACTCCAGCGCTTGAATCACCGATTCCGATAAACGAGCGAGAAATAAAACAGTTTTGAAAATCAGATCTCAAATCAAATCGTAAAATAACGGATTAATTCCGATTAAAAGAAAACGACGAACGAGTTAAATTGCGAACGTCATAATGAAACTAATCTAACGAACGCTGTTTCATTGAAACGAACGGTTCGGTGAACGTCCGCTAAATAAGAAAACCGAAAAAAACAAAACCAATCTAGGTTTTTTAAAAAAAAAAAATAAAAAAAACCGAACATCTTTTTTTTAAAAAACCGGATCGGTTTAGGGAAAACCGGATCGAACGGCGGGCGGCTACCTCCGGTGGCTCGCGGGCGAGGTCCGCGGGCTCGGTGGGGGCGGGGTCGGCAAGGGGTCGGGAGGCGAGGGCGGGGTTCCTGGCGGCGGCGGGGGCGGGCGGGCGGCGTTCAGGGCGGGGCACGGTGGCGGGCGGCTCAAGGGGGTGGGGGAGAGAGGGGGGGGCGGAGTATTTATGGGGGGAGGGCGACTTGGGGGGGGTAAGGGGGCCGGGTCGGGCGGGACTCGAGGCGGCGCGGACAGGCGGCGGCGGCGGGCACTCAAGCGGGGGGGTGCGGGAGGGAGGGAGGTGGGGAGGGCTGGGCTGGGCCTGGGCTGGCTGGCCGGGCCGGGCTGGGCCTCGTCCGGGGGCGCTGTTTTTTTTTTAAATAAAATTAAACCAAATGAAATAAAAAAATACCAAATGAACTCCAAATTAAATAAAACAAATTTTCCCCGACTCCTAAAAATGAGTCGAACAAAATGAACTTTAAAAACAAAATACATGCATAAAAATTTTAAATGCTCATTTTTGCCTAAGCAAAATAAATCTTCCAAAACCAAATTTGGTTTATTTATAATATCTTCATTTTTCCTAATTGTTTGGGAAAGTCATATTATTCCCTCTCAAGATATTTTTATAGGAAAAACTTTATGAAGATAATTTAAATAATCCAATGATCCTATTTTCAAAATTTGAAAATCCCAAATATGAAAAATTTGAAACTTCCAACTCTCTCCGAGGGTCCTTGAGTTGCGTGAAATTTCTAGGATCGGAAAATGCGAGAAAATATGATATGCATGATGACCTAATGTATAACATTCCAAATTGAAAATTTGGGATGTTACAAACCTACCTCTTAAGATGAATCTCCCTCGAGATTCGGGTTGGCTAGAAAATAGGTGAGGGTGGTCCTACAAAACTTCCTCTCTTTCCTGTGTGGCTTCATCCTCGGGTGGTGGCTCCACCGAACTTTGCAAAATTTGATAACCTTGTGCGGGTAACTGCTGGCATAATCGAGAATCTTAACCGGTTTTTCCTCATATGTCAAGTCATCCTTCAACTGAATTGCTTCCAGTGGCACTGTGTCTCTTAACGGTACCTCTGCTATTTCGGGGTGACATTTCTTCAACTGAGAAACATGGAATACATCATGAACTCCCGACAGTCCTTCCGCAATTCCAACTTATACGCAACTTCTCCCATGCGCTGCAAAATCTTATATGGTCCAACAAAACGGGTGCTAACTTTCCTTTAACTCCAAAACGCTTCACCTCAAGCGGGATACTCGAGATATACTCTGCTCCAACTTCATACTCAATCGCTGGCGCTTTGAATCGGCATAGCTCTTTTGTTCGGACTGGGCTACCTTGAGCCTGTCTCAATCAACTTAACTTTCTGTTCGCACTCCTTAATCAAATCTGGTCCAAACAACCGACGATCTCGGGCCAGTCCCATGACAACGGTGTCCTGCACCTTCTTCCATACAAGGCCTCGAAGGTGCCATCTTTAAGCTGGTTTGGTAACTGTTATTGTAGGAAAATTCTGCATACGGCAAATTGTCATCCCAACTAGATCCATAATCTAGTGCACAAGCTCTCAAAGATGTCCTCCAAAATCTGATTGACTCTCTCGGTTTGTCCATCGGTCGTGGGTGGAAAGCTGTGCTGAATTCCAATCGGGTTCCCAATGTTTCGTGTAACGGTTCCAAAATTTTGAAGTAAATTGGGTTCCTCTCGTTCGATACAATGCTCCTTGGAACTCCGTAAGCATACAATTCTGGTCATGTATATCTTTGCCAACTTAGCACTCGCTATAGGTAGTCTTGATCGAATGAAATGGGCTACCTTGGTCAAACGGTCGACTATGACCCAAATCGAGTCATATCCTGAACGGGTCTTTGGCAAACCTGTGATGAAATCCATACCTAGTTTATCCCACTTCCATTCGGTATCGGCAATGGTTGTAATAATCCTGCTGGCTTCGATGCTCGCCTTTACTTTTCGACATACGCCGCAAACTGCTACATACTCCGCAATATCCTTCTTCATTCCGTCCACCGTAAAATATTCTTCAAATCCAAATACATCTTGGTATTTCCGGTGAATCGAATAGGGTGAATCATGGGCTTCTTGTAAAATCAACTTCCGATCTCTCGGGTCATTGGGCACATAAACACGGTCTTCAAACCATAGGGTATCGTGCTCATCCTCACGAAATCCTTTAGCTTTTCCTTTGCTCATTTTCTCCTTTATAGAGGCAACTTCCTTATCCGCCTTTTGGGCTTCTCTCGATTTTGTCCATCGATGTCGATGAATTTCCAATGCTGCTACATAGCCTCTCGAACTATTTCCAAACATAGCTCTCAAGGTCCTCGCTAACTCATTGGGTATTCCTCCCATCATTAGGGTATTGACGTGGTTCTTACGGCTCAATGCGCCTGCTACGACATTAGCCTTTCCGGGTGATAATGCAATCTCATATCGTAATCCTTGATTAGCTCTAACCATCTCCTTTGTCTCGAGATTCAATTCCTTCGTGTGAAGATGTACTTCAAACTCTTGTGATCCGATATACTTCACAATGATTTCCAATGAGAAAATGTCTCCACGTCTTCAAGGCATGCACAACGGCTGCTAACTCCAAATCATGAGTGGCATAATTCAACTCATGGGGCTTAAGTTGTCGTGAAGCATACGAAACAACTCTTCCTTCCTGCATAAGCACTGCTCCAAGTCCTCGACGTGAAGCGCCGCAATACACCTCATAATCCTTAGTTTGATCCGCAATATCAAACTGGTGAGGTAACCAATCTTTTCTTCAACTCCTGAAAACTTGCCTCACAGTCCTCAGTCCATATGAATTTGTTTTCCTTCTTCAACAATTCTGTCATAGGCTTTGCAATCCTTGAGAAATTCTCAATGAATCTTGGTAGTATCCTGCGAGTCCAAGGAAACTCAATCTCTCCAACTGTCGTTGGTGCTTCCCATTTGGTTACGGTCTCAACCTTTGTGGGGTCAACTGCTATTCCTTCTCCGGATATAACATGTCCGAGAAATCCAACTTCCTTTAACCAAAATTCACATTTGCTGAACTTGGCATACAACTGGTGTTCCTCGCTCCAAAACCAATCTCAAATGTTCCTTGTGTTCCTCTTCATTCTTCGAGAAAATCAAAATGTCATCAATGAACACCACGATTTAACTTGTCCAAAAACTCCATAAACACTTTGTTCATCGTGTTCATGAAATAGGCTGGTGCGTTAGTCAGTCCAAATGACATAACGGTATACTCATACAGTCCATATCTCGTGGTAAATGCTGTCTTGGGTATGTCTTGCTCCCTAATCTTCAATCGATGGTACCCCGATCGCAAGTCGATCTTAGAAAACACTTTGGCTCCTTGCAAGCGATCAAACAGATCATTTATCATCGGTAGTGGGTACTTGTTCTTGATTGTTACTTCATTCAATCCACGATAATCAACAACCATTCTCAACGATCCATCCTTCTTCTCCACCAATAAACGGGTGATCCCCAAGGTGAAGAACTTGGGCGAATAAAACCTTTATCCAATAGTTCCTTAATCTGCTTCTTAATTTCTGCCAAATCCTTTTGCGGGCATCCCAGACGGTCGCTTCGATATCGGGCCTGTTCTCGCAACAGCTCGATCAAAAACTCAATGTCTCTATCCGCGGCATTCCCGCAACTCTTCCGAAATACATCAGATATTCCTTCACCACGGTACTTCTTCCTGCACCACCCTGTTAAGCAATTAACTTGTGCTCTCCTCGCTCGTGCCGTGATACATACTTAATCCTTCTTCCTTCGGTGTGGTGAGCAAAATTGACCTTGTGGTACAATCTATGTTTCCTCCATACCTTGATAACCAATCCATTCCTAATATCACATCCAATCCTTGGGATTCGAACTATTAGGTCCGAGGGAAAACATAGTGTCCGATCCTTAGTGGCGTCGATCACACCATTTACTAGCCATGTACTCTGCTCGGGTGAGGTTACTAGCATGGGTGACCTAAGGGCTTGGGTTGGTAACTTGTACTTATCCACAAATCCCTTGATATGTATGAATGCGATGCACCAAGATCAAAAAGAACAACCGCAGAAAAGACTTAACCAAAACTTACCGACATCGTGATCGGGCTGATCTTCAACCTCCTCCACATCAATGTGGTTCACTTGTCCCCTGTTGAAAGGGTTGGGCTTCTTTCCGAGCTTCCATTGCCATTTCCATTCGCCTTCGGACAGTCATTTGCATAATGCCCGCCTTGCGGCACTTAAAGCAAGTAATGTGACTCAGTCTACCTTGGATGGTGTAGACGGGTTGGTGCGGTTCTGTCCGCTGCTTCCTCCATTCCCGCTCCCATTCTTGGTGCCATTATGGTTGTGCGAATTACCTCCTCCATGGGTATGCTGAAACTGAATTCTGATTTAGGGTATAACGTGGCTTCTGCTTTGGGATCCCGAGTTATACTTCCCTTGTCCATACTTCCGCTATGTTCTCAATTTGTCTGCTGCTTTCCTCAATCATGAGAGCTCGGTCTACTAACTCCTGGTAGTTATTGAAACTTGCTACCATCAACGGCATGCTGAACTCATCATTCAGTCCTTCTAGAAACTTCTCTGCTTAGCTGCATCCGTAGTAACGCTATCCGGGGCATAACGTGCTAATTTGCTAAAGTCATCCACGATCGCCAACAGTCCTTCCTCCTTGGCGAAGTTGCGAAACTCACGCTTCTTCATGGCCATGGCTCCTGCTGAAACATGGGATGTGCGAAAAGCTTGTCAAACTGGTCCCATGTGACGGTGTTCACGGATAAGTGGCTGTGAAATTCTCCCACCATGCTGCTGCGGGTCCTTCAAGCTGATGTGCTGCAAACTTCACTCTTTCACCATCCGTGCATCCCGCAGTAGTCAGCTCCCTTCCTATCTTGCGGAGCCACCATCTGCTACAATTGGCTCGGTGTTATGGAATACACCGCGGTTCAGTCTAAGGAAACGAGTCGATGATCCGCAGTGGTGGTGGTGGCGGTGGGTTGTTGTTGTTGTTGTTGTTTCGCACCAATGTTTGAATCAGGTATTCTGCTGCTGGATCAATTGGGTGATCTCTCAAGGGAAAACGAATCCGGGTCGCGTCTCTGAGGCATCGATGGGTTTAGAAAAGGAGAGAAATGTAGAATAGAATGAGGTCTAAGGGGAATCACTACCCAAATGCACATGAGCAAATGCACACAAATCACTTCATTCAATCAAACAAGGGCTACAACGATCTAACTATCGCAAAAGTGCGGTACTATAAAGGTTTACATGGAGGAATACTACTAATATGTGGGGACTTCTACTAATTTGAACCGTGGAAGACTCCATGATGTCCGCTCCAGCTTCGCCTTCAAAATCGGGTTCACTTGGATCCGAATCTGTGTCATCGATGTTGATGTAGTCGATTGGGTGTTCGACATACTGGTCTTCATTCCCGAGCGCCAACTTCTTCTTGAGTTCTTCGATCTCGCACTTAAGATCGTTATTGTGTCTTGCCGAGCTACGATCTCGCCCATGTAGTCCTTGCGCGTAGTCTTTAGTTCTTCTTCCAATTCGATGATCCTTTCCTTCGCCTTTCGCAACTCCAACATGTCATTGCACATTTGATTCTCTGGCGCCGAATGTGCTGATTTAACTCTGGATGAACGCTGCAATGGACCTATCCTTCTTGGTGTTGACGACGTCCCAGCTTGTCATCTCGGCGTCCGCAAATCTGGTAGATGGTGTCCTTGAGATCTTCTTGATAGACTTCTCCAATGCGCCCCATGGTGATGTGAGCTGCCATGCTCTTTCCTGCACTCCAAGTGGGTGCAATCGAAAACACTATCTATTGGCTTGGTGATGGGGCAAATGTCCTTCCCGAACGTGAGCATGAATCTTCCAGCGCTCCTCTTGAGCAGAGTGGCGTTGAAAGTCCCGTGAAGCTTGGTAATCCAATGTTCGTGTACTTAGTAACTTCCTTCAAGTGAAATCCAAAAGGTGTGCCTTCATCCGTTGGGTGTACTTGATCTTCGCGTCCGTCATCCTAAAGAGAGTAGAAAAGATGAGGAGTTAGAAAATGGGAAGAGAGAGTGATCTATGGCTTTAACTTAGTGGTCGTGTCCACGGTCGGCAGGTGCTCGATACCATTCTCTCAGAGCGACCAGCACCGAATGGATCTAGCGCCTGCGTGCTCGTTGTCATCCCCGGATCAAGAATGCCGACACCACACAAGATTTCAAGGATTTATAGCAGAGTAGCAATCACACACTTATTACATCGTTGTCCACAAGGAACTGAATACAAAATATGGCTTAAGGCCATCTAATGATAACAGCGAAGGCTTGGAAGATAAGCGAGTCCATCAACTCCAACGGCATCATCGAGTATAGAACCACGACCTAACACCTTACTCGTCGTGCGAAAAGTCTGCAACGTGAAAAGTTGCAGCCAAAACGGGTCAAGACATGGAATATGCCGCAATGTAACACATAAAGAGCAATGAATGAATAAGCCTATACTACATGCATATTTGGCTGGTGGTAAGGCTCTACGGTTACATTTGCATAAAGCTGATTTTTCCCTACATCAAAGGAATAATTTTATTTAACTATCATGGTGGTTGTTAAACATTGAGAATGGTTGACAGCATCCTCAATCCCAATTAAAAAGTACTCATCAAAACCCAATAACTTTTATTTAGAAGTAACATGTTGAGATTCACATGATAATCAAGTACCGGATACTCAAATTGTCCATAACCGGGGACACGGCTAATCATGATTAGTTTATACACTCGCAGAGGTTTGCACACTTTTCCCCACAAGACTCGATCGCCTCCGCTTGGTTCTCGTGACTACATGGTGTTTGAGAAACGGATGACCGAGACATAGTCTTTCGTAAGCGCTTAGCACCTTACATGTGGGTAGACCGTATCAACCTATATCCCCTACATCAGCTAGCCTACCCGTAAGAGTTCGTGACGACTTAGTCAACTACGCCAGAGCCCATAATTGGCTTGTGGCTGCACACGGAAGTTTCCAGTTTGAATAATCTTATGATCCCTTAGAGCCCGGGTGGCGGTCCAAGAAATACAGCAAGTCCTCGATAGAAACCAGTGCCTCAATCCACCCAGATGTGTGTTAGGTTGCCACCTTAGATAAACCATTAATTAAACAATCTCACATCTGTCATGGATATTCACTCACCCAATCCACGCCTACTAGCATAGCATGGCATGAACAAGCAAACGAGAAGTAACTCCCAAGGTTTCATAAGTAAAACAGTAATAGGTACTACCTCAATCTACTTCCCAAACCCACAATTTAATTAGATCCTAATCATGCAAGTGTTTGAGGGTTTGATCTAATGCATAAAACTGGGTATGAGAAGAGTATGATCAGTGTTACTTGCCTTGTCGATGATCCGCGAGTCCTAGAGATTCAAGTAACAAGCGGCGACCGGTGATCTAACGCAGACAAACAACAAGCATACAATAAGTACTCATCTAATGCACAGGAAATCTCGAATAAAAGATCTAACCAGAAAGTTCAACTTAAGAACCCTGGTTGCAAAAGAATCGAATCAAAACAAACTCGAAAGTCGAAACTCGAGAGAGAACGTCTCGGCTTAGCGATCTGAAATTAGGTCAAAATTTCACAGTGGCAAAACTCTGTGAAAGTAGGGTAGTCGAACGGCGGTTTCATATTTAAACTCCAGCGCTTGAATCACCCGATTCGATAAACGAGCGAGAAATAAAACAGTTTTGAAAATCAGATCTCAAATCAAATCGTAAAATAACGGATTAATTCCGATTAAAAAGAAAACGACGAACGAGTTAAATTGCGAACGCTCGTTAACAGTAACTAATCTAACGAACGCTGTTCACTGAAACGAACGGTTCGGTGAACGTCCGCTAAATAAGAAAACCGAAAAAAAACAAAACCAATCTAGGTTTTTAAAAAAAAAACAAACATATTTTTTTAAAAAAACCGGATCGGTTTAGGGGAAAACGGATCGGGCGGCGGGCGGCTACCTCCGTGGCTCGCCGGTGAGGTCAGCGGGCTCGGTGGGGCGGGGTCCGGGGCGGGGGTCGGGAGGCGAGGGCGGCGGGGTTCGGCGTCGGCGGGAAACGGCGGCGGCGGCGGCGGCGGGGCGCGGGGCGGTGGGGGCGGCTGGCTCGGGGGGTGGGGTGAGAGAGGGGGGGCGGGGTATTTATGGGAGGGGGGGGGAGGCGGCGGCTTGGGGGGGGGGCAGGGCGGCGGGTCGGGCAGGACTCGAGGCGGCGGCGGCGGTCAGGCGGCGGGGGGGCACCTGAAGGGAGGGCGAGAGAGAGGAGAGAGAGGGAGGTGGGCTGGGCTGGGGCCTGGCTGGCGCTGGGCCGGCTGGGCCTCGGTCCAGAGGGGGCGCTGTTTTTTTTTAAATTAAATTAAACCAAATGAAATAAAAAAATACCAAATGAACTCCAAATTAAATAAAACAAATTTTCCCCGACTCCTAAAAATGAGTCGAACAAAATGAACTTTAAAAACAAAATACATGCATAAAATTTTTAAATGCTCATTTTTGCCTAAGCAAAATAAATCTTCCAAAACCAAATTTGGTTTATTTATAATATCTTCATTTTTCCTAATTGTTTGGGAAAGTCATATTATTCCCTCTCAAGATATTTTTATAGGAAAACTTTATGAAGATAATTTAAATAATCCAATGATCCTATTTTCAAAATTTGAAAATCCCAAATATGAAAATTTGAAACTTCCAACTTCTCCGAGGGTCCTTGAGTTGCGTGAAATTTCTAGGATCTAAAAATGCGAGAAAATATGATATGCATGATGACCTAATGTATAACATTCCAAATTGAAAATTTGGGATGTTACAAACCTACCTCTTAAGATGAATCTCACCCTCGAGATTCGGGTTGGCTAGAAAATAGGTGAGGGTGGTCCTTACAAAACTTCCTCTCTTTCCTGTGTGGCTTCATCCTCGTGTGGTGGCTCCAATCGAACTTTGCAAAATTTGATAACCTTGTGCATGGGTAACTCTGCTGGCATAATCGAGAATCTTAACGGTTTTTCCTCATATGTCAAGTCATCCTTCAACTGAATTGCTTCCAGTGGCACTGTGTCTCTTAACGGTACCTCTCGCTATCTCGGGTGACATTTCTTCAATCGAGAAACATGGAATACATCATGAACTCCCCGACAGTCCTTCCGCAATTCCAACTTATCATAACTTCTCCCATGCGCTGCAAAATCTTATATGGTCCAACAAACGGGTGCTAACTTTCCTTTAACTCCAAAACGCTTCACCTCAAGCGGGATACTCGAGATATACTGCTCCAACTTCATACTCAATCGCTGGCGCTTTGAATCGGCATAGCTCTTTTGTTCGGACTGGGCTACCTTGAGCCTGTCTCAATCAACTTAACTTTCTCGTTCAGACTCCTTAATCAAATCTGGTCCAAACAACCGACGATCTCCGCCAGTCCCATGACAACGGTGTCCTGCACCTTCTTCCATACAAGGCCTCGAAGGTGCCATCTTTAAGCTGGTTTGGTAACTGTTATTGTAGGAAAATTCTGCATACGGCAAATTGTCATCCCAACTAGATCCATAATCTAGTGCACAAGCTCTCAAAGATGTCCTCCAAAATCTGATTGACTCTCTCAGTTTGTCCATCGGTCTGTGGGTGGAAAGCTGTGCTGAATTCCAATCGGGTTCCCAATGTTTCGTGTAACCGGTTCCAAAATTTTGAAGTAAACTGGGTTCCTCCGTTCGATACAATGCTCCTTGGAACTCCGTAAGCATACAATTCTGGTCATGTATATCTTTGCCAACTTAGCACTGCTATAGGTAGTCTTGATCGAATGAAATGGGCTACCTTGGTCAAACGGTCGACTATGACCCAAATCGAGTCATATCCTGAACGGGTCTTTGGCAAACCTGTGATGAAATCCATACCTAGTTTATCCCACTTCCATTCGGTATCGGCAATGGTTGTAATAATCCTGCTGGCTTCGATGCTCGCCTTTACTTTTCGACATACGCCGCAAACTGCTACATACTCGCAATATCCTTCTTCATTCCGTCCACCGAAAATATTCTTCAAATCCAAATACATCTTGGTATTTCGGTGAATCGAATAGGGTGAATCATGGGCTTCTTGTAAAATCAACTTCCCGATCTCTCGGGTCATTGGGCACATAAACACGGTCTTCAAACCATAGGGTATCGTGCTCATCCTCACGAAATCCTTTAGCTTTTCCTTTGCTCATTTTCTCCTTTATAGAGGCAACTTCCTTATCCGCCTTTTGGGCTTCTCGATTTTGTCCATCGCTGTCGATCGAATTTCCAATGCTGCTACATAGCCTCTCGAACTATTTCCAAACATAGCTCTCAAGGTCCTCGGCTAACTCATTGGGTATTCCTCCCATCATTAGGGTATTGACGTGGTTTTACGGCTCAATGCGCCGCTACTTACATTAGCCTTCCGGGTGATAATGCAATCTCATATCGTAATCCTTGATTAGCTCTAACCATCTCCTCTGTCGAGATTCAATTCTTCGTGTGAAGATGTACTTCAAACTCTTGTGATCCGTATATACTTCACAATGATTTCCAATGAGAAAATGTCTCCACGTCTTCAAGGCATGCACAACGGTTGCTAACTCCAAATCATGAGTGGCGTAATTCAACTCATGGGGCTTAAGTTGTCGTGAAGCATACGAAACAACTCTTCCTTCCTGCATAAGCACTGCTCCAAGTCCTCGACGTGAAGCGTCGCAATACACCTCATAATCCTTAGTTTGATCTGGCAATATCAAAACTGGTGAGGTAACCAATCTTTTCTTCAACTCCTGAAAACTTGCCTCACAGTCCTCAGTCCATATGAATTTGTTTTCCTTCTTCAACAATTCTGTCATAGGCTTTGCAATCCTTGAGAAATTCTCAATGAATCTTCGTAGTATCCTCGCGAGTCCAAGGAAACTCAATCTCTCCAACTGTCGTTGGTGCTTCCCATTTGGTTACGGTCTCAACCTTTGTGGGGTCAACTGCTATTCCTTCTCCGGATATAACATGTCCGAGAAATCCAACTTCCTTTAACCAAAATTCACATTTGCTGAACTTGGCATACAACTGGTGTTCCTCGTTTCTCCAAAACCAATCTCAAATGTTCCTTGTGTTCCTCTTCATTCTTCGAGAAAATCAAAATGTCATCAATGAACACCACGATTTAACTTGTCCAAAACTCCATAAACACTTTGTTCATCAGGTTCATGAAATAGGCTGGTGCGTTAGTCAGTCCAAATGACATAACGGTATACTCATACAGTCCATATCTCGTGGTAAATGCTGTCTTGGGTATGTCTTGCTCCCTAATCTTCAATCGATGGTACCACGATCGCAAGTCGATCTTAGAGAACACTTTGGCTCCTTGCAAGTTTATCAAACAGATCATTTATCATCGGTAGTGGGTACTTGTTCTTGATTGTTACTTCATTCAATCCACGATAATCAACAACCATTCTCAACGATCCATCCTTCTTCTCCACCAATAAAACGGGTGATCCCCAAGGTGAAGAACTTGGGCTAATAAAACCTTTATCCAATAGTTCCTTAATCTGCTTCTTAATTTCTGCCAAATCCTTTGCGGGCATCCCTGACGGTCGCTTCGATATCGGGCCTGTTCTCGCAACAGCTCGATCAAAAACTCAATGTCTCTATCCGCGGCATTCCCGCAACTCTTCCGAAATACATCAGATATTCCTTCACCATCGGTACTTCTTCCGTACCACTCCTGTTAAGCAATTAACTTGTGCTCTCCTCGCTCGTGCCGTGATACATACTTAATCCTTCTTCCTTCCGTGTGGTGAGCAAAATTGACCTTGTGGTACAATCTATGTTTCCTCCATACCTTGATAACCAATCCATTCCTAATATCACATCCAATCCTTGGGATTCCGTAACTATTAGGTCCGAGGGAAAACATAGTGTCCGATCCTTAGTGGCATCGATCACACCATTTACTAGCCATGTACTCGCTCCGGTGAGGTTACTAGCATGGGTGACCTAAGGGCTTGGGTTGGTAACTTGTACTTATCCACAAATCCCTTGATATGTATGAATGCGATGCACCAAGATCAAAAAGAACAACCGCAGAAAAGACTTAACCAAAAACTTACCGACATCGTGATCGGGCTGATCTTCAACCTCCTCCACATCAATGTGGTTCACTTGTCCCCTGTTGAAAGGGTTGGGCTTCTTTCCGAGCTTCCATTGCCATTTCCATTCGCCTTACGGACAGTCATTTGCATAATGCCCAGCCTTGCGGCACTTAAAGCAAGTAATGTGACTCAGTCTACCTTGGATGGTGTAGACGGGTTGGTGCGGTTCTGTCGCTGCTTCCTCCATTCCTGCTCCCATTCTTGGTGCCATTATGGTTGTGCGAATTACCTCCTCCATGGGTATGCTGAAACTGAATTCCTGATTTAGGGTATAACGTGGCTTCGCTGGGATCCCGAGTTATACTTCCCTTGTCCATACTTCCGCTATGTTCTCAATTTGTCTGCTGCTTTCCTCAATCATCGAGCTCGGTCTACTAACTCCTGGTAGTTATTGAAACTTGCTACCATCAACGGCATGCTGAACTCATCATTCAGTCCTTCTAGAAACTTCTCCGCTTAGCTGCATCCGTAGCAACGCTATCCGGGGCATAACGTGCTAATTTGCTAAAGTCATCCACGATCGCCAACAGTCCTTCCTCCTTGGCGAAGTTGCTAAACTCACGCTTCTTCATGGCCATGGCTCCTGCTGAAACATGGGATGTGCGAAAAGCTTGTGAAACTGGTCCCATGTGACGTTGTTCACGGATAAGTGGCTGTGAAATTCTCCCACCATGCTGCTGCGGGTCCTTCAAGCTGATGTGCTGCAAACTTCACTCTTTCACCATCCCGCATCCCGCAGTAGTCAGCTCCTTCCTATCTTATGGAGCCACCATCTGCTACAATTGGCTCGGTGTTATCGGAATACACCGCGGGTTCATCTAAGGAAACGAGTCGATGATCCGCAGTGGTGGTGGTGGCGGTGGGTTGTTGTTGTTGTTGTTGTTCGCACCAATGTTTGAATCAGGTATTCTCGCTGCTGGATCAATTGGGTGATCTCTCTGGCGGAAAACGAATCCGGGTCGCGCCTCGGAGGCATCGATGGGTTTAGAAAAGGAGAGAAATGTAGAATAGAATGAGGTCTAAGGGGAATCACTACCCAAATGCACATGAGCAAATGCACACAATTCACTTCATTCAATCAAACAAGGGCTACAACGATCTAACTATCGCAAAAGTGCGTGTACTATAAAGGTTTACATGGAGGGAAATACTACTAATATGTGGGGGACTTCTACTAATTTGAACCGGTGGAAGACTCCATGATGTCCGCTCCACTTCGCCTTCAAAATCGGGTTCACTTGGATCCGAATCTGTGTCATCGATGTTGATGTAGTCGATTGGGTGTTCGACATACTGGTCTTCATTCCTGAGCGCCAACTTCTTCTTGAGTTCTTCGATCTCGTACTTAAGATCGTTATTGTGTCTTGCTAGAGCTACGATCGTTATTGGGTGTAGTCTTTAGTTCTTCTTCCAATTCGATGATCCTTTCCTTCGTCTTCTGCAACTCCAACATGTCATTGCACATTTGATTCTCCTGGCGTCGAATGTGCTGATTTAACTCCGGATGAACGCTGCAATGGATCTATCCTTCTTGGTGTTGACGACGCCCCAGCTTGTCATCTCGGCGTCCGCAAATCTGGTAGATGGTGTCCTTGAGATCTTCTTGATAGACTTCTCCAATGCGCCCCATGGTGATGTGAGCTGCCATGCTCTTTCCTGCACTCCAAGTGGGTGCATCGAAAACACTATCTATTGGCTTGGTGATTGGGGCAAATGTCCTTCCCGAACGTGAGCATGAATCTTCCAGCCCTCTTCGTGCAGAGTGGCGTTGAAAGTCCCGTGAAGCTTGGTAATCCAATGTTCGTGTACTTAGTAACTTCCTTCAAGTGAAATCCAAAAGGTGTGCCTTCATCCGTTGGGTGTACTTGATCTTCGCGTCCGTCATCCTAAAGAGAGTAGAAAAGATGAGGAGTTAGAAAATGGGAAGAGAGAGTGATCTATGGCTTTAACTTAGTGGTCGTGTCTCTACGGTCAGCGTGTGCTCGATACCATCTCTCAGAGCGACTGCAGACCGAATGGATCTAGCGCTCTGTGCTCGGTGTCATCCCCGGATCAAGAATGCCGACACCACACAAGATTTCAAGGATTTATAGCAGAGTAGCAATCACACACTTATTACATCGTTGTCCACAAGGAACTGAATACAAAATATGGCTTAAGGCCATCTAATGATAACAGCGAAGGCTTGGAAGATAAGCGAGTCCATCAACTCCAACGGCATCACCGAGTATAGAACCACGACCTAACACCTTACTGTCGTTCTAAAAGTCTCGCAACGTGAAAAGTTGCAGCCCAAAACGGTCAAGACATGGAATATGCCGCAATGTAACACATAAAGAGCAATGAATGAATAAGCCTATACTACATGCTTATTTGGCTGGTGGTAAGGCTCTACGTTACATTTGCATAAAGCTGATTTTTCCCTACATCAAAGGAATAATTTTATTTAACTATCATGGTGGTTGTTAAACATTGAGAATGGTTGACAAGATTCTCAATCCCAATTAAAAAGTACTCATCAAAACCCAATAACTTTTATTTAGAAGTAACATGTTGAGATTCACATGATAATCAAGTACCGGATACTCAAATTGTCCATAACCGGGACACGGCTAATCATGATTAGTTTATACACTCGCAGAGGTTTGCACACTTTTCCCCACAAGACTCGATCGCCTCCGCTTGGTTCTCGTGACTACATGGTGTTTGAGAAACGGATGACCGAGACATAGTCTTCGTAAGCGCTTAGCACCTTACATGTGGGTAGACCGTATCAACCTATATCCCCTACATCAGCTAGCCTACCCGTAAGAGTTCGTGACGACTTAGTCAACTACGCCAGAGCCCATAATTGGCTTGTGGCTGCACACGGAAGTTTCCAGCTTGAAAAATCTTATGATCCCTTAGAGCCCGGGTGGCGGTCCAAGAAATACAGCAAGTCCTCGATAGAAACCAGTGCCTCAATCCACCCAGATGTGTGTTAGGTTGCCACCTTAGATAAACCATTAATTAAACAATCTCACATCTGTCATGGATATTCACTCACCCAATCCACGCCTACAAGCATAGCATGGCATGAACAAGCAAACGAGAAGTAACTCCCAAGGTTTCATAAGTAAAACAGTAATAGGTACTACTCAATCTACTTCCCAAACCCACAATTTAATTAGATCCTAATCATGCAAGTGTTTGAGGGTTTGATCTAATGCAATAAAACTGGGTATGAGAAGAGTATGATCAAAGTGTTACTTGCCTTGCTGATGATCCGCGAGTCCTAGAGATTCGAAGTAACAAGCGGCGACTCGGTGATCTAACGCAGACAAACAACAAGCATACAATAAGTACTCATCTAATGCACAGGAAATCTCGAATAAAAGATCTAACCAGAAAGTTCAACTTAAGAACCCTGGTTGCAAAAGAATCGAATCAAAACAAACTCCGAAAGTCGAAACTCGAGAGAGAACGTCTCGGCTTAGCGATCTGAAATTAGGTCAAAATTTCACAGTGGCAAAACTCTGTGAAAGTAGGGTAATCGAACGGCGGTTTCATATTTAAACTCCAGCGCTTGAATCACCCGATTCGATAAACGAGCGAGAAATAAAACAGTTTTGAAAATCAGATCTCAAATCAAATCGTAAAATAACGGATTAATTCCGATTAAAAGAAAACGACGAACGAGTTAAATTGCGAACGTTCGTTAACAGAACGAATCTAACAAACGCGTTCACTGAAACGAACGGTTCGGTGAACGTCCGTTAAATAAGAAAACCGAAAAAAAAAACAAAACCAATCTAGGTTTTTTTTTAATAAAAAAAAAACCGAACATCTTTTTTTTAAAAAAATAAACCGGATCGGTTTAGGGAAAACCGGATCGGAACGGCGGGCGGCTACCTCCGGTGGCTCTCGCCGGCGAGGTCCGGCGGGGCTCCGGTGGGGCGGGGGTCCGGCGGCGGGGGTCGGGAGGCGAGGGCGGCGGGGTTCTGGCGGGGCGGGAAACGGGCGGCGGCGGGGCAAGGCTGGCTGGGCGGTGGCGGGCGGGGGGCAAGGGGTGGGGTGAGAGAGAGGGGGGGCGAGTATTTATGGGAGGGGGGGGGGAGGCGACTTGGGAGGGGGCAAGGGGCGCGGGGTGGGCAGACTCGAGGCGGCGGCGACGGCGGCGGCGGCGGGGCACTGCAAGGAGCGGGAGCGAGGGAGAGGAGGGAGGTGGGCCGGGGGCTGGGCCTGGGGCCTGGCTGGCGCTGGGCCGGCTGGGCCTCGGTCCAGGGGGGGGCGCTGTTTTTTTTTTAAATAAAATTAAACCAAATGAAATAGAAAAAATACCAAATGAACTCCAAATTAAATAAAACAAATTTTCCCCGACTCCTAAAAATGAGTCGAACAAAAAGAACTTTAAAAACAAAATACATGCATAAAAATTTTAAATGCTCATTTTTGCCTAAGCAAAATAAATCTTCCAAAACCAAATTTGGTTTATTTATAATATCTTCATTTTTCCTAATTGTTTGGGAAAGTCATATTATTCCCTCTCAAGATATTTTTATAGGAAAAACTTTATGAAGATAATTTTAAATAATCCAATGATCCTATTTTCAAAATTTGGAAAATCCCAAATATGAAAATTTCGAAACTTCCAACTCTCTCCGAGGGTCCTTGAGTTGCGTGAAATTTCTAGGATCTGAAAAATGCGAGAAAAATATGGTATGCATGATGACCTAATGTATAACATTCCAAATTGAAAATTTGGGATGTTACACAGGCAATCAGGCCATAAGGCTGTAACAGACAAAGAGCGCTCAGGGAACTTATGCTATATTACTAACGAAGTGTAGGAAGCATCTTCGAAGAAAATAGTACCCCCACCGATACCTTTCTTCGGTTGCTCATTGTTATTACGAGACTTGTGCAATAGATTTTTTGTACTCATGAGTTCCGTTGTGTGCCGACCATGATTGAAAACAATAAGAGCGCCAGCTTTCGGCTTCACCCAGTCCGAGGTCAGAGCTCGGATGACCCGGTCGTGACAATCCCAGAGGTGCTCCCTTTACTCCCTAGCCGAACAATCGGGAACGTAGGGGTAAGCACAGGAGCCAGGCAACCCAGCTTGCATAACAACTTAAGTCAATATGGTGCATATTGTGGCGTAATACACGAACAATGAACGAAGCCGTCCAAGTATAATCATATGCAAGAGGAAAAGCTTCACAAAGGAAGCCCCCAAGTTCATGAGGTATTTGAATTTGTGCGTCACAAACAAAGTTATGACAAGGAATTTTTTCATAAACAATTTTTTGCCAAAAAAGACTAATGCTTGGTTGAACCGAACAAAAATTAAAACTGAAAGTTTCTGAGCATGAAAGCGACCTAGCTAGTTGATATGTGCGGCATTTATGACGCGGTCAGAACTTGATGCGGGACAAGGTTCCAGCCTCCAGGCTGGTCCCGAGGTGGCCGAGCAGAGAATTCGGCACTCTGAGAAGATGAAGCCCCCAGTCCAGCCGCGGTAATGGAGCAGGTCGGCGCGCCAAGGCGACAACACAGTTCGGTCGAAGGAGGCGACGGCGCCGCTCAGTCTGAGTCAAATGGTGAGCCTCGAGGTCAATGTCAATGCAGGGCGTCAGCGGGACGCAGTGAAGGCATGACAAAGCCCGAATTCACAGGTCGGTCCGAGTTCTGGATACGGCGTTCGCCGAACTATGCACGAAAACCGACCGAACCACCACGCAATCGTCGCTAATGCGGCCACCATTTGATAGACCTGTGTACAGATGATGGAACAAAGCAGAGTAATAATTCCTTGGGAAAATGAACCCAAACGAGCAAAAATTTCTAAGATTAATAGCACCTAGTTTATTTGTTGTAGCGGTCCGAAGAAAGGTTACTCCCAAAATTGGGACTCGATCCACACACCCATTGCCTAATGGGTGATGAAACGACGGCATGGCGATCCTGGCAAAGGTTGGCTCGCCACGGCGAAGCCCGTGGTCCAGCTAATGTGATGAAGCTGGTCGGCTGGTGATGCCGAAGTCTCCAAAGTAAGTTGATGAAGAGATGGCGAAGTCCTCGGTCTAATCGAGGTGATGGAGCAGGTCGATAAGGAGACGTTGCAGCTGCCATGTCAGCCGAGGTGTTGAAGTAGTTCGGCGTGATGGACATCGGCTTGAAGAAGCAACAACGCGGCTATGCCGACCCAGGTCGTAACTTGTGACGTGGTCAATGCTGGCTTGATGAAGTGATCGCGCGGCGATGTCGGTGTGCCCGCTCCTTGTAATCCGTGGGGTGCCAATGTTGGTGACGATTTATCCTTCGCGGTGCCGAATTATTGTTTGGCTGGCCGAGATGATGATCCGAAGAAGTTGAGCTCAGCTCAACAAAGCGACGTGTTGTCTAACGTAGGTCGGCCGCCGTGGAGTGATGTTGTCAGGCTGGTTTGACACCGGCACAACGGTGAAGTTCGTATTGTAAAAATACTTTTAATACTAGTGGGATGTGTTTGAGAATAAAACACAATACCCCATACGAAAACTTCCTTCCAAAAGGATGTCCGAAATCCCGTTCATAAAGAAGATGAACTCGGGTCGGATTCACTCCCGCGCAGAAAACAGATCCGAAAAGTGATGCACTAATCGGAATGTTCCCGGAGTTTGGACGGTCGGCTCGAGCTGAATATTTTATAGGTGGTAGATATAGGAATTCCTTAGACGATCAACGGCTGGATCTTCCAAAGGACGTCCGAGCTAGATGCCGGACACCACGCTCCAGACTCGTCCGGATTCTCGTCCAGATTCAACAGGGCTCCGGTATATCGGAGATTGCCGCAGATTCCTCCATCGGAACTCGACGAGATTTTGCAGGGTTGTTGTAGACTTAATTCCGCATAATTCCACCGAAGCAATCGTTTAGGCGACACTCGAGGAGGCGGTGGCGGTGGGTATGAGTTTGCTGTCCAGAAAAACAGCACGGTCGTCCAAGGGCAACGTTGACATTGGGCCCCCGAGCTCCATGGATGACTCCTCCATGATCTCGATAGAGATCGGAGTTGATGTTGATAAAGGCCCTCATCCGAACATGACGATCGGAGGTGGGGCGCAGTCCTCGGTCAAGCCAAGGTGATCAGTCGAGCTGGTGGCGAAGAAGCCGACGTCGCAGTTGACCTGCAGTCGAGCCATTGATCCTTTTGCCGATCACACAGCCGAACTCTCAATGAAAGCACCAATGTCGGTGTCAAAACCGACGGATCTCGGGTAGGGGGTCCCAAGTTGTGCGTCTTAGGATCAATTGTAACATGAACACGGTATTTTACCCAGCTTCAGGCTCTCTTGATGAGATAATACCCTACATCCGGCTTGATTGACTTTAATGAGTATACCGGTTACAAGAGTTGATCTACCCCGAGATCATATGTTGTGGTCTAAACCCTAGAGGTCTGATGAGTAATGTCATAATCATCTATCTACTAGCATGGCTTCGGTTTATATAATGCACTAGAGGCCTAGGATAACAAGAATCCTAGCCGAATACACCGGTGGGGGAGGAGTCCTTGTCTTGATCACCAAGTCTTATGGAATCTTCCTTGTATGCGGCAACTGTCTGAACTGGCCCATGAGTATGCGGCCATGGGGGTCCTCGGCCCAATCTAACTGATCGGGAGACGACGTGGTGAGTCCCCTAGTCCAGGACACCGTCAGCTGGTCTCACCTCGATCGAGGTCGGAGGGGGTCGGTGATGGGGATGACAGCGGGGATAATGTAGGGGCTCCTTGATTTCTGCAAAAACAAAATATAAACAAAAACATTATTATCGTCATCTTAGGACTGAGTGAAACTCCATAAGATATCAAGTAAATATCCAATTTGATTCCAAATAAAATTGTCAATTGTCTGCAATTTGTTTCCTAAGCCCTAAGAACATTATTATCCTCATTTTTACCTACTGTCTACTTCTTGAACCATAGAAAAATGCACTAATTTCACATAACTTAGAAAAATTCCTGTTCTACTCAAAAGACCTAAATTTACTTATTTTATTCAATTCTATTCAAAAAACATACATTTACTAAAATAATCTGATAGAACACAATATATTTCTCTACCTGCCAATTTCTACTACTAAATTCTTTAACTAAAAAAAATTATACCTATATTTTTATACAAAGAGAGGAGGATAGTGGGAGGAGGAGGAAGAGGGAGGAGTGAGGGCCTCGGGCGGCTGGGGACAAAGGGAGGAGAGAGGAGGGAGCAGGCAACAAGGCGGCGGTCGGACGAGGGAGAGGAGGGAGGAGCGACGGCCGCCGACGCGAGAGGACGGCCGTGGGAGGAGGTTGAGAGGAGGGCGGCGAAAGGACGAGGGAGGGACACTACTAGGGAAAAGCCTATACACAGAATCTTACCAGCAGCGCATTTTAAAATAAGGCGCTGCTGCAATGTAGCAGTAGCGCGTTCCAGCAGAACTCGTTGCTGAAATAAAAGTAGCAGTAGCGCGCCTCCTGTAAGCCGCGCTACTGCTATAATTGCCATGACCCCGCCGTGAAGCTAGTTCTAGCAGCAGCGCGTTAATTCGGAGTGCGCTACTGCTAAAACTAGCTATCTCCCACCACCCACGCTCTCCTCTATCCGATCCACTCACACTCACACTCACTTGATCTCCCCCTCAACCCCCCACGCCGGTCCTCCCCCGGTGGCCGCCCTCGCCCCCGTCGGCCGCCGTCGCCTACCCATCCTCCCTCTACACCGTCGTCACCTTCTCCTCCTTGCTGGACTCGGTACCGCCCTCCTCCTCTGTCCTTCCTCCACTCGCCACCGGCCGGCCCCTCCTCGCTCCTCCCTTCCTCCTCCGTCCTACTCTCTCCTCCCTCCTCCAGTCGCCCCTCATTCTCCCTCCTCCCTCGTCCATCCACAACCCCTCCTCCTCGCTACATTTTGATTTAGTAGGCTAGTTCATATGCAACATTTTGATTTATTTCATATGATTTAGTTGATTTAGTAGGCTAGTTGATTTAGTTGAGTTAGAACATTTTGATTTAGTTGATTTAGTAGGCTAGTTGATTTAGTTGATTTATAGAACATTTTGATTTAGTTGATTTAGTAGGCAAGTTGATTTTAGTAGGCAAGTTGATTTTAGTTGATTTAGTAGGCAAGTTGATTTAGTTGATTTAGTAGGCTAGTTGATTTAGTTGATTTATAGAACATTTTGATTTAGTTGATTTAGCATGCTAGTTGATAGCTCTAAAGATTTGGCACCACCTAGCTAGATCTTAGGATTATAATTGTCCATCAAATTGCTTCTCGCGGAAGAAGAATCAAACTGCTTCTTGCGGAAGATTTGGCATTTGACTGCTAGCTGTTGGTTCTATTCTAGAAGGTGTTAGTAACTTATGAAAATATAACTAAAGAAGAACCAAAAATACCACATCCTATAGTTTTTCTTTCCTGTGAAGTCCACCGTTAATCCTTTGCTTATATTCCTTTAGGAAAATGGCGCCACCACCACCTCCACCATGTCGACTGTGCAAGTCAAGGTGCGCCAGAAGCCTTGCAACTGGCAAGCTGTTCGGCATCTACTTCCAGCCGATTTTTCGTCATCCAGCGGTAAGAAATTATATGAAATGTAACAACTATTTTATTTTTAGTGTTGGCATTACTGCAATGTGTCATTTTGATTTTTTTACACAGATCGTCTCATGCAATGTGTGAGGTTGAAATTCAACAAGATGACAGGAGACACTGTGACATTTGAGGCTCCTGGGGGGCCGTACACTATGGAGGTCGAGAAAGGACGCAATATGTCGCAGATTGGAGGAGATGGATGGGCCCGTTTCCTCGCCCTCATGCATCTTACTGGTGGTGAGTTGATCAGCTTCTCCTTTAGAGCAGAAAGACCCGAGCCGGCTGTCATTTATATCAACCTTGTGGAAGATGATGAAGATGACGAAGATGATGAAGATAATGAGGACCCACTTGATGAAGATGATGAGGACCCACTTCATGAAGCCATGGTAGCTCAAAGAATGATGTTGAGTGAGGTGGAGGTGTGCACTATGGGACATAATTCCGCCACGTGATGACTTTCTCGGGGTGCCATTCATGACCTGCCTAACAAGTACCTTGGTCGATCGACATGATATGGTATGTTATGCTTACAAATGCAAATTATCCGATGATATGCTTAGTGTAGAGTCCAATGATATGCTGTGTGGAATCTAGTCGATGATATGCTTTAGTGTAGAGTCCGATCACATGCTTATTAGTGTAGAATCTAAGGAACTATTAATAGTGTAGATAATCCATATATACTTATTAGTGGAATTCATGCTTAGTACAAATGTGTAGTACAGTGTATTTTGATAGTGTAGAAATCTATACTTAATAGAAATATATTTGCAAGAGTATGTGCGAGGCTATTTATTAATTGATATGTTTTTCTGATTCAGAAATTGGCAAAGAGCCTACCTGTGAGTTGTGGTATCGAGCCTGATGAAGAAAGCTCGGCTGGACTACGCCTTACCGCAAGGGGCTCTGTCACAACTCACAACCTGTACTTACCGCATGGACACGGATGGTCGCGCACAGTTACACTTGGTTGGGTGGAAGAGATTCCTCGTTGGCATGAATCTTCGTGTCGGACAGGCCATCCTAATTACTATCAGGAACAGCCTCCGCCCAGGCTTGAGGATGATGATCGTCGATAATATCATCTAGAACTACATATGTGTGTGTGGCTATATCATCTAGAACTACATATGATGATCGTCGTCGATATCATCTAAAACTTCGTATGATGATCGTCGTCGATATCATCTAGAACTACATATGATGATCGTCGTCAATATCACCTAGTACTGATTAAGGATGCATGTTGACTATATATGAAATTGTTATCTAGTACTCCCTCTGTTCCAAATTACTCATCGTGGTTTTAGTTCAAATTTGAACTAAAACCATGACGAGTAATTTGGATCGGAGGGAGTACTACCTAGTACCTATAATGCTTTATGAAATCGATATCTAGTAGTACCTAGTATCCGAAATTGCACTTTATTGAAACTGAAACAGGTAGGAGGTGGGGGAAATGATGAAAGATATAGCAGATGGCGAGGGCTAGGAAACCGCTATAGCTAATTAATAGTAGCGATTCCGTAAAAGCGATGCTGATATAGTCAACAGTAGTAGCTGGTGCGGACCGGCTACTACTAACAGTTAGTCAGAAGGTCAGTAGTAGTAGCGCGGCTGCCCGCGCTGCTGATAGCCTCAAAACCCGCGCTACTACTAGGGTTTTCCCTAGTAGTGGGAGGGAGGGAGGGAGGCATATACCTTAGGGGCGACGGCGACGACGGTGGGCGGCGGAGTTGTACGGTGGGCGAGTGAGAGTGCGTGAAGGAAGAGTGAGAGGGATGTGCGGGTGTGGATAAGGTAAGCGTAGTAGTAGCATTGTTCAGAACACACCGCTACTGCTATAGAGCAGTAGCGCGGGATATACAATAGCGATATTGCTACGTACAATAGCAGTAGCGATTGTTGCTTATGAGCGCTACTAGTATGCCTACACACCCTACAATGGTTATGGCAATTACAGTAGCAGCATGTTTTATAGACAAAGCGCTACCGCTATAGGCATAGTAGTAGCGCTCTTCGGGAACAAGCGCTACCGTTCTTTAGGAGCAACGCTTTGTTGTAAAAAGCGCTACTGGTATGCTCTTGTGTATAAGCATTTCCCTAGTAGTGTGGGGGGGGTGCACCAGCCCCTTGTGGGCTGGTCAGCCTCGCTCCTATGGCCCATATTGCCCATATATTTCCCCGATGGGGGGGGGGGGGGTCCGGTAACCTCTCCGGTACTCCGGTATGGACCCGATACACTCCGGAACCCTTCCGGTGTCCGAATACTACCTTCCAATATATCAATATTTACCTCTCGACCATTTCGAGACACCTCATCATGTCCGTGATCACATCTGGGACTCCAAACTACCTTCGGTAAGCAAAACACATAAATCATAATACAAATCGTCATCAAACATTAAGCGTGCGGACCCTACGGGTTGGAGAACTATGTAGACATGACCAAGACACCTCTTCGGTCAATAACCAATAGCGGAACCTGGAAGCTCATATTGGCTCCCACATATTCTACAAAGATCTTTATCTGTAAAACCGCAATGACAACATACGTCATTTCCTTTGTTATTGGTATGTTACTTGCCCGAGATTTGATCATCGGTATCCTCATGCCTAGTTTAATCTCGTTACCGGAAAGACTCTTTACTCGTCCCTTAATGCAACATATCGTAACTAACTCATTAGTCACATTGCTTGCAAGGCTTATCATGATGTGCATTACCGAGAGGGCCCAGAGATACCTCTCTGATACTCGGAGTGATAAATCCTAATCTCGATCTATGCCAACCCAACAAACACCTTCAGGACACCTGTAGAGAATCTTTGTAAACACCAAGTTACGTTGTGATGTTTGATAGCACACAAGGTTTTCCTCCAGTATTCGGGAGTTGCATAATCTCATACTCAAAGGAATGTGTATAAGTCATGAAGAAAGAAATATTAATAAAACTTAACAATCACTATGCGAAGCTAACGGATGGGTCTTGTCCATCACATCATTCTCCTAATGATGTGATCTCGTTCATCAAATGACAACACATGTCTATGCTTAGGATGTTGGGGAACACAATAATTTCAAAAAAAATCCTACGATCATGCAAGATCTATCTAGGTGATGCATAGCAATGAGAGGGGAGAGTGTGTCCACGTACCCTCATAGACTAAAAGGGGAAGAGTTTAAATAACGCGTTTGATGTAGTGGACCTTCTTCGCAATCCAACCGATCAAGTACCGAACGTACAACACCTCGCATTCAGCACACATTCAACTCGATGACGTCCCTCGTACTCTTGATCCAGTTCAGGCCAAGGGAGAGTTCCGTCAGCACGGCAGCGTGGCGATGGTGATGATGAAGTTACCGGTGCAAGGTTTCGCCTAAGCACTACGACGATATGACCGAGGTGTGTAACTGTGGAGGGGGGCACCGCACACAGCTAAGACATTGTCTGTTGTGCCTTTGGGATGCCCACTGCCCCCGTATATAAAGGAGGATAGGAGGAGGTCGGCCAACAAGGGGCACGTCAGGGAGAGGGGAGTCCTACGAGGACTCCAGTCCTAGTAGGATTCGGCCCCACCCTTATTTCCTTCTACCGGAGGGGGAAAAGGGGAAGGAGAGGGAGTAGGAGAAGGAAAGGGGGGTGGCGCCCTATTCCCAAGTCCAATTCGGCCTCCTGCCCAAAGGGGGTCGCACCAGCCCCTTGTGGGCTAGTGTGCTTCCCTCTTATGGCCCATAAGGCCCATAACTTCTCCCCGAGGGTTCCGGTAACCTCCCGGTACTCCGGAAAAATGCCCGACCACTCAGAACCATTCCGATGTCCAAATTCAACCTTAGAATATATGAATCTTTATTTATCGACCATTTTGAGACTCATCATCACGTCCATGCGCTCATCCGGGACACCGAACAAACTTCGGTACATCATATCACATAAACTCATAATACCAATCGTCATCGAACGTTAAGCGTGCGGACCCTATAGGTTTGAGAACTATTTAGACATGACTGAGACTCGTCTCTGGTCAATAAACAATAGCGGAACCTGGATGCTCATATTGGTTCCTACGTATTCAACGAAGATCTTTATCGGTCAAACCGCATAACAACATACGTTGTTCCCTTTGTCATCGGTATGTTACTTGCCCGAGATTCAGTCGTAGGTATCATTATACCTAGTTCAATCTCGTTACCGGCAGGTCTCTTTACTCGTTCCATAATACTTTATCCCACAACTAACTCATTAGTTACAATGCTTGCAAGGCTTATAGTGATGAGTATTACCGAGAGGGCCCAGAGATACCTCTCCGAAACACAGAGTGACAAATCCTAATCTCGATATATGCCAACCCAACAAACACCTTCGGAGACACCTGTAGAGCACATTTATAATCACCCTTTTACGTTGTGACTTTTGGTAGCACACAAAGTGTTCCTCCGGTATTCGGGAGTTGCATAATCTCATAGTATGAGGACCATGTATAAGTCATGAAGAAAGCAGTAGCAATGAAACTAACACGATCATAACGCTAAGCTAACGGATGGGTCATGTCCATCACATCATTCTCCTAATGATATGATCCCGTTCATCAAATGATAACACATGTCTATGGTTAGGAAACATAACCATCTTTGATTAACGAGGTAGTCAAGTAGAGGCATACTAGGGACACTATGTTTTGTCTATGTATTCACACATGTACTAAGTTTCCGGTTAATATAATTCTAGCATGAATAATAAACATTAATCATGAAATAAGGAAATAAATAATAACTTTATTATTGCCTCTATGGCATATTTCCTTCAGTCTCCCACTTGCATTAGAGTCAATAATCTAGTTCACATCGCCATGTGATTTAACACCAATAGTTCGTATATGTATGTGATTAACACCCATAGTTCACATCGCCATGTGCCAACACCCAAAGGGTTTACAAGAGTCAATAATCTAGTTCACATCGCTATGTGATTAGCACCCAAAGAGTACTAAGGTGTGATCATATTTTACTCGTGAGAGAAGTTTAGTCAACAGGTCTGTCACAATGAGGGCCGTATGTATTTTGCAAATATTCTATATCTACAATGCTCTGCATGCAACTACTCTAGCTAATTGCTCCCACTTTCAATATGTCTCCAGATTGAGATTTAGAGTCATCTGGATCGGTGAAAAAGCTTGCATCAATGTAACTCTTTACGACGAGCTCTTTTATCACCTCCACAATTGAGAAATATTTCCTTAGTACTCACAAAGGACAATCTTGACCGTTGTCCAGTAATCTACTCCTAGATCAAAATAGTACTCCCTTGCCAAACTCAGGGCAGGGTACACAATAGGTCTGGTACACCGCACAACATACTTTATAGAACCTATGACTGTGGTATAGGGAATGACTTTCAATCTCTTTCTATTTTCTGCCGTGGTCGGGCTTTGAGTCTTATTCAACTTTACACCTTGTAATAGAGGCAAGAAACCTTTCTTTGACTGATCCATTTTGAACTTCTTCAAAACTTTACCAAGGTATGTGCTTTGTGAAGGTCCAATTAAGCGTCTTGATCTATCTCTATAGATCTTGATGCCCACTATGTAGGCAGCTTCACCGAGGTCTTTCATTGGAAAAACACTTATTCAAGTATCCCTTTATGCTATCAGAAGATTCTATATTATTTCCAGTCAACAATATATCATCCACATATAATATTAGAAATACTACAGAGCTCCCACTCACTTTCTTGTAAATACAAGCTTCACTGCAAGTCTGTATAAAACTATATGCTCTGATCAACTCATCAAGGCGTATATTCCGACTCCGAGATGCTTGCACCAGTCCATAGATGGATCGCTGGAGCGTGCACACCTTGTTAGTACCTTTAGGATTGATAAAACCTTCTGGTTGCATCATATACAACTTTCTTTAAGAAATATCCATTTAAGGAATGTAGTTTTGACATCCATTTGCCAGATTTCATAAAATATGACAACTGCTAACATGATTCGGACGGATTTAAGCACCACTACCATTGATAAAATCTCATGGTAGTCAACACCTTGAACTTGTTGAAAATCTTTTGCAACAAGTCGAGCTTTGTAGATAGTAACACTAGTATCAGTGTCCGTCTTCCTCTTGAAAATACTTTTATTTAATATGGCTTGCTGACCATCGGGCAAGTCCACCAAAGTCCACACTTTGTTCTCATACATTGATCGCGTCTCAGATTTCATGGCCTCAAGCCATTTCCCGGAATCTGGGCTCGTCATCACTTCCTCATAGTTCGTAGCTTCATCATGGTCTAGAAACATTACTTTCAGAATAGGATTACCGTACCACTATGGTGTGGATTGTACCCTGGAAAACCTACGAGGTTCTGTAGTAACTTGACATGAAGTTTCATGATCATCATCATTAGCTTCCTCACTAATTGGTGTAGGAATCACTAGAACTGATTTCTGTGATGAACTACTTTCGAATTCGGGAGAAGGTACTATTACCTGATCAAGTTCTACTTTCCTCCCACTCACTTCTTTCAAGAGAAACTCCTTCCCTACAAAGGATCCATTCTAGCAACAAATATCTTGCCTTCAGATCTGTGATAGAAAGGTGTACCCAACAGTTTCCTTTGGGTATCGTATGAAGACGCATTTCTACGATTTGGGTTCGACCTTATCAGGTTGAAACTTTTTCACATAAGCATCGCAGCCGCAAACTTTAAGAAACGACAACTTTGGTTTCTTGCCAAACCACAGTTCATAAGGTGTCATCTCAACGGATTTCGATGGTGCCCTATTTAAAGTGAATGCAGCTATCTCTAATGCATAACCCCAAAACGATAGTGGTAACCTGGTAAGAGACATCATAGATCGCACCATATCCAATAAAGTGCGGTTACGATGTTCGGACACACCATTACGTTGTGGTGTTCCAGGTGGCGTGAGTTGTGAAACTATTTCACATTGTTTTAAATGAAGGCCAAACTCGTAACTTAAGTATTATACTCTACGATCAGATCATAGAACCTTTATTTTCTTGTTACCATGATTCTCCACTTCACTCTGAAATTCTTTGAACTTTTCAAATGTTTCAAACTTGTGTTTCATTAAGTAGATATACCCATATCTGCTCAAATCATCTGTGAAGGTCAGAAAATAATGATACCCGCCATGAGCATCAACACTCATTGGACCACATACATCGGTATGTATTATTTCCAATAAGTCACTAGCTCATTCCATTGTTCCGAAGAACTGAGTTTTAGTCATCTTGCCCATAAGGCACGGTTCGCAAGCACCAAGTGATTCATAATCAAGTGATTCAAAATTCCATCGGCATGGAGTTTCTTCATGCGCTTTATATCGATATGACCCAAACGGCAGTGCCACAAATAAGTTGCACTATCATTATCAACTTTGCATCTTTTGGCATAAATACTATGAATATGTGTATTAGCACAACCGAGATCCAACAAACTATTTTCATTGGGTGTATGATCATCGAAGGTTTTATTCATATAAACAGAACAACAATTATTCTCTGACTTTAAATGAATAACCGTATTGCAGTAAACATGATCAAATCATATTCATGCTCAACACAAATGCCAAATAACATTTATTTAGGTTCAACACTAATCCCAAAAGTATAGGGAGTGTGCGATGATGATCAATCAATCTTGGAACCAATTCCAACACACATCGTCACTTCACCCTTAACTAGTCTCTGTTCATTTTGCAACTACCGTTTCAGTTACTAATTTTAGCAACTGAACCGGTATCAAATACCCAGGGGTTGCTATGAACACTAGTAAAGTACACATCAATAATCGGTATATCAAATATACCTTTGTTCACTTTGCCATCCTTCTTATCCGCCAAATATTTGGGTAGTTCCGCTTCCAGTGACCATTTCCTTTGCAGTAGAAGCACTCGGTTTCAGGCTTAGGTCCATCTTTGGGCTACTTCACAGGAGTGACAACTCGCTTGCCATTCTTCTTGAAGTTCCCTTTCTTTCCCTTTGCCCTTTTCTTGAAACTAGTGGTCTTGTTTAATCATCAACACTTGATGCTCTTTCTTGATTTCTACCTTCGTCGACTCCAGCATCACGAAGAGCTCGGGAATCGTTTTCTTCATCCCTTGCATGCTATAGTTCATCACGAAGTTCCAGTAACTTGGTGATGGTGACTAGAGAACTCTGTCAGTCACTATCTTATCTGGAAGATTAACTCCCACTTGATTCAAGTGATTGTAGTACCCAAACATTGTGAGCACATGCTCACTAGTTGAGCAATTCTCCTCAATCTTTTAGGAAAAGTACTTGTCAGAGGTCGCATAACTCTTGACACGGGCATGAGTCTGAAATACCAATATCTCCTCTTGAAACATCTCATATGCTCCGTGACGTTTCAAAAATGTTTTGAAGTCCCGGTTCTAGGCCGTAAAGCATGGTGCACTAAACTATCAACTAGTCATCATATTGAGCTAGCCAAATGTTCATAACGTCTGCATCTGCTCCTGCAATAGGTTTGTCACCTAGCGGTGCATCAAGGACATAATTCTTCTATGCAGCAATGAGGGTACACCTCAGATCACGGACTCAGTCCGCATTATCGCTACTATCATCTTTCAACTTAGTTTTCTCTAGGAATATATAAAAAACTTAGGGAAGCTATAACGCGAGCTATTGATCTACAACATAATTTGCAAAATACTATCAGGACTAAGTTCATGATAAATTAAGGTTCAATTAATCATATTACTTAAGAACTCCCACTTAGATAGACATCCCTCTAGTCATCTAAATGATCACATGATCCAAATCAACTAAACCATGTCCGATCATCACGGGAGATGGAGTAATTTTCAATGGTGAACATTACTAGGTTGATCATATCTACTATACGATTCACGCTCAACCTTTCAGTCTCCAATGTTCCGAGGCCATATCTGCTTATGCTAGGCTCGTCAAGTTTAACCCGAGTATTCTGCCTGTGCAAAACTGGCTTGCACCCGTTGTATGTGAACGTAGAGCCTATCACACTCGATCATCACGTGGTGTCTCAGCACGAAGAACTGTAGCAACGGTGCATACTCAGGGAGAAAACTTATGCCTTGAAATTTAGTAAGGGATCATCTTATAATGCTACCACCAAACGAAGCAAAATAAGAATATAAAATATAAACATCACATGCAATCAAAATATGTGACATGATATGGCCATCATCATCTTGTGCCTTTGATCTCCATCTCCAAAGTACCATCATGATCTCCATTGTCACCGGCATGACACCATGATCTCTGTCATCTTGATCTTTATCAACATGTCATCACATGGTCGTCTCGTCAACTATTGCTTTTGCAAATATTGCTATCGCATAGCGATAAAGTAAAGCAATTATATGGCGCTTGCATATTAGGCAGTAAAAAGAAAACCATAAGGCTCCTGCCAGTTGCCGATAACTTTAACAAAACATGATCATCTCATACAACACATCATGTATTGACCATATCACATCACAACATGCCCTGCAAAAATGAGTTAGACGTGCTCTACTTTGTTGTTGCAAGTTTTATGTGGCTTCTACGGGCTTAGCAAGAACCGTTCTTACCTCCGCATCAAAACCACAACGATTTTTCATCAAGTGTGTTGTTTTAACCTTCAACAAGGACCGGACGTAGCCACACTCGATTCAAGTGTTGGAGAAACAGACACTCACTAGCCACCTGTGTCCGAAGAACGTTGGTAGAACCAGTCTCGCGTAAGTGTACGCATAATGTCGGTCTGAGCCGCTTCATCCAAAAATACCGCCGAATCAAAGTATGACATGCTGGTAACCAGTATGACTATTACTGCCCACAACTCTTTGTGTTCTACTCGTGCATATAACATCTACGCATAGAACTGGCTCGGATGCCACTGTTGGGGAACGCAGTAATTTCAAAAAAAATCCTATGATCACGCAAGATTTATCTAGGTGATGCATAGCAACATGAGGGGAGAGTGTGTCCACAGACCCTCGTAGACCGAAAGCGGAAGCTTTTCAATAATGCGGTTGATGTAGTCGAACTTCTTCACGATCCAACCGATCAAGTACCGAATGTACGACACCTCCGTGTTCAGCACACGTTCAGCTCGATGATGTCCCACGTACTCTTGATCCAGTTGAGGCCGAGGGAGAGTCCCGTCGGCACGACGGTGTGGCGACGGTGATGATGAAGTTACCAGCAAAGGGCTTCGCCTAAGCACTACGACGATATGGCCGAGCTGTGTAACTATGGAGGGGGGCACCGCACACGGCTAAGACATTGTCTGTTGTCCCTTTGGGGTGCCCACCTGCCCCTGTATATAAAGGAGTGGAGGAGGAGGCCGGCCAACAAGGGGCGCGCCAGGGAGAGGGGAGTCCTACTAGGACACCAGTCCTAGTAGGATTCGGCCCCACTCTTTTTTCCTTCTATCGGAGGGGGAAAGGGGGAAGGAGAGGGAGTAGGAGAAGGAAAGAGGGCGGTGCCCCCTTCCCAAGTCGAATTCGGTCTCCTGCTCACAGGAGGGCGCACCAGCCCCTTGTGGGCTGGTGTGCTTCCCTCTTATGGCCCATAAGGCCCATAAGTTCTCCCGGGGGGTTCAGGTAACCTCCCGGTACTCCGGAAAAATGCACGAACCACTCGGAACCATTCCGATGTCCAAATGCAACCTTCCAATATATGAATCTTTATGTCTCGACCATTTCGAGACTCCTCGTCACTTTTGTGATCTCATCCGGGACTCCGAACAAACTTCAGTACATCATATCACATAAACTCATAATACCAATCGTCATCGAACGTTAAGCGTGTGGACCCTACGGGATCGAGAACTATGTAGACATGATCGAGACTCGTCTCTGGTCAATAACCAATAGCGGAACCTGGATGCTAATATTGGTTCCTACATATTCTACGAAGATCTTTATCGGTCAATCCGCATAACAACATATGTTGTTCCCTTTGTCATCGGTATGTTACTTGCCCGAGATTCGATCATCGGTATCACTATACCTAGTTCAATCTCGTTACCGGCAAGTCTCTTTACTCGTTCTGTAATACTTTATCCCGCAACTAACTCATAAGTTACAATGCTTGCAAGGCTTATAGTGATGAGTATTACCGAGAGGGCCCAGAAATACCTCTCCGAAGCACAGAGTGACAAATCCTAATCTCGATATATGCCAACACAACAAACACCTTCGAAGACACCCATAGAGCACCTTTGTAATCACCCTTTTTATGTTGTGACATTTGGTAGCACACGAAGTGTTCCTCCGGCATTCAGGAGTTGCATAATCTCATAGTATGAGGAAGTTGTATAAGTCATGAAGAAAGCAGTAGCAATGAAACTGACACGATCATAATGCTAAGCTAACAGATGGGTCATCTCCATCACATCATTCTCCTAATGATGTGATCCCGTTCATGAAATGACAACACATGTCTATGGTTAGGAAACATAACCATCTTTGATTAATGAGCTAGTCAAGTAGAGGCATACTAGGGACACTATGTTTTGTCTATGTATTCACACATGTACTAAGTTTCTAGTTAATACAATTCTAGCATGAATAATAAACATTAATCATGAAATAAGGAAATAACTAATAACTTTATTATTGCCTCTAGGGCATATTTCCTTCATAGGAAACTTAACCATCTTTGATTAACGAGCTAGTCTAGTAGAGGCTTACTAGGGACACTGTGTCTTGTCTATGTATTCACACATGTATCAATTTTCGGGTTAATACAATTCTAGTATGAATAATAAACATTTATCATGATATAAAGAAATATGAAATAACAACTTTGTTATTGCCTCTAGGGCATATTTCCTTAAGTCTCCCACTTGCACTAAAGTCAATAATCTAGTTCACATCACCATGTGATTTAATACCTATAGTTCACATCACCATGTGATTAACACCCATAGTTCACATCGCCATGTGAGCAACACCCAAAGGGTTTACTAGATTCAATAATCTAGTTCACATCGCCATGTGATTAACACCCTAAGAGTACTAAGGTGTGATCATGTTTTGCTTGTGAGGGAAGTTTAGTCAATGGGTCTGCCACATTCAGATTCATATGTATTTTGCAAATTTCTATGTTTAAAATGCTTTGCATGGAGCTACTCTAGTTAATTTCTCCTACTTTCAATATGTATCCAGATTGAGACTCGGAGTAATCCAGATCGGTGTTGAAGCTTGCATCGACTTAACTCTTTACGATGAACTCTTTATCACCTCCATAACTGAGAAATATTTCTTTAGTCGTCTATGGATTTTGACTGTTGTCCGGTGATCTACTCCTGGATCACTATTATTCCCCCTTTGCCAAACTCATGGCAAGGTACAAAATAGGTCTGGTATACAACATGGCATACATTATAGAACCTATGGCGGAGGCATAGGGAATGACTTTCATTCTCTCTCTATCTTCTGCCGTGGTCGGGTTTTGAGTCTAACTCAACTTCATACCTTACAACTCAGGCAAGAACTCCTTCTTTGACTGGTCCATTTTGAACTCCTTCCAAATCTTATCAAGGTATGTACTCATCAAAAGTCTTATCACTAACAAAAAAAGACACATCCGTGACATTTTGGGCCGAACGATATTTTTTCTATCATACTTATGACACTTCTATGACGATAATTGTGACAAAACCCAGTATCATCATAGATGTGGTGGGCTCCTACTTCCATGACAAAAAATCATGACAGAAATTGGGCTTTTCGTCCTGGGCCAGTCGGAGACGCAGCTGCACGACATTCTTTGGGCCGTGCATGACGGAAAAAACTGTGGTAGAAGCAAGGGCGAGGAAAATTTCGGGTAGTTCCCGGTTACGGTGGGTGGTCGGGGGCCGAACGATGCGTGTTCCTCTTGTACACATACGCGCGTGGGTGCGAGGCGTTGGGCTCGAACTGAACCTGAGCGAGGCGTCGCGTAACTGAACCAGAGCGATTGCACTATAGGCTACGCGTTACTGAACCCGAGCGATCGAGCGATTCCTTCGCTACTACTGCTAATTGAAGCCAATCAATGCTGCCTCTGGATGAACAATGAGCGTTGTTGGGGGGGTTTGATGAACAGTTCCTAGTGGGGGTAGGATGAATAGGACCCCATGGTGTTGCCGCTGCATGAACAGGACCCCGATCGATCGAGCCGGTTGGGCGTGGATGAACATGACCCCATGGAGGGCTGGATGAACAGGACCCCGTGGAGGGAAGGTTGAACAGTAGCCAGTGGAGGGCTGGTTGAACAGTAGCCTATGGAGGGCTAGATAAATAGTAGCCCATGGAGGGGTGGTTGAACAGGACCCCATGGAGAGGGCTGGTTGAACAGTAGCCGGTGGAGGGGCGCACGGTCGAGGCTAGATGAACAGGAGCCCGTGGATGAACAGTCGCAGGTGGAGGCTGGAGGAGGTCGGCGGTGGATGAACAGTAGCCCATGGAGGCTGGAGGAGGTCGACGGTGGAGTTGAACAGTATCCCGTGGAGTCCCGTTTTGCGGTATGCTACACCCCTCTCGATGAACAGGACCCCTGTTTCGACCGTAGCTCTCCAACACAAGTCTGGTTCCTCCGTTTTCTGATACACCACACCCCTCCCGATCAACAGGACCATGTTTCGACCGTAGGAGGTCCAGCAGAAGTCCATTTCCTCCGTTTTGCGGTACGCCACACCCCTCCCGATGAACAGGATCCCGTTTCGACCGTGGCCAGTCAAATACATGGCGGTTTGCCTCCATTCTGTGGTACGCCAGGCTTCGTTTCCATCGGTTGTTCCATCCAAGCCGGTTGGCTCCCAATGAATAGCATGCGTTCCGTTGCCTCCCGATGAACACGACGCATTTCGTTGCCTCCCCATGAACACAATGACGATGCAGTTTCTCTGTTTCAACCCAGCCATGTACATGAGCCCTGGCCGTACGTATGCACAAGTAGGCGTTCGAGACCCCACTTGTATGTACGTACGTGGCCGTATTTACTTTCTTGCACCCTGGCCACTGTACATGCTACGTGCACGCCTCTACTACGACCACTATGTACGTACACACTCGCGACCAGAACAACAAGGATACGTACGCTTCGACCAGGTGGGTCCCGACTGTCAGGCACTTCCTTGCATGCGAAGACGTAGCCGGTGGGTCCCAGTAGTCAGGGGGCGAATCATTTTTTTTGCCCGTAATATGGACGCACTTCCTTGCATGCGAAGATGTAGCTGGTGGATCCCAGCAGTCAGAGGGAAACATTTTTTTCGTGAAATACGGTGGCCCGTCCGGTGGGTCCCTACTGTCAGGTGGGGGAATCATTATTTTGCGCGTAATAAGGAGACACTTCCTTGTTGCTGCCGTGGACCCAGCTGTCAGCCTCTCCACGTACAGTACTCTTCCGATGGAAGTCGTTCCTTGACCATGTTGACCACACCACACTGAGAGCACCAGGGCGGTGGACGACGGCAAGGCCTAGGAAGGGGACAACCCGGAGCCAGGGAAGACGCGGCAGTGGAAGCCCACGCAGAGAGGAGTACGAGGGTTCACTGGTTCAACTGTGGTGTGAGGCTGCCGTCGCTGCAGAATAACAGGGGGTGTGGGTGAGTGGATGGCCTAGCCAGCAGTGGCAATAGTAGGGGGCGGTGAGGCCTCTGCGGCATCACAGCAGGCCACGGGAGGCAGGAGCATGCGGCACCACCGGCGCTGGTTTGAGCGGCTGGAGCAAGAAGACCAGAGGTTGAAGAAGCACTATGGCTGTTGGATGGACATCGTACGGTCACTGGAGCTAGAATTGTTCATATTGACTAAGTTGACAAAGCCCTCCGTCCCTGTCAACTTAGTAGGCCCACAAGTCAGCCTCCCACTATGGTGAGTCCCAGCTAGCAGGGGGGTATTCATTTTTTTGTGCGTAATAAGGAGGCACTTCCTTGCATGCGAAGATATAGCTGGTGGGTCCGACCTATCAGCGGGGGACATTTTTTCACGAAATACAGAGGCCCTTCCGGTGGGTCCTAGCTTTCAGGTGGAGGAATCATTATTTTGCTCGTAATAAGGAGGCATTTCCTTGCGTGCGGCCATGGACCCAGCTATCAGCCTCTCCATGTACAGTCCACTTCAGATGGATATCGTTCATTGACCATGTTGACCAGGCCGCGCCGAGAGCACCAGGGCGGTGGACAACAGCAAGGCCTAGGAAGGGAAAGACACGGAGCCAGGGAAGACTCGGCAGTTGTTTCCCACACGGAGGGGAGTACAAGGGTTTACTGGTTCGTCTGTCGTCGCCGGAGAATAACAGCAGGTGTGGGTGAGTAGAGGGATGGCTAGGCCAACGATGGGAGTATGGTGGGGCGGTGAGGCCTGTGTGGCTGCATAACCGACTGCGGGAGGAGGGAGCAGGCAGTCTCGCCGGCGCTTGTTTGAGCGGCTGGAGCGGGAAGAGCAGAGATTGAAGAATCACGACGACCGTTGGATGGAAATCCAACAGTCACTGCTCTCATGTGTTGACTAAGTTGACACGGCGTTGCGTGTGCGTAAACCATTTTTTAGGAAAGCATACGTGTCAACCTGTAGTAGGCACATAAGTCAACCTCAAATCTTTGGAAAACAACATACAACCCATCTGCCATTATTTCTAATAATTTACAACCCATTTGCTAATTCTTAAGCATTTTTTTGGAGCCCATCTTCTTTTTTTAGCATTACACCCCATATTGTGGCCATAGTTAAAAATCTTTAGTAACTAAATAGATGATCCCCACTAACCTATTTCTCTACACATGCAGGCTATGCACATCAACAAGCTTCTGATTGGTCCACATCATGCAGCCAAGCTTCGTCATCATGCCTTCTCCAATTTAATTGTCATTTTTGTGCTGCAAAGAAAATATTATTACCTCCCCTCGACGGTGTTGTCTCGCCTTCCTATCCCAAGCACCACCGTCTATTCATCTCCTCCATTTTTACTATTCCACTTTGTCTCCTCCACTATCTATGTATGAATTCCTTTCCTCTTTGTATCCTCCAAACTGCAATAACTGATGGAACAATCACAACACCCTCTCGGCCCTTAAAGTTGTGCACCTAGGTTGCCCCTCCTCTGACCTGAATCACCACCACTGAGCCATACCCATCCGTAGTTGTGTTGTCCCTGTCATCTCCACCATAGCTGGGAGCTTGGTAGTAGTGCCCCTGCTATGTGAATTCAGGAACATCACGGCCGAGAGCTCCGTCCAAGCACGCGAGCGAGCCACCATTTTTCTGCTCAACGTTAGTCCTACTTTTCCTAATTTATTCTCATAGTTGTTGCTATATTATATTTACCCATCGATGCCTAATCTTGGCATCCTGGATGTCTGCATGTATTTTTTTCATGTCTTTACAATTTTGTGGAGATGCCAAGCTAATTTACTTATTTTGTCTCCACTAATGATGTTGTTTCAATCTATCTCTAGATTACACATATGAAGGCAGGAGCAACAACTGGTCTCATGGTATAGAATGGAATGTGCTTGCATCAGCCTACTTAGTTTTCTTTAGATTATTATCCTGCTATAGTTGAAAGCTAAACTTTTGATATGCACATTCAATTGATCAATCCACATCACCACCGGCTTCAGCGCCACCTCTCACCGGAGGAAAAAATAGGGGGGGGGGGCTCCGATGGGTTTCACGTATGGATTTTATATTGAATTATACCAACAACAAAGTAGACTATCATATGTGTGTCTCTGGGTCATGAAAGTTTGTTTTGTGAAAAAGTCTTCGGTGTTGTGCTATCAAAATCTTGGGATGTGCTTATGCTCGCTTCTTCTATAAGATTTCTTTAGATGAACGTAGCACATCAATGTATTGAAAAAACTTTAGTTATAAGTTATATCACTCTATTTTTGGACTATTTAATAAATTAATACTTCCTTTGTACCACTAGCCTGAAAATTGTTTTATATTTTTACACGGAGGGAGTAGTTTTCTTAATTGCCAACTTATCCTCCTCATATATAGCGCTACAAAATCCCGCAGCAACGCGCGGGGCATCATTTAGTTATACGAAATTTTGCATATTTCGATGCGGTCAACTGTTTTTAATCTCGAAATATCGATTCACTTTCAAACTATTTTGAAAAAATAATTTATATAAATATAAAATCCAAATAATTGTCCACGCATAAAAATCAATGGAATTTAGAATCTTGTAAAAAAATTTGAAACCAATTCCCGGTTTGATGTGTTTAAAAAATATACAGCCCATTTCTAGGCAAACCGAATAAAACTCTCCTCGTCTTGAAAGATTTGCAGCCCAGCAGGGCTGATAAAGCAAGTAGGCCTCGTTTGGGTATTTCTTTTAAAAAATAGAACTGGGCTAGCCATTTTCAGCAAGAAAAAAACTCAACTGGGATCATGATGTGGTAAACATAAATAAAACCCTGGCTAGATGGGCCACAGCCCCCGCACAGCCCCGTTGTTACCCTGATCCGTCGCTAAAACTAGTATAAATAAAAACTACTTGTTCCTTAAAAAAACTGCGCGACCTGTTGGGTCCCTGGTGTCAGCCGCTCGTAGTGTAATTCTCTCGTTTATTGACTACGTTGACAATGGCGTGTGCCTCAGATGTCCAACCATTAGGAGGAACCATTTTTTTGGGCTTGTAATAATGAGGCACTTGCTTGCGTACTGCCACGACGCTGGTGGGTCCCTATTGTCATCCTCTCCACGTACAGTCATCTCCTTGTTCCTCTCGGTTGTTGACGAGGTTGACAACGCAAGAGGGCGGTGCACCGCGCACGGCGAGCGAACCAAGGAGGAGGACGATGGCGAGGCCTCGGACGGAACGAACATGAGCGGTGGAAGATGCGTCGGTCCAGTCGTAGGCGGAGGGGAGTACGAGGGTTGACTAGTTCGGGTGTGGGTGCGTGTTGGGGATGACATCGCCGGAGAATAATAGGACGTGTGGGGGAATAGAGGGAGGGACTGGCCAATGTTGGAGGGTACGGTAGGGTGGCGGAGGCGCAGCCAGCCATGGGAGGCGGGAGCAGGCGGAGCTGACGGGGTGGTTTGGTTTGGGCGGCTGGAGGAAGAAGACAAGAGATAGAAGATACACAATAGATGTTGGATGTCAATCCTACGGCTGGTAGGCAGAATCGTCTGTGGACTGGCTAGTAAGTCGACGCCACCTTGGATAGGCTATTTCTTCGTGGGTCCCAAATGTCAGAATCCAAATCTCTCACGGTCATGCAGCCTTTCCTTTGAAAATTTATAGCCCATTTGATGTGCTAGTTCGAAATAAGTTTGTGGGTGCTGGAGGGGGCTAATCACTTGGCTTCTGTAATGCACAGTGAGCTCAAGGAGCCGGCGAGAGTGATGTTATTTACCTTGGTTGGAATTTGTTACAATATTTAACTCTAAATTAAACGAATGGCAAGCCATTTGCCTTGTTTCAAAGAAAATATGACAGTCACATCCGAGTTGAAAAGGGCAAGAATATCTAACTCCAGCTTACAAATTGTACAAAAGCACAAGGGTTAATTGTTCATCAGGTTTAGGCAAAACCCAGGTTGAAAAGGGCAACAACATCTAACTCCAGCACTGTTTTCGGCAGTCACAGTCAAATGGATTGGTCAGGTCCATAGAATGAACATACTGGGTTGTAAAATTTACCGGATTATGACAACAATATGTTGTAAATAGAAGCCCGGCATGTTCAGAAGCTCTTTTGCCCACCTGAAAATCCTTTTTTTGCTCTTCGACATACCCATCCGTCAAAATCATGCTGCTCATAAACTTAAGCCTGACGGACAATAGTAACCTCGCATTCAGCAGGAAGAATGTGACAAATCTAGTGTTTGCACGGTTGGCCACATATCGTTCTAGCGTTATTGTCTTCAATCAAATCTCATGAGAAGTGAGAAAATCCCGGTGCTTACGAATCCACCGATTGGTTATAACTTTCTTACCCCATCCTGTTGCCTAAATAGACATGAAGATTGAAAATAGTTAAGGTCTAAAAAAAGAGTGTCGAAAGTGCAACAGCTGAATGGTTAATTCTAGTACACTATATGCGGGCTTCCAATGTGCATGAAATTATCACCTTTATATACAACTTCTCCAGACATGGAAAGCATTGCAGTAAGCCAATAATCTTGTTCAGATCAAAACTATTCATTTCAATATATAAGATCTTGACAGAATCCAGCACCATTGATAGGCCTTCCAGAAACTCTTCATTGAGCATAGAACATAATATTAGTACAAAATGTGTACTCCAAGATGATATATAACTTATGCGCAGAAATTTAAAATGCAGCTTATGGTTACAAGTGTAGATGATAATATAAAGTACCTGAAGAACTGTGGAGCCAAACACCATATTGAAATGAGCACATAGATCATGTATTACACCCCAGGTCTCCAGTTTAGGCGCAGAGAGGACGGTTATTTGCAACGGTGAATAACTAGAATCAAATATCAACCTTTGAAGTGAAGGGGCATCTTGGATTATGAGCTTCCTTCCGTCAAAAGAAACTCCAATTCTTACAAGGTTAGGCGACTTTATTTGGAGACAACCATGTCTAACTGTGAAAACAAGCACCAAGCACTCCAGGGCAGGGCAACTAGAGTGGATGATGCTGTGCAATGAGGCCTCCGATATACGAACCCGCACAAGTGAAAGTTTCTTGAGAAATGGGAGTCGAAGATTTAGTACCAGATTGTCTGATAGGTAGCACAACGCAAAGGTGGCGGTGTGGAGAGAGGAGGAAAACCGCGAGATGGACATCGGGGCTGAGGGCACAAGTATATGGCGTTCGGTATGTGGTAGGTGATTTCCAAGGGAATAGTAGAATTCAAGCAGCTGTAGTTCTGTGAATTCAGGGGATTTCAGCCAGGCATCCACCGTGCAGGACATGGTATGCTTGCTCAGGTAGCATGACGGGATGCAGATGCTTTGAACGGAGCCCTGGTGGGAGGAGATGATGGCTCTGGGGATTTCAAAATCATTGAAGAGAGATAGCTGACGACAGTCGAGATTAAGGGGCACGGCACGCCATAGAGGGCTCCACCGAATTGAGAGGACTTGGGTGCGGCAGTAATCATTGGTGGGGAGAAGCGAGATGATCTCCCCAAGGACGGCGTTCGGGAGATCGCTAATGCGGTCCACCCGAGATTCTAAGGGTTCCTGGGATCCGGTGGGGGCGGGGTCGCTACTTCTCCCCGCGCTACCGGGTGCGGGATCTTAAACATGTGTCGCCGCTAGCGGGAGCCTCATCTTCTTGGCGTTGGGGTCAACCGACTACAATTTACTCGAGGGTGTCGCGTCGCTCTCACGGATTTCAGCAGAGTAACGAATGACGAGTCTAGTTGTAGTGCAAGTGAAGAAGAAGGGGAGCTGGGATTTTTCTATAGTAGTGAGGAAGAAGGGGAGTTGGGGTTTTCTGTAGGAGTGAGGTGAGGAATTTGGTTGTACGAGTGGAGCAAGCTGACGCGAGGTGGGTGGGAGTGTGGAGGAAGAAGAGCACCTAGGTTTTTTGGGGAGCGGTGTGGTAGGTGTGGGTAGCGCCTCTCATTAAGTAAATATATGGGGTTTTGAATTGATTTTACCATTTACTAGGGTGGATGGGCTCTTTTGTCTTGGGCCTAGAGAAACAATTACTACTAGTACAGTGGAGACACTCTACAGCCACCCAGAAAAACAATTACTACTAGTACAGTGGATACACTACCGCTTCTGGCTCCTCCTAGGTCATCGAAACGTCTCCCTCTAATGAATGCCGTTATACTTTTGTTCACCGACATGCGGGCGATGCAGCGCGCGGGCCCAAATGCCATCCACCAAATTAGAAGGCAGTATGCAGGCGGAGAGTCACCCCGGTCGTTGTGCGGTAGTAACGAGCCGTCATATTACAAAACCCCACCTCCCCGCAGTCTAAGTTTGACGGACGAAGCAACCATCATTTCAGTCTTTGATGAATCCCCTTCTCCCTCACCATATTCAAGAAAGGCAACACTCACATCCGCCACAGTTCTTCTCTCCCAACGAAGGGAAGGTAAGCGGATTCGTGATGTTGGTATATTTTTTTTCAGAGAAAAAAAGAACTTTTGCAAAGCAGTAACCGATCCTCACTCTCTTTTTTGTTTCATTGTCATTAAGATTGTGTTTTCCTTTCAGTGGTCGCCTAGTATTCGTCAGATTCATGATGGACCAAGGAGAACCAGGCAAAAATCTGCCGATATTGGAGCAGACGGGGGAGGCTGATCCCCACGAGACAGAGAGCTCCAAGAAGATGGAGGCAGCCACCGAGCCGAACCCAGATACGCTCACGTCCACTACTGAGATGGTCGATGCTCCGTTTGAGGTTACAGCCCCCATGGCACTACAGGAGCAGTTTTCCCCCTTCAATGATGTGTCCCCCCCCTGCTGAGCTGCCCAAGGTGATTTTCTTCTTTGCCGATCTCGATTGTGTTTTTTCATCTAGGTATGTGGTGATGAATAATGCAAAATTTTATTAGCTTTGATGCCATGCTATACATAGTGGTTTAAATAACCTGTGTTTCTTATACTGGAAAGTAATTCAGAATTTGTTTCTGTTTCAATTAGAGACCTGATGCAGACAAGGATTGTGTGGTTGTACATGTCACTTGCTATGAGGCGGATGACCTGAATATACGCACTCGGAAAACAGAGTTCTTCGGTTGTTGGATCCTGGAAGCCATTTGCGCTTATACTAATGTCGTGTTGTATTCCAGCCTCACTGTTGTCAGGCGTGTTGTCCAGGGTGTACTGAAGCACAAGAAGTTCAAAGCTACTCCTTTGTTTGTGAGGCATACTGTTCTTGTCAAGCTTACGCGGGAAGAAGATGTGGCATGCCTCCGCAAACAAGTTTATGAGTGTCAAGGCCACAAGGTTGTCTTCATGAAGGTTCACAGGATTGAGCTGCTGCCAGACGTCCTCGATAATGTTCATGGCAAGGTCCGTCTTCTGTCCAGCCCAAATTAGATCGAGGCATGAAATAGTTGCCCCATGTAGTGTTTAATAGTAGTTTGGATTGTGTCTAATTATCCGAACCTTGCGTGGTATCATGTTTGAATCCGTCTGTGGGAACAGCTGCTACTTTTGTGTGCCCGTGAATCATGTGAGAACCATCGTAATTGTTACCGAAACAGATGTGTCCTCACTAGTTTTTTCATGAATATGGCATGGTAAGACATAAGTTGTAATGGTTTATCATACGAGCAGTGTTTGTTTGATGACATAGAGTACTCATTCGAGAACTGATCGCCAACGTATACATAAGTACTTGTAAACACTGTTGGTGCTACCCCACTTGTAAGCAGTTGTGCAAAACACGGCACATTGGCTCAACTCGCTTCAACACTAGGTTATCGACCAGCTAACAATCAACAATCTGCTGTCTGACATATAAGCAACTATGTATCTTGTTACAGTGGTTCATGCAGTTAACTGAGGCCACAATGTAAATTCCAAACGTTCACACGCTAGTCCAGCGTTCATGTGGAACACTCACATTAAACTCGGCTTCACAAAAAACTTGAAAAACATAAGTTTATAAATTTTATACATCTCAATGATTCATAGAACATAACAAACATATACTAGTTCACAGCAAAATACAAAGTTTTAAGAAGGTTTACAAATGAGGAAAAAACAAGCAAGGCTTCTCTGAGCAAAGGGCCTCCCGGCAGGCTTAAATTTCCTGGACTTCACTCTGGTATTTTCTTGTTGCCACCATCCAGGGTTAGGTTTTCTCATTCTAGAATAACCAATTATAATTGTGTTCTTAGCTGGATGCTGAACTAAACCATGCAGTGTACTGACCAGCTGAAATTCTTGTGCATTCCACTAACTTTAAGCACCACTATTTGTAGAAATAAGCAGACCACAATGCCTCTTGTTCGCGCACCTGTCCAAAAAACCACCGTTCAGCCGTGCCAGCAAGTCCTCGGTCCATGGATGAACTGGTAGAAAGTGCATTCCGGACTAGGATGCAGTTGTTTTCGCTTGTCCCTGCACTGCAATCAGGAAGTAAAACGTACGAATCAGCTTCTTTTAGATTGCGTTGGTCATTCTACCTAGTTACTACCAATGTAGGAATACCTGGAACACTGGTGGTTAGAGGGCGGCAGTTAGGAATAGCCATCTCATTTTGTGCAGTTGTACTAAAACTGAGGTGTGTACTTTTAATTGCGCAGACAAGAAATGATATGGAGACAAACACCCCTGTTTGCGCAAATACAAAATACGGTTATTTAAATAGTAATAGATATTTGAAGTGGCGTATGATTAACAAATACATCTATTGTGTTATAATTGGCACTAGATTGACACTATGAAAGTGCCCTTATGTAATTATCATCACATCACATCAACACTGCCACCAGATTAACATGCAAAACAATAGCATTAGTGTCACTGTCATGAGAGTAGCACATAGTCAGTAAATGTGCAATCAAATTTGTGCAGTTCCACTGGGATGAAGCAATGTTAGCGATGTGAGATTTAAGTGTAACTGCAAAAACACAACTCATGGGAAATAAAGCAAGACGGAAGCACTTCATAAAATGGTGGTGGCATTGCTTCAATTTATCAACGGCACTAGACCATTACTTATAGTGACATTAGGTGGCATTGCTTAATTCTTCATGTGATTTTACATTAACAGTAGTGATATGGGCGTAGGGAAAGCAGGGGCATAAAGTGGTGAGGCATATGTGGTTGCCGAGAGCGGCAAACACTCAGGCAGCATGTCTGCATTTGTCCCATTTTTTATCTCCTCGGCGACATTTTCCTATGTGAGCACATGAAATCTAGACCTGCTCATTCTCATTTGTGTTGTCCCCCAACACCCCCAACTTTCTTTCCTTTTTCAACCAAGAGACAGGTCCACTCCCCCCACCCTTCACCATCCACCATGCTTTCTTCGCCTTTTCAACCAAAAGACCGGTTGGGTAGCCAGTATCTACTACTTTCCCATGTTTCCTCTTAGAACCAAGTCCTAGATTCATGCTACAGCTTTCCCACTTTCTTCCCTGTTTGAACCAACTCTTAGAGTCGACTGTATGAACTACCTTTACCTCTAATAATAGTAAAAGTCTAGGTGGCTTTGGAATAGTGGACAGAACTAGAAAAAGATCTACACGCAGCCAAGTGGGGAGCTGGGGTAGTAGAGCAAGGAAGGTTTCGAAGGAATATATACCTGAGGGTCGTCGGCATGTGGCAAAGACGGCGCCGGGAGGCTGCATCTTGGCCACAATACCGCAGGGAGTAAGAAGGGGTCGGAGGCCCTCCCGAGCCGGCGCTCTCTCGGAGAGAAGGGCACGGCCGCCGATCGGGACGTGTGGGCAGCCGTTGGTCTCCTGCCTCGCCGCCGACGACAGCATGAATGATGCACCCACACCCCTGCCCCGGTCGAGGTGGTCCGACCGGATTTATGACCAGCCGTGAGCAGAGAGAGATTGTGGCCAACTATGTCTTGCTTAGATCTGGAGAGCATGAGAGACTGAAAGATAGGAACCCTTGTAAAGCAAGCGCTAAGGCTCCTGCTTATATATATAGTGGAGTGGTTTTGTTGTACTAGCTTTCAAAAAATGCGCTCCTACGTGTACCCGCGAGTGGGTGTGAGAGAACTAGTGCATGCGTGCACTGCTTCTCTTTGTGAGAGTACAATACTATGCCCAAAGAACGTTTGCCACAAGAGTAATAGTATAAGTGTGTGACATATGAGCTAAAATAAAATGTGCGCGACGTCTTTTGTTTTTTAGAAGGGGTGTGAAGAGCATATATGTGTGTGACATCTACCTGTAGATAGACGGTGGGTGCGAGAGGACTCGGGAGAGTCGTGACTCGTGAGGGTGCGTGTGTGCGTGAGAGTGGGGGGGGCACGTATCAATGCAATGCATGTGTCCGTAAATCATTATATGACAAACGTTCGCCACAAGCCTTTTCCTGACGAACGTCGTAAGAACTGTTAGATCGACATCCGACAGTGTCAGTTTTTCCATGTCATTTAATAGAACAGCCACTCCTCCTACACACAAATCTTCCATGTGAGTGTTGGCAACTGTCGTATGCTCCCTCCGTTCCAAAATGCAGTGCATGTAGCTTTAGTGAAAATTTGAACCTCGCAAACTTTTACCGAGTTTTCGTGTACCAAAATGCACATATACAATACCCAGTATATATCATTTCATTCATCTTCGAGAGGTAACTATAAAGATGGGGGAGGAGTCTACAAAGAAAGACCATCGTATCACCTGCACCAATTTCAACCATCCTTTGGTGTGGAGGAATATCATAGGAACTCTATATGATATGATTTTTATAGGATTTTTTCCTTTAGAGCCAATTGGTTCATAGGAATAGATTCATATACTCCACATTTCAAAGGAAATAAACATGATATCATTTTTATAACTTTAGAGCCACTTGGTTCATATGAATGGATTCCTATACTCCCATAATTTCAAAGGAAAATAAGCATTTGCGTATATTCAGTACAAAAGTTCCTATGATATGAACCAAATAACATCTCTTTTATAATCCATCGTCATAGGAATTGAGATACATGTCATCTCTAGATTCAATACAAAAGTTCCTATGATGTGAACCAAATGAAATCTCGTTTCCAATCCCTACTCATAGGAATTGAGATACTCCAGGTCATATCTTTCCCTACAACTTCCATGTATACATCTTCTATTCCTAAATAGCTAGTACAACCCACTGGTAGCTTTTTTCCAAGACATGCAACTATGGCACAAGAACTATACAGTGTGCAAATAACTTTGAAAGATTGTCGCTGGATGAAGCTAATCCGACAGTGCAAAGATGGCAAATCCGAGCACTACTGGCTGTTGGATATGATCAACATTCCACCAGATACTGGCACATGTACAATTTAGAAGACTCCATGGTTGAACTTAAGCATAATGCACAAACCTCAAAACACAAGCACTTCTCCTTTGTTCTAGAATCTTCCATATCATAATTGCCCAAACTTTTTTTTCTAAATGAATTGCCATTATTTGTTTTTTAATTTATGCTTTACAATGCACAACCTCATGAATCTTGTCATTTTTATAAAACTAATTGATTTTGAATGAGATGAACTATAAGAACTAAACGAACATCTACATCATGCATATATGACGCAAAGCTTTACATGCTATAGTGTGTATTTATTCATAATTTGGTTTCCAAATCTCATGTGTTCAATGCATGTGTACCTTACTTGTTTTCAGCACAGTAGCAAATTTCACGCGGCCGCGGGTATATCAAAATGTAGGGCCCATGCATCATTGCCTTTCGGTCGAACCTACATCCACAATTTTTTGTACGTATATCTCCACTGGTCACCGAACCCAAAATGCTGCCTCGTTCCCATAAAAACAAGGTGTCGACTCGAACTCAATCCCTCTCCCATTTACTACAACGTGGCCCCGCACGCTGTAGTACTCCTACAAACCCTACCTCCGCACGCATCATCGGTTTTCTTCAAGAGGACGAGGGACAAGCGGATTTGTAGCGGCGGTGCTTTCAAAAAAAAAGGATTTGTAGTGGAGACCCCTACCATAGGTTGCCCTAGGTAACTGTCGCACGCATAATTGGTTTTCTCTTTTCTTTATGCTCTTGCACCCTAGAGTTAAATGATGGTTTCTTTGTCCTCCCATCTTAATGCGAGAAAGGTGGGGCTTTGTGATTTGACCCCTCATTGCTCATTTTATACTACTACGGTGCTGCGACCGGGGTGCCTCCAATTCCAACCGCTGCTCCGAACTGTAAATTGGTGCATCGCACGTGGAACAAGATGGTGGATGAGCCACATGTCGGCCAAAGGGGTTCTGTTAAGTGTGTTACCATTTCGTGTGCAGACTGATCCTGCTTGAGTTGCTACGCTAACACGACAGGAGCAGCCTGCCACTTGGTTTTGCTCCTTGGTGTATCCCGACTATATTGATCTAACAAGATATGTACTGTACTACCCTCTCCGTCTCGTTTTATAGGGCATGCACATAGTTCTAGGTCATACATTTGACTAACTAAATATGAGTTACTATGTCACAAAAAGTATATCATTGGATTCTTAAGCAGATGTAGTTTCTAAACATATAATGTTCATCACCTATATAGCCAGTTAAATTCGCAACCTAGAACGACGTGCATGCCATGTAAACGGATATGAAGGAAGTAGTAAAAATGAGGTGATTTTATCGAGTGATGGGCGCGGGAGCATGGCCTGTCATGCGGTCCCACGTGTCATGATGTACCAAGGCGATGCGCGTGTCCCTCTTGAGGCAGAATCAATACTACGTGGTTTTCTTGAAGGATATGATGGCGAAGAAAAGTGTGAAATAATGGTTGCTTCGTCCGTCTGGGAAGGTGCGGCATTGTGATTTGACGCCTCATTGCTCATTACTACTACTGGGGCGGTATGATCAAAAGGCCCCCCGTTGTTCTCAAGACCGTTATTTGGTGCTTGACACGTCGACCTGGTTGCTATATGTCCCACATGTTGGCGAGAGGAAGTACATAATTCATGAAAGCGAGCATCGACGGAGGAGTACAAGACACGGCTTGGTTTTTGCTGCTTCGTGCGATCCATCGATACAAACCTGGACTAAAAAAAGGCAATGGCGGGTCTTTTCCCGCGTGGCAGGCAGGGGAGTTTGGCATAGTCTGTTCGAGGCAAGAAGGCAGGAAGGGAAACAAGCAGATAAAGGTTGAGCGACTTAGTTTTGGGAAAATCCGATTTTACGGAGTACGTACACACTATGGAGGTAGTACTACTTACTACTCCCTCCTTTCCAGTTTCAGCACTGCTATACACACGATGCCGTGCGGACGACTTGTGCACGACAGCACATATCAAGCCGTTCATGCATACTATCCAGCACATATCAGCGGCTGGACTACCCATCATCCCAGAGTCGTGCACACATCCATCGTCCACGTAGCACTTTCGTTCCAGTTTATAGGGCTCATCTAAAAAAAATCGTTTTTTCCATTTTATAAGTCCCAATTCTACTAGTAGTATTAGTAGTACCGTCACATGTTGGATTTCGAGTTCCGTTAAATCACCCGATGCAAGCAGTGTCAAGAGAAAACTCACCAATGCATGTAGAAGTTCATGGAAATTTAGTGGTCATGCATGCTCGTTCTAATTAATGCCTCGGTAAACATAACTTCTTGAGAAAAACGAGCGTACTATTTACTTGTGCAAACTACGAAATTAATTCCACCACCCACCGTGTACCTTGGTTAGAGAGAGATTTTGAAATTGAGCCATAAACTGGAAAGGAGGGAGTAGTAACTTTTGTCTCGATTATTATTTGTGGCCTTGTATAGATGCAAAATGTGGCCTTGCATAAGTAAATGGAGGAAGTACTAAAGGACATATATTCCAAACAATATGATAATCTCTCTAACTAAGGTAGGGACGAGGATTAAACAGAGGGAGTAGTAAAATTTTCTCCTCGTCCTGCGAGCCACCTCGTGCATGGGCGAGGGAGCAGGCGTAAGGCATACTAGTAAGCAAGCTTCACCTCATCCTGCGAGCCACCGCACCCGTGGGCGCGGAAGATGGCGTACTAAGCAAGCTTATCCTCATTCTGCGAGTTGACGGGACACATCAAAAGTACTCCAGTGTATAGAGCCTTGCCTCTAAGGTAGGCCCCACATGGTTTGCCTCTTTTTTAACGTAACACATCAAGTCACAATTTGTTTGTTCACCTGTGGTAGACGATCCTCTCTCCATCAAGTAGACCACCAGTACACATGTCAAATTACCACGTGGGCTGCCTTTTCGTACAGAAATGAGCTCCACCGTGTACCCGCACGGGTGTGGTTGGGAAAGAGACGGTAGTACATGCGCCGTGCGTGCACCTCTTCTCTTCGTGCACGTCCCCCACCTACGTGGGTGTGTGTGAGAGAGATACAAACCTAGAGATAATGCACCGTCCATCCCCATGCCTCCGCCCAGTCCGACCACCAGTCACCACCACGCCCCCACTCCTCCTCACCTTACCTCTCATCTTTCTCCCTCCATTTTTATAAACAAGGCCACTATCAAAATTACAATTTGCAGATATAACAGGCCACTAAGACAAATCGGTGCAATATTAATGGTCTTTACCTCGTAGTACTAGCAAAGGAGGACATTCATTATCCCTTGCATGCATGCGGGAGTGTGAGCATTGGCTTGATGTGCATGAAAGAGAAGAATACACATTAATTTACACGACAAACAAGGAAACAAGGTGGCTTGCAACATTGACTTAGAAGACATTAATTTTTTGCCTTGGTACCTATAATATGGGTTTGTGGCCTTGTATACAAAAATGGAGTCCGATAAAATTCTTGAGATACCATTTTTCCGATAAAATTCTCGAGATATCATTAGTTTTTACACATGGGATTACTCCTGCATGGGTCAATTACAACAGGTGTTTTGTAAAAAAATTGCATCTTGATTTTCCGTGCAATGCACGGGCATCTTGCTAGTCCATGAAAACAACACATGGCAAAATTTCACGGGGAACAAGGGATTTGAATCTGCTGGGAGGGGCTGTTTGGATCTTGCCCGGGGTAGCCAAAATATTGGCGACCCTTTTGTCCACCGGTTCCTTTGCCACCGATGAACGAGGAATGGCTCGGGTGGTCATGCATCCTCCAGCGCGCACGTTGGAGACGAGCTTGCACGAGCTGTGCTTTTTTTGTCCCACCACGCCGCCCGAGCCGGCCGCAGACCGATCGGCGACCCGCAAATTACGCCATCCAACCGTAGCCGCACACATTATGACGGCAACTCAACCAACCGGACGAAATTCATGCAAACACGATGATATTTCATATAAACAATGACGGAAATCATATCAAATACCAGATTTTCATACAAACATGACGGATTTAATTACATTCAAATGAACTACGCGGTGCTAGTTCTGGACAGCACAGGTATATAATACCTAGCCTAAATGGTCGCCCACTGATCCATTTGTGTTCCTCATGTCCGGCAGCACGATCACTGGACTGTCGGGAGCCCCGGAGGTATATGCTTCAGCGCAAAGGATAGCTCACTTCCCCACTGCCCAACTGATATCAATGCTGATGCCGAAGATGATGGTGGAAGGGGGCTTCTCCGCTTCCGTGGAGCCCATGCGGGGTCGACGAAGGTCCTCGCAACAAAAGGAACTGGCAAGACACCTGCTGTGTATGCCGGCGTCGCCTTCGCGGTGGCCTTCATGGGACCCAACCGGCGGCGGCCTCCCGTGTTCTACTTCTCCTCGATGATGGCGGCGGACGCAGAGGCGCCGGCCACCGACTCGTCGCTCTCCGCGCACCCGGCTTCTGTCACTGCTTGCATGGCGTGGCCGCTGTCATGGGAGTCTCTGCCATAGAAATGGGAGACGCGGTTGCAGACACGGGAGGTGCGGTACAAGGCGGCGGCATGGACGGTAGCGACTATGCTCGTGCGCCGCTCCTCGTCGAGCTGGCTTGGAGCGGCGAGTTGCTGAACAGCGCGCCGGCTTGGGGCGGCAACTGGCTTCGTCGGGCGAGGGGAGGGAGGTGGATCAGCAAGCTGCATAGCTCATATCCGGCCAGCTCGGCAGGCCACCCAGCCGGCTTGGATGCGGGGTAACCACTCTTCGTAAGCCATTGTAAGAGTGGACAAAATGGTGAAGGAGGAGATAGGGGAGCGGCGGAGGTGTGCGATTCTTAGCCGGTGTTTGGCCTCGTTTAAATAGGAGATTAAATAGACGGCAAACGGGAGGATCTCGGCTGGTGTTGCGTTTAATGTCGGCCCGATCATGAACGGACGTGTGCCTAGAGTGGGTTTCTCGGCTTCCACACGGTCGGGTTTCATGGAGGCGTTTGAATGCGGCAAGGAGGCGTGTTCAGCCGGGCGTGCAGCGAGTGGAGCCCTCGACTCTGACGTACGACACCACGCCGTTCTTCCACTGACGTGTGGGCTCTTTGGGTACATGGCCTGCATGTCAATGACCCAACGCAGGCAGCGCATGGAAGAGGAACTTTCGGTGGGCCAGGGCGGTTAGAAGCGGTCATTTCATAAACCTATGATTGTTCGTTGAGTGTGACGTCATCTATTTCATGTAGATAACCCTACTATATAATGTAAGAGAATTTTAAAATTTTCATATATACGTTGATAGCACGTTTGATACGTTGTGATTCATAAAGACCGCTGCAAACATCAATGTTCTGCTTATCATAGATAAGGTTGATTAATACTATAACAGCCTGGATTTTGGCCCTTTTCTTTTTCTTTTGATTTATTTGGTTTTTGCTCTGTTTTTCTTTTTTGTAGTGGTTCTGTGGCCTTGCCACCTGGGAAATCATCCTCATTCCCCCTACCAAGTGGCTCATCATTCTCAAAACCTTGCCTAGATCATGTCACTTCATTTCTTGACCAAACCCTAAAATTCTTTTCTAGGGAAAATTCCTTTTTCATTAAAGGAATGACCCTATCTGCCCTAGGTTGTGAAGCAACCTATATTTCTGTCCATCCAAAAATCCCCAAATAATTCTCATAATTCCTTTGGGTCATATATAGCTCAAATATGCCCAAACATTTCCTTGGCCAGTTCAAAAATAATTCCCCAATAATTATTCTTCATTTCTGTCCAGTGTGGTTCTCTGTGAAGGTATACCACCTATCTTCTCTTGATTGCTCCCCAACTCCTTGGGCATGCTTATATGTCCAAATAATTGCCTCATGCACAATTTCAACTTTATTTGCCTAGCCAATCTTCCTCAACAATTCTTCAAAGTTTCTGTCAAACTGAAGCCATTGTGAAGGAAGTACTAGCTAGGGATATCCAAGTGATTTGTACTTTTTCACACTCCTTAATGTGCTTATATTAACCCCCTCCACCCATTTGCAGCCCAATCCAATCATCTATGTGAGCACAGGAGCTAATCTTTGATTCTGGCAATATTTTCAGGTTGTGAAGCAAGTGTATTTTATATTGCTTCAAAAATCCTGATAGATTACCAGATCATGCTTATACCCATAAAACCTATCTCCACCCATTTTGGGCATATTTCATCAAGCCATTATCCCTCTAGAATTTTTTGCAAGTTTCTGTCCAGAGGAGATGCTTGTGAAGGAAGTACCATTTTGGTTTATCCAAATGGTATGAAACCTTTCTCATCATCTTCATATGATCAATTAAGCCTGCGTTGCTCAAACTCAGCTCAATCCAATCAACCATGTGAGTGTATCATCCAAATCTCATTTCTGGACCATTTTTGCAGTTGCAAAGCAACTATATTAAACCTTGGTCCATTTCTCCTCAAACTTACCAGGATGAAAGTCCTTCTTTACCTCAGCCTCGCAGACAACTCCATTGCTCCCAAAACCCTTCCTGTTGATCACCAGTGCTCACCCAAGTTTACTGCAGTAAACTTCAGAGGGTGATTACCATTTAACCATAGCAGTTTTAACCAAACTACCACCGCAGTTGATACCTACCTTGGAAGGACCCCACCACTGACAAGGTTCGTCACTAAGTAGGAAGCCAGAGCACGTGCTGTCGGTGGTGACCACGGGAGATGCCAGCCAAAATGGTGGTTTCGCCACTGTTGGCAATAGCAGCGCTGCTACGGCCGGTTCTGGCTTGTCCCCAAGTGTCAAACTGCTCAGCCTCGTCGTTCTCTTCCCTCTCGACCCCTCTCCCCCTCCAGTAGCTTCCCCACCGATGCTCGCCGCCGAACGCCCACGGGAGCACAGTGCCCCAACATGTTTTAATGGTGCTCGGCTTCTTCCTCTGCTCCCCGGTGTCGTCTTCCTCTCCGTGATCCCTGCATGAATGCTTCGTCACCTTCCCCGTGCCCTCCCGTGCTCGCTGGTCATCGGCAGAGCTTCGGCCGGACGTGCACGGCGGCACCCGAGGTCGTCCCCCTCGCCCCGCCTATATATAGCCATCCTCGCTGCCTCCCGAGCTCGTCAGCCTCCTCTCCTCCCTCCACTAGCCATCCCCAACCCCTCCGTCGAGCCCTGGAGTGCTCCCTGCCCGCCATCGCCGCCATGGCCGCCGTTTGGGTGTGCCTAAATCCGAGCCAACCAAGCCCGTTCCCTCCGTTCCACCACCACCATAGTATTCTCCGTGCCCCGTAGAGCCTCCCCAACGCATTCGTTCATCGTCGGAGTGCATGTGGTCGTGGCTCCCAAGGTTGGCCGCCGCCTCTGCCCACGGCCGCTGCAACCCTTCGCCACCATCCCGCTTCTCCCCGGCGCCCGCTAGCCCTCTGGATGGGTGCGGCGTGCCCTCCCGCGTCCGCCGGTGGCCTCGGCTCGGCCTAAGGTGGCCGAAGCCAGCCGGACCGCCATCAGCCTCGCCCTGCTCCCTCTCCTCTGTTCCGGTCGGGGGAGCAGCGGGGGGAAGAAGAAGGAGGCGTGGGAAGAGAGAGAAGATGCAGTGGGCCCCGCCTGTAAGCGACCCAAGAGCCGGCCCCGCGTTGACCTGTCCACGCTGACGTGGATTAGTGTAAACGTATTCCCCGGAATACATTTTCGCTGACCGAAAGCGTGTTTCCATTGTGCGCCTCTACCTTATCCACTCAGGGACCCGACTGTGAATATTCTTTTTGCAGAAAAGTCCCTGAACTTCAACCCTCCACAACTTTTTGCTCGTAACTCCAAATGAGGTGATTCCAAAGCCTACTTCTTCGTTTCGTCAAGCCCGTTCTGATGGAATCATTTTCACCTTGGTTTGACACTGTGACAATGACCGTTTTGCCCTTGCCCTTATTCAGCCCTCTTTGAGAGAGAACGTTTTCCCGCGATTCGCTCCGCGAGTTTCTCGCATTTTCTCCCGGTGATTTCCTCCACCGCAGGCAAGCCACAATACCCACTTGCATGATAGTCATGTAGTAGCCATGGTTTTCAACTTGAATCTTTATTAAATGTTTGCTTGTTGAAAAGATGGTTATTGTTGTTCCGGTGATGTTTAGAGTTGCATGTTCACTTTTGTGCTATGTTGTTTTGTACTCTATTATCATGTTCTACCTGCTAGTATTTCCTTTCATACGTTTATGCTTGCTAGTAGTACATGTTGATGATTGGTGATGGTCTTCGGTGCATGACTGTCGTCTGTCCCGAGTACCGTTGTTATGCATTGCATCCAATTGATTAAATGCTTGCATGATGGCATTGTTGATATGTTCTTCCATGATATTTATTGTTGATGCTAGTGGTCATGCTATGTAACACCCTGGATGTAAACTTTCCCTTTTTGGGCAATATATCAATTTGACCCCATCCAATTCTTGTGGGTTCTTGTCATGCTTGGCCTCATGTTGTTTTGGTCATGTGGGTTTTCTTTTTCTTTGTTTTGCTTTTGCCATATTGCATTTTGTGCCTTTTGTTCATCTTGCTTTTCCTTTTTTTTTGTCATGTGGATGTGGTGTTCTCTTGCATGTCATGTGGTTGCATGTTTCATTCTCATCTTGCATTGCCATCCCTCCTTCCTCTACTTCTTCCTTTTTCAAATGCCATATAATTCCCTCCTTCAATTAATGTTCATCTTCTCCCTAATAATCCTGCTTGTTGCACTAAACCTCTCTGCCCTAATATCTCCCCATTTGAAGTTGTTATGGTCAGGTTCAAAAATGGCACAAGTTTGAAGCATTTCCAAACTTGCATTATTTTTCTACCTTTAAAAATGTCCATTTCAATTTATTTAAATAGAGGAGAATTCCAGGAGTGTGGGGATATTTTCCTTTCACCCTAAATCTTTTCCTCTCTCCTCAGATTTCTTTCTCTTCCTTTTATTTTTGTAAAAGGAAAAGAGGAAGGAGGCAGCAGAAGAAGGGCAGCCCAGCTAGCCCCTCTCTCACTGGCTCCGCCTCCCGAGCGGCCCAACTCTCCCCAAAGAGCCCTCAAGAGCCCAGGTGAGAGGCGCGCCAGCCAGCTCACCTCTCCTTCCTGCCACAAGACCCATCCCCGCGCTTACCCCGCTTGCTTCCGCCCCACGGCAGCTGCTGGCCCGCCTGGCAGCGACCGCCTGCTGCTTCTCACCCACCTTTCCCTCTCCTCTCGCAGCGCCATGGGGACCCCGAGCTCGAGAGCACGAGCTCGCCCTCGCCACCTAGCCCCTTCTTATCCCCTCCGCTGCAAATCGAGCCTAGGGTTTCCCTCTCCTCTCGCCGCCGCCAGTAAGGAAACCCCAAGATCGCCGCCCCGCCGGTTCCCGAGCGATCCGAGGGCGTGGCCTCGTCGCCGCGCGCCTCCGCCACCCCTACCTTCCGCACCGGTCAATCATCGTCCTCGCTGCCGACCACGCCCACGACGCCGACCACGGAGGCCCGGTTCGCAAGTTCACCGACGCCACTGCCTGTCTTCCTCTCGGTCGAGTTCGGCGAGATTCGAGCTTGATCTCGTCGCCGCCAGCCTGCCTCCGTCGCCGATTCCGTGTCCTAGGGTAAGGAGGTATAACCCCTTCCTCCCTGCTTCTTTCCGCTGCCGTTAGTTCCCGTAGAGTAGGCTCCGCCCGTGTCTTTGTCGCGCCGCCATGCTCCGCCTGGTGTAGTTTGTTTGGGTTCGATGTAGCTTGTCGCACAGATGCCGCAAGCCCCGCTGGTTTGCCCGTCAGTTCCGTGGTGCTTCCCGTGCGCCCTGGGTCTGACGAGGAACGGAGTCCTCAGAGCCGCCGCTGCCTCGCCCGGCATCTGTGCGCCTCCTCTGTTTTAGATCAGGCTGGGAGTTGTGTCAAGTTTGCGCCACCCCTGCTCCTACCGAACCTCCTAACGAGCCGAGCTGGTGGATCCCCGCTTCCACTGGCGACACTGGTTCGAACCTCAGCGCCACTTCCCCTTCTTGTTTTCTGTTTTCGTTTTTCTCCCGGTCGCTTCTCTCTGCAGCTTCAGAGATAAGCCGCGAGGCTTCTTCCTCTATCAGCCGCGGCTCCAGCCCAGTGGTAGGTCAGGGGAGGGTTTCCACTGGGAGACCGGGTTCAATCCCTCGGGCTGTTTTTTCCCCTTTAAAACCCATTTTCACCCTGTCTCTATGATGGTGGGGCCCTTGTCACCTCTCGGCGCAGCCCCCTTATGCTTATTTTTTTCTTTTACCCTAGTTTCCATTTCTGGTTTGCTTCCTTCTATTTTGGGCAAGTCCAAATCTGGACATTTCAAATCTGAAATTGCCATTTCTGTCATTTTCCTTTTAGGCAGATTTTAACTTATTGATTTTGTGATGATTTTTCATCGCAACCCTAACATATTATATATGTTTTTGGGTAGAAAAATCCCACCAACTCAGTGGTGGCATTAGTTTCAGCTTTTGGGCAAGTTTGTGATCATGTCTTTTTGCATTATGTTTAGGTGTTGTCTTTCTTGGGCTTATTTATTTGAATCTTGCTATGAGGTAGTTTGCACATGCATGGTTTTGTTCATCATGTTGTTATCGTAGGTTTCTCACCATTCTTGTTTTGCCCACCATATCCAACCCGTGCATCCGCTTTCCGTGATTCTATATCGATTTCTAACTAAATCACCTCATCTTTCCGATGGCATGCTTGGTTTGCCAAGATGATGCCTGGTTTTCCATTTACATTCCGGAGTGCTCTTACGCTTTGCATATCCCATCATTGCATATCATGTCATGTTTTGCATCATGTTGATTGTGCATTGCACCGTGATTTATTGTGGTTCCTTGTTTTGTTGTTGCTTTGGGTAGAGCCGAGACGAGTACGTGAACGAGGAACCTGTTGAGAACGCCGAGGATCAAGCTTTCGACAACTCGAGAACATTGCAGGCAAGATGACCATACCTCGAAATCACTTCTATCTTTGCTATGCTAGTTGCTCGCTCTTTTGCTATGCCTATGCTGCGATGCCTACCACTTGCTATGTCATGCCACCCATATTGCCATGTCAGCTCTAACCATCCTTTCCTAGCAAACCGCTGATTGGCTATGTTACCGCTTCGCTCAGCCCTCTTATAGCGTTGTTAGTTGCAGGTGAAGCTGAAATTTGTTCCTTGTTGAACATGGAGATGTTGTTCCTTATTGGAACATGTTTACTTGTTGGGGATATCACAATATATAAATATATCTGCTATGTTTAACACATCTATATACTTGGTAAAGGGTGGAAGGCTCGGCCTTATGCCTGGTGTTTTGTTCCACTCTTGCCACCCTAGTTTCCGCCATACCGTGTTATGTTCCTTGATTTTATGCTCCTTACACGGTTGGGTGATTTATGGGACCCCTTGACAGTTCGCTTTGAATAAGACTCCAAAGAAGGCCCAACATTGGTTTTACCATTTGCCACCTAAGCCTTTTTCCCGGGTTTTCGCGAGCCCGAGGGTCATCTTATTTTAAACCCCGGGCCAGTGCTCTTCGAGCGTTGGTCCAAACTAGAGCACCGTGCGGGGCCATTCCTTGGCAACATGGATTACGTCGGTTCTCAGACGCTTCGCTTATCCGGTGTGCCTCGAGAACGAGATATGTGCAGCTCCTATCGGGATTTGTCGGCACAATCGGGTGGTCTTGCTGGTCTTGTTTTATTGCTGTCGAAATGTCTTGTAGTCCGGGATTCCGAGATTGATCGGTCTTCCGGTAGAAGGAATAATCCTTCGCTGACCGTGAGAGCTTATAATGGGCTGTTGGGACACCCCGCAGGTAATATCTTTCAAAGCCGTGCCATGTTATGTGGCAGATGGGAATTTGTTAATGTCCGTTGTAGATAACCCAAAGTTGACCTCAATAAAATACACCTCAATCGCGTGTGTAACCGTGATGGTCTCTTCTCATGGAGTCCGGGAAGTGAACACGGTGTTGGAGTTATGTCCGACGAAGTAGTTCAGATCACTTCTTGATCACTACTAGTTTCACGACCGTGCTTTGCTTCTCTTCTCGCTCTCTTTTGCGATGTAGCCACCATATATGCTAGTCGCTTGCTGCAGCTCAACTTTACTACCATGTCCTCCCTAAAGCTTAAATAGTCTTGATCTCGCGGGTGTGAGATTGCTGAGTCCCCGTGACTCACAGATACTTCCAAAACAGTTGCAGGTTCCGATGAGGCCAATGCAGATGATTCCACCGAGCTCAAGTGGGAGTTCGACGAGGAACGTGGTCGTTACTATGTGTCGTTTCCAGATGATCAGTAGTGGTGCCCAGTTGGGACGATTCGGGGATCTGTGTTAGCATGTGGGGTATCTTCTTTTATTTTGGTTCCGTAGTCGGACCTTGAGTGTACTCAATGATGTATGTTTAATTATGTTGTGTGACGTGGCGATTGTAAGCCAACTATGTATCTTTCCTGGATTATTACATGGGTTGTGTGAAGATTACCTCACTTGCGACATTGCTTTCAATGCGGTTATGCCTCTAAGTCGCACCTCGACACGGGAGATATAGCCGCATCGGGGCGCTAAGTTGGTAATCAGAGCCTTCCCCGACTTAGGAGCCCCCTACTGGTTGTTTGCTGACGTTGTTGAGTCTAGAATGGAAAATGTTTTGAGTCTTAGGATTATATATACCGGAGAGTAGGATTCTTTTTGCTTCCCAGTCCCTTCGACCTTCTGGTGAGGTATCCTGACGTAGAGTTTTGACTCTTCTCTTCTCAAATTTCACTAAAAAAAATTTTTGGATCACGTGGGTATCTTGGAATCGTTCCGATGGTTTTGTGACGAGAACATTGTTCTTGGTGCCTCCTGACATTTAGGGGTTGTGGCAGTGTCCCGGGGAGTTGAGCTCCGAGGTGTTGTCGCCACAATTTTATCGCTGCAGTTCGAATACCGAGTTTTGCCGACATCGAAATCTCTTTTGTGCAGTTGTTGGTGAGATAACCCTGATAGCCCAAGATCTTGTGGCGAAAAGGGAGTATTGCCATGACTTGCATAACGGATGTTTTTCGAAGGTCGAGGTACACGATTTCCGAGGATTTCTTGGTTATGTGTTGACGGATGGATACAGATGGATCTAGGTATTGTTAGTTTGGGTGATATATTTTGTGTCCCCTGTATCCCCAACACCAGATTGCATAACCAGAAAGTTTCGGGAGTTTATAGGTGGGAATTCTAGTAGCTTACAGGATATTCTTTCCGACAGATGTATGATTTGAGATTGGGGTTCAACGTCTAGTGGTCCGCCCATTCACGGTCGATTTACAGTGGTCGCGAGACGTCTTAAAGAATCCTTGGCTATGCTGATTCGGGGACGTCTTGTTAGTCATTCGTGACGTCCGCTATACGTCATGTCCGTGTGGGCCCCACCACTAACACTTTGAGCGTAAATTCTATCATGTGTTTGTTCCGCTCATTTTAGAAGCCAACCTTTTGTTTTCAGTTGTGATATTCGAATTGTTTCTAAGGCAGATGTTGTTTTCCATATCCTTTATCTAAGTGGCTTCTCACCTTAATGGATGTGTGATGATTAACTTTGGAATTCATTCGTTCATTCTTGTTCAATGTTTTTTGTGAAGGCTATATGTTGCAATTTCTATCCGCTGATTCTACTTATCAATTTGTCTATCAAAGGACTAACGGATGTCACCTCTTCAGATGGCTCCGCCAACGCGGCTCGAATCCGGATCGCAATGATGGGGATCGGTCGAACCTCCACCTCCACCTCCGCCTCCGTAAGCGTGGCAAGCTATCATGGCAGCCACCAATGCCAATGCTCGATGATTTTGCAGCTCTTGCAAGAACGCACTCAGGGCAAGGCAATCAAGGCAATCAAGGCAATCAAGGTCAAGGCAACAATCAGCCACACTTTGCTACTCTCGATCAGTTTCTCGCTAATCAGCCAAGTCTTTCGGTTTCGTGTTGAGGCAATGACGCCGATGATTGGTTAGTGGATATCTGCAAGCACTTTGGTGTAGCAATGTCGGACCGAGGACTTTGTCAAGTTTGCATCGTTTCAACTCAAGGATCAAGCTGCTGAGTGGTTCCAGCAATACAAAGATTCCAGAGGAGGTCGTGTCATTACCTGGGATGAGTTCCGCCGTGATTTCCGAGCTCATCACATTCCGAAGAGTGTTGTGGAGAGCAAGCGTGAGGAGTTCCGCAATCTCAAGCAAGGCACCTTGTCTGTCTATCAATACAATATCCAGTTCCAGAAGCTCGCTCGTTTTGCTAAGCAAGATGTACCTGATGAAAGGAGTATGATCTATCAGTTCAGAGGTGGTCTGAGAGAGGATCTGCAATTACCTCTTGTGCTGTTTGAGCCAGATAAGTATGATGATTTCTACAACATGGCACTCAAGCAAGAAGCAGCACAACTCAAATGCGAGGCTTCTAAGAAGAGAATCAGGGACGCAGTTCAGTCCTCCTCGTCCTCTCAAGTGGCAGCCAAGCAGCAGAAGTTTTATCTGCCCCCTCCTCCGTTCCGTCAGCCTTACCAGCAGAAGAACTCAGGTGGCCGTGGATCTTCCCACCCACCCAACCCAAGCTATCAGAACAAGTCTAATTCTCAAGCTCCAAGGTCAAGTGCTCCTTACCACCGTCCCGCTCGAGGTCACTTGCAACAAGTGTCAGCAGAAGGGTCACTATGCGAACAAGTGCTTCAACCAGAGGCGCCTTCCGCCTCCTCCTCCTGTGAAATCTTCCAGCAATGCAGTGGTCAAGCATAATCCAAAGTATGCCAAGGTCAATATGATGAATGCAGCTCAAGCAGAGGATTCTTCTGATGTGATCATGGGTAATCTCTCAGTTAATGATATTCCTGCAAAAGTCTTATTTGATCTTTGGTGCATCGCATTGTTTCATGTCCAGATCGTTCTTTGCAAAGAATGATTTTTCTTGGTCTTACCTGGATAAACCTTTGGGTGTTATTTCTCCGGCAAAGTCAATGAGAGCCAACTCAATAGTTCATGATGTTTCTATCAAGATGGGCGATTACAGATTTCTTTCTAAACCAATGGTTCTTGGTGACTCGGACATTGATCTTATTCTCGGAATGGACTGGCTTTATCAGCACAAAGCTCAGCTTGATTGTGCTGCCAGGGAAATTCAATTGACTCATTCTTCTAATGATGTGATCATCTATGCCTCTCGTGATGAAACTATTCGGTTGTTTTCTCTCAATGAGAAGGGCGAATTGAATGCCATCTCTCAGATTCCAGTCGTTTGTGAGTACCAAGATGTCTTTCCAGAAGAGCTTCCGGGTATGCCTCCTCATCGGCCAGTTGAGTTCGTTATCGATCTTGAGCCCGCATCGAACCCGCTTGCAAGCGCCCATACAAGCTTGGACCTGATGAGCTGAGGGAATTGAAGAAGCAGCTCGATGAACAAGAGCGTCTGGGTTTGATCAGACCGAGTTCATCTCCTTGGGGTTGTGGTGTTCTTTTTGTCCGGAAGAAGGATGGCTCGGACCGACTTTGTGTCGATTACCGCCCATTGAATAAGAAGACAATCAAGAACAAGTATCCACTTCCCAACATCAATGAGCTTTTGAACAACTCAAAGGTGCTACAGTGTTCTCTAAGCTTGACCTTCAGATGGGGTATCATCGATTCGATTCGTGAACAAGATATTCCCAAGACAGCATTCGAACAAGTTTTGGTTCTTATGAGTATCTTGTCATGTCTTTCGCCTCGTCAATGCTCCTCCAACCTTCTCTCGGATGATGAACTTCATATTCAATCCCTACACCAATGAATTCGCCTTGGTCTATCTTGATGATATCTTGGTCTTTCCAAGAATAAGAAGGATCATGCCAAACATTTGCGATTGGTGCTAGACAAGCTCGAGAGTACCAATTCTATGCTAAGTTCTCCAAATGTGAATTCTGGCTTGATGAAGTGCTTTATCTTGGTCATATCATCTCTGCCAAGGGCATCGCTGTTGATCCCGAAAAGGTGTCCGCAATTGTGAATTGGGAACCTCCTCAGAATGTCAAGCAGCTCCGCAGCTTTCTTGGTCTTGCAAGCTATTGCCGAAGATTTGTTGAGAACTTCTCCAAGATTGCAAAGCCTCTTTCCAACCTTCTCCAGAAGCAGGTGAAGTATGTCTGGTCTCCCGAGTGTGACGTTGCTTTCAAGACTCTCAAAGAGAAACTCGTCACAGCTCCTGTTCTGACTCCTCCTGATGAATCCAAGCCTTATGAAGTGTTCTGTGATGCTTCTCTTCAAGGTCTCGGTGCTGTGTTAATGCAAGAGAAAAGAGTTGTGGCTTATACATCTCGCCAGTTGAAGCCCAACGAGAAGAACTACCCCACTCACGATCTCGAGTTGGCGGCAGTTGTTCATGCATTGATTACTTGGAGACATCTCTTGTTGGGAAGGAAAGTGGACATTTTCACTGATCACAAGAGTCTCAAGTACATCTTCACTCAGCCCAACCTCAACCTCAGGCAGACTCGATGGGTCGAAATGATTCAAGAGTACAACCCAAGTATTGAGTATACTCCGGGCAAAGCCAATGTCATTGCAGACGCTTTGAGCAGGAAAGCTTACTGCAACAGTCTAATCCTCAAGCCCTTTCAGCCGGATCTCTGTGAATCTTTCCGCAAGCTGAATCTTCAAGTTGTTCCTCAAGGCTTTCTTGCCAACCTCATAGTCTCTCCTACTTTGGAAGATCAGATTCGTGAGGCTCAACTTCTGGATACCATGGTGAAGAAAGTGAAACGTGGTATCGACAAGGGCATTTCCAAGTACAAGTGCTTCCGTGTTGATGACAAAGACACTCTGTTCTTTGAGGACCGGATTGTGGTTCCTAAGGGTGATCTGAGAAAAGTCATTATGAACGAGGCTCACAATTCGCTTCTATCCATCCATCCCGAAGTACGAAGATGTACCATGACCTCAAGCAGTCATATTGGTGGACTCGAATGAAGCGAGAAATTGCTCAATTCGTGAATGAGTGTGATGTCTGCAGAAGAGTGAAAGCAGAACACCAAAGACCAGCTGGTCTCCTTCAACCTCTTGCTATTCCTGAATGGAAGTTTGATCATATTGAAATGGACTTCGTGACTGGCTTTCCAAAGTCCAAGCGTGGAAATGATGCTATCTTCGTTGTCATTGACAAGCTTACTAAAGTGGCTCATTTTCTTCCTATCAAAGAATCCATCACTGCAACTCAGTTGGCAGAGCTTTACACCTCCAGGATTGTCTCCTTGCACGGCATTCCACAAGTGATCTCTTCAGACCGTGGCAGCATCTTTACCTCCAAGTTTTGGGAGTCTTTTCAGAAGGCCATGGGCACCAACATTCGGTTCAGCACAGCCTTCCATCCTCAAACAAGTGGCCAAGTTGAGCGAGTAAATCAAATTCTTGAAGATATGCTCAGGGCTTGTGTCATTTCCTTCGGTATGAAGTGGGAAGATTGTCTTCCATATGCCGAGTTCTCTTACAACAACAGCTTCCAAGCGAAGTTGGGCAAGGCCCCATTCGAAATTCTCTATGGCGAAAGTGCCATACTCCTCTCAATTGGTGCGAGACGGTGAACGCCAACTTCTTGGCAATGACTTGATCACGTATGTAAGAAATGTGCAAGGTCATTCGTGAGAATCTCAAAGCCGCGCAATCGCGCCAGAAGAGCTATTATGATGATAAGCACCGTGATGTGACTTTTGAAATCGGAGATCATGTCTACCTCCGCGTCTCTCCAATGAAAGGTACTCGTCGCTTCGGTATCAAAGGGAAGCTTGCCCCTAGATATGTGGGTCCTTTCAAGATCATTGGGAAAAGAGGCGATCTCGCCTATCAACTTGAGCTTCCATCCAACTTTGCAAACGTGCACGATGTGTTTCACGTGTCACAGCTTCGCAAGTGCTTCAAGACTCCTGAACGCACTATCAACTTCGAAGAGATTGACCTTCAAGAAGATCTCTCTTATCGTGAGCACCCCGTTGCTATTCTTGAAGAAACCGAGCGCAAGACTCGCAACAAGGCAATCAAATTCCTGAAAGTGAAGTGGTCACACCATTCCGACCGAGAAGCTACACGGGAGCGCGAGGATCACCTCCGCTCGAGTATCCGAGTTCTTTCAGTCCTAGATCTCGGGACGAGATCCTCTTGTAGTGGTGGAGTGTTGTAACACCCTGGATGTAAACTTTCCCTTTTTGGGCAATATATCAATTTGACCCCATCCAATTCTTGTGGGTTCTTGTCATGCTTGGCCTCATGTTGTTTTGGTCATGTGGGTTTTCTTTTTCTTTGTTTTGCTTTTGCCATATTGCATTTTGTGCCTTTTGTTCATCTTGCTTTTCCTTTTTTTTTGTCATGTGGATGTGGTGTTCTCTTGCATGTCATGTGGTTGCATGTTTCATTCTCATCTTGCATTGCCATCCCCTCCTTCCCTCTACTTCTTCCTTTTTCAAATGCCATATAATTCCCTCCTTCAATTAATGTTCATCTTCTCCCTAATAATCCTGCTTGTTGCACTAAACCTCTCTGCCCTAATATCTCCCCATTTGAAGTTGTTATGGTCAGGTTCAAAAATGGCACAAGTTTGAAGCATTTCCAAACTTGCATTATTTTTCTACCTTTAAAAAATGTCCATTTCAATTTATTTAAATAGAGGAGAATTCCAGGAGTGTGGGGATATTTTCCTTTCACCCTAAATCTTTTCCTCTCTCCCTGTACTTTCTTTCTCTTCCTTTTTATTTTTGTAAAAAGGAAAAGAGGAAGGAGGCAGCAGCAGCAGTGGCAGCCCAGCTAGCCCCTCTCTACCTGGGCTCCGGCCTCCCGAGCCGGCCCAACTCTCCCCAGCAGCCCCGCAGCCCAGTGAGAGGCGCGCCAGCCAGCTCACCTCTCCTTCCTGCCTTCGCGCACCCATCCCCGCGCTTACCCCCGCTTGCTTCCGCCCACGTGGCAGCGTCGGCCCCGCCTGGCAGCGACCGCCCGTTGCTTCTCACCCACCTTTCCCTCTCCTCTCGCAGCGCCATGGGGACCCCGAGCTCGGAGAGCACGAGCTCGTCCTCGTCACCTAGCCCCCTTCTTATCCCCCTCCGCGGCAAATCGAGCCTAGGGTTTCCCCTCTCCCTCTCGCCGCCGCCGCCAGGTAAGGAAACCCCCAAGATCGCCGCCCCGCTCGGTTCCCGAGCGCATCTGAGGGCGTGGCCTCGTCGCCGGCGCGCTCTCCGGCCACCCCTACCTTCCGCACCGTGTCAATCATCGTCCTCGTCGTCGACTACGTCCACGACGTCGACTACGGAGGCCCGGTTCGTCAAGTTCACCGACGCCACTGCCCTGTCTTCCTCTCGGTCAGAGTTCCCGGCGAGATTCAGAGCTTGATCTCGTCACCGTCAGCCCGTCTCCGTCGCCGATTCCGTGTCCTAGGGTAAGGAGGTATAACCCCCTTCCTCCCTGCTTCTTTCCGTCGTCGTTAGTTCCCCGTAGAGTAGGCTCCGGCCCGTGTCTTTGTCGCGCTCGCCATGCTCCGGCCTGGTGTAGTTTGTTTGGGTTCAGTGTAGCTTGCGGCCAGATGCCATAAGCCCCGCCGGGTTTGCCCGTCGAGTTCCGTGGTGCTTCCCCCGTGCGCCCCGGTCTGTACGAGGGAACGGAGTCCCTGTAGCCGCCGTTGCCTCGCCGGCATCTGTGCGTCTCCTCTGTTTTAGATCAGGGCTGGGAGTTGTGTCAAGTTTGCGTCACCCCCGTTCCTACCGAACCTCCTAACGTAGCCGAGCTGGTGGATCCCCCGCTCTTCCACCGCGGCGACCTGGGTTCGAACCCCAGGCGCGCCACTTCCCCCTTCTTGTTTTCTGTTTTCGTTTTTCTCCGGTGCGTTCTCTCTGCAGCTTCAGTAGATAAGCCGCGAGGCTTCTTCCTCTATCAGTCGCCGCGCTCCAGCCCAGTGGTAACAGGGGAGGGTTTCCACCGGGGAGACCCGGGTTCGAATCCCCCCTGGGGCTGTTTTTCTCCCCCCTTTTAAAACCCATTTTCACCCTGTCTCTATGACAGTGGGGCCCCTTGTCAGCCTCTCAGCGCCTCCCCCCTTATGCTTATTTTTTTTCTTTTACCCTAGTTTCCATTTCTGGTTTGCTTCCTTCTCTGTTTTGGGCAAGTCCAAATCTGGACATTTCCAAATCTGGAAATTGCCATTTCTGTCATTTTCCTTTTTAGGCAGATTTTAACTTATTGATTTTGTGATGATTTTTCTACTGCAACCCTAACATATTATATATGTTTTTGGGGTAGAAAAATCCCACCAACTCAGTGGTGGCATTAGTTTCAGCTTTTGGGCAAGTTTGTGATCATGTCTTTTTGCATCATGTTTAGGTGTTGTCTTTCTTGGGCTTATTTATTTGAATCTTGCTATGAGGTAGTTTGCACATGCATGGTTTTGTTCATCATGTTGTTATCGTAGGTTTCTCACCATTCTTGTTTTGCCCACCATATCCAACCCGTGCATCCGTTTCCGGTGATCTCTATATCGATTTCTAACGAAATCACCTCATCTTTCCGATGGCATGCTTGGTTTGCCAAGATGATGCCTGGTTTTCCATTTACCTTCCGGAGTGCTCTTACGCTTTGCATATCCCATCATTGCATATCATGTCATGTTTTGCATCATGTTGATTGTGCATTGCACCGTGATTTATTGTGGTTCCTTGTTTTGTTGTTGCTTTGGGTAGAGCCGGGAGACGAGTACGTGAACGAGGAACCTGTTGAGAACGTTTTCGAGGATCAGGCTTTCGACAACTCTGAGAACATTGCAGGCAAGATGACCATACCCTCGAAATCACTTCTATCTTTGCTATGCTAGTTGCTCGCTCTTTTGCTATGCCTATGCTGCGATGCCTACCACTTGCTATGTCATGCCACCCATATTGCCATGTCAGCTCTAACCATCCTTTCCTAGCAAACCGTTGATTGGCTATGTTACCGCTTCGCTCAGCCCCTCTTATAGCGTTGTTAGTTGCAGGTGAAGCTGAAATTTGTTCCTTGTTGGAACATGGAGATGTTGTTCCTTATTGGAACATGTTTACTTGTTGGGGATATCACAATATATAAATATATCTGCTATGTTTAACACATCTATATACTTGGTAAAGGGTGGAAGGCTCGGCCTTATGCCAGTGTTTTGTTCCACTCTTGCCACCCTAGTTTCCGCCATACCGGTGTTATGTTCCTTGATTTTATGCTCTTACACGGTTGGGTGATTTATGGGACCCCTTGACAGTTCGCTTTGAATAAGACTCCTCCAGAAGGCCCAACATTGGTTTTACCATTTGCCACCTAAGCCTTTTCCCCGGTTTTCGCGAGCCCGAGGGTCATCTTATTTTAAACCCGGGCAGTGCTCCTTCGAGCGTTGGTCCAAACTAGAGCACCGTATGGGCCATTCCTTGGCAACATGGATTACGTCGGTTCTCAGACGCTTCGCTTATCCGGTGTGCCACGAGAACGAGATATGTGCAGCTCCTATCGGGATTTGTCGGCACAGTCGGGTGGTCTTGCTGGTCTTGTTTTATTGCTGTCGAAATGTCTTGTAGTCCGGATTCCGAGATTGATCGGGTCTTCCGGTAGAAGGAATAATCCTTCGCTGACCGTGAGAGCTTATAATGGGCTGTTGGGACACCCCGCAGGTAATATCTTTCAAAGCCGTGCCTGCGGTTATGTGGCAGATGGGAATTTGTTAATGTCCGGTTGTAGATAACCCAAAGTTGACCTCAATAAAATACACCTCAACCGCGTGTGTAACCGTGATGGTCTCTTCTCGGCGGAGTCCGGGAAGTGAACACGGTGTTGGAGTTATGTCTGACGTAAGTAGTTCAGGATCACTTCTTGATCAATACTAGTTTCACGACCGTGCTTTGCTTCTCTTCTCGCTCTCTTTTGCGATGTAGCCACCATATATGCTAGTCGCTTGCTGCAGCTCAACTTTACTACCATGTCCTCCCTAAAGCTTAAATAGTCTTGATCTCGCGGGTGTGAGATTGCTGAGTCCCGTGACTCACGGATACTTCCAAAACAGTTGCAGGTTTCGATGAGGCGGGCAGATGATTCCACCGAGCTCAAGTGGGAGTTCGACGAGGAACGTGGTCGTTACTATGTGTCGCTTCCAGATGATCGAGTAGTGGTGCCCAGTTGGGACGATTCGGGATCTGTGTTAGCATGTGGGGTATCTTCTTTTATTTTGGTTCCGTAGTCGGACCTTGAGTGTACTCGAATGATGTATGTTTAATTATGTCTTGTGTGACGTGGCGATTGTAAGCCAACTATGTATCTTTCCCTGGATTATTACATGGGTTGTGTGAAGATTACCTCACTTGCGACATTGCTTTCAATGCGGTTATGCCTCTAAGTCGTGCCTCGACACGTGGGAGATATAGCCGCATCGGGGGCGTTACATGCTATGTTTCGGAGAAGTATGTACTGGTGATGTTCATGCTAGTCAGTATGCCATGCTCAGTGGATATGATTCATTGTTGATATGGTGGATAGTTATGTGATACCATCATGATTATGTTGATATGATGTTCATGCATTATAATTGGCATCAGGTTATTTTATCATGGCTCGTCATATTTGCATTCAAGTTTAACCGGATTAAATTGAACTTGAACAACTGTTGGTTGAGTCATGGTGCTGCTGAATCGAGCTGACTAGTGCAACCACGCTTGCCGGTATGGGACGGCCCTAGCTGGGTCTATTGCTGTGCCTCTCGCCGGTGCCTCCAACGAGGGAAGGTTATGGGCGCGCGCTACCCTGATCAGGTAGGCGGACATAAGCCTTGTGTGCCCGTTGTTGTTATATGGATCCGGGTCCCCATGTGGGATCGTGGCCATGACGGTGGTCGTTGTGTCTTTGGTAGACACGGGGCCACCCAGGACTTAGCCCAAAGGGGAGTTGGTCGGAGTGGTCGGGAGAGTGTCATGGCAGTAGGACAGTTTTGTCGGAATGCCGTTGGTCCACCCGAATGGGAGTGCGAGGCCATGGGTTCCGTAGTGTGGGTACAGTGTACTAACCTCTGGAGAGTGTATATCAAAACTATGGATAGCCGCACCCGTGGATAAGGGCCCAGTTCGTGTCGGTCACACAGTGAGTCAAAAGTAACAAGAATAATGTCCTTAATAACAACCCCGGTTCGTTTGAGACCAAGTGTTGGTCATGGTTGTGATCGCCGTAAGGATCACGGGCCAATTATTGGTCGTGGTTGTGATCACCGTAAGGATCACGGGCCAATTATTGGTTGTGGTTGTGATCGCCATAAGGATCACGGGCCAAATATTGGTCGTAGTTGTGATCGTCGTAAGGATCACGGTTTGATACCAAGTGTTGGTCGTGGTTGTGATCACCGTAGGGATCACGGTTTGAGACCTAGTGTTGGTCGTGGTTGTGATCGCCGGAAAGATCACCGTGGTATCGAGGATACCGAGTTGTTGTATATTCGTGATGTTGTGCGAGAGTCGTGGGTAAAAATCAAGCTCCTTGTGGTCATTTAATGATTACTATGGTATTGTTTATACCAGGCTTGATTTGATCCTAAGATGATCGTGTGATGTCCAAGGTTGGTATGTGATGCATGTGTTGGTTACAAGGTAGCCCGAGCAGAATAAGTGGTGCATATAGTGTCATCATGTTGCATGCTAGTATCGTCAGATTCATATGTTCATGCCGGGTTCATGTTGTTCTAGCTGTATCATGTTCATGTTGATGCCATGTTGCTATGATGATATCATGTTAATTTCTGCTTAACCTGTAATTGCCATGCTGTTGTTTGTCCTGAATGCTTCTGGTTATTGTGAGCTTGCATGTACATTCAATGTACTGACCTGGCGTGTCATGCCAGTTTGCAGGTCATTCCGGATTTGATTGCTTGTTTGCCGTGGAGTCCTTGTTTGCGAGCTAGGATAAGCGTTCCAGCGAGAGTCCCTGTGGAGTGGAGTTCACCACAATCGTCGTTGTTCCGCTGCTAGAGTTCTTCCGCTGCATCATGTTTTTCTGCTGCTTGCATAGAGCAACATTGGCAGGCGTAGTGTCGCTATGCCGATGTAACCCTTGTACCCAAATAGATTGTAATAAAGAGCTGGTTTGTTCTATGCTAAGTAGTGCCATATTCCAGAAGACTTCATCTCAATCTTTGGGCTGGAATACGGGGCGTTCCGGTTTTCTCTGAGCCGGGGTGCCACAAATACCTGTAACAATCCATGTCCTTAACAAAGGGTGCATGCACGTATATGTTGAGCGTGTGTCTTGCATCGTGTGATGTGTGCATGCAGGCGTGCAAGTGCTGCGTGCGTGCATGGGTACGTTTCAGTGTTGCATGCATGTGTACGTGCGTGCATGTGTTCATGAGTGCATGTACAGTGTTGCACGCCTACATGCGTGCGTGTGTTTGTTATGTGTATGTGTCAGTGTTGCACGCCTGCAGGTGTGCGTGTGTTCGTGCAAGTGTCGTGTGCGTGCATGTGTACGTGCGGGGTGAGGCTACAAGTCAGTCGACTGACTTTTTCATCTATGGTCAGTAGATTTTCCAGCCGTTGGATACGAAATCAAGGGCCTGTAGTTTATCTTCAACATCCACCCTCCTGAGCTGCCAGCCACCACCAGCCGAACCGACAGCCTCCGCTGCCCGCGGCAGGCCCGCGCCACCATGTCGCCCTGCCTGCCCCGAAACCACTCCCCACCATCGGTCTGCCGCCGCCCTGGCCATCCCTCTAGGACCCCTGCGCCGAGCTTTTTTTTCCGGCGATCCCCATGCCACCACCCAATCACCGCTCCCCCCACCGCCAGCGACTGCCAACCAGAGGTCTCACGAATTCGAATCCCCACCGATCACTAATTTATTACCATTTCTGTCATTCATATACGCGCTGATGGGTGGGCCCTATGGTAATGTGCGCTGCTGAATGTGAACCATTTGACTGGTTAATTGATTGTGTCATCAACAAATTACGGAGCTGTATGGTGAGCCAGTGACCTTATGATCACCCTAAAATGTATTTTATTAACACAGTACAGACTCAAACTATTCTTTCATATACGCGCTGACAGATGGGCCCCATGGTTACGTGCCCCGATGGTACAACACTAGTTGCGCCACGTGGAACGTTTGACTGGTCAATTGATTGTGTCATCAACAAAATATGGAGTTGTAAGGGTGAGCCAGTGACCATATTATCACAACATGTATTTTTTTTAACACGGTACAGACGCAAGGGCTCATATATATGCGCAAGCACTCACCGCTATAAGCGCACACACGCAGACCCTACCCCTATGAGCACCTTCGAGAGAGTGAGCCAGCATATGATCTTGAGAGTTTAGGAAGTCACCATAGGTGGCTCGTAGTCGAGTGGAACGTCTCCTCTCACTAAACGCACATTGCCGAAAAATACTGAAATTAATCCAGGATAAATGCGAGCACCGGGACTTTAACCCTGGTGTGCTCGAGAAACCACTGTCCTCCTAACCATCCAACCACATGTTGGTTAGCACCACAAAATGTATGTGGTGACCATGATGAGCTTATTCTGAAGTCAAGTAACCATATCGTGCTTTTGCTTCAAACACAATGACCGTATGTGTCGTCAACAAAATACGGAACACACATCAAATACAAAGTCTGTCAGTGTCATTAAGAAAATACGGAGACGTATCATGAGCTAGATACCGTATGATCACCACGAGAATGTATATGATGACCGTAATGAGCATATTCTGAAGTCCAGTGACCGGATAGTGCTTTAGCTTGAAATACAGTGACCGTCACGCGTGAATGTATCATGGGCATGCATACTTTTATGGGTCGAGAGATAGTTTGTGTGCGTACGCGAGAGTGGTGTAGAAAGAGGGGGTGTTCGGTGAAGACAAGGAGAGATATGCCCTTTGTTTCTCTTTCCTGTGACTAATATTTTAGGAGAAAATATAAACATTCACAATGCAGAACAAATATTTTTGGATGCACCATGCAATTAAGTTTCATGTATAACATTGTACTATTGTATATGCTTATTTTCTTAGTGGCTGATTGCGTGTGTGGTGTGGTGGGAACATCATTTCTAGTTGGGGTGGGTCAACATGAGGACTCATGGGTCGGTTCCATCCTACGACACATAGGTTGGACTGAGACGCATTATACGAAGACCCATGTGGAGGACTCGGCATACAACACGAAGCTACCAGAGTCGTGGAGGACTCTATCCCCACTAATGATAAGCCGACTATACATGATTTGTAACCCTAGGCCCTGAGTATGTTATAGAAGCTTGGGGGCTAGTTCGTCGATGGTATCCACACACGCACAATGCATGGCACTAGTAGAAAACAGGGCATACGTTCGGGATAGATAAGCCCATTAATCCCGGTTCAGTCGCGAACCGGGAACCATGGCCCATTGGTCCCGGTTCGTGAGCCCAGGGGCCTGCCGGGCCTCGTGGGGGCATTGGTCCTGGTTCGTCTGGCACCTTTCGTCCCGGTTGGTGGGACGAACCGGGACCAATGGGCCTCGCTCCTGGCCCACCACCATTGGTCCCGATTGGTGGCTTGAACCGGGACCAAAGGCTTCCCTTTAGTCCCGGTTCATGCCACGAACCGGGACCAATGAGCTTCCTATATATACCCCCTCACCCGCGAGCAGAGCACTCCACTGCTCTGTTTTTCTGCCCGGCCGTTGGAGAGCTTTGTGGTACTCTAGCTCACCTCCTATGCACACAAGGTGTTCGATGGAATGCCCGAGCCACACTACTTAAGCTTTCTCCTCTCCAAGCTCGACCTCCAAGCTCCATTTTCCTCAATATTTGTCTAGGTTTTGCGGTCCGTCACATCCCGTCCCTATCTTCACCGCCATCGATCGCCCGCGCTGATCTTGTCGCCGGCACCACCGTGGTGAGCCTCTTGTTCTTATCTTCTTTCTAAAAGCAAAAAATTCTTACTTGTATGTTTATATAGATACTTGTATAATTTTCTTACTTTTATTATTGCTTCTTATTATTTAGTGCAATGGTTTTGGAATCCGCCCCAATCGGCCCTCGTCCTGTCTATGATTCGGATGTGGTATATATTATCTTTATAACTATTTGGTTCATTTATTGTTTATGACAATTATGTCGACCAACGCGACATAGATTTTATTTATCTAGGAGGTATGTGAACCGGAAATTCCAACTGACCCTATTGTCAAGAGGTTAAATTTAGTTGAAGAAGAAAACAATTTCTTGAAGAAAAAAATATAAAAAAATTGAGCAGGAGAAGATGATATTGGAGTTGCATGTTGCGGATGTCGTCGATGATCACATGATCAAGATGGATGCAATGCGCTTGAAGATTAGAAAGATTAGAAAATATGTCATTCATACTGAGGCTTGGTATCATTATGCCATTGGATCAATTGTTACCATGGTTGTGATTATGATCGCATTTGTTTTCGCATTGAAATGTTTTACATAGTTTCAATGTATGGTTTAATTAATTAGATGCTCTGGAGAGCTATATGTTATTCAACGAGAACTATGTATGTGCTTTGGTTTTAATGTGATGTGAACTTATATTAATTTGATCACTTAATTTCTATTCATGATGTTCTGTAATGGTTTTTGACACACTTAATTATATATAATGTACACCGATGAACTGGCAATGGATGTACGGTGACAGACACACCTCCGAGTACATTAAGGGCGTGCATGATTTTCTCAAAGTGGCTGAGGCAAACAAGGAGAATGGTTTTATGTGTTGTCCATGCCCTATCTGTGAGAATACAAAGTTTTACTCTAATCGGAAAATCCTTCACATCCACCTGCTTGAGAAGGGTTTCATGCCACACTATAATGTTTGGACCAAGCACGGAAAAATAGGGGTTATGATGGAAGACATCGAAGAAGAAGAGGACGATGACAACTATGTGCCCCCTGAATACGGTGATGCTGCAACAGGGGAAGCTGTTGAAGATCAAGAGGAACCAGACGATGTGCCCGATGATGATCTCCGTCGGGTCATTGTTGATGCAAGGAGTCAGTGCGAAAGTGAAAAGGAGAGGGTGAAGTTCGATCGCATGCTAGAGGATGACAAAAAAGGTTTGTACCCTAATTGCGAAGATGGCAACACAAAGCTCGGTACCATATTGGAATTGTTGCAGTGGAAGGCAGAGAATGGTGGGTCTGACAAAGGATTTGAGAAGCTACTGAAAATATTGAAGAAGAAGCTTCCAAATGATAACGAATTGTCCGACAGTACGTATGCAACTAAGAAGGTTGTTTTCCCTCTTGGATTGGAGGTGCAGAAGATACATGCATGCCCTAATGACTGCATCCTGTACTGTGGTGCGTACGAGGATTTGAACGCATGCCCGGTATGCGGTGAATTGCGGTATAAGATCAGACGAGATGACCCTGGTGATGTTGACGGCGAGCGCCCCCGGAAGAGAGTTCCTACCAAGGTGATGTGGTATGCTCCTATAATACCATGGTTGAAACGCCTGTTCGGAAACAAAGAGCATGCCAAGTTGATGCGATGGCACAGAGATGACCGTAAGAAATACGGGAAGTTGAGAGCACCCGCTGACGGGTTGATACGTCTCCAACGTATCTATAATTTTTGATTGTTCCATGCTAATATATTACCCCTTTTGGATGTTTATGGGCTTTATTTTACACATTTATATCATTTTTGGGACTAACCTACTAACCGGAGGCCCAGCCTGTATTGCTGGTTTTTTTTACCTATTTCAGTATTTTGAAGAAAAGGAATATCAAATGGAGTCCAAACGGAATGAAACCTTCGGGAGCGTGATTTTTGGAACGAACGTGATCTAGAGATCTTAGAGTGCATGTCAAGAAGAAATCAAGGCGGCCAGGAGATAGGAGGGCGCGCCCACCCCTCCTGGGCGCGCCCCCTGTCTCCTGGGCCCCTCGAGTGGCCACCGGCGTACTTCTTCCTCCTATATATACCTACGCACCCCAAAAGCATCCAGGGAGCCACCAAAGAAATGTTTCCGCCACCGTAACCTTCTGTATCCGCGAGATCCCATCTTGGAGCCGTCGTTGATGTTATGCTGGAGGGGGAATACACCATGGAGGGCTTCTGCATCAACACCATAGCCTCTCCGATGAGTTGTGAGTAGTTTACCACAGACCTTCGAGTCCATAGTTATAAGCTAGATGGCTTCATCTCTCTTTTTGGATCTCAATACAATGTTCTCCCCCTCTCTTGTGGAGATCTATTCGATGTAAACTCTTTTTGCGATGTGTTTGTCGAGATCCGATGAATTGTGGGTTTATGATCAAGTTTATCTATGAGAAATATTTGAATCTTCTCTGAATTCTTTTATGTATGATTGAGTTATCTTTGCAAGTCTCTTCGAATTATCAGTTTGGTTTGGCCTACTAGATTGATCTTTCTTGCCTTGGGAGAAGTGCTTAGCTTTGGGTTCAATCTTGCGGTGTCCTTACCCAGTGACAAAAATGGTTGCAAGGCACGTATTGTATTGTTTCCATGGAGGATAAAAAGATGGGGTTTATATCATATTGCTTGAGTTTATCCCTCTACATCATGTCATCTTTCTTAATGCGCTAGTCTGTTCTTATGAACTTAATACTCTAGATGCATGCTGGATAGCGGTCGATGTGTGGAGTAATAGTAGTAGATGCAGGCACGAGTTGGTCTACTTGTCACGGCACTACTAGGGAAAAGGCTAGCAGCAGCGCGGGTGTTAGGTGTATCAGTAGCGCGGGGAGTGGCGCTACTAATAAGGCGCTACAGCTAACACATAGCAGTAGCGCGTGGTCACCGGCGCTACTGCTACACAAGTGTAGCAGCAGCGCGGTTAGTGGAAGCTCGCTACTGCTAGTAGCTCTAGCACGCTTTGCCATGACGCGCTACTGCTATCGCAGCGCTGCTGCTAACTTTTATACACTCGCTACTGCTAATTTAAGTAGTTTTTTGTTTTTTTCAGCATATTTGTTTTATATTTGAACAGGCTTTATAGAAGAATCTTTAGCACATAGAAATGTCATCATGATACACATACAAATGCCTGCGAGACCACAAATGTAATCATAGCATATACATACAAATAGTTTCATCATAATCATCATCCAACACAAAGTGGTATCTTGTCATCATCTCGAAAATAGCGATACATGCAAGTCTCGAATACTTGCAACTACAACAACGTCATCCATCTAAACAAAGGTATACGCAAGAAGAGCTATCACTATGAGTGAGAGCGGAACTATGCAGTACATGAGTTGGCGGTTACGAGTCCTCTCTCGCGCTAGCGTGAACCTCAAGTAACTAGCTTCTCCTTCTTGTCTGCTTTTGAAGCCTTTATGGCTGGCGCCCGTGAACCTATTCACTTGCGCCTGACACTCATGCCACTCGTTGTACACCCCCGGAACCTTCCTTTGTACACGACATAACAATTCCATCTCGCCATCAAGAAACCAGGTACCTGTTAGAGATGCATGTTCATGAAGAGGATGTACAATCATATATATGCAACAAAATATACTAGAGCAACACCGAAAAAGAAAGGGTTAGCAACTAGATGCAACATACAGTATGCAAATTAATTAACTAGAGGTACGCAGGTCATCATACGCAAACTAACAAAGTAGCGTTACGCAAGTTCGGCAGGGACCGTGGACATCACAAAGTTTCATCGCTACAAAAAGTATACAAGTTCAACCGACACATATCATCATCATCGGCATCATAAATCACTAGAAGTTCCATCCTTCCATATCATCGAGGATGAACCCTAGCTTCTGGAACGGCGTGAGGTCTAGACGTTGCATGCCTATGCGAGTTCGGACGTCAGCTCGCGATATAGGGCCGTGGTGGAACATCCCCTTCTCATCGACGACTTCTTTCATGATGATCGTCGCAATGTCACTTTGGATGTGAAAGAAGTCATCTCTAAGTTTATAATCCGCTTGTCCATGAGATTCTAGCCACTTGTGGATATGATCATCATTTCTGCTTCTCATGCGAAGCTTTTGGTGATCCGTGTTGAACTGAATCATGAGATGGACGATGTAGAATCCATCCTTCTTGCTTTGTTTTGGGACATGGATGCAGGAGAAGTTAGTTTTATGCGCGAAACCCATCTTCTTGTTCCTTTGTTTCCTGATCTGCACGTGGCCACCTCTAAAGCTGAAGCCTTGGAGAGCATCATCTAGAATATTCATTATGTGGGTGTAGTCTTTTATCTCGTAGTCTCTGGAAGGGTCAAAATACACGGCGTGGGAGACTTGCGGGTAAAGAACGATAAGGACGGTGCGCCTGTTGCTGCGGGGAAAAAACACCTCTAATTATTCCCCATATGAGAGAGAAGAAATGATTGAAATTTATGAAAGGGTTGTCCGGAACTGACTTACTTTGGATGATAAGGCACGAGGACAATTTCCCGGTCCTTATTCTGTACCATGAAGTTTTGGAGGTACTCCCTAGCAGTTTCACACTCAAAGTCGCCGAGACTCAAGAAAGTCTCGTGCATGTAGTACGGATCCGCCACACAGATTTGCGAGACTTCTTCACTCTTCATGATGGAGCTCATATGTAGCGCAAAAAGGCGGACGATTGTAAAATCGAGCCGCCTTGTTAGAAACATCTCAAAGATATGGTCAAACCGCAGGAAGAACACCTCCATGAGCCGTGTCTCGACGTAGCACTTCCCTCAAGCACACGAGCCGCGTATGTCGGATATTCTGGATCCTTTGAGGCTAGTAGGCTTTTCTCAGTCGACAGCACATGGTCGTGCAGTCTCCTGAGATCCCCTGATAGTGCCTCCAGCGGTCTCGGCGGTAGCATCGGATCGCCCATGAGATGGAACATGACCGCACCTTTCACGGGTACACGCTCTTCAGAATGCATCGTCTGGCTGCTATGTGCTCTGGCTTGTTTGGAAGCAGTTATCTTCCCCGATCTCTTCCTCTCCTTTTTCTTGGGCACACCTTCCAGACCCTTTCTTAACCCCTGCCCCAGTGTTCCCGGGCTAAGTACTGTATGACCCTCGCGCCCGGCTAGTTGAGCCTGTGTTGAGGCATCATCTTCAGGCATGTCCTGTGAGGATTTCATGAAGAGAGACTTTTTGCAATCCCTGCTACAACCCTGCCCGGGCATATCATCCATATCCTCATTAGCAAGCTGATAGCCCGATTCGTCATATGGTTGACTCATCATATCTATGTCACAGTCATACGCGTTTTATTAAGGTAATCCATAGGGTCGACCTCCTTCTCATCATACATTCTCTGTTCTACAGGAGAAATTACATCAGCCAGTACTATTCCACCCCCTTCATCATGTCGTCCGCCGCTCTCACCCGGCACTACAGGAGCTGGTAATTGCGTAGGCGGGGTGGTGGTCTTCGCACATGCTTGTTGATGTGTGGTTATTGGTGTGCCCTCGGCCGGCTCCAGACGAATAAGATTCTTCGGCCATAGCAGCACCCAACCCTTGCAGCTTCCAATCTGCGGTGGGGTCTCGTCGTCCGCTCCCACATGCTGTATTGGAGGAGGCAAATCCTCGTGCCCCGATTTAACACTGGTCAAGCTAACCTTGAAGTACCCAGCGGGGATCGGCTGGTTGTGGAACGTGGGTTGCGAGGGGTCCATTATCAACCCCTTTCCCACGTCCACCTTCTGGCCTTTGATCAAGTAGAGTATGGTGCACGGGGTTTCTTTACTTTGCAAACACATATATGCGTGGCGTAAAACAACCGAAAGGCAACAAAATGGAATAATATATATATATATATATATATATATATATATATATATATATATATATATATATATATATATATATATATATATATATATATATATATATATGTTGGTGCGACATGTAATTACCATGACGGCGTCGAGCTCAGCTAAAGCGAAGGCCCACCTAGTGCGCTTTGAGGCCGAGGACGGCTGCTATGAGCGGAGCGGCTGCGAGAGGAGGCCCGGTTGCGTGAGCAACTGATGGTGTGATGGTGTTGTTGTTCATGGAGTTGCTCCCGATGAAACTGGGCAACGGGAAATAATGTACCGTCTTGTCTGGATTTTCCTTCGTCCAGTTGATGATAACTGGAACCAAGTTAGTAGCGAAATCATTTCTGCAGGCAGTTACAGCTGCATTGACTGCCTGCTGTAGCAACTCATATTTGTCCTCGGCTGCTTTTTCCACGTCCTCAGTTGCTTTTTTCTCGACCACAAGCTTCACCTTCGCGTTGATGTCCGCATGACTAAACTTCTTTTTCTGCTTCTTGGCCTCCGGGCCCTCGTCGTAAAACACCTTCCATGTGGCACCGTCTCCAGCGCCGTGCACACGACCATATTGCGGCCGCTGGCCCAAAGGGAGTCCCTTAAGTTTGTTCAAGGCCCGGTTGAGAGGGGTGTCCCACTTGGGCCTCATCGGAGAAGTAGGGCTTTCGATTGCAAGCTGGTGTTGCTTCTCCAGTAGTCTAATCAATTTCCTCGTGATCTTGTCCGTGTAAAAAACCTTTTTCTCCTTGTCCCACTTGTAGCGGGCCCTGATGAAGTCATGCTCCAAGGGGTTGGTGAACTTCGCGAAGGGGCCTGGGAGTCCTGCGGCTTCACGTTCCGCGTCCTCCTTATCCCATATGGGCCTTTTACCGAGGTAGCCACGGCTTCCGAGGCGATGCTTCCCCGTGTTCCTTTGCTGAAGGCTCTTGAATTTCGCAGCCTTAGCCTTGGCTGCCTCGGTAGCGCAAGTGTCCTTGAACTTTTCGAACTCCTCTTCCGTAAGTGTCGGATTTTCCTCCAGAATCTTGGACAGGGGTTCATCAGCCTCAATAGCTCGTTTCACCCTCCCTTTCCAGGAGGCCAGATCATTGCAGAACATGCCCATGGCGTGATTGTTAATCTTTTCATCTTCGGATCATCCCACGTTTGTTCTATGTTATCATCCCGGTCGGGGAACTTGAATCCCTTGTGCAACTTCGTTAGGAGCAACTACGTCAAATGTTCTTTACTCCTTAAGTCATCGTCGTTGATGCTCGCGCATTCCTGTAGGATGCATCCTACTTGGTTCCCATAGCACTTGCGAGGTTCTTCCGGCTCTAACGGCTCAAACTTGCCAAGTGCCATCTTTGTGATCACAAGTCGTCCAATCCCTAGTTTATTAGGTTTTCGTATCCTCTGCTTCTTATGCTTCCTCTTTTTGGTAGCGGCATCGGGGCCGGTACCTTCCCCACCGGTATCTTCCCCGCGGGTACCTTCCACACCGGTCTCGGCGCCGCCATCGGTGCCGGCGCCGTCGGTGTTGATGTCAGCATCAGTACCATCATCGAGGCCGACCTACAAACCTTGCTTAGCAGTCAAATAGTCGAGGTACTCTTGTTCACCCTCATAATCCATCTCGTCTGCATCTTGGTCAGAAGGGCCAGTTTCTTCGTTGTTCGACATGTTTCCTATGATTAAGTGTCCTCATTTATTTCTAAAAGTATGAATAAATGAGAAATGACATAAAAAAGAAATCTATGTGCAAGCACTCGATATGCCAACTATGTAGCACAAATCATGCCTTTATTCACGGGAAATTTCGGCATGACCTTTGCTAAAAAATGGACATATCGAGCGCCTGAAATTCACCGGAACGGAAATGAATCAACATTCCGGCGTAACATAGGCCACTTGGATCATTTTCCAAACATGACATATCCACATATCACATGTCCAGTTCAAATTGGCATATAAATTCAGCTAATTTTGAAACCTAGCTAAATTCATAACTAAATAGATAACCTAATTAACATACTGCCCTAACTAAAACCTAAGTAAATTAACCGAACAACCCTAGCAGAGAGAGGGGGGGTTTACAGAGGGTGCAGGGGCGAGGAGGCAGGCCCGACGACGGCCGAGGTTGGGAGGGGAGGAAGCAGAGGAGGGAGGCGAGGGCCGACGGGTCGGGGAGAGCGCTGGCTGGTCGCGGGCGGCGCCTGGTCGGGGCGAGCGCCGGGGTCGAGGCGAAGCGCTTGGGTCGGGGGAAGCCGGCGCTGGGTTGGGGCGAGGCGGGTCGGGCGAGCTCGGTCGGGTCGGGGCGAGGTGGTGTCGGGGCGGCGCCGCGCCAGGTCGGGGCGAGCGACGGGGGAAGAGAGAGTGGGGATTGGGGGGAAAAGGCGGGATGAAGCAGGGATAGTGAGAATTTTGGGTTAAGTGGACGTAGCAGCAGCGCGTTTGGCCAAAACACGCTGCTACTACCTTCAGTAGCTATAGCGGTTTATACGAAACACGCTACTACTACCTTCAGTAGTTGTAGCGGTTTATACGAAACGCGCTACTACTACCTTCAGTAGCTGTAGCGGTTTATACGAAATGCGCTACTACTACTGCCAGTTTTCCTTTTTCTTTTCATTTATTTTCTCCCACTTTTATTTCCCGAGAGCAGTCAACGAAGGGAGGGCGATATATATTGCATCATTTGATGGTTAAATATGTATGCAAAATAGGAACATATATATTACATCATTGGACCCATGCATAATAATGGCTAAGTGTGTATACAAAATAGGAACATATATATATATATATATATATATATATATATATATATATATATATATATATATATATATATATATATATATATATATATATATACTAACATCATTTGACCGATAACATATGCTTCCTCAGCGCTGACGTTTTTGTTTTTGAGTCAGCTTCTTTCCCTTCTTGTTCGTCGAAGAATAAATGAGCCCCTCATTGTGACTTTGCCTTTTCCATGGAGTATGATTTTTCTTATGTAATGTAGTATTGATTCTTCTTTTGACGTATACTTCATCATCATCGTCATCTTCCCTCAATGGGTTGCCGTACTGATCATAGTCTTCCTCGTTGGCGACTCCATCCATTCCAATGATGTTCCTTTTGCCTCTCCTCAAGACAACACGACTAGGATTGCATGGGTCGGTTATGAAGAAGCATTGTGTCACGTGCTTAGCATGTACCCATGGCTCGTTTTTTGCGATAGCGTTCACGGTAGCGCTCTTGGCGTCGGGTATACTCATGGTAGTGAAAATCCGGTTTTCTCTTTCGACATTCTTTGCCCATCTGACACGGAACATTGTCGTGTTATGCAGTCCAGAGTAGTCAAGCTCCCAGATCTCCTCGACCCTTCCATAAAATCATTCAGTTGCGCCGTTGTCGCTGCCGGTCATGCATTCCATCGTCACCCTTGAGTTCTGATCATCACTGCCCATATCTTTGGCCTCCGTGTAGAACGTGTATCCGTTGATATCATATGCCTGATAGGTTACGAGGTTGGGCGAGGGGCCATGTGCTAAGGCGTATATGAGCAATCCGTCCTTAGAGCCCTCCTCCGGGGGATTAGCAATAATATCCTCTTTGAACCAATGCAGGAAAGTGGAGTTGTGCTCTCTAGTAACTTCGGCGTTCGTCCTGCATACCACTACTAGGAAAAGGGTTATAGATGATATGGCCACTATTGGCGGACGAGACATGTGGTGCGCCATTACTATATTCTAATGGCGCACCATGTCTCGGTGCGCCATTAGTAATATATTACTAATGGCGCACCTGGTGTGTGGTGCGCCATTAGTAGTTTTGAAAAAAAACATAAAAAAATTGTTACTAATGGCGCACCGTTGTATAGTGCGCCATTACTAGTTGACATAGTAATGGCGCACCACACCCGCCGTGCGCCATTAGTAGTTTTGAAAAAAAAAGTAAAAAAAAATGTTAGTAATGGCGCACGTGTGGACAGTGCGCCATTACTAGTAAACTAGTAATGGCGCACCGTGGGTGTGGTGCGCCATTGCTAACTTGGCCAAACACCGAATGCAACCCCCCCCCCCCCCCTAGACCTCCTTTTTAGTTTAAAAAAATAAAAGAAAATGATGGAAATGTCAAAAAAAAAAAATAAGTTTCTCATGTGATATGTGGTCTAGTTGTTGGGAAAATTTACAAATATGAATTTCGACTTTATTTGCAAAATCTCTCTGGAAATTTGTAAAATGGGCATAACTTTTGCATATGAACTCGGATTAAAAAGTTTTTTATATGAAAAATCATCTACTCGAAAAGTTACATCCAAATTTAACTGGGGGAACCCCGTTAAACATTTTCAAAATCCCCAAAAACCTAACAGAAAAAAAGTTACGGGGCTTTCAGGATCTAGAGGCAAGAAAGTTCAAAAAATTTCAAACTTACTAGTGGCGCACCGTGGATGTGGTGCGCCACTAGTAACAGAAAAAAAATGGGTTTGAATTTTTTTTTGAATTTTTTTCAAAAAATGATACGTAATATGACCGGGAAGTTTGAAATATTTTTCAAAATTTCATCATAGTCATGAACATGAACAAAGTCCTAGACATGAACAAGGTATAATAGGATTGATATGCTAGATATATCAACAAGTGCACGTGAAGTGAGCTATTCTTTGGGGTTGGATAGAACTCTGAAGTTAAGCGTGCTTGGGCTGGAGTAGTGTGAGGATGGGTGACCTTTCAGGAAGTTTGACCACGGAGTGCGATTTGACCTGAGATTAAGCATATTGACCCGAGATTGAGCCATAGTGACCTGAGATTAAGAAAAATACGAAAAAAAAATTGAAAAAAGAAAATATGAAAAAAAAAATCTAAAAAAAATTGTTACTAATGGCGCACTTCTATGTGGTGCGCCATTACCCTGGGAGGAATTCTAATGGTGCACTATGTGGTGCACCATTAGAACACCAGATACTAATGGCGCACCAGTGGTGCGCCATTAGAATTTAATTCTAATGGCGTGATGCTAGTGGCGCACTAGTAGTGCGCCATTAGAAGGCAAAACTGGTGCGCCACTAGCATGCCTTTTCCTAGTAGTGTACCCACCGGTCACGATACTTCTTTGCGATAATTTCTTTGTGCAGTGCCACGGAAGGATCTACCTCGTCTAGGTGTTGTAGCACTACCAAGTTTGCTCTGTCAAAGTCGCTGCGTCGATCTGAGTATGCCACGTGCAGTTCCCTACGACCGTTGCAGTGACCATCTCCTTCGAGCCTCCCATCGTGCTTGTTAACGGGCAAACCAACACTAACACCAGGCGACTGGTCTGCGCCATACAGAAAATTCTCACAGAAAGAGATGCACTCTTTTGTCAAATAGCCCTGGACGATGCTTCCATCCGGACGGGACATGTTACGAACGAATCCTTTGATGATCCCATTCATCCTCTCAAACGGCATCATGTTGTGCAGGAATGAAGGCCCCAGGTCTATTATGTCATCCACATTATGGACACACAGATGCACCATCACGTCAAAGAACGCGGGAGGAAGTACATCTCAAGCTCATTCACTATCACAACGATCTCTTCCTGTAGCCTTCGGAGCTGCTTCACACTGATCGACTTTTGAGAGATGACGTTGAAAAAGTTGCAGAGACCAGTAAGCGTGTCACGGACGTGCTTGTCCATTATCCCTCTAAGGGCAACAGGTAGTATCTGCGTCATCATCACATGACAGTCATGAGACTTCATCCCGCTGAACCTTTTCTTGTCCGTGTCTAGATATCTGCTTATCTTGCCACAGGAACCAGAACTAACTTTGACTCCGGTAAGGCACTTAAATAAGGCATTGATCTTAGCCTGACTTAAGGTGAAGCAAGAAGGGGGGAAATAATCCTCTTTCTTTATTTTCTTGCCCTTCTTCTCCCGTGCCTCTATCTCTGTCTCTGACTCGTCTGACATTTTACGGGGCGGCATGTGCAGATCTTCCCTGATTTTCAAATCTTGCAAGTCTTTTCTTGCCTTCGGCCCATCCTTGGTCTTATCCGGCATGTTCATCAGTGTTGCGAGCAAGCTCTCAAGGACATTCTTACAGATATGCATTTGATCAAGGCAATGAGGTGTATCGAGTTTGTGCCAGTACTCCAAGTCCCAGAACACAGACCTCATCTTCCATACCTTCAGCAGCGGCTCCGGCGCCTTTCTCATCATCTTTCCCGGCGCGGGGCACTCCTTCCAGTTTTTCAACAGCTCATCGATTTCGGCACCGCTCCGCTTACGTGGAGGTCCTCGATGCTCAGCGTGACCATTGAATAGATCTCCACGGTTTCTCCACGGGTTGTCCTATTCAAGCCATCTTCGATGCCCCATGTACACGATTTTCCCAGACCCGCCATCTTTCCTTGACGTTAGCTGCTGAGAGTCGTATCATCCATGCACCACGTGCATCCGCAATATCCATGGCACACCTGGCCTGCCACATATCCATAACCGAGATAGTCCTGCACTGTCGTGATCAGCGCGTCTCTCATGTTGAAATACTCGCCTTTGCTGGCGTCCGATGTCTTGGCCGGTGTTTTCCATAACGTGTCTAACTCCTCTTGAAGTAGCCCCAGATACAAATTAATATTATTTCCTGGTTGTTTCGGCCCTTGAATAAGCATGCTCATGTGAATGTACTTCGATTTCATGCACAACCAGAGGGGGAGGTTGTACATCCATACAAACACGGGCCATGTGCTATGGTTGGTGTTCTGGTTGCCAAACAGATTCATGCCATCGGTACACGCGCTGAGCACGATGTTCCTTGCATCACATTCAAAATACCGATAGAAGTTGTTCAACGCTCTCCACTGGCTTCCATCCTTCACGTGTCTTAGCTTCGGATCATCTCCATCGTCGGGATTCTTCCTCTCCGCGTGCCAGCGCATTAGCTTTGCTTCCTTGGGATCTACAAAATACCTCTGGAGACGGGGAGTGATCGGTAAGTACCATACAACTTTCGGGGGACATTTCTTCCCGGCCTTCTTGTATCGAGAAGCATTGCACATCGGACAGCTTGTTTTTTCCGCGTGCTCCTTCCGATAAATTATGCAATCGTTGATGCATGCATGGTATCTAACGTGTGGCAGATGAAGAGGGCACACGATCTTCTTGGCCTCATCAAAACTAGTAGGACATAGATTACCCGTGGGAAGAACATCCTTTAGGTATTTTTAGCCTTTGCCTTCAGGAGTTGGAGCGTGAAACTCAAGCGGGTCACCTCAGGATTGCAACCATCATACAATGGAGTGTTCGAGTCTACCACCAGTTGCTCTAGCTTAGCCTCCTCTCTAGAAGCAGCTCTCTCAGTACTCGTCTCCTTGCGAAGCAATGCTTGAACATGAGGGTCCCGCACGATTGAACTTAGTACCGACGAACTCTGCTGCGTGGAGTCCATGTCGTTCTCTCCGCCGCCATGTCCGGCCCCTTCTCCTCCGCCATGTCCGGCCCCTTCTCCGCCGCCATGTCCGGCCTCTTCCCCGCCGCCATTATCGATCATCTCTTCGTCTTGCCCCGTGTCATCATTGCCTGCCCCGTCGGCATCCTCAACATCGTCATCCTCATCTTCAGTTATCCACCGAGTATAGCCATCCATGAAACCAGTCATGAGAAGGTGCGCTTCAACACGACCATCGTCATGGGGTCGAGCCAAACTATTCCTTTGCATTTTCGACACGGACATAAAACCTTTGTCTGGTTATTTTCTTTCATGTCCTGCACCGCCGACCGCAACCACCTGTCCACCATCGTTCCACTGACCATCGTCAACTCTACATGGTAATAATAAACAAATTGATTATAAAAATGCGTGCATGCATCAAAGTCATACAAAAATTCGGCATGACCTTCCCTAAAAATAGGACATATATGGATCTAGAGTTTGCCCGGAATTCGCCGAAACGGAAATAAATCGACATTTTGGCAAAACATAGGCAACTCAAAAGCACAATTTGGCGTCAACTCATGCCACACACACAATTTCCACAAACATATCACACACACATAAACATATTTCCATTTTGCAAAAGCATGAATTTTTCATCACCTCTATCTCGAGATCGAGCACACGGTGGAGATGATGTTGTAGGGAGATCAAAAGTGCACAAAGCTCTTCTTGACAAAGATAGATCTAGTTAGGGGGAAAATAGGTCACTTAACTAAATCCTACATCTACCTAGCTACCTGATTTGGGAGGAGACAACTTCAACTAGTGGAGGGGAAGGAAAAAGAGAAAGGAGATGCATTAATGGAGGTGGTGTAGTTAGGTAGGAGTAATGAAGAGAGAGAAAGGTAGATAGAAAAGAGAGAGTAATGGGTGAGAAGTATTGAGGAAGAAGAAGAGTGAGAGTGGGAGCATGTGGGAGGTAGGGGAAAGGGAAGAGAGGAGGGGGAGGGGGCGGTGGGGAAAAGGTGGTGGGTTGGTGCGGATTAGCAGTAGCGCGGGACGTAAAACGCGCTGCTGATAAGAAAGTAGCAGCAGCGCGCTTTCGGCAGAAGCGCTACTGCTAACCGGGACAAAAAGTGTGTCCAATTTGAAAATTAGCAGCAGCGACCTCAGAAAAACCGTGCTAGCAGTACCGCGCTGCTACTAAATGGAGTTTGGGGGCACTGTCGGTCGATATTTGTAGCAGCGCGTGTTACACAGAGCGCGCTACTGCTAAACACTTGTCAGTAGCGGGTTTTCCACACCCGCGCTACTGCTAATTAGCAGCAGCGCTCCTTTTTGAGCCGCGCTGCTGCTAAGATTCTGTGTATAGGGTTTTCCCTAGTAGTGCGGACGTGATGCCTATATACATGATCATGCCTAGATAATCTCATAATTGTTCGCTTTTCTATCAATTGCTCGACAGTAATTTGTTCACCCACCGTAATAGTTATGCTATCTTGAGAGAAGACACTAGTTAAACATATGGCCCCCGGGTCTATCTTTTATCATATAAGCTTTCAATCTACTTTTATTTGCATCTTTACTTTTTGCATCTATATTATAAAATACCAAAAATATATTTATCTTATCATATTATCTCTATCCGATCTCACTTTCGCAAGTGGCCGTGAAGGGATTGACAACCCCTTTATCGCGTTGGTTGCGAGTTCTTTGTTTGTTTGTGTAGGTTCGTGGGACTTGTGAGGAGCCTCCTACTGGATTGATACCTTGGTTCTAAAAAATTGAGGGAAATACTTACACTACTGTCCTGCATCACCCTTTCCTCTTCAAGGAAAACCAACGCAAGCTCAAGACGTAGCAAGAAGGATTTCTGGCGCCGTTGCCGGGGAGGTCTTCGCACAAGTCAAGACATACCAAGTACCCATCACAAACTCATCTGCCTCGCATTTACATTATTTGCCATTTGCCTCTCGTTTTCCTCTCCCCCACTTCACCATTGCCATTTTATGTGCCCTCTCTTTCCCAATCTCTCTCTCTTTTTCGCTCGCCTTTTTTTGTTTGCTCGTATGTTAGATCATTTACCTTGTCGTTATGGTTAGCTCTGTTTTTATCCCTTCGTCTCCCGACTTTGAAGTTCTTCACTTCAAACAAAGACAAGGAGAAAATTTAAAAGATGCTTGGTTCAGGATGCTAGAATCTTATCGTAGTTGCGTTGTAGAAGGAGATTTCAAGATTTTAATTCACAATTTTTATGTTGGGTTAACTCTACCCCATAGACAACTCCTTGATTTTGCGGCAAAAGGGTGTTTTATTGAAGTTGATCCTAGTGTCACTTATGAAATTATAGAGGGGATAGTAGGAGTACTTCCCCTACAAAAGAGATCACCCTTCTCTCATGAAGGAACCCATATTTTAGAGAAACTGTGTGAATTGCAAAAATTTGTTGAACCACTTAAGAATATTGGTGGGAATATCAACCGCATGAATAACTTGATTACACTTTGTAATAAGCGGTTAGACGCATTAGATCAAAAGATCTCCGAGCATGAAGGGAAACGCAAGGATCCTACCGGATCTGAGCATAACCCCATTAAAAAGACAAGTGCCAAAGATGGCACTACTTAGATCTATCTTCGCTTTTATGCCTAGCTAGGGGGGTTAAACGATAGCGCTAGTTGGGAGGCAACCCAATTTTCTTTGTATTTTTTGTTTTTGTTCCTGTTTAGTAATAAATTTTGCATCTAAGTTCTGTTTAGATGTGTTTTTATGTTTTAATTCGTGTTTGTGCCAAGTAGAACCTATAGGATAACCTATGATGATAGTTGATTTGATTCTGCTGAAAAACAGAAACTTTGCACTCACGAGAAAAAATTCAATAAATCACAGAAACGTGATTTTGCATTGATTCTTTTTGCTGCTGATCAATAAACAAATTGTCCAGGACTTCCTATTTTGGTATGAATTTTAGTGTTCCAGAAGTTTACGTTAGTTACAGATTGCTACAGACTATTCTGTTTTTGACAGATTCTGTTTTTCGTGTGTTGTTTGCTTATTTTGATGCATCTATGGCTAGTATTAAGTGGTATGAACCAGAGAGAATTTGGAATACAGTAGGTTTAACACCAATATAAATAAAGAAGGAGTTAATTACAGTACCTTATGTGGTGGTTTTGTTTTCTTTCACTAACGGAGCTTATGAGATTTCCTACTGAGTTTTGTGTTGTGAAGTTTTCAAGTTTTGGGTAAAGCTTTGATGGACTATGGAATAAAGGATGGCAAAAGCCTAAGCTTGGGGATGCCCAAGGCACCCCAAGATATTCAAGAATAGCCAAAAGCCTAAGCTTGGGGATGCCCCCGGAAGGCATCCCCTCTTTCGTCTTCGTTCATTGGTAACTTTACTTGGAGCTATATATTTATTCGCCACATGATATGTGTTTTGCTTGGAGCGTCGTGTATTATATTAGTCTTTGCTTTTTAGTTTACCACAATCATCCTTGCTGTACACACCTTTTGGGAGAATCCCACTTCATTAGAATTTATTAGAATATGCTATATGCTTCACTTATATCTTATGATGCTAGATAGTTTTTGCTCTAGTGCTTCACTTATATCTTTTAGAGCACGGTGGTGGCTTAATTTTGTAGAAATTTCTAGTCTCTCATGCTTCACTTATATTATTTTGAGAGTCTCTTAGAACAGCATGGTATTTGCTATGGTTATGAATTTGGTCCTAGAATGATGAGCATCCAAGTTGGGTATAATAAAAACTATCATAGGAAGTGCATTAAACACTAGGATCAATTTGATGCTTGATAATTGTTTTGAGATATAAAGGTAGTAATGTTATAGTCATGCTAGTGGATAATTACGAAATTGAGAAATACTTGTGTTGAAGTTGGCAAGTCCCGTAGCATGCACGTATGGTAAAAGTTGTGTGACAAATTTGTTGCATGAGGTGCTCTTTTGAGTGTCTTCCTTATGAGTGGCAGTCGGGGACGAGCGATGGTCTTTTCCTACCAATCTAGCCCTCTAGGGGCATGTGTAGTAGTACTTTGCTTCAAGGGCTAAGTAGACTCTTGCAATAAGTATATGAGTTCTTTATGACTAATATGAGTCCATGGATATACGCACACTCATCCTTCCATTTAGCTAGCCTCTATTATACCGCGCAACTTTCGCTGGTAGCATGCACCCATTATTTACCTTCCTCAAAACAGCCACCATACCTACCTATTATGGCATTTCCATAGCCATTCCGAGATATATTGCCATGCAACTTTCCACCATTCCGTTTATTATGACACGCTCCATCATTGTCATATTGCTCTTTGCATGATCATGTAGTTGACATCGTATTTGTGGCAAAGCCACCTTCATAATTTTCATACATGTCGCTCTTGATTCATTGCAAATCCCGGTACACCACCGGAGGCATTCATATAGAGTCATATCTTGTTCTAGCTTCGAGTTGTAATTCTTGAGTTGTAAATCAATAAAAGTGTGATGATCTTCATTATTAGAGCATTGTCCCAGTGAGGAAAGGATGATGAAGAAAATGATTCCCCCACAAGTCGGGATGACACTTCAGACTTTACAAAGAAAAAAAAGGGAGAAAGGCCAAAAAGAAAAAAAAAGAAAGGCCAAAGAAAAAAAAAGAGATAAAAAGAAAAAAAGAAAAAGAAAGAAAAAAAGAGAAGAAAAGAAAAAAAATGAGAGAAAAAGAGAGAAGGGAGAATTGCTACTATCTCTTTTCCACACTTGTGCTTTAAAATAGCACCATGATCTTCATGATAGAGAGTCTCCTACGTTGTCACTTTCATATACTAGTGGGAACTTTTCATTATAGAACTTGGCTTGTATATTCCAATGATGGGCTTCCTCAAAATGCCCTAGGTCTTCGTGAGCAAGCAAGTTGGATGCACACCCACTTAGTTTCTTTTGTTGAGCTTTCATACATTTATAGCTCTAGTGCATCCGTTGCATGGCATTCCCTACTCACTCACATTGATATCTACTAATGGGCATCTCCATAGCCTGTTGATATGCCTAGTTGATGTGAGACTATCTTCTCCATTTTTTTCCTTACAACCACCACCATATACCACCATAGTGCTATGTCCATGGCTTGCGCTCATGTATTGCATAAGAGTTGAAAAAAGCTGAAGTGCGTTAAAAAGTATGAACCAATTGCTCGGCTTGTCATCGGGGTTGTACATGATGGGAGTATTCTGTGTAATGAAAATGAAGCATGGCCTAACTATATGATTTTGTAGGGATAAGCTTTCTTTGGCTATGCTATTTTGATAGGACATGATTATTTGTTAGTATGCTTCGAAGTATTATTATTTTTATGTTATATAAGCTTTTATCTTGAATCATTTGGATCTGAACATTCATGCCACAATAAATAAAATTACATTGAGAATTATTCTAGGTAGCATTCCACATCAAAAATTCTGTTTTTATCATTTACCTACTCGAGGACGAGCAGGAATTAAGCTTGGGGATGCTTGATACGTCTCCAACGTATCTATAATTTTTGATTGTTCCATGCTATTATATGACCCCTTTTGGATGTTTATGGGCTTTATTTTACACATTTATATCATTTTTGGGACTAACCTACTAACCGGAGGCCGAACCCGTATTGCTCTTTTTTTTTGCCTATTTCAGTATTTCAAAGAAAAGGAATATCAACAGAGTCCAAATGGAATGAAACCTTCGGGAGCATGATTTTTGGAACGAACGTGATCCAGAGAACTTGGAGTGCAAGTCAAGAAGCAATCAAGGTGGCCAGGAGATAGGAGGGCGCGCCCCCTGTCTCCTGGGCCCCTCGAGCGGCCACCGAAGTACTTCTTCCTCCTATATATACCTACGCACCCCGAAAACATACAGGGAGCCACCGAATAAATATTTCCGCCACCGTAACCTTTTGTATCCGCGAGATCCCATCTTGGAGCCGTCACCGGCGTTCTGCCGGAGGGGGAATCCACCATGGAGGGCTTCTACATCAACACCATAGCCTCTCCGATGAGTTGTGAGTAGTTTACCACAAACCTTCGGCTCCATAGTTATTAGCTAGATGGCTTCTTCTCTCTTTTTGGATCTCAATACAATGTTCTCCCCCTCTCTTGTGGAGATCTATTCGATGTAAACTCTTTTTGCGGTGTGTTTATCGAGATCTGATGAATTGTGGGTTTATGATCAAGTTTATGTATGAAAAATATTTGAATCTTCTCTGAATTCTTTTATGTACGATTGAGTTATCTTTGCAAGTCTCTTTGAATTATCAGTTTGGTTTGGCCTACTAGATTGATCTTTCTTGCCATGGGAGAAGTGCTTAGCTTTGGGTTCAATATTGCAGTGTCCTTACCCAGTGACAGAAAGGGTTGCAAGGCACGTATTGTATTGTTGCCATCGAGGATAAAAAGATGGGGTTTATATCATATTGCTTGAGTTTATCCCTCTATATCATGTCATCTTTCTTAATGCGTTACTCTATTCTTATGAACTTAATACTCTAGATGCATGCTGGATAGCGGTCGATGTGTGGAGTAATAGTGGTAGATGCAGGCAGGAGTCGGTCCACTTGTCACGGACGTGATGCCTATATACATGATCATGCCTAGATAATCTCATAATTATTCGCTTTTCTATCAATTGCTCGACAGTAATTTGTTCACCCACCATAATACTTATGCTATCTTGAGAGAAGCCACTACTGAAACCTATGGCCCCCGGGTCTATCTTTTATCATATAAGCTTTCAATCTACTTTTATTTGCATCTTTACTTTTTGCATCTATATTATAAAATACCAAAAATATATTTATCTTATCATATTATCTCTATCAGATCTCACTTTCGCAAGTGGCCATGAAGGGATTGACAACCCCTTTATCGCGTTGGTTGCGAGTTCTTTGTTTGTTTGTGTAGGTTCGTGGGACTTGTGAGGAGCCTCCTACTGGATTGATACCTTGGTTCTCAAAAACTGAGGGAAATACTTACGCTACTGTGTTGCATCACCCTTTCCTCTTCAAGGAAAACCAACGCAAGCTCAAGACGTAGCACGGGTCGAAGTGGAGACAAGACCGAGAGAAAGTACTGGGAGGAGTTTGCAGGTGACGAAAGGAACGTATGGTTTGGTTTAAGCGCGGATGGCATTAATCCTTTCAGGGAGCAGAGTAGCAATCACAACACCTTGCCCGTGACTCTATGTATTTATAACCTTCCTCCTTGGTTGTGCATGAAGCGGAAGTTCATTATGATGCCAGTTCTCATCCAAGGTCCTAAGCAAAACGGCAACGACATTGATGTGTACCTAAGGCCATTAGTTGAAGAACTTCTACAGTTGTGGATTGGAAACGGTGTACGTGCGTGGGATGAGCACAAACAGGAGGAATTTGACCTGCATGCGTTGTTGTTTGTCACCATCAATGATTGGCCTGCTCTCAGTAACCATTCAGGACAAACAAGCAAGGGATACCACACATGCACACACTGTATAGATGACACCCAAAGTATATACCTGGACAAATGCAGGAAGAAGTTTACCTGGGGCATCGTCGATTCCTTCTGACCAACCATCAATGTCGAGAGAAAGGCAAGCACTTCAAAGGCGAGGCAGATCATTGGAAGAAGCTTTCTATGCGTACCGGTGATCACGTACTTGCTATGGTCGATGATTTAAAAGTAATCTTCGGAAAGGGTCCCGGCGGACTATTTGTTCCAAGTGACGCTAAGGGACACACGCCCATGTGGAAGAAGAAATCTATACTTTGGGACCTACCCTATTGGACAGACCTAGAGGTCCGCTCTTCAATCGACTAGATGCATGTGACGAAGAACCTTTGCGTGAAGCTGCTAGGCTTCTTGGGCATGTATGGGAAGACAAAAGATACAGCGGAGGCACGGGAGGACCTGCAACATTTGCATGAAAAAGACGGCATGCCTCCAAAGCTGTATGAAGGTCCTGCCAGCTTCGCTCTTACCGAAGAAGAGAAGGAAATCTTCTTTGAATGTCTGCTCAGTATGAAGGTCCCGTCTGGCTACTCGTCGAATATAAAGGGAATAATAAATATGGCAGAGAAAAAGTTCCAGAACCTAAAGTCTCATGACTACCACGTGATTATGATGCAACTGCCTCCGATTGCAATGAGGGGACTTCTACCGGAAAACGTTCAATTAGCCATTGTGAAGCTATGTTCATTCCTCAATGCAATCTCTTAGAAGGTGATCGATCCAGAAATCATACCAAGGTTAAGGAGTGATGTGGCGCAATGTCTTGTCAGTTTCGAGCTGGTGTTCCCACCATCCTTCTTCAATATCATGATGCACGTCCTAGTTCACCTGGTCGACAAGATTGTCGTTCTGGGCCCTGTATTTCTACACGATATGTTCCCCTTTGAGAGGTTCATGGGAGTCCTAAAGAAATATGTTTGTAACCACGCTAGGCCAGAAAGAAGCATCTCCATGGGCCATCAAACAGAGGATGTCATTGTGTTTTGTGTTGACTTCATTCCTGACCTTAAGAAGATAGGTCTCCCTCAATCTGGAATGACATCAGTGGGGTACAGGTAGACCCACAGTAAGGAATGACATCAGTGGATCTGAACAATCTGTGGTACACAGACGAGCCATTCGTCCTAGCCAATGATGTGGCGCAGGTTTTCTATGTGAAGGACATGTCTACCAAACCAAGAAAAAGAAAAGATAAGGAAGCGGATACATCATACGATGAGCCAAAGCGCCACATAGTTCTTTCAGGAAAAAGAGACATCGTGGGATTAGAGGGCAAGACAGACGTGTCTGAAGATTATCAAAAGTTTCATGAAATTCCTCCCTTCAAAGTCAAGGCTGACCCAAGCACCCTGTTAAAAGATGAAGATTATCCATGGTTACGGCACAATAAGCAAAGAACACAAGTGAAGAAAAAGTGAAGACTTTCTATCAACAACTATTATGATGATGCCTTCGATGTAGAATATCACTGCGGTTACATTTGAACAAATGAAATCCCTTTGTAACAGATGAGTTTTCGTCCGAAACCCTGATACTTCCAAAGAGATTGTCTGTTTTGTACACGAAGTGCATCCAGTTTTTGTTGTAACCCTCTCAACTTTTCAGCACATGCTATGTGGGTGAAATGATGATACCATGCCAACTTCCAACCTTTTCAGAGTTCATTTGAAATGCTTTCATAAACCTCTAGTATTACTGAAACTAAAATTATATAAATTTATGCAACTAAAATTATCAAAGTATTTTCTGTTCAAAACATTAAAAGCAAAAAAGAATTTTCATAAAATAAATAAAAAAATCAAAAAAGAAAAGAAAATAAATAAGTAGAAACAAAATAAAATAAATAAGTAGAAACAAAATAAACTTTAATAAATAAGTAGAAACAAAATAAACTTTAATAAAGTAAAATAAATAAAATTTTATAAAATAAATAAATAAAAAGAATTTTCATAAAATAAATTAAAAAAAGCAAAAAAGAAAAGAAAAGAAATAAGTAGAAACAAAATAAACTTTAATAAATAAGTAGAAACAAAATATACTTTAATATAGTAAAACAAATAAATTTTAATAAAATAAATAAAAATAGCAACACTAAGTAGAAACAAAATAAAATAAATAAAGCAAAAAATAAAACAAAAAATAACTAAGTTGAAACAAAATAAAATAAATAAAGCGAAAAAGAAAACAAAAAAGTGCCACCTACTGGGCCACCACGGCCTGGATACGACTAGAAACCCAATGATGGGCCAGGATTCAGGCCCGCAGAAGGCCCAGTAGGCCCACAGGCAGCATAGTACGTGATTAGGCCCAGTAAGCCTGCATTTGAGAGGAGCTCGAGAGGGCAGCCGCAGTGCGGCTTATAAACCACTCCGAGCCCCTCTCAACTAGCGAGGTGGGACTAAACATTTGGGCGCGGGCAGCACAAGGCCGTTGGTCCCGGTTGGTAGCACCAACCGGGACCAAAGGCCCACTTTAGTCCTGGTTTGTGCTACCTACCGGGACCAAAGGCCTCTGCTTCCCGCCCTTTGGACTGCTGAAAAGAGAACTTTGGTCCCGGTTGGTAGCACAAACCAGGACTAAAGGGGGGCATTGGTCCCGGTTTGTGCCACCAATCTGGACCAAAGCTCTGGCTATATACACATCACTAGTCAAAAATTTCATTCAGTTCCTTATTCTGCCCGCCGCCGACACCGCCCTCTGCCCCGATGCCCTGCTCCTTGTCGTTGTCGCCACCCACGCCGCGGCTGTCGTGCTTGCCTCCCGTCGCCTCGACACCATTGGCGCTTGCGCCACCCCGCGTCGTCGCCGTCACCTCCCCGCGCCGCCCCGAGCCCGCCATCCCCGTTATCGCGTGCCGCCCCGAGCCTGCCGTCCTCGTCACCGGACTCTAGCCATCGTCGGCCCCTCTAAGTGAGCCCCCCCCCCCCCCGGCACCCCTTTCCTACATGGTCCCATGGAGAGCAGAATTAAGGAGAGGAGAGGAAGGAGCTAGTGAATCTGATTTATATGAGAAATATGTCAAAAAAAATTGTTCATAGAAAGTTTTTATATATGACTATGGATATATGAGCAATGATGATCCATGGATGTATGCATTGATATATATGAAAAATGATGTTCCATAGAATATTTACCAAATATATATGTATTTTTGTTCATATATGTATTTTTTTCATAGCATTTTTTCCATTTATATATGTATGTGGCTATAGATGGATATATATGAGAAATGATGATCCATGGATGTATGCATTTTTTTCCAATGATGATCCATAGATGGATGTATGTATGTATGTATAGATGTATGTATGTGGATAATGAGGGGGGTTCGATATACCCCCTCTCCGAGGATCACCGAGTGGTCGAGGGTCGGGAACTAGGGTAGAGGGTCGAGGGTCGAGGGGTCGAGGGTTCGATGGTCGAGGGTCGTTGAGGGTTCGAGGGTCAAGGGTTCGAGTGTTCTAGGGTCGAGGGTCGAGGGTTTGAGGGTTTAGGGTCGAGGGTTCGAGGGTTGTCGAGGGGCCGAGGGTTGAGGGTCGTCGAGGGTTCGAGGGTTCGAGGGTTCTAGGGTCGAGGGTCGAGGGTTCGAGGGTTTAGGGTCGATGGTTTGAGGGTTCGAGGCTCGTCGAGGGGCCGAGTAGTGTTTGAGGGTCGAGGGTCATCGAGGGGTCGAGGATCGCCGAGGGGTCGAGAGGTTGCCTAGTGTTAAAGTATTGAAGAAATCCATGGCTTCATCATTAGCTGGAAGTAACCGGGGCATGATGGTACGAAGTTCTCCAAAGTTATTTTGAAACGGAGTCCCAGATAGGATAATCCGCCTTTTGGTAAAAATTTCAGCAAAGGCCTTCCAAATAGCTATATTCGGAAGGCTATTGTTGTACTTTGAACCAAAAAGCGAATTATCCTATCTGGGATTCTGTTCCAGAATATCTTTAAAGAGCTTTGTACCATCATGCGCCTGTTACTTTCACCTAATGATGAAGACATGGTTCTGTTGAATCCTTTGACACTAGACAAATGTGACATGAGGGGGTCGAGGGTTGGGAACTAGGGTAGAGAGGGTTGTGGATCGCCGAGCGGTCGAGGGTCGTGAACTAGCTAGGGTCGAGGGTCGAGGATTGCCGAGGGGTCGACAGGTTGCCTAGTGTCAAAGTATTGAAGAAATCCATGGCTTCATCATTAGCCGGAAGTAACCGGGGCATGATGGTACAAATTTCTCCAAAGTTATTATGGAACGGAGTCCCGGATAGGATAATCTCCAAAGTTATGATGGTACAAATTTCTCCAAAGTCCTCAATTTTGTATCTTCATAGTCCAATAGTCCGGCCAAAGTATATAGGCCGGCTGTCTGGATACCCCTTATCCAGGACTCCCTCAGTATTACCCGAACCAGGTTTCAATGACGATGAGTCCGGCGCGCAGATTGTCTTCGGCATTGCAAGGCGGATTTTTCTCCGAATCCGACGTACCCGTCGTAGCAAACAGTGTCCGGCCTCCCAGTAATGTTGTACTCCTTGGCTTATGTGCTTCAATAATGGCCATCTCCGCATGTCGAGCTAAGACGAGGGGCCGGGGCATTTTTACATTTGCCACCCTAATGCCGTAGGCGAGCCATCTATTTGAAGAGACGGGGATCCTCAGATCCAAATCACACCACCTTCTCCCGAGCAAGCATTCCGTAGAGCGCGTCCGAAAGAGGCCATCCCATCATGACCGGTCGCCGCAGCTCTGCCTGTCACTCCCCTAACTCGAAACCAGGGGATTGGGAAAAGTGTTCCATCCCTCACAGCCACCTAATAGAGCTACAGACCCAAGGGTTCCTTCCACCCGCATACATGGTCCCCGTCCAATCCGGCCTAACCACCTATAATGACGGGGAGCAAGCGGAGAGATTCCCTAACCCATCTCAGGGGGACCGGGTATGCCTTGTCCCATATCTGCTAAGAGGAGTCGGGTTTCCAATCCACCCATTCCTCCGCGGGCTCCTGGAGTTCTACGGACTCCAGTTGCATAATCTTACCCCCGCCTCCATACTGCACGTCGCGGGTTATGTTGCTCTCTGCGAGCTGTTCCTGGGCTGTGAAGCTCATTTCGAGCTATGGAAGAGGTTATTTTGCCTCGTCCCCTGCAACCAGGAGGGATCTATATATCAAGTGGGCGGAGCCGAAATATGGCGCGTTGCCCAGACCGGATACCTATCCGGTACTCCAAAGAAGACGCCCGAAGACTGGCTTTCGGAGTGGTTTTATGTTGATGACGTTCCCCTTCCAGACCCAGTCCGGATAGACCTTCCTGAGTTCACAACTACTCCGCTGAAGAAACGCCAAAGTTGGCACCCTCGGAGCCCCCAGGAGGAAGACAACAGAGAAGTCCTTTATTTGATGAGTAGGATAAAAACCCTGGCCAAATCAGGACAGACTATAACCGAAGTTATGTCAATATGTGTAATACGGGGAGTGCAGCCACTTCAATATAGGGGGAAACCCATGTGGCACTTCAATGGAGAAGACGATGCCTCCCGCTATGGTCGCAAAGGTCCGGACTCCGCCACGTCTCTGGCAAGGATACTGTCCGATTTGTATAAAGGAGAAGAAGAGGAGTTCCTCCGCATTAAACCGCGGGACGGATTTTTCATATACAACCCCCGGAGCTGGGTAAGCTGTCATCCTTTACTCGACTATGTCCATTCTTACCTCCTTTGTCACAACTATTTACCTCGTTGTTTCAAAGAAGGAACTAAGGAAGGTCGTGAAAGAGTTCAACAGCCCCTCTCTGCAGCCAGAGGATCCCGGCCGGGCTCTCGACCCCGGACTTGAAGAAGATCCGGACATATCCATGGAATTTGTCAACGGGACTTTCTATCAGGAAAGCAGTGGCGGCTCTTTAGTGGCCATCATCGCGGTTTATCCCGGACTGCTTCCTGTGTCGCATGTAAGTAATCTCGGGGTCCCAACTTTATGAAAGGATTCCTTCGTTATGCCGTACCTTATGCTGCTCACATGCCGTATTTTTATAGAAACGACCATCAGGACGCCGTGCGGAACCCGCGGGGGCTTCTCAGCAAGAGGCGCCTAGACAAGGTACGCCTAAAAGGAAGGAAGTTAGGAGCGAGACGCAGGCGTAGAGGTATTCATTAAACTTGCCCCATGGTTATTTGGTCTTTTGTCGAGACATGACGGCTTTAAGTATGTCCTGGCAGAAAACGCCGGACTATATCCGGGAACCCTACCGGCCACACCTCTAGCAGCCGGATTCCTGAACCGGATTCACGGGCGGAGGTTGATGTGGGGACAGCGCCGAACTGTCCTCCTGCGGAGGATACGGATAGGCTTTCCGCCACAAATTCTGAAATGGAGAGCGCCATGAATCACCGGCGCCGACGGGCCGTAATTCACGGTGGCATTTTTTCCGAAGAGGCGTTTAATGCCTTCAATTCCGGACACGCATATATCCGCGCTGCTCAAGATGGACTTACGAGAGCAACAGACCAGTATGTGAAGGATATACGGGTAAGAAAATTTAATAAGTATGTGTAGTAGTACCCCTGAGACTTGAAACAGTTGGCACAGTTGATTTAAGGATCATTAAATGCATAGGTTCTTGTAGAGATGAATGCCCAGTTGTCTCAAGAGCTGGAGGAATGTAAGGCCCAAATGAAGGCCAATGTTGCCGAACAAGAGGAATCCAAAAAGGCCTCTTCTGGTAATATTTTCCTTCTACCAGTTTGTTTGTTTGGCGTGGTTTATAAATCTGACGAAAGATCCGGCAGACAATCCCGGAGGAACTCCGAAGACTGCGGGAGATAATGAGCCACACCTGCGAAGTCAGCTGAAGGCGGGAGAACGCGTGCTGACGCAGACTATTCAGGAGAAAAATAAGCTCCAAGATGCTAATATCCGACTGAGCGTCGAGTTGAAAGATGTTCGGGCTCAGCTCGCGGACTCCGTGAAGGAGAACATGAGACTTCGACACGGCATTTATAGTAAGTGCTTCAAACGAGATGCCAAACAGTTCGGCGAAGAAGCGAATTAACAGAGTTGTCTCAGCAGGTCTGTTGACAGGCCGTCCTGGAGAGGAGATGCCTGGATCCGCAGGTGATTTGCTGCAAGATCTGTCACAACTGCACAAGCGAGCTCGGCAGGTGATGCAGGGTATTGCCCAGGCCTTGTGGCCATCTTCTGCCGTGCCAGGAGGCATGAGCGAGCTTGTAGAGATGCTCACAGGAGCACGGCGGCGCTTCCGTTTATGGAAGATATCAGCTTGTCGGCAAGGTGCGAGGGAAGCTTGGGCCATGGTGAAGACGCGATACGCCAGGGCTGACCCGAACCATATGGCCGAAGTCGGACCGGTGGGGTCAGATGGGCAAGAAATAACCGTTAGTCTGGTATATGACCAAGTAGCGTTAGCTGCAAAGTATTCTCAACAGGATTGTAAGCTAGACAACCTGTTGGAAGGTATAGAGGAAGAGTACAGCCAGTCTAAATGACTATGTAATTTGAATGGACTCATGTACTCCCTAGCCGGATTGAAAATCATTTTTCATGGCGGACCTTTTCGCTTCAGCCCCTGGACCCGACAGTTCGGAGTGTATCCGAATACCCGTACAGTTATCAAAAACCGGGGTATGTGTGGAAACCAGGCGTAGGGGTCATAAGTGCTTGAACAGACAAGTACCCAACTAGTTATGTTATATTACATGGGTAGTAATAAACATCTTCTAGAGAGAATAGTTCCGTTAGGGGTTCCTTTCTCTGGGTGCGCATGCATCGATGTGCATGTCCGAACTGCGAACAGAAGCGCAGGAAACAAAACATCTGGGTATTTACATTGTAATGAACGAGAACATCTTTTGTTCACCGACCGAATATTCCCTTAAGAACGCTAGCTTTCGGCTTCACCCAGTCTGAGGTACACATCTGGCTCAACCGGCAGTAACAATCGCAGAGGTGCTCCCCTTATGCCCTAGCCGAATTAACGGGAACGTAGGGCATAAACACAAGAGCTAGGCAACCCAGCATGGCCAAAACTTAAGTCATATCGATGCATATAATGGTGAAGAAAAGGCACATATGGAAAGAAAAATGCATATGTGGCTGGCAAGGAGCCATTAAAGTAGTTATATTTAGCTTCCGAATAGGAAGCCCCCAGGTATAGTGTGCACGCGTAGTGCAGCCGGAGCGATCAAGGCATCCGTACAGTTTTAAGGTTGTATGTTAAAAAGGAAAAAGGAGGGCGAGAAAGGAAGAAGGAGAACATAATTGAAGGAGCGGAGTTAAGGAGACGAACGCTGAGTTCGGCACTAGGCGTAGAATCTTCGAAGTCTGGCCGCGTTCCATGGGTTCGGCTCGAGTCTGTTATCAGATGCACTGGCGCAGACGGTACGCTCCACCGGTGAGAACTTTATCAATGATGAAGGGACCCTCCCATTTGGGTTTGAGCTTGTCCTTCTTCTTCTCGAGGAGGCGTAGAACTAGTTCTCCAATGCTTTGATACCTTCGAGCCTGTTGCTGATAGAATGCGGAACGGGCATTTGCGATGTCACGCTCCTCTTCCAAAGCATCTAAGTTGTCCTGCCGATCTAGCTCGGCTTCCTTCTCTTCGTACATGCGCATGCGAGGTGAGTCATGGATTATGTCAATGGGTAGCACTGCTTCTGCGCCGTACACCGTAAAAATGGTGTGTATCTGGTGGTACGATTCGACGTGGTCCGCAGCCCCCAGAGTACGGAGTCGAGTTCCTCAACCCAATGTGTGTCTGATTCCTTCAAGGATCACACTAGTCTGGGTTTGATGCCGCTCATGATAAGACCATTTGCACGTTCTACCTGACCGTTTGGTTGGGGGTGATAGACAGAGGTGTAGTCGAGCTTGATGCCCATTTTGCCGCACCAGGTTTTCACCTCATCGACTGTAAAATTCGAGCCATTGTCAGTGATGATGCTGTGGGGGACACTGTAACGGTGTACAACCCCTGATATGAAGTCTATCACTGGTCCGGATTAAGCCGTTTTAACTGGTTTGGCTTCTATCCATTTGGTGAACTTGTCCACCATGACCAAGAAGTATTTTTTCTTATGGCTTCCCCTTTAAGGGGTCCCACCATATCCAGCCCCCAGACCGCAAAGGGCCAAGTTATGGGGATTGTTTGGAGAGCGGTAGGGGGCATATGGCTCTGATTGGCAAATAGTTGGCAACCAACGCAATGTTGGACAAGGTCCTGTGCGTCTGCCCGGGCTGTCGGCCAGTAAAAACGTGTCCGAAAGGCCTTGCTTACGAGCGCTCAGGATGCCGCGTGGTGCCCGCCTAGTCCAGAATGGATTTCGGCTAAGAGCTGCCGCCCTTCCTCTTCGGAGATGCATCGTTGGATCACTCCGGTGGTGCTCTTCTTATAGAGCTCTCCTTCATGGACCTTGTAGGCCTTGGAGCGTCGCACAATACAACGTGCCTCATTTTGGTCTTCCGGGAGCTCTTGCCTATTTAGGTAGGCCAAGAAGGGTTTGGTCCACGGGGCGATGACAGCCATTATTTCATGGGCCGAAGGTGTTATTTCGGTGGCAGAGCCTCCGATTACGTCAGATGGTTCAGAATCTGGGGTTGTATTCGGGGCCGGACTAATATTTCCGGACTCCCCCTCCCATACCACGGACGGCTTGAACAGCCTTTCCAAGAAGATATTAGGTGGGACGGGGTCTCGTTTAGCGCTGATGCGGGCGAGAATATCGGCCGCTTGATTATTTTCTCTGACTACATGGTGGAATTCGAGCCCCTCGAACCGAGTTGACATTTTAAGGACGACATTGCGATAGGCCGCCATTTTCGGGTCCTTGGCATCAAAGTCGCTATTTATCTGAGATATTGCGAGGTTCGAGTCCCCGCGCACTTCGAGGCGTTGGATGCCCATGGAGACTGCCATCCGAAGACCATGCAACAGAGCCTCGTATTCGACTGCATTGTTGGAGTCTGTGTATAATATTTGGAGTACATATTGAACCATGTCTATGGTGGGGGATGTCAGGACGACAGCCGCTCCCAATCTGGCCAGCATTTTAGAGTCGTCGAACTGCATGATCCAATTTGAGTACGCGCCGTACTCTTTAGGGAGTTCGGCTTCTGTCCATTCGGCGATGAAGTCAGCCAGTACTTGTGACTTAATGGCCCGCCGTGGTTTGTATGTTAAGTCGAACGGAAGGAGCTGAATAGCCCATTTAGCAATTCGGCCTGTTGTGTCGCGGTTATTTATTATGTCATTGAGTGGCACTTCGGAGGCCACCGTGATCGAGCACTCCTGAAAGTAGTGTCGTAGTTTTCGGGATGCCATGAAGACCGCGTACGCTATCTTTTGATAGTGTGGGTACCGAGATTTGCATGGAGTGAGGACAGTGGACACGTAATATACCGGCTTTTGGAGCGGGAACTTGTGTCTGTCTACTTCTCGTTCGACGACGAGCACTGCGCTCACAACTTGGTTTGTCACGGCTATGTATAATAGCACGAGTTCGCCAATGTTTGGCATAGTCAGGACTGAGTTTGTGGCCAAGAGTGCCTTTATTTCTTCCAGTCCAGCCGTGGCCGCGTCCGTCCACTCGAAGTGTTCGGTGCGTCGAAGAAGGTGATAAAGAGGTAGTGCCTTTTCTCCTAAGCGGGAGATAAAGCAGCTTAAGGCAGCCACGCATCCACTTAGTTTCTGGATCTGCTTGAGGTCTGTTGGGATAGCCAACTGTGACAGAGCTCATATTTTTGCCGGATTTGCTTCAATTCCTCTATTGGAAACGATGAAGCCGAGCAATTTCCCGGAGGGTACCCCGAAGACACATTTCTCCGGGTTGAGCCTGATGTCGTATGTTCGGAGATTGTGGAACGTAAGCCTCAAGTCATCTATTAAGGTTTCAACGTGTCTTGTTTTCGTGACCACGTCGTCTACGTAGGCCTCTACTGTCTTGCCGATTTGTTTTTCCAGGCATGTCTGAATCATGCATTGATAGGTTGCGCCGGCGTTTTTGAGCCCAAAAGGCATGGTGTTAAAACAGAAGGGGCCGTACGGTGTAATGAAGGCCGTTGCGTCCTGGTCGGACTCCGCCATCTTGATCTATGGTATCCGGAGTATGCGTCAAGGAAGCACAATGAGTCGTGTAATGCAGTGGCATCGTTGATTTGATCAATGCGGGGGAGGGGGGAGGGATCCTTAGGGCAAGCATTATTGAGGTCCTTGAAATCGACACATAAGCGCCAGGATTTGTCCTTCTTTGGTACCATTACCAAGTTTGCTAGCTAATCCGGATGTTTGATGTCTCTGATGAATCCGTCCTCGAGTAGCTTGGCTAGCTCCTCTCCCATGGCTTGCCGCTTAGGCTCTGAGAAGCGCCTAACAGTCTGCTTGACTGGCTTGTATCCTTTCAGTATGTTGAGGCTGTGTTCGGCCAGCCTGCGTGGGATGCCCGGCATGTCTGAAGGGTGCCAGGCGAAGATATCCCAATTCTCACGCAGGAAATCTCACAGTGCGGCGTCTATTGTGGGGTTCAACTGTGTCCCAATGGAAGCTATCTTTGTAGGGTCCGTTGGATGAACCTGGAATTTGACTATCTCGTCCGCGGGTTTGAAGGAGGTGGATTTAGGTCGCTTGTCAACTATCACGTCGTCTCTGTCCACTGTTGCTTGCAGCGTTATCAGTTCTTCGGCCGCGAGGGCTTCTGATAATGCCTCCAGGGCGAGGGCGGCGGTTTTATTTTCGACGCAGAGTGCGACATCCGGATCACTAGCTAGAGTGATGATTCCATTGGGCCCGGGCATTTTGAGCTTTATGTACCCGTAATGGGGTATAACCTGGAAACCCGTGAATGCGTCCCGCCCCAAGAGGGCGTGGTATCCGCTGTTGAACGGGGCCACTTGGAATGTAATTTCTTCGGACCTGTAATTCTCCGGCGTGCCGAATACCACATCCAGTGTGATTTTTCCCGCGCACCGCGCCTCCCGACTAGGGATGATTCCCCTGAAGGTCGTGTTGCTTTGCTCAATGCGGCTCTTGTCAATTTCCATCTTGTTAAGGGTTTCCTCGTAGATGAGGTTGAGTCCGCTCCGCCGTCCGTGAGCACTTTAGTGAGCCTGAAGCCGTCCACGATTGGACTAAGGGCCAAAGCGGCTGGTGCTCGGACTGTTTGGAATTGAGGTTTGTCACTGGCATTGTAAGTTATAGTCGTGTCGTTCCATGGATTTATTGTTGCCACGTGGCAAACTTCGGCGAGGCTGTGTTGAACTCGCTTGCGCCTATTATTTGAGGCGAAAGTCTCGAAGACTGTAAAGACTGTATTGTTGTTTCCGGCGGGATGTTGTTCTGTTGTATGGTTTAAGAGGAGATCCTCGCTGCTCTTTGCTACCTGCCGGAGTATCCAACATGCTCTAAGGCTATTAGTTGGTGTAGTATCCGGTGTGCTGTGAATTTTGCACGGTCCACTGAGCCATTCTTCCAATACGGTTCCGCGCCCTGTATCAGGCCTTGGTTTTTTGGTAATTGAATCGGGCAACTTACGAGAGCTTGCCCTTTTAGATCAGACGAAGGGTTTAGTGAGAGCCGGATTGTCCCAGAAGTTTGTTTGGGTTTTCCAAGCGCTTTCCATCATGCAGTATTTCTGCACTATGGCCGCTAAGTCAGTGAAGTGTACTATGTCACGGCGACTTATAGCGTTGAGGATCCCTTTATCCGTGCAATTGTTGCAGAAGAGGGAGATTGCGTCTTCCTCGCGACAGTCCTTAACCCTGTTTAACACAAGGAGGAATCTGGCCCAGTAATGATGTAATGTCTCTCGTGGCTCTTGTCTGACACTACTAGGGAAAACCTTATACACAAAAGTTTATCAGTAGCGCGGTTTAAAAGTGGGTGCTACTACTAATTAGTAGTAGCGAGGGGTATAAAAACCGCGCTACTACTAAGTTGATAGTAGTAGTGAGGGGTATAGTCCCGCACTGCTACTAAGTGATTTCCACTGTGCCCCCTCTGGAACAGCCATAGTAGTAGCACGGGTTATAAACCAACGCTACTACTAAGATGATAGTAGTAGCGCGGGTTATAAACCCCACGCTACTACTAAATGGTCTCCACCGTGCACCCACAACATGCCATGGTAATAGCGTTGGATTAGCGTGGGGTATAAACCCAACGCTACTGCTAACTTATCTCCTTGCCGCCCCACCTCAGCCTCTCACCCCTGCTCTGCCTTTCTCTCCCCCGACGCCTCTCCTCGTCCTCCACTCCCCACGTTTCCCCCAACCAACCCCGCCGCCACTGCCGACGCTGACGACCTCCTCTCCCCCAACCCCACCGCCGGCGCCCCCCACCTCACGCGCGGATCCTCCTCCTTGCCGTGCCCTTGTGCCGGCCCCAAACCCTAGCTAGGGGCCCCCTTCTTCGGGCGCAGCGTGGCTCGGGGAGTGCTCCCTCTTGCCCGCCGCCGATGCAGACGGCCCGCCGGAGGTCCTGCTACTTGCTCCTGCGAACCTCCACCTGCTGTTGCTAGTGCGGACTGACGCCATGGAGGTGAGGTTCCCCCTTATCCTCTCTTTCTCTTCACAGCGGGCAGCCCTTGACCCCCTTGGATTCGATTTGGCAGGCCATGTGCGGGCAGGGAAGGACAGCGTGGCGCGCCTGGTGTGCCAGGGCAATGGCTCTGCTGCTGGCCGTTCCTTGTCCGCTCCATTCCTCAGCAGACTCCAGCAACTGAGATCGGATCACAGGGAGAGACAGAGAGAGCAGTGCGGCGGTGATGGAGTCGGCGATGGCGGGCGGGGGCGGGGAGGGTGAGGAAGCCATACACCATCACCAAGTCGCGGGAGAGCTGGACCGACCCGGAGCACGACCAGTTCATCGAGGCGCTCCTCCTGTAAGTAACCACCTCCTCCACCCCACCCGTCCTATCTTGTCTTGTCTGCTGGTTGGGGATCGGGCTTACGTCCGGCTGATCAGAGATCGTCCATCTGCTCGCCGGCGTGCCAGATCGTCGGGTTTAGCGTAGGATCCCGCCTACCCGCTGGCCGGCCGGGCTAGTGGCTGGAGTAGAACATCTGGCAGCTGCCTGCCTAGTTGATTTTGATTTGGACCGCATGCTGTTGGAAAGCACTTGGTTAGTTGATTTTGATTTGACCTGAACTGAATGAATCCCCATGGAGCTTGGCAGGTGGGAGCAGAAGATCTCTTCCCTTAGGACACCTGGTCCTGGCCAAGTAGGATCTCTCCCTTACCAGCAAACCATGGGCCATTTTACATTTGATTATTACCATATTTTCACCAATTAATCATATTGCCCTGCACTACTTCACTCTGTTAACTTGTTCTGACCGAGCAGCCTCAACATCGTCGTCCGTCTGCCGGCGCAACCTAACATTGAGGTTCCCCATAGCCGTCGCATAGGTTCAGATAAATCTATGGACAACACAAGAGTGCTTCGTGTTAGGACCTTAGGCTGTCTACTTCTCAAGAGGCTCGTGTGACTACTGAAATGGCTCCCAATGTATAGTCTGTCTATCCCCGTTAGTGACATGTCTCTCTTTGTTTGTGTTTTTGTATAACAGGTTCGATCGCGATTGGAGAAAGATTGAGGCGTTTGTTGGCTCTAATGCAATGATACAGGTATACACATGTGCTCTGTTGTGCACCCACTTTCTGCTTCTGTTTAGCTGTTTATTTGGTTATCATCTGACGAAATATTCTGCTCGTCGAGCGCGTCCACGGCGTCCTCGCCGAGTTCATCAAGGTCAGTGCGGCTCTCCATCATGACACCAACACCGAGGCTCACTGCTACGTGGTTACTTATGAATACCTACCAACTTGTAAAAATTCACTGTTGGATGTGAATTGTTCTGCAGAAACAGGGTAACAGATGTAAGACTCGATGTTTGATCTTCATACATTTTGCTTCTGCAATATCGTGTTGTAGCATCTGATAGTGGAATGCTTTAACAACAACCTTCCTGAAAGATTCCAAATGTGGTGGCAGGTTATTCTTATTGTTTAACCACTTGATAGACTCATGTCTGTTGAGTTTGTGCAACTGATTTGCTGCAGTTCAAATTTACGTGTTTATGCTTATATTTATTGTTTGCATTCTATATGTGACAATGCAACAGTTCTTTGAGGCATCAATCCATGGTAACTAGGCATATCAGTTTATGCTTAGATATAAAGAAACCAAATATATATTATGTCTTATTATACGAAACCAATTATATTTAATCCATGTTAAAATGATTATGCATTTATCATGTTGGAACTTCTTTGCCAAGCAGGTCTCCACCAACATTGAGAATTTGGGATGGCAGTGCCACACATTGATGTATCGATACTTTCTGGTCCACTAGTAGAAAAGGGGGCAATGGCCCAGGCCAGTTCAGCCCATTAGTCCCGGTTCAATCCAGAACTGGGACCAATGGAGCTATTTGCCCCGGTTCGTGAGCCCGGGGGGGGCGGCCGGGCCACGTGGGCCATTGGTCCCGGTTCGTCCGGACCTTTTGGTCTCGGTTGGTGGGACGAACCGGGACCAATGGACCTGGCTCTTGGCCCACCACTATTGGTCCTAGTTGGTGGCATGAACCGGGACCAAAGGCTTCCCTTTAGTCCCGGTTCATGCCACGAACCGGGACCAATAGTGCTACTATATATACCCCACGCTCATGAAAGCAGAGCACTCCAAAGTGCTCTGTTTTTCTCTTGCCCGGCGAGGGGGCTTTGTGGTGCTCTAGCTCACCTCCTATGCACATGAGGTGTTGATGAAATGCCCGAGCCACACTACTTAAGCTTTCTCCTCTCCAAGCTCGACCTCCAACCTCCATTTTCCTCAATATTTGTCTAGGTTTAGCGGTCCGTCACGCCCGTCCCGTCTTCACCGCCGTCGATCACCCGCGCCGATCTCATCGCCAGCACCACCGTGGTGAGCCTCTTGTTCTTATCTTCTTTTTGAAAGGAAAAATATTCTTACTTGTATTATTTTCTTACTTTTATTATTGCATCTTATATAGTGCGATGGTTTTGGTATCCGCCCCCGTCGGCCCTCGTCCTGTCTATGATTCGGATGTGGTATATAATATCTTTTCATAACTATTGGTTCATTTATTGTTTATGAAAATTATGCCGACCAACGTGACATAGATTTTATTTATCTAGGAGGTTGTTGAACCGGAAATTCCAACCGACCCTATTATCGAGAGGTTAAATTTAGTTGAAGAAGAAAACAATTTCTTGAAGGAAACAATTATCTAGGAGGAGAAGATGATATTGGAGTTGCATGTTGCGGATGTCGTGCATCATCACAAGATCAAGATGGATGCAATGCGCTTGAAGATGAGAAAGATTAGAAAATATGCCATTCATACCGAGGCTTGGTATCATTATGTCGTTGGATCAGTTGTTACCTTGGTTGCGATTATGATCGCATTTGTTTTCGCATTGAAATGTTTTACATAGTTTCAATGTATGGTTTAATTAATTTAGATGCTCTGCAGAGCTTTATGTTGTTAGATGAGAACTATGTATGTACTTTGGTTTTTATGTGATGATGAACTTCTATTAATTTGGTCACTTAATTATCTATTCATGATGTTACGTAATGATTTTGACACACTTAATTATATATAATGCACGCAGATGAACCGCAATGGATGTACGGTGATGCAGACACCGAAAGTACATTAAGGCGTGCATGATTTTCTCAAGTGGCTGAGGCAAACAAGCAGAATGGTTTTATGTGTTGTCCATGCCCTATATGTGGGAATCTGAAGTCTTACTCGACCGGAAAATCCTTCACACCCACCTGCTTTACTAGGGTTTCATGCCACACTATAATGTTTGGACGAGGCACGGAGAAATAGGGGTTATGATGGAAGATGGCGAGGAAGAAGAGTACGATGACAACTATGTGCCCCCTGAATACGGTGATGCTACTGAACATCAAGATGCACCAGACGATGTGCACGATGGTGCTGCAACGGGCGAAGCTGCTGAAGATCAAGAGGAACCAGACGATGTGCCCGATGATGATGATCTCCGCCGGGTCATTGTCGATGCAAGGACACAATGCGAAAGTCAAAAGGAGAAGCTGAAGTTCGATCGCATTTAGAGGATCACAAAAAAGGGTTGTACCCCAATTGCGAAGATGGCAACACAAAGCTCGGTACCATACTCGAATTGCTGCAGTGGAAGGCAGAGAATGCTGTGCCCAATAAAGGATTTGGGAAGCTACTGAAAATAATGAAGAAGAAGCTTCCAAAGGATAACGAATTGCCCGACAGTACATACGCAGCAAAGAAGGTCGTATGCCCTCTAGGATTGGAGGTGGAGAAGATACATGCATGCCCTAATGACTGCATCCTCTACCGTGGTGCCTACAAGGATCTGAACGCATGCCCGGTATACGGTGCATTGCGGTATAAGATCAGACGAGATGACCCGGTGATGTTGATGGCGAGCCTCCCGGAAGAGGGTTCTCGAAGGTGATGTGGTATGCTCCTATAATACCACGGTTGAAACGTCTGTTCAGAAATGGAGAGCATGCCAAGTTGATGCGATGGCACAGTGAGGACCGTAAGAAAGACGGAAGTTGAGAGCACCACGACGGGTCGCAGTGGAGAAAAATCGAGAGAAAGTACTGGGATGAGTTTGCAAAGGACCCAAGGAACGTATGGTTTGCTTTAAGCGCGGATGGCATTAATCCTTTCGGGGAGCAGAGAAGCAATCACAGCACCTGGCCCGTGACTCTATGTATGTATAACCTTCCTCCTTGGATGTGCATGAAGCGGAAGGTCATTATGATACCAGTTCTCATCCAAGGCCCTAAGCAACCCGGCAACGACATTGATGTGTACCTAAGGCCATTAGTTGAAGAACTTTTACAGCTGTGGAATGGAAACGGTGTACGTACGTGGGATGAGCACAAAAAGGAGGAATTTGACCTAAAGGCGTTGCTGTTCGTGACCATCAACGATTGGCCCGCTCTCAGTAACCTTTCAGGACAGACAAACATGGGATACCACGCATGCACGCACTGTTTACTTGACACCGATAGTATATACCGGGAAGCTGCGGGAAGAATGTGTACCGGGCCATCGTCGATTTCTTCCGACCAACCATCAATGTCGAAAGAAAGGCAAGCATTTCAAAGGCGAGGCAGATCACCGGAAGAAGCCCGCCATGCGCATCGGTGATCACGTACTTGCTATGGTCAATGATTTACACGTAATCTTTGGAAAGGGTCGGCGGACTAGCTGTTCGAATGACGCCGAGAATCACGCACCCATGTGGAAGAAGAAATCTATATTTTGGGACCTACCCCTTTGGAAAGACCTAGAGGTCCGCTCTTGATCGACGTGATGCACGTGACGAAGAACCTTTGCGTGAACCTGCTAGGCTTCTTGGGCGTGTATGGGAAGACAAAAGATACACCGAGGCACGAGAGGACCTGCAACGCTTGCACGAAAAAGAGGGCATGCCTCCGAAGCGGTATGAAGGTCCCGCCAGCTACGCTCTTACGAAAGAAGAGAAAGAAATATTCTTTCAATGCCTGCTCAAGATGAAGGTCCCGACCGGCTTTCGTCGAATATAAAGGGAATAATAAATATGCGGAGAAAAGTTCCGAACCTAAAGTCTCATGACTGCCACGTGATTATGACGCAATCGCTTCCGGTTGCATTGAGGGGCTTCTACCGAAAACGTCCGATTAGCCATTGTGAAGCTATGTGCATTCCTCAATGCAATATCTCGAAGGTGATCGATCCAGAAATCGTACCAACGCTAAGGAGTGATGTGGCGCAATGTCTTGTCGGTTTCGAGCTGGTGTTCCCACCATCCTTCTTCAATATCATGACGCACGTCCTAGTTCATCTAGTCGACGAGATTGTCATTACGGGGCCCGTGATTTCTACACAATATGTACCCCTTTGAGAGGTTCATGGAGTCCTAAAGAAATATGTTCAGAATCGCTAGGCCAGAAGGAAGCATCTCCATGGGCCATCAAGCAGAGGATGTCATCGGGTTTTGTGTTGACTTCATTCCTGGCCTTAAGAAGATAGGTCTCCCTAAATCGCGGTATTTGGGGAGACTGACCGAAAAGGCACGCTTGGAAGGGACTCAATAATATGCAGGACGGATATTCTTGGTCTCAAGCACACTACACAGTTCTACTGAGAACTCTACCTTGGTGACCCGTATGTCGATGAACACAAGAACAGTCTGCGCTCTAAACACCGGAGCAAAGGCGACGATCGGATTACATGTGAACACATCGGGACTTTCAGCAGTTGGTTGGAAACACGCCTCGAGGTGACAAGACTGTTTGTGATGAGCTGTTCTTGTTGTCCGGGGACCATCTTCGATCGTAATGATTTGGAAAGGATACGAGATAAATGGGAATACATTTTACACGATTGACCAAGATGAAAAGAGCACCAACCAAAACAGCGGTGTCCGCTTCGATGCAGCAACCGACAAGGGAAATGACACATAGTATGGTTACATAGTAGACATATGGGAACTTGACTACGGAGTAGATTTTAAGGTCCCTTTGTTTAAGTGCAAATGGGTCAATCTGTCAGGAGGCGGGTACAGGTAGACACACAGTACGGAATGACAACAGTGGATCTGAAAAATCTTGGGTACACTGACGAACCGTTCGTCCTAGCCAATGATGTGGCACAGGTTATCTATGTGAAGGACATGTCTACCAGACCGAGGAAAATAAAAGATAAGGAAGCGAATACATCATACAATGAGCCAAAGCGCCACATAGTTCTTTCGGGAAAAGGGACATCCTAGGAGTGGAGGGCAAGATGACATGTCAGAAGAGTATGAAAAGTTTCATGAAATTCCCCCTTCAAAGTCAAGGCTGACCCAAGTATCCCGATAAACGATGAAGATTATCCATGGTTACGGTAGCAATAAGCAAAGCGACACAAGCGAAGAAAAGTGAAGACTTTCTCCGCAACTATTATGATGATACCATGCCAACTTTGTAATGCATGAGTATGATACCATTGTCCGTTTTGTACATGCACATGCTATGCCAACTTTTTCAGAGTTCATTTGAAAACTATGAATTTGAAAACCTCGCCAACCGAAGGGCGCTCACACCGGTTTATAAACCTGTCCCTCTACACGCCTTGTTGAGCTCACAAACTTGTGATTCACACAAATTTCAAAGAATTCAAATTTGAAAACTAATGGCACAAACAGAAAGTTTATAATTTTGCTGACCTAAAAGAAAAAGAATTAAAAAAATAAAGCAAAAAACCAAAAGAAAATAAATAATGCAAGAAAAAAAACAAAAAAACTTGAAAAAAAATAAAAATAGCAACAATAAGTATTTTGTTGTAAGTAGAAACAAAATAAAATAAATAAAGCAACAAAGAAAACAAAAAAAGTGTTTTCAAATTTGAAAACTAATGGCACTAACAGAAAGTTTATAATTTTCTAAAACTAAAAGCAAAAAGAATTAAAAATAAAGAAAAAAACAACAAAAATAAATAATGCGAAAACAGAACAAAAAACTGAAAAATAATAAAAATAGCAATAATAAGTATTTTGTTGTAAGTACAAACAAAATAAAATATATAAAGCAACAAAGAAAACAAAAAAGTGTTTTCAAATTTGAAAACTAATGGCACTAACATAATGTTTATAATTTTCTAAAACTAAAAGCAAAAAGAATTAAAAAATAAAGCAAAAAACAACAAAAAATAAATAATGCAGAAAGCAAAACAAAAAAACTGGAAAAAAATAAAAATAGCAACAATAAGTATTTTGTTGTAAGTAGAAACAAAATAAAATAAATAAAGCAACAAAGAAAACAAAAAAATCAAAAAAAAGTGCCACCAACTGGGCCCCCACGGCCTGAATACGACTAGAAACCCTACCATGGGCCAGGATTCAGGCCCGGGAGGCAGATGAGGCCACAGCATAGATTGCAGATTTAGGCCCGAAAGCCTGCTTTAGAGAGGAGTTCGAGAGGGAAGGCGCACCGCACCTTATAAACAGGTGCCCCTCCCTCTCAACTAGCGAGGTGGGACTAAATATTTGGGTTCGGGGCAGCACAGGCCTTTGGTCCCGGTTGGTGGGGGGGGGGGGCATTAGTCCCGGTTCGTGGCACCAACCGGGACTAATTCACTTGCTAAATAAGCAAAGAATTAGCGTTTTTCATTTCATCTCTGCAGTTGCCCGCACCGACGCCGCTGCCAGGCTGCCCGATTCACAGCCCACCGACGCCGTCGCTGACCGCGCCCAGCGCCGCCCGACGCCGTCGCCTTGCTACACCAGCGCCGTCATGGTCACCTCCGCGCCACCTCGACGCCTCGCCATCGCCGCCTGTCGCGCTTCGACGCTGTCGCCGCCACTCGCGCCCCTGCTCGCCCGAGCGCCGCCCGCCCGCTCGTCCCTGCCCGCCTGACGCCGCCCTTGTGAGCACCTGGCGCCCTGCCGGCGGGACTATATGCTATTTTTTACATGTTTTAGATGTTTTATATTTTTAGATATATGTATTTCTTATGTATGTTCATATATGTATTTTTTAGATATATGTATTTCTTATGTATGTTCATATATGTATTTATGTATTTTTTGTATGTTCATATATGTATTTTTTGTATGAATGTATGTATTTTTCAATTGTAATATGCATGCTGTTTTAAAATACATTAATTTTAGTACATTAATGTTCTCTGATTTAATACATTAATTTTAGATTAGTTTCATTTTAGAAAAGTTTTATATATTTAGGAAGAAGGAAGAGAAGGAAGAAGGAAGAAGAAGAAAAAGTTTTATATATGCAAAAGTTACATTTTTAGAAAAGTTTTATATATCTAGCTAGAAAGAAGGAAGAAGAAGAAAAAGAAGGAGAGGAAAAAGGAAAATAAGAAGAGGAAGAAAGGAGAAGAAGAGGAGAGGAATAAGAGGAGAAATAAATAAGAAGAGGAAAAAAGAAGAAAAAGAAGAGGGGAAGAAGAAAGAAATAGAGGAGAAGAAGAAAAAATAGAAAATATTCTATTTTGTCTTCTTCTCCTCTATTCCTTTCTTCTTCTCCTCTTTTTTTCCTTCTTTTTTTTCTTCGATCTTCTCCTGTGTCATTTCGATATACCCCTCCCGATAACTTCAACACGAGGGGGGTCCATATACCCCCTCCCGATAACTTCAATACGTGGGGGGGGGGGGCGGTCGATATACCCCCTCCCCGATAACATTAATTTCCCGTGTATGTATCTCGTCGTTGTCGATATTACCCCCTTGAAGCGTTGTCGATATTATCCCGGTCGAGGGTTCTAGGGTCGAGGATCGAGGTTCGAGGGGTAAATCTAGGGTCGAGGGTTCTAGGGTCGTCGAGGTTCAAGGGGTCGAGAGGTTCCTAGTGTCAAAGTATTGAAGAAATCCATGGCTTCATCATTAGCGAAGTAACCATGGCATGATGGTATGAAGTCCTCAAAGTTATTCGGAATGGAGTCCGGATAGGATAATTTGCCTTTTTGTACGAATTTCAGCAAAGGCCTTCCAAATAACGATATTCGGAAGGTTCTTGCTGAACTTTGTACCAAAAAGCGAATTATCCTATCTAGGACTCCGTTCCAAAATAACTTTGGAGAGCTTCGTACCATCATGCACCTGTTACTTTCGCCTAATGATGAAGACATGGTTTTGTTGAATCCTTTGACACTAGGCAACCTCCCGACCCCTCGGCGATCCTCGACCCCTTGACCCTCGACCGCTCAGCGATCCACGACGCTCTACCCTACCGCGGGCGTCGATGCCCATGTCACTTGTGGGACATAGATGTAGTGTTCAACGCCGACCCCCTCCCGATAGCTTCAACACGTGGGGGGGGTCAATATTACCCCCTCCTTGAACCGTTCTCGAGGCCACCCCCTAACCCTTGAAGGGTTGTCGAGGCCACCCCAAACCCTAGAGAAGCAGTGTCGAGGCCACTAATATGATTCCTTATTGTGATTAGCTAGCTAGTTCTACGTTTGCCACTAATATATCCATATCTATCATGTTTGAATAATAATTGCCATGTTGTAAATATTTGTAGAAACTATGGACACCCCCCGAGACGAAGCACAAGAAGCGTTGTTGAAGGACATAATCGCACAAGGAAGTGATGCCGTCTGCTCGTTGATGTCTCTCAACGACAACGATGGTCTGGAAGGAGAGGGTTAAGAAGCAGCTGGCTATGATTTACATGGCTCCGATGACCCAATGCCGTGCAAGAAGGAGAGGGTGAAGAAGTAGACCGTGAGGACGGCTCGTGATCACCAAACCGAGTCCGCCAGGTATATATATTAGTTAAGCTGTCTTGACTAGCTAATTGATGCGTTCATTGTTTTGGTATGTACACATATTAATTAACTCTCGTCTTTGTTCTTTTTCTAGCCCTCCGGATCGAGCACAACGGTAAAGAGACGAGGCCCAAGAAAAAGTTGACCTCGGATGAAAAGTTTGAGATCATACAAATCGTGACTGACGGCCAACCGATTGAACCCTACCGGACAAAGAAGGCATTTGTTGCTCGGTCACGGGGTTCTGGTTAGGGACAAGATCCCGATCAGCATCCACCAATGGTATAAGCCTAAGAACGAAGACCCTGAGGTGTCTTATGTCAATGATATGCAGAAAAATGATCTTTGGACTGAGCTGAAGTCAAATTTCACCCTACCGCTAGAGGATGATCCGGAGAAGCCAGTTATAGAGCCATTAATCAAGTCTTTTGCTCTGAAGAAGATGGCAGACTTATTCAGGAATTGGAAGAAAGACCTCAATAGGTATGTCGAAAAAAATGAGACACCAGAATTCAAGGGCAAATATGAGAAGATCAGAGATGACTGGCCCGCATTTGTGGCCCACAAGACATCGAAAAAGAGTAAAAAGATGTCGGCGACAAACAAGAGAAATGCTGCGAAGAAGAAGCTTCACCATCGAACGGGGTCAGGTGGCTACCTCGTAGCCCGGCCTAAGTGGGTCAAGGCTGAGAATGATCTGCTTGATAAAGGGATCGAACCAGAGACAATGGACTGGTCAGACCGTTGCCGGACTTGGTTCTTCGGGGCCGCCGGATCCTTGGACCCTATAACAGGGAAGTGCATTTGGACGAACGAACAATTGGACATACTAGTCAAGAGGCTTCAACAATATATCGAAGCAGCGCAGCAAGGGACGTTCGTTCCAGACAGGGAGAAGGACGAGCTCACAATGGCCCTCGGGAATCCTGAGCACCCTGGACGGACACGAGGCACGACAGGCTCCTTTTCGTGGAAGGCTGGATTTCCGGACGCAGGGGGTTACAAAACCCAGGAGAGGAGGAAGAAACTGGAGCAGAGCCAACTGCAGGCGCTGCACGAAAGGGTAATGGGGCTAGAGGAACGAGAAGCAGATCGCAGCAAACGACCTGCCGAAGCTTCCCCTGAAGCTACCCCGCCATCTCAGCGGAGAAGCAGCGTGGCTTCCACCGAGCTGCTTCAGCCAGAGCATGCCTTGACGGCTCCTGCCAGCTATCCCGTGGATGCTATCACGGATGCTAAAAATTGCCACCTTATGGCGCAATGGATGAATTTGAAGGTCAAGGCGGCTGTTGGCTCTGTTTATCCTACTAAACCCGACTCAACTTTTCACTGCCGCCGATTCCGAAGGATATGCTAAGGTGATGGTCGATGAAATAACGGAGGGATTTGAGGACCTCGGCTTGACCACCCTACCGGTGAAGGGAGTATCGGCTGGGTTCGCTCAAGACTCCATGCGTATGGCGGAAGGATCTCATCAACCTTCCGAACTGAACGCCTCCGCCTCCTCCTCCTCCTCCGGCGAGTCAGGGCACTCTGCCTCCTCTACCGCCTCCTCCTCCAGCGAGTGACGATCAGGGCACTCGGCCGGCTCCTTCTCCGGCGTGGCGGCACTCCGCCTCCTTCTCCGCCGCTGGGCGCGCCCGAGCAGCCAGCCTCCTCCTTCTCCGCCTCGTCGGCAAGGCGGAAGAGACCCGCCGCCGCTCCGGCTGCTCCGGCGCATCGTAGTCCTTCTCCTCCGCCTCGTAAGCAAGGAAAGAAGACATCCGCTCCGTCTGCTCTGCCAGCGTCTAGCAGTACAGCCAAAGGTAGGAGGAGATACTGATTCGGTCCTTCTCTGAAGACTCCAGAGAAGTTACCGTACGAGAGGAGCGATGAGGAAAACGCGAAGATTGCGCAGACCGAAGTGGATGACTGGTTTCAAGGTTGAAAGCAAAGATACATCCACCACCGGAGGAGAAGGTAGATCCGGTGAAAGCGAAGCGCACTCTAGCTGCCCTGACAAAACCACCCAAGTCTCCGCCGAAAGGCAACTATGAGCGCATTATTGGAAAGGCATTTGCCGAAGCGGAGAGGTCGGGAAGTACTAAAAGTGATCAAAGGATGAAAGAACGACGAGCTGGGAAACAAATTGCCCAGCTCGGCGAACAAGCGAAGAAATCGTGCCCCCGCTCAAGGTGCCTGCTAGCGACATCGTCGATCCGAGGATGGTGCCCGGTTATGGCAATCCTGCAGATTACCTGCCCGACGATGTACATTATGATTTCTTGGAGGTGCAGATACAAAGATACGAGTACGGGAAGCCTCTCGTCAAAGATGAAAGTTCTCTATCAACGATGATGCGAAGATTGCATGATTGGTACATGAAAACCTGCAAAGAGTCTGAGGGGAGGAGTACTTTGTATGTGAGAGTTAAAAAGGAGCATGACCTCCTTGGAATTGAACGGTTGCCTATTCCATTTGAGGAGTTCTATCAGTTTTTCAATCAATTGGCCATCGATAAAGCAACGGTCACCTGCTACTGTCTGTAAGTAGTACTACTTCTATCATTAAGTCTCTCTATATAACTCAGCCCTTTCATTGCATGTATTTATAATTATCCTCACTATATTATGCAGATTGAAGATCGCCGAATTGAAGAAAAGACAAGTGGGTGATATTGGGTTCATTAACACATATCTCATAGATAAAACTGAGGTTGAATTTCGTAAAGAAAATACCGAGGCCAACTTTCTACAATCGTTGGAAATAAATGAACACAAAGATATAATACTCTTTCCTTACAACTTCAAGTGAGTGTTACTGTCTTGTGGCATATTCGGTTTCCATATTAGTCCAGGTTATAGTAATGTAATATTGATGAGTTATGCATGTGTGCGCAGCTACCACTATATTCTCCTAGAGATTAAGCTTGAGAAGGGAGTAGTAACTGTGTTAGACTCCAAGCGAAAAGATCCCAAGGAGTATGCGGACATGACTGAAATGCTCGAGAAGTAAGTTAAATCGATCATTATCCACCATATCAGCAACTTTGTTCATTTCTGATATCAAGTAATTGTTTTCTTTGTATGGCAGGGCTTGGAGAAAATTCACCAAAAAGCTCGGGACTACCGAAGAAGCTGCAATTTAGACACCAAAGTAAGTACTATATAGTAGCATATTCCACGCATCTCCTAGTGATTCAAGCGCTAGTTTCATCAATACCATTTAGCATGCTTGCTAATTATCAGTTTGATTGACCTCTATTTCTTGTAAAGTGGTTGTGGCAGGAACAAGGGATGATTTCTGTGGATACTACATTTGCGAGTCCATCCGCCACACGACCTGTGAGCGGGCTACTCCGACAAACAATATGAAGTGCGTAAATAAAAATATTCACAATTTTATTTTATTAACATCATTTGTGTTGAGTTTTCATATATATATATATATATATATATATATATATATATATATATATATATATATATATATATATATATATATATATATATATATATATATATATATATATATATATATATATATATATGTATGTATGTATATATATTGACCCCTTCTTAAAATTAGATGTTTCGGATGCGGGATGAACTCCTAGCACCAGATCGCATGCGAGCAATTCAAGAGGAATTGGCGGCATTCTTTCTTGACCACGTGATCGCTGAAGACGGAGAATACTATGTGGACCACGCGTCCGTATGTTAGGAGATTATATATTTGTAAAAGATAATTATTGTATATATGTAGCGGTAGTGTCGGATAGATATCGAGAACTTGTTGTTCGACCAATCTCTCGGAGAAGGAGAGGTGGTCGATATCACTCTCTCTGTATGCATATATGTTCATGACGATCTTCTGTTTGCTTAATTACTAGCTAGCTAGCGTGTCTAGCTAGTCCTCTCTATACGTATGTATAGTACGTAGCGTCGACCAAGCACGGACAAAAGAGAGGACACTTTTCTCTATTAATTAGCTAGCTATAGCACAATATATGAAACACCTAAATTAACCACCCAAAACCCCCAAACCCCCCTTTCAAAAAAACAAAACCACAGCCATAGAAATGTTGGCGTGGATGCCTATTGGTCCCGGTTGGTGCCACCAACGGGACCAAAGGCCCTCCTGCTGGGCTCAGCGGACAGGCCACGTGGAGGCCCATCTGTCCCGGTTCTGGATTGAACCGGGACTAAAATCGAGGCATTAGTACCGACCCTTTAGTCCCGGTTCATGAACCGGGACTAAAGGCCCTCACCAACCGGGACTATAGGCCCTTTTTCTACTAGTGGTCGCTTGCCCCGTTGTACATCATTGTTTCCTTTTTAAGGATCCATTCACCTAGTTCCTTTTTTTATGGCTTTTGTTCTATTTGTTTACAGATCAAGTCTGTCATTGCCTTTACCATGTTTCTTAAAGCCTTTGGTGATCTCCTTTTCATCATCAGCAGCTCATTCGGAGCGGTCGTACTGGTGTGTAATCTTCTTGTGCATGCACTATATCTAGAATTATGTTATGTTAAAGGGGCATCTAGATGCATACTATTGTGGCTGCCATTAAATGCATGTCTTCTCAAACTATTTAAAAGGAAGTGTTGTTGCCGTGCCATTTAGGTAGTTTCAAAAGATATGATGTGCTTGGCTGTTAATGTTTTAGTGTGTGCTTCTCACCTATTGTAAAAGGCCAATTCGGTCATTGTAGCTGCTTCAATATTTGATCTTCATATATTTTGCTTTTGCAATATCCTGTTCTAACATCTGAAAATGGAATACTTTAACAATATAATCTTCCTGACTTTCTGCAACTGATTTTTGCTGTAGTCCAAAATTATATGTTTGTGTTTATTGCCTTTTTTAGTGTGTTGATATTTGAAAGAGGAACAGGGCAACGTGTTGCACTCTTGCTTTTGTTATAGCACTATATTTTATTGTTAACCATGCTATGGTCCAAACTCCTTTTTATTCTGCTCATATGATATTGCTCATCTTTTGTTTTCTGTCCGATGCCTCCTGTGTTTAGAGTAGAAATATTCTTAATTGAGTGTTTCTTGAACATGGCCAGGGCAATGGATAAAATCTACTCTGGATAGTTGACAGAGGGAGTACATGCTAAGTTGACTTTTTTTCCTGCGGATTTGCTTATCGTGAAGATGCTTGCAAGGATGCAGAGGGAGCGGATCATTTGGAGAGATAGGGTGCCACTATTTGGTGTTTTTATGCATTTTGGTTTGCTTGTAATTGTGTTTGCACTAGCTAGGAGTAAGTGACTTGGCAAGAAGTGTAGGTGTTTTAATTGAAGGCATGAAAAGCCATGACAATATGTATGCTCTTACAGGATGTGCTCTAATGCCGCTGGTTTATTATAAATCTTGGATTAGTAATGATGTGTAATGCTGCTGGTTTATTGCAAATATGTGTTTCTTTTAGTTGGAATTGTACGCATAAAATGGAATTGGTGGATTTTATTTTTTTAATTCCTAATTAGTTAGTAGTAGCATGGGAAAACACCACACGTGCTACTACTACTTCGTTAGTAGTAGCGTGGGTTTGCATCCAGGCTACTACTAACTTTTTAGTAGTAGCGTGGGAAAAAACCTGATGCGCTACTACTATTTCATTACTAGTAGCATGGGTTGCACCCGCGCTACTACTAAAATGTTACTAGTAGCATGGGTTTCACCCGCGCTACTACTAACTATTAGTTGTAGCGCGATACTAGTAGTGTGGGTACCCGCGCTGCTAGTAGCCATTTTACCCGCGCTGCTAGTAGCCTTTTTCCTAGTAGTGCGATATGCAGAATATTGAATAAATCTGGGTGGGTGGGTGGTTTTGAATCCGAATCCTGACCCAATTTGAGACCCAGGGGCAAAGAAGCTTCCGAGCTTAACGGCTCGGGCTCTGGGATGTTGCCCGATTTGTTCGACCCGTCGCCCGATCCTAAGTTCGGGGTTTGGGTCATGTCCTCCCACGAGCGGGTGTCCGGCTCAGAAAGCTCAGAAATCCGGACACAGTTCATCCTCAAAATAGAGGAGAATTCGTATGATGCTCCTCCACCACCGCGATCTCGTGGGTGACCGGCGGAGAATAAATCTCCCTTTGGTCGGGTTTAAGCCCGATCCGATCATAGTCCGTAGCGACGCCCAGGGCGGTGATGCGATCCAAGAGCTCATTAAGGGAAGAGAGTTCCATTGGATCCATCTGTTCGGCGAGTTCCGAACTGACGTGGAGGCTGTTTTTGATGACCTGAGAAGTCATCGTCGGCGCGACAGCCGATCGGGCGGTCATGACGAAGCCGCCCAGACGGAGAGTTTGGCCTCGGGCCAGTGCTCCCCCAGAGGTGATGTTGTCCCTGACAACGAGGCGAGCCATCGAGCCTTACTGCAACGACACAGAGGAACTCTCAATGAAAGCACCAATGTCAGTGTCAAAACCGGCGGATCTCGGGTAGGGGGTCCCGAACTGTGTGTCTAATGCTAATGGTAACAGGAGACTGGGGACACGATGTTTACCCAGGTTTGGGCCCACTCGATGGAGGTAATTCCCTACCTCCTGTTTGATTGATCTTGATATGAGTATTACAAGAGTTGATCTACCACGAGATCATAGAGGCTAAACCCTAGAAGCTAGCCTATGGTATGATTGTTGTTATGTCCTACGGACTAAACCCTCCGGTTTATATAGATACCGGAGGAGGCTAGGGTTACACAGAGTCAGTTACAGAGAAGGAGATCTACATCCGAATCGCCAAGCTTGCCTTCCACGCCAAGGAGAGTACCATCCGGACACGGGACAAAGTCTTCAATCTTGTATCTTCATAGTCCAATAGTCCGACCAAAGTATATAGTCCGGCTGTACGGATACCCCCTTATCCAGGAATCCCTCAAGGGGGTCGAGGGTCGGGAACTAGGGTAGAGAGGGTTGTGGATCGCCGCGTGGTCGAGGGTCGAAGATCGCCGAGGGGTCGAGAGGTTTCCTAGAGTCAAAGTATTGAAGAAATCCATGGCTTCATCATTAGCCGGAAGTAACCGGGGCATGATGGTACGAAGTTCTCCAAAGTTATTTTGGAACGGAGTCCCGGATAGGATAATCCGCCTTTTGGTACAAATTACAGCAAAGGCCTTCCAAATAGCGATATTCAAAAGGATCTTGCTGAACTTTGTACCAAAGAGCGAATTATCCTATCTGGGACTCCGTTCCAAAACAACTTTGGAGAGCTTCGTACCATCATGCGCCTGTTAATTTCTCCTAATGATGAAGACATGGTTTTGGTGAATCCTTTGACACTAGACAAACATCGGACAATCATGAGAGAGGCGGTCGATATACCCCCTCTCCGATAACTTTGACATGAGGGGGAGTCGATATACCCCCTCCCCGGTAACATTTTTTCTATGTATATGTCATCGTTGTCGATATACCCCCTCCTCGATAACTTCAATATATCCATCTCTCATGTTTATATATTAATTTCCATGTTGTAATATTTGCAGAAACTATGGATCATCAAAGAGACTTCGATCAAGAAGAGATATTGGGGGACATAATCCGCGACGGAGGTGATGTAGTCTTGTCGTTTCTCAACGACATCGAAGAAGGTCTGCAACGAGAGGAAGCAGGCTGCGGTGATCAAACAATGGAGGATGGTCATGATCGTGATGGTGGCTCCGGCGACCGTGATGACGGCTCCGGTGACCGAACGGAGTCGGGCTGGACTAACAGAATATTATTCTGTTACTGGTAACAGAATATTATTCTGTTACTGGTAACAGAATATTATTCTGTTACTGGTAACAGAATATTATTCTGTTACTGGTAACAGAATATTATTCTGTTACCCCTCGCCCCTATATACAGCGCCCTCGATCAGAAACAAAAAAAAAGAAAACCTCTTATCCACTCCCTACCCCGTAGCCTCCCGATTCACGTCCACATTCCACCACCGGGCGCCGTCCCCCGCAACCCTCCCCAGCTCCGGCGGCATCCTTCCCCCGCTCAGGCCGCCACCCTTCCCAGCTCCGGCGGCTGCCTTCCCCCACTCAGGCCGCCTCCCTCACCCGCTCAGGCCGCCTCCCTTCCCAAATCCGGCCGCCTCCCTCCCCAGTGCCGGCCTCCTCCCCAGCACGCCGCCGGCCGGCCTCCCTCCTAGCATGCTGCAAGCCGGCCTCCTCCCAGCGCGCCTCCGACCGGCCTTGCCTCAAGCGCGCCGCCGTCAGACATTCTCCGAGCGCGCCGCCGGCCGGCCTTCTCCCAGCGCGACGTCGGCCGGCCCTTCCTCCAGCGCGCCGCCGTCGGCCAACTCTCCCAGCGCGCCACCGCCCCGCGCTCTCCCTCAGCGCACCACTGAGCGCCCCATCTACCACCAGTACCGCTGTCATCCTATCCCCACTCCGTCGTCGCACACCATCATGGTGGAGGCGCAGCACCGCCTTCGAGATGCTCCACCAGGTTCTCCTCCGGCGCTAACTCGAACGGCCGCGCTTCGTCCTTCGAACAGCCGGGCCACCTGTCCCCGAGCTGGCAGTCCCCTGTCCTCTGGCAGGCCTTCGTCTCCGGCCGTCAGCGTGGCGCACATGTCGTTCACCACTAGCACCAGAGGCTGTTCACCGTCAACACTCGTGGCCGTTCAACGACACTCCTTTGCGACATACGTTTTATGGATTTATTGAAACATGCATAGGTAAGCAATGTGACAAGTTCAAGGGCATTGAGATTAACATACACTGCTCTTCTATTCCCTACACTGCTTACTTAGTACTAGTTCCAATCATGCCCTGTACAAAAAAGGAAACATAACCTAGGTGTCACAGATCACTACGGATTTTATCATTAGTTCATGATTAATCACAGAAAAAAGATCAATGTGTGTTACTGCCATGGGAGGCTCCCCTGCTGGATGTCGGTGCCGAAGGGGCATCCCCGCGGCCATAGACTTCTCCTCTCTCCTGCAATTCAAGGTTGATTTTCCTCTTAAACATTCACACACAAAGAATAGAGCTACTTCGTACACATTGTGCGCCGGCGTCAGAACATGTTATACTAAATAGTTAGTTCAGGAACTATGTTCTAAACTGAAGCATTTGTTCTTTGAGCTTAAATGCATTTATTCCCTGGACATAAACAGGTTGGTTCTCTGAACTTAAGTGTGTGCATTCTGTGTGTATTGGAGTATTACATATATTCAGTTTTGCTGTTGGATTTGGGTCATCGTAGTGACTGTTGAGCTTACTTTTCAGCGCAGGTCATGGCTTAGTTGCGGCACGCCTCACATTGCTTCTCCTCGCTGGACTAGTCGACCTACAAGAGATCAACTCAAACAAAAATACCCAAGGTGAAATTAAACTGAATTAGTGATGCTTGATGAAAGCCTTAAGTCCGATCCCAATACCTGAGGCCGTTCACCTCCGCCATGGACGAGGTCAGTTCAACTTCACTTACTACACCTATTGCCACTGAAAACTGAACTCTTATTATTGCCACTGATTTCTTGTACTGCCTTCCATGAAATAACCTGACAAAAGAATACTGAACATTGTGCACTAAGCTGAAGAAGTGTTGTCAGTACATGGTTTTTTGTAAAATATCGTCAATTCATGAAAAAAGCAAAACACACAAATAGACATTGTTCTCTTGTCCGTTCGGTGTGTATTCTATCATCCGTTCAAAGAGAAGAAAATCCCTTTTCTTCGATGTGTATTGTATCGTCAGTTCGGTGTGTATTTTTGTTCCTTGTTCTCCGGTACACAGAGAAGAAAATATCGTCAGTGCATGAAAAGAGAATTTATGTACTAAACTCAGTATTAGTTTGGTGTGTATTCTGTTGTCAGTTTGGTGTGTATTCTGTTGTCAGCACGGCCAACTATAGTTCCCGCTGGTCGCCTTGGCCACCCTCGGTAAGAAATCAAGATTGTAATATGTAGGCACAAGAACATGACTCCCTATTTGAAATGAGTACTCTTTTTGTTTCACCCAATACTTCTTACTCTGAATTCCAAAAGTGGATGAACATAAGAACAATTTAGTAGACTACTAGTAGTACATTGGTATGTAAAGGACGATGTAATTGGTGTCAACCCCTGCCACCATGCTCCTACATGGCTGGACACCATGCCTCCTTTCCCCCAAGTGAGCACCCCCCCCCCATCTCCTTTCCACACCCCGTGGCAAGAGTTAGTTCGGTCAGAAATTATTTGCACTGAACCTGTCCATTGTTGTACCTGTGAGAGTTAAATTTTTGTTTTAAAAGTTTACCATTAGAATAATTTGATGAACTCGGAGCTCAATTAGCTGACAAAAAATTGTTTGCTTAGTACCTATATGATACCAGGAAGCACTGTTCTCTGTTAGGTTTGACCAAGATACAACAGTTTGGAGCATACATCGTTTGCATGCCTATCTCTCCCATTTTGCACAGTTTTCCTAAGTGACCTTAAGTTCAGTCGCATTGATAGGTGTAGGTGCAGAAAAAACATTTGCATCAGTTCAAAAATGAAATGCAAAACAGTACGATGTGTAGTTTGATGTGTGTGTTAAAAAAAGTAAGGTTTTGCATTATATTTTGTTCACTAAACAAAAAAAGGTCTATCAGCTCAGCAAAGAAAAACCCTCTCCTCCTGTCAGTCCCACTTCAACGGCCGCGTAATTCCATTTCCCCTTCTTTCTCTCTAGCCATAACCTCGGCCACCGGCCACCCTGCTCCTGCACCTTTCTTCTTGTTTCTCTGTTGGTGATGCATGCCAATGACGATAGATGGTAGCTGCTCTTGATGCACATTTTTTCACTACTGGATGTGCGTACGCATTGGTGTGCTGTAGAGTGATGTGAAACACTCAGTTCAATTTCACATTAACTAACTCGTCACACACTCAGTTCGAGTTCTTGATTTAGTTTTAATTCAAAGACTATGAATGTTTGTTGCCTAACTCCATATGGTTCTGAGCTTATTTCGTGAGTCCAGACTCCTGTATATTCAAGAAATCAGCTTTCTATTGTTATGTAGTATCTCCAGATTTTCTAAAGTAACTTGCTCAATGACACAATTGTATATCGCACAGTACATGTATTACTACTGGGAATGTTCAGAAATCAGAACTCAATAGAAGTATTGACAGCACAACTACTGTATATTCAAGGAGTCGGGTTTTGCTCCTACATCACCTCGTCTCCTCCGTTTGACAAAAGCCTCAGATAAGTTCACACTATGGTTTCGCTCTATCGTATAATTCTTGAGTCCAGACTCCTTCGGTTTTTGTTCCATAGAAATTAAAGAAACATGTAGAAGTTTGGGGTATAAAATTCTATAAGTTCAAAACCGGGAAACTAGTAAGTTCAGACAAAATTAAAACCGTCAAGAGAACATGAGAGTTTTTGTCAAAGAACCGAGGCTTCCCCACGCCAGTACAAACTTTCTAAATGTGTGGATTTTGTCAAAACAAACACTAAATGGGTGGCAAGATGAATGTAATTGTTATTAAAAGTTTCTTTTTGAACTTCTCTTCTTAATATAAATGAACTTGATTATCTTTTTAACCGGTTAAATATACAGGGTTGGCAAGACGACTATAGTTGTTATAGCAAAAAAGTACATTTTTCTTAAAAAAGTTTCTATTTGAACTTCTCCAATTAATATACATGAACTCAATTATCTTTTTAACATGTACTCACATGAGCTTATTTGGATTTTTGTGTTTACTTGTAACACAATCAGTTCAGATCTCGAGAGACCGTAAGTTTAGTTCATCTTTTTAGTGCTTTTCAGTACATCTACTTACCAATCGTAAGTTCAATTTCCTTTGTGTTTCCATGTTATTTCTATAGCACAACAGGTGTGTCTGGTCATGTTAATTAGCGCATGTAACAAAGTTTATTTTGTAAGTTCAGAGAAGCAACGAGGCAAAAGCAAAAACACTAGAACATTTTTGGGCTATTTACTTCAGAGTTTATCCGCTGATTCAAGTTTTGTTTAAACCTTTTTGTTTCTAAACTCTGCATCTTCTCTGTTTACAGATTGTTGGCATGATTCTTGAATTGGGGACTGGATCTCAAGTATTAAATCCAGGCAAGTTCGAAAAATAAACCGCATCAAGTTCTTGTTTATTTAGCAATATATAAGTTTACTGTGCAAAAATCAGTGGTTCAAATATGAAAGAACAATGTGAAAGGTCCAACATGCGCATGTTGCCAGTGCCCCTAGTGTTGGAGATATGCCCTAGAGCCAATCATGTATGAAGATATTTCCTATGTGTTTATGAATAAAGATAGTCCTTGGACATTATCAATGATGTGTATCAGCAAGTACGTGACTTGTTTGTGGGACTATGCATTATATGATGACTGCCCTAAAAGGTCCCTAGTCGAAAGGGCTGTGTGGACGCGCAGCCGATTAGACTAGCATATGACATGGTCGATGGCTTCGTCTCACTAGCCATGGAGCATTGGATGCTAACCGGATAATATGGACTTGGAAAGGTCTAGTCGGATTCGACATAGTCAGATCCGAGTCGAGATAAGGTCCGAGTCGGACAGACCCAACTATGAGATGCAGCGATATGTCATCTGTGAGTCTCTAGTACAACATATGTTCTATGTCCTAAGACCTGAGCTGGCGCATGTACTCGGGATGGTGACAGACTTGCTTTGGGCCGACCAAACGCTACTCCGTGATCGGGTAGTTACAAAGGTAGGTTTGGTATGTCGGTCCCATCTGCGAGGCGTGGTCGAGCAAGATGGGATTTGCCCCTCCGATTAGGAGAGATATACTCTGGGCCCCTCGTGTGATCCGACCAGGATAAGCATGGCCATGCGACTAGGATTATGAGATAATCCGGATAGTGGTCGGAATCACTGGAACGAGAAAGAGGTCGGGCTAGCACAAGGATGACAGTCTCGCCTTGAGCACGACAACATATATCATGAGGCAAAGGGAACAGAAGTGTGACACGTTATACAGGTTCGCCTAACCAGCTTCATAGTCTGCTTGGTGGTCGGCACGCCTTGCTAGAGGCCGCTACCAACCGTGCAGGTCGGAGGTGATCCGAACTGTGACCAAGCTGACTTGAACCTAAGGGGTCGCGCGCTTAAGGGAAGGAACCTACGAGGTCGGTTCGTAGGACACTGGTCGGATGTGATCCGAACTAGACTAGGAAGGTGACCGAGTAGACTTTGGGCTTTAGGGTCCGTGCGAGGCCCAAGTGTTGAGCCCGCGAAGGACGCCTACATAAAGTGGAGGTGCGGCACACTCATGGGATTGATCGCTTTGGCGCCGTCGTTAGGGTTTGCATGTGTTGCGAATAGCCACCTCCACTCATCGTCAACTGTGTGATCGGACCTAGCAGTCCGCCGCACGGTGTTCCTCCTGCACGCGCGGATACCGTTAGAGGCATTGCACTTGTGCCGCTCCGGCGAACTTGTACGTGGGATCTGACGACCGGTTGTTCGAGGGAGATCGGACGAGGAGGAGACGATCCACGCGGACGCGCTGCCCCAACTCTTCTTCCACTGCATGGCACTGCTCGTCTAGTGGTAACGAACTGTGATCCATCTCCCGTAGCATGTTCTTGGTTGTTCTGCGCGTAGGAATTTAAATTTGCAGTCGACGCACCCTACCGTAGATCCCAACAGTGGTATCAGAGCCTCTGCTATAGGATTTGGATTCAGATCGTATGCATATTAGATATATGGAGGCGGCAGATGAGATCTGCTGTCGTTGATAAGACCGGCTATGTGCACGGTTGATGTGATCGACTGCACATGGGGATTGAAGAGGCTATGTTTTCTGCCAATCGGGATCGATGAGGTTGTGACAAGATCTACCCCTACCAGTCGGTCATCCGCCATCGAGGTTAACAGTGAAACGTAAATCCGAATCGAATTTGCGATGATCGATATGAATAGGCCCGTGTGCGTGGCGCCGTGTATTTCGTACCCGACACACAAACCGGTAGAATGCGATTCTATGTATAACTTTGTTTTGCAGGTTTGATGTGAATAGTATGGCTCATGTGTATGTGATGCATGTGTGTAATTTATACGTGGCCTGCGTGTCATGTTTGTCAGCCGCCAAGAGCCAAAGTGTTGTCAGTATATTGTATAACGACCTGCGTGTCGACTTGTGACTCTATGTAAATTCATTACTAGTTGTAGTAGTTGGATAATAGAGATCAGGTTGGTGGCTTGGCGTCCCGGCGTGACAAACAAGATGGAGTTCCTAGATGGTCATCGGAGTCGGAGCCGACCTGGAAGAACGTCCATGAAGGAGCCATACTATTTCAAAATATGTGTTTATTTGTGATTGTTATGCTTCTTTGTTTCTATGCATGTTAGAATGGTAGAAAGATCCCTCATGAATATCAAGTAAATTGCCATTCCCGATGTTGCACCTTCGCATGTCAAGTACGTCTAGTAGTGGGCTCATAAAATTGGGGTGCTGCTGGGTGTCCTTGAACTGAAGGGTTCGTGTCGGACACGGACATGCAATGCATCAGGTTAACTTGACAAGGCTATCCAAACGGTTTTGGGCCTTGTGGAAAAGAAGGTTGGGAGCCGGGGTATGAGATACCTTCCCGACCGACAGGAGTCGTATAGAGATACGATTAGCAAAGATTTTCTTACCGGATAGGTATGTTGGCTAGCAGTGATGCTAAAGCTCACTAGTCGCATGCGCTAGTCGGATCCTGAATCACTGAGAGTTTGCGGAGGGATGCTGACTTCAGTGGGAGTATTTCTGTTTAGGCGAATTACTCTATATAAACACATTGCTTAGTGATTGCATATTTTTTGTTGTAGATCAATGACACCACCTGCTCAACCCAACTTTGCATTGAAATCAATTCTAGAAAAGGATAAACTGAATGGAACAAACTTTACCACCTGGTATAGAAATCTAAGAATTGTTCTCAAGCATGATAAAAAGGAACATGTTCTAGAGGATCCACTTCTAGAGGAACCTGCCAATAATGCTAATGCCACAACTAAGAATGCCTACCAGAAACTCGTTGATGAATCAACGGAGATCAGCTGTCTGATGCTGGCTTGTATGGAGCCCGATTTGCAACAGCATTTCGAAAATGTTGAGGCTTACGATATGATCGAGAGTCTCAAGAGCATGTTTCGGACACAGGCTAGGACCGAAATGTTCAACATCTGGCGATCCATGATGGATTGCAAGCTGAAGGAAGGTGATCCACTGAGCCCAGATGTGATCAAGATGATCGGATATGTGCAAGCTTTGGATCATTTGGGCTTCCCGCTCTTGGATGAGCTGGCTACTGATGCTGTTTTGGGTTCTCATCCGCCCAGCTATGGGACGTTCATCTCGAACTATCATATGCATGGCATGGATAATAAGCTCACTGAATTGCATGGGATGCTCAAAGTGGCAGAGCAGGATATTAAGAAAGGCACGCATCAAGTGTTGATGGTGCAGAAATCGGCTAAGTTCAAGAAGAGTTGGTCCAAGAAAAAGGCTAAGGCAAAGGGCACGGAGACGGTAACCTCAGCCGCTGCGCCAAAGTCTGGACCGAACTCGAAGACCGTTTGCTTTCACTGCAAGGAGACCGGTCACTGGAAGAGGAACTGTAGCAAGTGGCTTGCAAAGCATGGCAAGAAGGCCGGGAATGCTGCTTCAGGCAAAGGTACACTTGTTGCATATGTTATAGACATTTACCTTGCTGACATACCTAGTAGCTCTTGGGTATTTGAAACCAAATCAGTTGTTCATATTTGCAACTCGATGCAGGGGCTGGTAAGAACTAGACGTGTGGCACAAGGGGAGATTGACATCAGGGTCGGCAACAAAGCAAGAGTTGCTACGTTGGAGGTCGGCACGATGCAGCTCCAGCTTCCTTCCAGATTCATTATGGAATTTAATAATTGTTATTACATTCCTGCACTTAGTCGGAACATTATTTCTAACTCATGTTTGATGAGTCAAGGTTATGAATTCAATTTAAAGGACAATGGTTGTTCGATATTTTTGAATGGTATGTTCCACGGCTATGCACCCATTGTTGATGGGCTATTTATATTGAATCTAGAACAGGAACCGGTCTATAACGTGAATGTCAAGAGGCATAAGCCTAATGAGACAAATCCGACATACTTCTGGCATTGCCGGCTTGGACACATTAGTCTGAAACGCATGAAGAAGCTCCATGATGATGGGCTCCTAACTTCGTCCGACTTCGGGACGTCCGAGACATGTGAATCATGCTTGCTCAGCAAGATGACTAAGTCTCCTTTCGCAAAGAGTTGTGAGAGGGCGAATGAGCTGTTGGAACTTATACATAGTGATGTATGTGGTCCAATGAGCACAACTACCAGAGGCGGCTATCAGTACTTCGTGACTTTTACCGACGACTTGAGTAGATATGGATATATCTATTTGATGAGGCACAAGTCAGAGAATTTTGAAAAGTTCAAAGAGTTTCAGAACAAGGTTGAGAACCAGCTCGGCAAGACTATAAAACTTCTACGATCTGATCGTGGAGGTGAGTACATGAGCCAGGAGTTTGATGATCATCTAAAAAGTCGAGGTATAGTACCTCAGCTCACACCTCCGGGTACGCCACAGAGAAACAGCGTGTCAGAACGGAGGAATAGGACCTTGTAGGACATGGTCTGGTCTATGATGAGCAAATCGGATTTACCCTTGTCATTTTGGGGATACGCTCTAGAAACTGCAGCTTTCACACTTAATAGGGTGCCATCAAAATTGGTAGACAAGACACCACATGAGATGTGGACCGGGAAGAGTCCCAGTTTGTCTTTTCTAAAGATTTGGGGTTGTGAAGCATTTGTCAAGCGACTTATGTCAGACAAGCTTACACCTAAATCGAATAAATGCATATTCGTGGGATATCCGAGGGAAACCTTGGGATATAGGTTCTACAACCAGGAAGAGAACAAAGTGTTTGTTGCTCGGAACGGGGTTTTCCTTGAGAAAGAGTTTCTCAGTCGGGAGGCCAGTGGGAGGACGGTCCGACTCGAAGAAATTCGAGGACCACTCGGGGACGGCTCGGCTGGTGATGAGATCATACCGGAGTCAGTCAGGGAACCCGTAGTGGAAGCGGCACCGGAACCACGGAGGTCGGAAAGATTGCGCAGAGTGCGCGATGTATTGTTGCTAGAAAGCGACGAGCCGGCCACATATGCGGAAGCGATGGTGAGCCCAGATTCCGAGGCATGGCTGGAGGCCATGAGATCCGAGTTAAAATCCATGGATGAGAATCAAGTCTGGGACTTGGATGATCCGCCGCCTGGCGTAACAGCCATTGGTTGCAAATGGGTCTTTAAGAAGAAAGCCGATGTGGATGGAAATGTTCAGATCCACAAAGCTCGGCTTGTCGCTAAAGGTTATGGACAAGTTCAAGGAATTGACTACGACGAGACTTACTCGCCGGTAGCGATGCTGAAATCGGTGAGGTTCATACTAGCTATAGCTGCATATTTCGATTACGAGATATGGCAGATGGATGTCAAAACGGCTTTCCTTCACGGAAATTTAACCGAAGACGTGTATATGATACAACCCGAGGGTTTTGTCGATCCGACTAGCACTAGTAAGGTATGTAAGCTCAAGAGATCCATTTATGGGTTGAAGCAAGCATCTCGGAGTTGGAACATTCGTTTTGATGAGGTCGTCACTGGTCTCGGTTTCATCAAAAGCGAAGAGGACTCTTGTTTATACAAGAAGTTAAGTGGGAGCTCGATAGTGTTTTTGATCTTGTATGTGGATGACATATTGTTGATCGGGAACAATGTTTCGATGCTAAACTTGGTCAAGGAATCATTGAATGGCAAGTTTTCGATGAAGGACCTTGGTGAGGCAGTCTATATTTTAGGCATTAAGATCTATAGAGATAGATCGAGGAGGCTGCTCGGCTTAAGCCAGAGCACGTACATAGATAAAGTGTTGAAGCGGTTCAACATGAGTGAGGAGAAGAAAGGGTTCTTGCCACTCTCACATGGTATAAGGCTAAGCGAGACTCAGAGTCCTTCGACATCTGATGAGCGAAGCAGGATGAGTAGGATTCCGTATGCCTTGGCAATCGGATCCATCATGTATGCCATGATATGTACAAGGCCTGATGTTGCTTTTGCAATAAGCCTAACAAGTAGATACCAGGCCAACCCAGGTGAGAGTCACTGGGCAGCGGTGAAGACTATTTTGATGTACCTGAAAAGGACTAAAGAGATGTTCCTAGTTTATGGAGGTGAGAAAGAGCTCGTCGTAAGGGGTTACGTCGATGCTAGTTTCCAAACCGACAGAGATGATTGTCGATCACAGTCCGGATTCGTGTACGTCCTGAACGGAGGAGCAGTGCACTGGATGAGTTCCAAGCAGGATACGGTGGCCGATTCTACCACAGAAGCTGAATACATTGCGGCTTGTAAAGCTGCAAAGGAAGGTGTTTGGATCCGGCATTTTCTGGATGATCTTGGTATTTTCCCAGTCTCGGTGAAACCGTTGGACCTTTATTGTGATAATTCTGGTGCCATCGCACAAGCCAAGGAGCCGAGGAATCACCACAAGGTCAGACATATAGATCGGAAATATCACCTGATACGAAAGATCGTAAAGAATGGTGATGTAGAGTTATGCAAGATTCACATGGATGCAAATGTTGCAGATCCGTTGACTAAGCCGCTTCCACAACCCAAGCATGAGGGGCATGTTAGAGCTATGGGAATTCGATGTCTATTTGATTGACTCTAGTGCAAGTGGGAGACTGTTGAAGATATGCCCTAGAGGCAATCATGTATGATGATATTTCCTATGTGTTTATGAATAAAGATAGTCCTTGGACATTATCAATGATGTGTATCAGCAAGTACATGACTTGTTTGTGGGACTATGCATTGTATGATGACTGTCCTAAAAGGTCCCTAGTCGAAAGGGCTGTGTGGACGCGCAGCCGATTAGACTAGCATATGACACGATCGATGGCTTGGTCTCACTAGCCATGGAGCATTGGATGCTAACCGGATAATACGGACTTGGAAAGGTCTGGTCGGATTCGACATAGTCGGATCCGAGTCGAGATAAGGTCCGAGTCGGACAGACCCAACTATGAGACGCAGCGATATGTCATCTGTGAGTCTCTAGTACAATATACGTTCTATGTCCTAAGACCTGAGCTGGCGCATGTACTCGGGATGGTGACAGACTTACTTTGGGCCAACCAAACGCTACTCCGTGACTAGGTAGTTACAAAGGTAGGTTTCGGGTATGTCCAGTCCCATGCTGCGAGACGTGGTCGAGCAAGATGGGATTTGCCCCTCCGATTAGGAGAGATATACTCTGAGCCCCTCGTGTGATCCGACCACGATAAGCATGGCCATGCGACTAGGATTATGAGATAATCCAGATAGTGGTCGGAATCATTGGAACGAGAAAGAGGTCGGGCTAGCACAAGGATGACAGTCTCACCTTGAGCCCGACAACATATATCATGAAGCAAAGGGAACAGAAGTGTGACACGTTGTACAGGTTCGCCTAACCAGCTTCATAGTCTGCTTGGTGGTCGGCATGCCTTACTAGAGGCCGCTACCAACCGTGCAGGTCGGAGGTGATCCGAACTGTGACCAAGCTGACTTGAACCTAAGGGGTGTGGCAGCAAGGGAAGGAACCTACGAGGTCGGTTCGTAGGACACTGGTCGGATGTGATCCGAACTGGACTAGGAACGTGACCGAGTAGACTTTGGGCTTTAGGGTCCGTGCGAGGCCCAAGTGTTGAGCCCGCGACGGACGCCTATATAAAGTGGAGGTGTGTCACACTCATGCGGTTGATCGCTTTGGCGCCGTCGTTAGGGTTTGCATGTGTTGCGATTTGCGAATAGCCACCTCCACTCGTCGCCGACTGTGTGATCGGACTTAGCAGTCCGCCGCACGGTGTTCCTCCTGCACGCGCGGATACCGTTAGAGGCGGTGCACTTGCGCCGCTCCGGCGAACTTGTACGTGGGATCTGACAACCGGCTGTTCGAGGGAGATCGGACGAGGAGGAGACGATCCACGCGGACGCGCTGCCCCAACTCTTCTTTCGCTACATGGCACTGCGCGTCTAGTGGTAACGAACTGTGATCCATCTCCCGTAGCATGTTCTTGGTTGTTCTGCGCGTAGGAATTTAAATTTGCAGTCGACGCACCCTACCGTAGATCCCAACACCTAGTAGGCCTCCGCCTCCGGCTGCTAGTGCAGCTCACGGCTCCTGTGCTCCTCCATCATGTGCACGGTTGCTGCTCTTCTCTGCTTTCTCTCTCTTGCATGATGTTGCTGCTCCTCTCAAATCTCTCTAGGTCTATTAATTCATGATGCTGCCTCATCTCTGAATTGTTGTGGTGA